>JALBCR010003036.1:0-688466 GCA_030710515.1 Abscondita cerata
ATTGCTTTTATGTATGTCTCTATACTTAGAGTTACTTATCTTTGGTAATGCTGAGGGACACATCCTTTGTTCTAATCGTTTGGAAAATTACCTACACTTAAGAAGGATTAGTCACTCAGCAGTTTAGGGTTTTAGTTTGTTTATTCAGGTGCAAGAAAGAATATAATTTAGATGATTTAACTGATTGGTCAAACCTTTATGAATAGAAAATATTAACCAATCAGGTAAAAACCGAAATTCTTTGTTTTTACAAAATTTGATTTTAGTCAGTTCTTCGGGAAAACGAAGCCACGTTAGTTATATAAATTGTAACTAATTACATGTATTTTAAGGGTTATATAAAAGTGTTAATCAGTAATCAATTTTATTTCAATCATTTATTTAAACCCAAATCAATGCGGTTCACGAACACGTTGTTACAAACAATCAAATACGCAACATTTTGGTCCTTCGAGCCGGATTTGAACCAACGCACATAAAAAAATCTGCTAAAAATCGCAAAACAAAGAAGATTAACCAACTGTGAAGCTACATACCTACAAACAAAGGTCAGTGTCTGAATTCCTTTATTCTATTTAAACTATAATCCCTTTTCATATACAGACATTAACGATTTGCGTAATAATGTTATTTTAATCTAGCCAAATTGTGTGTCTTAAACAAATCATTATAATCTATTATATTCAAAGTGAGGTATTGCATTGCATAACAATTGATCTAATTTACATGCGTTCGTTACATATAATAATACTAAAACAAACCACCTAAACAAATTAGGTATTAATCTAATTAATCTAACTAAATCATTATAAAGTATTGCGCGCAAATCAAGCTTGTAACTTATTCATTGAAAACAATTTGAATCATATTTTTAATAACTCTCTAATCAATCATAATCAGTTACTGCCGATATAAAATGGCGGAACTTAAAGAATTAATTAGTACACGTGGTAAATTTAAGAGTAGTTTAACGCGTTTTAAAACATATCTTGATAAAGTAGACGAATCCTTGTTGATACATTTAATCTAGAAGATCGAATCAAAGAAATAGAATCACTTTTAAATAAATTTGATGAAGTACAAAACAAAAAGTGGAAAGGTTAGATATTGTGAGAAACAAATAGTGACGTAAACAAACATGAGAAAGAACGGCAGTTATTTGAGGATGAATATTTTGACTACCTTGCTCGTGCAAAACGTATATTACATAACACCACACTGGTTAATCCCACACAAAAGCGAATCGGGATTGTCAATATAAGCCAATTCAAGCGGTCTATGTTACAAAAATGTAAAATTGCCACCTATACCGTTACCCATTTGACGGATCTTACGATCAGTGGTTATATGTTCGTGACACTTTTACGTCTATAATTTTATAATGATAATCAAATTTCTGATATTTAAAAATTCCATTATTTACGGTTATGCATTAAAAGGGGAAGCGTCCCAACTCTTACAATCATTAGAGGTCTCTTTACCGCAAACTATAAAACTGCATGGTCAATGTTAGAAAACGGTATGAAAACAAAAATTTATTAGTTACCAATCATATTAGAGCACTCTTCAATCTGCCTACTTTAACAAAAAGAATCGCATACACAAATGAGATTGCTACGACGGTTTAAATAAGCATGATAGGCTTGAGCCTTAAGTTCTTGAACAACCGGTTCAATATTGGGATGCGTTAATAGTATATTTAATCATAAACAAAACTAGATACCATTACACGCAGGGAATGGGAATGCTTAAAACTAAACAAACAGCCGTCCCTAGAACAATCACAGAACTTTCTGACTTCTAGAACGAAGGTGCAGATTATTAGAAACCATAAAACCTCAAAGTGATCAAAAGGTAACCTTTTATAGAAAAAACCGAACCTATCTTGCAATAGATAATTCTTTAAAATGCATTTTTTGTTCAAAAAATCATGGCATAACTCAATGTCCAACATTTCTAAAACTTACTCCAGAACAGAGATATTCCGAATCAAAAAAGTTAAAAATCTCTGTATCAATTGTTTAAAAGATAACCATACCACAAAAGGCCTGTAAATTAATTTTTAATTGGTAAAAGTTTGCCAAAAGCGTCATCATTCACTTTTACACTTTGTTGTAACTAATAATGAAAACACTAATAACGGCATGCCTAGCGATCAAATAGTAGCTGCACACACTTATAACTCAAAAGATCAAATAATCCTTTCGACGGCGCTAGTCAAAGTTCAAGATAGCTTAGAGATTACCATAATTGTCGTGACGTTATTAGACAGTGGATCACAAAAGTAATTTTATAACGGTTGATCTTGCAAAAAAAATTAAATCTTAATCAATCAAAATAGATGTATCAATATGCGGAGTAAAATAACAACAGCTTAAGTAATGTAAATTATAGTACCTCAATCAAATTAAAATCTAATTATAGTTCATTTACTATTAACATTACTTGTTTGATTTTACCAAATATAACAGGCAATTTGCCCACAACTTCATTTGATAAAGCAGTTTTAAATATACCAGAAAATATTCCTTTAGCAGATTCACGGTTCAACATTTCAAATAAACTAGATTTATTAATCGGTGCTGATACATTTTGGCAATTAATAAGAGCGGGTCAAGTAAGTTTAGGAAAAAACAAGCCGATACTGCAAAAAACGGTGTTAGGTTGGATTGTATCTGGTCCTATTCTACATTCTCATAATAATTCAAAACATACTGCAATGTCGTCACAAATGACGAAATTCAAACAAATTTACAAACATTTTGGGAATTAGAAGAAGTTGACCAAATAAAATCTCTTTCACATGACGATCAACAAGCGAAAAGCTTATTTAAAAATACTACACAGCCCGACATAACGGGGGGAGATTTATTGTAAAGATACCTCTAAAACAATCAGGTCAAATTCTAGGAAACTCAAAGGAGTTCGCGTTAAAACGTTTTATGCTTTGAAAACAAATTAAACAAAAACGCAGAAATTAGGGAACAATATGTTCAGTTCATGGACGAATATTATAAGTTAGGTCACATGACAGAAGTAAATCCAAGCGACGATGACACATCATATTACATACCACATCATTGTATCCATAAAGAATCAAGTATCACTACTAAACTTCGCGTAGTGTTTGATGCTTCATGCAAACCCACATCTGGTATTTCAATGAATGACTTGCAATATGTGGGGCCTCCAATCCAAAACGATTTATTATCAATTATTATGCGCTTCAGAATCCATAAGTATGTGCTAGCTGGAGATATCACAAAGATGTATAGACAAATTCTTGTACACCCCTATGATAGGAAACTGCAAAAAATTATCTGGAGGTCAAACCCTCTCAATTCAATTGCCTTGAATATGAACTAAACACCATTACCTACGGAACCACTAGTGCTCCGTTCTTCTAGCAATAAGGTGTTTACAAGAATTAGCCTATTAAAATGAAAAAGAATACCCTAACTCTAGCGCAACAATTTTAAGGATTTTTTACGTAGATGACCTGTTAACAGGTGCTAATACAATTATAGAATTAAAACCATTTACAATGAAATCAAATTAATATTAAATACAGGTTGCTTCTCTTTAAATAAATGGGTGTCTAACAGTTCCCAACTATTACGCGAGATTGCAAACTCAGAATCAAACATAATCCTTAACATTGGGAAAAATAACTCAGACGCTAGGTCTGTTATGGCATTCTCAGACTGATCTATTAAGCTATAAAGTGCAAAAAATCCAATTAACGCCACAAATAAATAAAAAGATTTGTTCTTTCGGTGATTGCTCAGATCTACGATACTTTAGGACTTATTGGGCCGGTCATAATAGTAGCCAAAGTATTTCTTCAAAAACTATGGCAATTAAATATTGGGTGGGACGATTATCTTCCAGCAAATTTACGAAATGAATGGAAACAATTCCACAGCAATTTAGATTCTTTAAATCACCTTAAAATCTCAAGACGTGTCACATGTGATGATGTAATTGAAACTAGCATCCATGGATTTTCCGATGCGTCACATACTGCTTATGGGGCATGTGTATATATTCGAACTAAAAACAAAAGGGGTGAGGTAACCACACATCTGATTTGCGCCAAATCAAAAGTCGCACCAATAAAGGTTATTACAACACCAAGGTTAGAACTATGCGCAGCACTGTTGCTGGCAAAATTAGTAAAAACAGTAAAATCAGCTTTAAATATTGACATAGATTCTACGTATTTGTGGGAGTGATTCAACCGTAGTATTATCATGGTTACACGGAGACCCGAATATGTGGAAGGTGTTTGTCGCCAATCGCACATCACAAATTCAAAATCTAACTGTTAATGCAAAGTGGTGTCATATTCGCACGGGAAACCAATCCTGCCGACTTAATTTCAAGAGGCACGTCTCCTACTGTGCTAGCTAATTCAGATTTATGGTGGCACGGGCGGAATGGCTAAGATTGCCAACCCAAGAATGGCCAATAACCGAACTACATAAACCTATGCAATCTTCAGAATATTCTAAGGAAATGCGAAAAACGTAAACTAACGGTATTAATTACAAGTAACTGGTACAATTTATATAATCGATATTCGTCGATAAACAAACTGCAACGAATAGTCGCGTATATTTTTAGATTCAAACAGAACACTCTATTAAAAACAAAACAATATGGCCCTCTTACAAATGATGAACTAAATTATTCTTTAACAACGTTATTAAAAATCGCTCAATCTCAAACCTTCCCTGACGATATTAAATCTTTAACGCGCTGTAATCAGGTCAAACAAAACAGTAAACTGCTACATTTAAATCCATTTATTGATGATCGTAATATATTAAGGGTAGGGGAAGGTTAAGTAAATCCAATTACCAATTTCACAAAAAACATCCTGCATTACTAGCAGGCAATCACCCCTTAGTAATTTATTAGCTAAAACCGAACATATTCGACTACTGCATGCAGGACCTCAGCATTTATTAAGCTAGTTTAAGAGAAAAATTTTGGATTCTTTCAGGCCGTAATCTAGTTCGAAAAATTGTTCACCAATGTGTCACTTGTTTCGGGTACAACCGAGAGATACCAATTACCTGATGGCTGACATACCAAACTACCGTTTAATTCCTTCTAAACCGTTCGCTAATTGCGGAGTAGATTACTGTGGACCATTTAATTTGCAAGATCGAAAAACACGAAATTTTAAAATATCTAAGGCGTATGTGTGTTTATTTATATGTCTCTCCACTAAGGCAATACATGTGGAATTAACCAGTGACTTAACCTCTGAATAATCCGATAATGCAACTACCTTTAAAATATACAAATTTGTTAATTCTATAAAAGACGATCTGCAGAATCAAATGTATCAGCAAGGGATTAAGTGGCATTTTATTCCAAGTAGAACTCCTCATATGGGTGGAATTTGGGAGGCGGGTGTAAAAGTCTAAAATATCATTTGAAACGTATGGTAGGCAATGCACATTTAACCTTTGAAGAGTTTTATACCGTTATAACGCAAATCGAAGCATGTCTAAACTCCCGTCCTATCTCCCCCATTGTCGTGTGATCCTAATGACCCACTTCCGTTGACTCCTGGACACTTCTTAATTGGCCAAAGTATGGTTGCGTTGCCAGAACCAAACTTCTACGATCTAAACGATAACCGTTTATCACGGTTTCAAAGGGTTCAAAAATGACTCAGCATTTTTGGAAGCGCTGGTCAAAAGAATACATTTCCGAGCTACAAACTAGGAAGAAATGGAAACAACATGGGCCAAACCTAATCAAAGTCGGAGTTTTAGTAATAATAAAGGAAGACAATCTTCCACCTATCAAATGGAGTCTGGGCAGAGTTGTAGAAATCCACCCAGGAAGTGATAATGTGGTGCGGTACGTGTGGTGTCCGTTAAAACAAATACTGGTATTTATAAACGACCTGTGGCAAAATTATGTGTGTTGCCTATTGAATAACAATTACTTATTTTAAAATGGTTACCAGTTTAATATTGTATGTTATTAGGTTAAGTTAAATTCACACTTATATGTTGAAACTATCACATCGTTTCAAGGGTGGCGGCATGTTGACGCCAAAAGTGCATTTTGTTTATTGAATACCCATACCGACTTACTTTTAGTTAAGTTTTTATATTCACAATAGTTTTAGAAGTTTTTTAGTAATGCTGATTGACAGCAAATAAATAATGTATTGCTTTATGTATGTCTCTATACTTAGAGTTACTTATGTTCAGTAATGCTGAGGACACATCCTTTATTCTAATCGCTTGAAAATTAGTCACTCAGCAGTTTAGGTTTTAGTTTGTTTATTCAGGTGCAAGAAAGAATTAATTTAGATGATTTAACTGATTGGTCAAACCTTTATGAATAGAAAAATATTAACCAATCAGGTAAAAACGGAAGTTTTCTTGTTTTTACAAAATTTATATTTTAGTCAGTTCTTCGGGAAAACGAAGCCGCGTTAGTTATATAAATTGTAACCAATTACATGTATTTTTAAGGGTTATATAAAGTGTTAATCAGTAATCAATTTTATTTCAATCATTTTATTTAAACCCAAATCAACGCGGTTCACGAAGACGTTACAAACAATCAAATACGCAACAATTGCTCCACGAGAGCTTAAAAGACCAACCGCCGTCTTGTACAGTCGTATACCGCACTTAAGTATACACCTCTGATGAGCTCATAATAAGAGCGAAATGCTGCATCAGGTGTTCTTTTGTTGCGTGTGTACTTTTGTACAAGTTATCTTGCTTTTTATCGGCAACGTGTGTTACAAGCATTAAAGCTATCGCTTAGATAGCGCTTTCCCCTTAACACACATGCAGTTACAGTTAACTGTTGGCATTTTTCTTAGTTTATACTTTTCATACGTGTCAATGTTTACACGAGATGTCGCAAGACACACATTTTACTATTATTATACTTTAAATCAATCTGTAAAGCCCAAAATAGAAAAAAATAGTATAAAGAATTCGTTTTAGAAGACATTTTAGCTACTCTTACTTTCGTACTCGCCTTATAAAATGCGTCTTCTGAAACTAGTTCTTTAAAATTCTACTATTGTTGACTCAACATAGTTTAATTAAAACAAAAATGAAATTATACAGTAAGCCCTCGAAATTAAAACATAATATTCAAAAAATAATCTGATACTTGTTGTTGTTGTTTAAATTTCACATGCATGAATGTTGCAGAATCCTAGCTACTTAATATAAAATTAAAATTGATTGAATCAGTATTTAGAAATTTTTGTGAAATGTTCAACTGTGTATGTGTATATATTAATAGAACAATCGACCGTTATATTATTTGAGGTCAAGTTTACACATAATAGAGTTTTAAATGAAGCAATTAATATAATACTGAAGCACATTTATCTCTTAATAACATTTAAAGATCCGGAAAAAAAATTTTGATAAGTGTGTTATTTGTTTCGAGTACGATAAACTTCAGTTTTTGAAAGAATAATTTTAACAGTGACCATTTTATTTCTTTGTCATTTGTTGTAAAAGCTATACCTGATTATGTTTTATTGATATAAATTTCTATCATTTAATCGAAGAAATTGGAAATTTTAATTATCTTGGTTGGTTTCGGTTTTAATGTGCGTTTTGTTGCGAAACCTTTAACTTCAATTGGAAATAGATAATGTAAAGCTATACGTATGTACCAAAAGTAAATAATTTATTTGAAAGGATAAAGTATTAATTTGAAAAGACGTATCAATTCCAATACATTATTCAGAGTAGAGTTTCGTGCAGTAGGATGGAGACGCGCTGCAGTCAGGCGAATGCAGTTGGGGGTGGTGGGTTGGGGATTACACTGCCACCAGCGGGGGTGAGATACAGCGCGTGACGCAGTCGAGGGCGTCGGCGGGTGGACTAGGCTAGACTAGTATTGATCTAGGCTACCTTCACCCACTAATTTCGTTGTCGGCGTGCGGGGCCAGACAACCGGCCATCTTCACGTCTTTATAACGCAGTTTCAACTCCATGCACTATAATTGAGTGCATCATTTCTGTAGAGCAGATTCGCTAGGGTAAAATCACCCCAACTCTTTATTATACACTCTCACATATTAGGTAGTTTCTTCTACGAAAAATAGACAACTATTTTTTCTTTAATTTCCATTAACAAACTGCTTTTAATTTAATTTAATTTAATTACCTGACAGTTTTGTTACTATTTAATTTACCTTAATTTAAATATAGTTAGGTACGTCCAGTAGGTTTGTGTAAAGAAAACTTGCAAACTGGTTGGTCGCCAATTTCAACATTCATTTCGTGTAATAAGTTGGTTACATAATTGTCTACGTCTTTTTTAAATGTTTATTCAGTTTTTCTTTCCCTTCAATTTTGTCTTCTTTATGTTCTATGTTAGGTCTGACAACACGATATTGCGTGCTTTAAATGACTCACTGTCGGTTGCATTATTCACGTACGCATTTAATTATGCACGTTGCCAAAATTTACCATTGAATTTAGTGAGCAGGTGTTTTTAAACTAAAGAAATTATTACGTTAAGACATGTTTATTATTTATTTTACATAGTAACGTTTCATATCTACCTAATGCAACTTTTAAAATGTTTTGATGGGATTCATTGCATGCTTTTTGTTAAGAACTTTGTCACAATTGTTACTTCACATCTGATGGTGAGTTATGTGACGGTTTTCAAACCAAAAATTTTAATACCTACCCTTTTTTTTCGTTTTCCCGACGAACTAGAGTTAGCGCATTATAACACAGCAAAAAATTTCCCGTCCGTGTATAAACATGAAAGAAAGTTGTTGGAAATTTTATTATCCATATCTTGTATTTAAACTATTTTTTGACACGAAATTTTCTTTTTTTCCCCAGTATTTAGACTATTAGTCTGGTTCTGGGACGGATCGCTATAAAAACAGATACATCTATACGCCTTAAGTTCGTCTAAGCGTTTGGGTACAATTATATTCCAAACAATACGGAAGAGACTTTCTTTGTGCACTGCTTCAGGGATTTTATGTTTTAGCTTAACACTTTGGCTTCTGTAAAACTGATTAAGTGGAGTTTTTACTTTCACGCATACTTAGAGATAAATGTAATCGCGCTTTGTAAAAAATGTAGCTTCTTTTTAACTACCCTTAAAATTAAAGGTGTAAAATTGAAAAAAAAAACGATTTTCTCGAAAACTTCTCTAGCGATTTTCCTTAAAATTTGCACACGTATACTATATTACAATCTATGCAAAATTACAAGAAACGGGTAGAAATGTTTTATCAGACCAATACCAATTTAAGAAGCCAAAATAATTATTGTTGGGGATTATGATTAATATCTGAGCGTTGCAGATATATTTGTCAACAAAACGATAAGTAATGAAAATGAAATTAAATTGATAAAAAAAATATGTACCTCATAAAAAAAAAATTTTAGTGTGAATTTAGAAGTGTCTAAGGAGGGTTTCAACTATTTTATAAAACAAAAAAAGTTCAATTGGGATGGGATTGCTTTCCGCTGTATGAGTATTTTAGCGTTTTAAGATGATTTAGATTTTGAAAATACGGTCATATTATTAACGCATGTCATCAGGAGAAATTTACGTGTCCTTTATGTGCTGGAAGTCATACATGGGACCAATGTAAGAATCAAAATTGCTGCAGCAAATGTAGATATTTAAGTACTGCTTTAAAATTAGATAATGTAAACTGTAATCACACAGTATTTGTACAATTAAGTATGAATAGTAACTACAGTCTGTGCGAGAGCTTTTTTTGTCTATACATATTCAGGGTCTAAGATATAAGATGGACGATTTGCTACAACTGGTGATAGAAAAATCTCCCCGTGTACTTTGTGTAAACGAAAGACATATTACTAATGAATTGTTTATTAGTGGATTCACCCATTTCATAGTTTATACCGAAAGTCCTCATACCGCGGAGGAGTCATAGTTTATATCAAAAATAAGGTTTCTTGTACAGTAGTGAGACATGGCGTATACCATTATCAACTTTTGGTTTCTATGCTTAAATTTAAAGATTAAATCGGAGAAAATTATGACTATGTACAGATCCCCTAATGGTGATGTAAATCGATTTTTCCAATTTTTTGAAGAGTTGTTAGAAGACGAAATGTTTCCAACTAATCACAGTAGCTTAATAGGCGAATTTGATATCCGTCTAGAGTTTGAAAATCCAAACAAAAAAACAGCTAATGAACATTGCGTCAGATGCCGGGTTTAAACAGTCGTTCATAAATGCACTACAGCACAGAGTATTCGAGGAACAACTCAATGTCGGCACATTTGATCTTTGTAAGACAACGTCAGCCATGTTAAAAAACTAGATCGTATTTGTTGTAGATGGATATGCGACCACCTTTTTCCTTACAACAGCCATATACCTATGCCATAGTTTGTAGATTAGTGAAGTCTGAATAAATATATAAAACAAGTATATGTTAAACTTATCATTCTTAAATTAACAATAATGATGAACATGTCGCTGCGAAAGTAAAAAACGAGTCGTACTTGAAGGAAGAAATTAGCAGATAAAACCAAAAAAAGGATAGTGAGGTTAAATCCGAAAGAAAAAGTGTTAAGAAATTAAACTACTAAAAAAAATAAGAAAGAACGACAAAATGTAATTCAAATTACAACAATTAATAATAAACAATAATAAAAACTGAATATTTATTTAGTAGCTTCGGGCCACAGAGGAACAACTTAAAGTCGACGCGTTTGATCTTTGCAAGACAACGGCAGTAATGTTTGAAGACTAGAAGACTCGTATTCAGCAATTTTAATTCTAACAGTAATTATACCGAACGTTTGTGAGAGCATTATAGAGACCCTGATGCCCTAGTACACTGAAACAACAGGCAATAAGCAATACGCAATATTATCGCCTATTAACAATGTATTAAATATCAAATGTTCTCTCGCACACTGAAACAACGCAATATTGCCTGTCCGAACAAGTTGCTTAATTTCGGCGATTTATATCGCCCGGCGATAATCCTGCATGTTGATCGTTTCATTTTCGAAGCAACATTCAGGCAATAAAATGCCTGATGATACTACAGCTAACGTTAAATTTGTAGGAATTGTCGAAAAATATCCATGTCTTTGCGATTTTACTCGTTCAGATTACAGCAAAAAGGCACGCGAAAGAAAAGGCATGGGCAGCAGTTGCAAAATGAATAAAAGATTCTGGTAAGTACTTTAAATTTTTACTTGCTAGGATTATTCCAATATAATCATAAGGTTTGTCATAGTATATTACATAACGAGCGCGGAAAGTGATAAATATCTACGCGATGCGTTAGACACTTTCCGGCGAGTTATGTACACTATTTTTCCTACGACCATAGACAAAAAAAATTTTCTCAACAATATTTATTTTTATATAAATTTACGAATACATGAGTAATAATAAAATGAATACAACACTAATAATTAATAATTTAGAACATGTAAGTACCTAATTATTACTTATGACTACAAATATTAATGTTAATGGTGTTATTATTGCAATTTGTGAAGTTAAGCGGATGGGTCAACATTTGATTTATGTTTTTAATACTATTACTTTGTGATTATTGTTGATTGTGAGAGGAATGAGACGGTAGTGAATGTTCATCACATGTTTCTGCTACTTGACTTGACGGACCGGGATTAACAGCTTTCAAAATTGTATTACCTACCGTAATTTTATTTGATAATGATTCATCTACATAACTTTCAGCTACAGGGTGGATTTCCAACCCCGTGGCGTTTCAGAGCTGTTATATCCCCACCTGCATTAACCAAAATTGTGGCAGACGATCTCCGAAAACAATGGCCAGTGTATAAATGGGGCTCTTTAAGGTGTAAGAAAGTAGCTATTTGTTTTGGAATGTCACCAAATTTGTTGATACCTACTGGTTGCCGTGTACACTTTTGATGTTGATAGTTTAAAAAAAACCGGCGGATTGGCACATTTGAGGCCTGAGTGCAGCATATTTTTGTATAAATTATAAAAGGCACCAGTACTGTAAATGAAGCGTGATTGTTTGGTTTTCGTATCATTTATTCTTATCAGAACAGCGCTTCCAAGATCTTCAATGTCGTCAATTTTAAGTCCGCTAATTCATGCTTGCGGCATGCCCCATTTAGCCGATAATGAGTGCCACCTATTGTGATAAAATATTGCTTGATAGAATTTAATATCAAAAGAAAAGACTTAACCTTCATGAATAGGTACTTATCATCTAGAGCTTCGTTAAGAAAACGACTAATATCTTGTTCTGTTAAGGTTTTAGATTTTTTTGGCTTATAGCCATCCGACTTCCGTTTAAGTAGCGCCTTCAACTTTGAATATTTTGCAATCTCCACGTCTTGATGAATGCTAAGAGTACTTCGCAACATGGAATAATGTGTCCATAACGAATTTGGTTTAACATTGTTGCTTATTTCCCCAAAATAAGCAAGTAAGACGTTCTCAGAGAACGAACTTTCAATATTCTGAGCCTTCCGCCAATCCATAAATTGTTTGTATGCAATTTCATACCGTTTTAGGGATTTTCAGGCAACAAATGCAATGTGGCTTTTTTCGCAGCATCTACAATATTTGGAGGAGTGCATTGCATTTCTAAACTATCACTACCACTGCTTGCATCCATATTTTCAATAAATTAAATTAAGCGCTGTAAAATCAAATTTTTTTATTAAAATTAAACTAATAAACTGCTTACTTACAAAATTCGTGGTTGTTGATTGTGTTGTCAACGGTGCCTCTTTTTTAACCAGCTGCCTATTCGAACGCGGACTATGCGTTAGACGCTCTAACGCACGGCGCGAAACCAAATCGCATAGATTGACGATATTGACAATTTTCGCGTATACGTATTTGTGCATTATAAGGTAGTTTCTTATATGGTCGTAGGAAAATAATCTAATATATTATACAGTGTAATTGCCTTGCCAAGGTAATGCATTTTCTGCCTTCACAATATAATCTTTCAACTGATTTCTCAACACGTATGCGGACTTGATGAATTGTTAGGAACAATTTGATTCGAAGTAATATTTTTTTATCTGAGGCAACGAAAACTTCCCTTCTTTGTGTTTGATAAAATTATGTAGAACGCATGCTGCTTTTATAACAGCTGTTGCTGTCTCCTTTCCACAATATATTGGTTTTGAAAAATTTAAAACTTAGCTACTAACATTCCAAAACCATATTCTACACTTTTTTGGCTCTAGATAGTCTATAATTAAATTGTCTTTTATCGTTGTCAAGATTTCTTTGGGGATAAGGACATAAGATTTTTTAACGGAAATGCTTCATCTCCCACGAAATAAAAATGAAACTCCTTATTGTCGTTACGCATTGGTTGCGGAATATTTAATTTTTCCTTTTCTAATAATTTTCTAAAGCTGATGCGCGAAATACAGCACCGTCAAAAAATCCCTTATAATTATAATAGCAAGATCCAGTTTTAGATATTTTTTTTATTCGAAAGCGCTTTCCCTCTACGGAACCAAGACAATTTGTAAGATCCCATACTTCATAAAAACGTTCAGCTTTTCTTCTCCAGTCTATCGCTGTTGGTACAGGCGTAGTTTCTCTAACTATGCTTCCTATAGTATTATCCCGTCTCATATAAATATGAGATAATGCCTTGAATGAACATCCAGTAGCGAAATATCTGTAAAAAATATGTTTGCATAATATAACAATTTAAACACCAAAAAATATGTTGCAGTGGACATCAAGAAGGCTAAAACAAAGAAATAATCACTTATTTATCAATTTCAGTTGCTAATTGTAAAAGAAAAATGGTAACATTTAAGAACCGCATTTTCTAAAGCCTTAAAAACCCACCATCTATCAAGGATTACATCAAATTTAAGACATCAGTGCAAGAAATCCTGATCTCGATTTCTTTAAAAGCTTGCTACCTGACATGGAAAAAATGACAGATTCTCAAAAACATCTATTTAAGAGAAGAATACTTGAACTAATTGATACTATTTTGGGCGACTTTCCCCAAACGAATGTACAACTCTCTGTATCTCTTTCAAGTCCTGCTATATCCACCTATTCAGTTACTTCAGAATCAAATCAGTACAGCTCCACCACTTCAGTACACCAGTTTCATAAAAATAATGAAAGTTATAATATACAAAGCTTAGATAATGCAAATGATGTACGTAGTTTTATTCACAACTTCAATGTCTGATATTTCCATGTTTTTATAATAAAGTTTCTTACCTCAATGTAATTAATAGTTTTTCTATTGGTTCAATAGCCACTCTACAATTTGTATCACGTTTTGTAATATAAGGGCCAATCATATTTAAAAGGCATTTAAATGAGTCTGGATTCATTCGCTAACAATTCTGAAATTTTACTGGATGTTGTTCCAGTTCTTTTATCCAAACGGTTGCGCTATGACACCTCAATTCCACTAATGAAGAGGTGAATCCAAGGTCTTCGTTTTCTTCTCAATACGAAGATACCACCAAATATTATAACATCATCGTCACTGTCACTATTCGACATTATTCACAAAAAATATTCTGTTTCTAACTTGTGTTGCTTTGATGTGAGACAAACGTGCAATATTATTTCCTGTTGTTTATCGCTTGTAGCTTATAGCTTATTGCCTGTTGCTTCAATGTGCGACCCGCCTAAGGAAATAAATTGATTAATGTCCAGTGTAGGTTTTAGTATAAATATGTGAGTATATGCTATTGAATTTTTATTAAGATGCCAGCAAGTACTCATAAATGGAAGGCATTGCAAAGAAATTTGAAACATTATGGAATTTTCAATGTGCATTGGTATAGTGCATTGTTCCATTGAAACTGAATCCCATGATTGCACGTTAACAAAAATGGCACAACAAGGTGGAAGTCGGTGAACTAATGATGCAACTCACATTAGAACAATTTTTGTGACTTACTTTTATTGGCAGTGTAAGAGTGACAAAATAAAGCAATTGGCATTTTATAATTATTACAGACTCTGGCATTGTTCTTTTTTGTTATGTACGATTGTCTAAACAACAAGTATGCACTTATTATTAATGTATCTAGAAGTAGAATTAATACATGAAAGTTAAAAATTGCACCTCAATTTTTTGAGCTTAAGACTATTAGCTTTACGGACCGCTTGTCTTCTACACGGGCGATTGCGGACCAGTGGTTTGAAGAACATGAAAGACCGATTGGGATGCGAACCGTTTATAGACGGATAAGAACCTTTATGTTTTTATACCATCCCCTTTTTGTGCTACCACTAACTCCAGAGCATCGACGTTATCGTCTAGCGTGGTGTAGAGAATGGGCAAAGTGGGACCAAGAATGGAATTCAATTGTCTTTAGTGATGAATCCAGATTTTGTTTGGGTATGCATGACGGTCGTGCAAGGGTGAGAAGACGGCGCTGTGAAAGACAATATCCCCAATTTTCTGTGAATAGGCATGTGCACCATACAGTTGGAGTTATGGTATGGGGAGCTATTGCTATTGGAAGTACGTCACCTTTGGTCTTCATTAGAGGTAACATGACCGCTGCGCTCTACATCCAGGAGGTCGTAGAGCCCCATATTGTACCTTATGTACAGCACATTCCAACAAGATAACGCACGACCTCATGTTGCTAGAATTTCTTTGGCTCATTTTGAGGCCAATCAAATTGCTTTGTTGCCTTGGCCACCAAGTTTTCCCGATCTTTCGCCCATCGAACACGTCTGGGATATTATGGGAAGAAGATTACTCAACTGCACAAACTCTAGCGGCTTTGCAGCATCAGTTACAGATAGCATGGGATGAGATACCTCAAGAAGAAATCGATCACCTCATTAGAAGTATGCCCAGACGTGTTAATGAGTGCACAAGACATCGTGGTGGAGCAACACATTATTAAGTTTTTGAAGAAGTTAACAGTTTAATTTTTATCAAATTGTGATCGTTTACTAATCTAATTCGTATACACTAGTATACCAAAAAATTTTTCAAATAAATTCATTATTGCTGGGTGTTCTTCTTTCTATGTCACTTAGTATAATTAATATCGTTAGAGATGTGTGTGGTATTTATTATTTACTTTCAAATATTTTACTTATAATTAATGCGCAGAATTTCACACCAATTTTATTGTCTCAAAAATAGTGTCGGTATCAAACAGAAATATTTTGAACAATTCATATTTTCACAATTTAGATTGATCTAATTGTTCAATTTCTTGTTCAAGAAACGATTTCAAATTCAAATATGGCGCGTCTGATTTAGTGTGAGAACATGGCGAATACCAATGCGCGAGATGGGATGCGCGTACTTTCCCTTCCACGAGAGTTGTTTCTCTGGAAAATATCTCTACTCTGTTATTACAGTAGCAAATTATTCTGCCACATATTGAATCTCTACAAGATTATTCTCTTCAGGAAGCGACAGATGATTTTCCTCAAATTTTGCACCACCGTATTATTGGATGTTTTTAGATATCAAAAGTAATACAATTAAAAAAAAAAATGTACAAACTGAAATTTTCTGCGGAAAATTAACATCCTGTTGTAGGAACTGTTCAATATTTGAATTATATTTCCATAGATGTAAACGTATTATACGATAATTTTATAAACAAAGTTTCGCAAACCATGTACCAAATAATACCTCTGGGAAATAATTCAAACTGAAGCAAGAAAAGACAGAGACCTAGAATACAAAAAATCAATATAACTAAATTAGATAGAGATTGGGGATATACAAGGAAAATAGGAATTTATATGTAAAAATGTTAAGAAAAGAAAAGGAAAAACATTATGGATGATACAGGGTGTCTGTAAAGGTCTTTACACAAGCTACCCACATATTCTTAGACAAAAATAAGCCGATTTAAGTAAACTTACCTTAGTCTAAAGTAGCTTATGTCATATACGGCCTTGAAGTTAAAAATTTGAAATAGTTTTTTTATTATAAATTAAAATGATGGTTTATGGGATTTTAATAAGATTTAGCATAGTTTGTTAATGTTATTGTTCGAATGTTCTGAAAAATTACAAAATATATTCTAATACCGGAAGTGAATGAAACACGCGTGGCCATTGTGAAAATTAACATAATTTTTTTACTGTCTGTAGTAGGAAGCACGGAAATTTTGTTTCATAGAGTATTCAAAAACGATCAAAAATTATGTCTCCTGTAAAATTTCCTTATTTTTATTCGTTTTTGAGAAAACAAAAAAAATTACCTATGCTGGTGCATTCGAAAAAGAATAATCTAATCCAGTCGCCTGTGATTTTTCTATGAATTTTGCATTTTTCTACAAAAACGGCACTCAAGAATTGAATACTCTAATGGTTTTGCAAAATTTGTATCTTAATAATCCTCATTTGATTATTTTACACAAACATCATTTAAAAAATTAAGTAACTATAAAATGAACACAAATAATGTCACAAAACTGTTCAAAGTGTTCTCCATTTACACGCATACAAAGATTTATACGACGAAGGAAATTAAATTGTACTCTTCGTAAAATGTCTCTATCACCTCTAAGGTCATTTATAGCATGTTTGAATACATTTCCATAGCTCTACTTCATTAGCCACAGGCGTTTTGTAAACCACGGACTTAAGATGTCCCCCATAACGAAAAAAATCAGCTGGTGTTAAGTCTGGAGAACGTGGTGGCCAATTTACAGAAGCGTTATTACCTCTCTATCCATTTGTTTGGGTATGCTAGATGTAAGTAATTTTCAACATCAACTCTCCGAAGTTGTAGAGGTAACTCGTCTAACAAATCTGGCAATGTGTTTTGTAAGAACTGCAAGTAGATGGCTCCCAGTTAATGTTTGAGGAAGAATAACAGGACCAACAATAAAAACGTCAATTATTCCAATCCACATTAAGTTTAAATTCGCGTTGAAATGGTTTATCTTTATAGCATACGGGTTTTCAACGGCATAAACGTGTTCGTTATGGGAATTAGTTACCCCTCTTCTTGTAAAACAAGCTTGATCCGTAAACAAAATAGTGTTGCTAAAGTTTAAATGTGCTTCTCTTTGCCTATTAACAAAGCGACAAAAACTCACACGCATTTCAAAATCATGTTCTAAAAGATCTTGAACTGTTATTGTACGATATGGATATAGCAACTGTTCTCTAATTATTGCGTTGATCATATCTTACATACTCCTAGTTCCCTACCTATTCGTCTAGTACTTATTTCTGGATCTTCTTCAACACGTTCTAAAAATTTCTTCTTCAACTTCAGGAACCCTTACAAAACGTTGCATTCCATAATCAGCGGTTGCAGGAGCAAAGCGACCAGTCTCTCAGACGTACTCTCAACGGCAGCAAACGTTGGGTGACTTGGTACTCGACAGATTGGAAATCTTTCAGAATACACCTAACACATTCTCCGATATTTCTTCACAAAATCAAATACCAATAGCATTCCATCGGTATATTCTTTGATTTGTGTATTGTAACGCCATGATAAATAATAACCAAAAATTAAGCTTTGTAAATTATTATTAGAGCACTTAACAAACTTTTGAACACTAATGACAATTTGGTATTTTAGAGTTAACACTATATTTATTTAGTCATGCAAAATTCATATGTTTGTGATAGAAATCATAGGCGACTGGATTACCTTATGCTTTTTTGAATGCACTACCATAAACTCTTTTTTTTCGTTTTTCTCGAAAACAAATAAAAATAAAAAAGTTTTACGAGACACATAATTTAATCGTTTTTTGAATACTCTATAGAATAATATTTCGCGTCTCTACTACTCATAGCAAAAAAATTATGTTAGTTTTCATAATAGTTATGCGTGTTTCATTCACTTTCAGTATTCGTATATTTTTTTGTAATTTTCTCAAAACATTCGTCCAATAACATTAACTAACTATGCCAAATATTATTAAAAATCGCATAAACCATTTTAAATTTATAATAAAAAACGATTTCAAATTTTTAACTTCCAGGCTGCCAGTTTACTTAAATCAGCTTATTTTGGTCTAAGGAATATGTGGTAGGCTTGTGTAAAGACCTTTACAGACACCCTGTATGTTATGATTAAGTAAGGAGGATAGTAGAAGAATGTGGAGGACACTAAAGGAAGTACTAGCTAGTAAGAATATAAAAAGAGGTATCGTACGAACACTTAAAGTTTGATGAAAATGTTGGCTCTATCTAGGAGAATTTTAATTACTTCTTTTCCAAAGCATACAAGATCTTGCATCTGATATATCTAAAGTAGGAACTAAGTTCGAAGATTCTCAACAAACAAAATGTAGGTTAACAAATTTTAATATGATGAGTATTCAACAACTTAAAGATTGTAATTGTGATGACATATGTAATGCTAAATTTTTAAAAACCTTTTTTTGTGATATGAAGTTACTGCATAGATACCATAAATACGTTTATTAGTAGGTACTGGAAAAATAACAAAAGCAATCAAAACAAGTGTTATAATTCCTATTCCAAAGGTGACCAGACCTTTACTTGTGCGCAAATATGTCATTTTTAGAAGTGAATAATTTACTATAGTATAAAGGGCAATCGGGTTTTTTAGAAAAACACTCGTGTGACTTGGCGCTGCAGTTCCTCTGTGCTAAATGGCGATCATGTATACATGATGGAAATATTGTTCTTCGTGTTTTTTTATTGATCTTCAACGTGCCTTTGAAACCATAGACAGAAAGATACTTATTCAGAAACTACAAAACTATAGAATTGTGAATAATGCACTTAAAAGGCTCACTAGATGATTGTTTTCATGAGACTAAGGTGAATGGTGTGTGCTCAGTAAAATTAGAAAACAATATAGGTGTGCCCTTCTCTTGTTTGTGCTGTATGTCAATGACGTAATACGTAATAGTTTAGTAAGTTTATTGTAAAAAAATTGGAAAAAAAGATTTTAGGGGAGTAGTAAAAAATTTGGGCCATTGGAGTTGCCTTCTTGTATTTAATCACTATTATATATCCGCACTTTAAATATTGCAATTCACTATTAATTTCATATAGAAAGACGAATATTCAAAGACTTCAACTACTACATAACAAGGCTATGAGAACTATACTTTTTGTAGCGTTTCACACCAATAAATATAATGTTAAAAACACTCAGTTGGCTCATGTAATATAAAATCTTACCATAATTTTGATATTAAATTTGTAAAAACTACTTATATGCAAAGGCCATTTTAATGACGGTTTAAGACATTTTAACGCTATACCTTGAGAGATAAGAATTGTAGCTACAGTAAGAATGTTTATGCAAAAGGGTCAAAAATTTTACTTGGAAAGTGTTCAGAACTACTTTACTACTACTACTACTTCAAGTTAATCATTATTTTAAAATTAATTAATTATAAATTTACATCATTATTGTGCTAGGTTTTATTATACTTTTGTTACTATTTAGGTTAATTACCTAACATATGCATTCATTGTTACTTATTGTTACTTATTTTGTATAGAAAATGTATTTTACGTTCATTTTCGGAAATAGCTTTAAGCTTATAATAAACAAAGTTATATATTTATAATTTTCTCGAAAACAGCTCTAACGATTTTCAAAATTTGCCCACGTATACCTACTAATAGTAACGCTGTTTACAAAATAGCTATCTTCGTTTTTCTAGAAAGCTACAATTAAGGGAGAGTTTAATCACTTAAGTTTTAGTTTTTTTCAAAAGCGATTGGAACGGATTTCTTCAAAATAAGTTCTGTGGCCAATAAATTACTGTATAAATACCATGACCTATTTGTTAAATTTGAACCTTTAAATATTGATTAAACCAATTTGGATTACTCGACATCAGTTTGAAGAATTTTTTGAAAAAATTGTACGTAATCAATAAATTATTATGTCAACAATATGACGACATCGTTTTTTTTTCGGGATAATTTGTGGAACAATTTTTGGTCACTTTTACAAAATTCAAAATGAATATTTTAATTTATATTAAAACATGTTCTTAACATCAAATAATTGGCCCACATTGTTGTAAAGTGTCAATACCACATTTTCTGTAATTGTATTTACATTATTTTGATCGGATTAAGAAATAAAGTTTGTATGTTTTCTTGGTATTATGTTCAGATTTTTACGGCATTAAACTATATAAAGCGTTAGTCGCTAATTCTTTTATTTGGGACAGAGTAGGTACAACTTATATTTTCGCCTTCCATATTATGAATCATAAGTAACATTATGAATTAAGTAAAATGTGTGTCTAACGACATCTCGTGTAACATGGACACGTATGAATAGCATAAAACTAAGAAATGCCAACAGTTAACTGTAACAATTGTGGGTGTTAAAGTGCATATCGTTATCAAAGCGATAACTTTAAATGCTTGAAACACACGTGTGTCGATAAAGCTAAGTATTTCTTGTACAGTAACAACGAAAGAACACTTGATGCAGCATTTCGCTCTTATTATGAGCTCATCAGAGGTGTATACTTAAGAGCGGTATACAACTGTACAAGAAAGCGGTTGGTCTTTTAAACTCTCGTGAATCAATGAATTTAAGTAAAATGTGTGTCTAACGACATCTCGTGTAACACATGGACACGTATGAATAGTATCAAACGAAGAAATGCCAACAGTTAAATATAACGACTGTGAGTGTTAAAATGCATACCGTTATCAAAGCGATAACTTTAAATGCTTGAAACACGTGTGTCGATAGAGCCAAATATTTCTAGAACAGTAGCACACACGCAAAGAAAGAACACCTGATTATGGAGTTAATTATGTTCAAATTTGAAAATTCGTACGTAATTGTCAAATGTCATAAGAACTAAAATACATGTTAAAGACAAAAACATTTATTTTGAACAAATAAAATAGAGAAAAAATAGTAAGAAAATATCTTGCCACGACCACTCTATTGCCGCACTTCGGTCAATCAGTAAACTTTATCGTCGTGCGGCAAAAAGTATCATTGTTCGATTTCTAATCCAAATTGTGACTGTGGAAACGAACCGGAGACCGTTACACATATTGCAGAGGATTGTAAATTAACGAAGTTTAAAGGAGAGTTTCCAAACATTCATAATTTAACGGATGAAGCTATATTATGTCTTACGAATCTGAAGGACATCTAAAGTTCAGCAATGTTTTGTGTTCTTGTCTTGATTATCTGTTTTTCCATTATTTTGTTTTGCTATTTCTTTAATCTACTATTTTTTTTCGTCATTATTAGTGACTGGCGTTTGGACCGGTCCATATATGTCGTCATGCAATGGCCGATGCCGTTATATTTATGTTCTATTTACCTTCTATAATGTTTACACACTTAATTAATATTATTACATATGAATACTAACGTGGATAAAGGTTGGCATGTTTAGGATTTATTGGTTTGCCTAAGCCTTGAAGGTTTATACTGATCTTCTGCTGGGGCACCATACATAACACCACATCACAATACAATATTTAAAATGTATCATACGAATAAATAAATAAATAACTTGTTTTTCAATGTACCTACCTACTATTTCAACAGTTAATACATGTACGTAACATGTGCGGAAACAGATTCTTTTGGGAATAAGTGCTTGTTTACAAAAGGTGGAAAGCTTCTAATGTAGGTAGCATTGGTACGAGTTCCCGAATACTGCTTACGCACAAGTTGCGTTTGTTTTTGTACGATTTTTTCTATAATTGTATTTTCAAGTCTCTATTATTGTGACATGCAAATGACAAAAATTTAATTAGTGGCTATACGCAAATGCACATAATTAAAACATTTGTCATTTGACATCCAGTTAACCTATTTAATTGTCAAAATTTTATTTGAAGATTTGAATTGTTTTACAACATTTACAACAAATAAAATGTGCGTAAATTACATTCTAGATAATGTAAGTAAATCACCAAATTGTCTTCTAATGTAGAGTGCTTTTTGGTCGTTTTGAAACACATGTTCGGAATAACAGCGCTTCGTTGCCTGCTTTACATATGCTCTTGTTTGTTTCATAAATAAGGATTTTGTTGTATGCCGTGCCATATATGGAACAAACCAATTTTTATTATTTTTTAAGTGAAGTTGTAGATTCAGGTCTGAATTACATGGATTTCAGATCTGGCACATTTGCTTTTGCTCGGGATATTAAAATTTTTTCGCTTGCGTCTATTTTTCGTTGAAAATCGAGAATGAAGTTAAATCTTGCAGAATTTGCGTGTGTGTTTGAAATGGTGATGTTTGATGGCGTTCTTTAATTATAAATAGTTCTTCATCTTTCAAAAAATCTCACGAAGTTGTGAGACCTTCATTGATATCTTGACAGCGACTTCATTAAAAAATCCGTATTTTTGCAAAAATGAGTTTTGTGACATTAACATCATGCGTTTTTGACTGGCGTAGAACAACACGCAGGTAGGGTTGATATGTTATTTTTTATAGATGGATCCCAAAAATGTTTATGGAAATTGTTGGCCATGTTAAAGAAATTCCTGACAACAAAAACAAATGTAGTGATTTCTCAGATGACGTTTTAGTACCTGATCACGACTTTGACGGTAATGATGACGTACTTCAGAAGTTATGGTATTTTATCAGAAAGTGACGTATCTTCTGAATCAGAAGAAGACATACTATTGTCTAGAATGGTTGAAAAATTAGAACCTGGCAAATGGAAAAAAAGTAACTTGAAAGAAATCTAAACGACATAGAATTTAGAGGAAACAACCGTATGGTAGGTGTTAGACTTCCTATTATTGAGTTTTTATAGTATAAAGATCAAGACCAAAAAGTGGTACATGAAAATATTTTATCACTCTTTGGACCTCTGCGTAGTTAATACATGGCTACTATGGAGAAGAAAATATAGTGAATTGCACATGCCGCTCTTAGTATTGAAATTGGCAATTGCAGGCGCATTATATAAACAAAGAAAAGAAGTTGTAAAAAAAGAGGAAAACCAAGCAAAGACTTCCAAGAGTAATATGAAAAGAAAACGAGGTAATACAACTCCTCAACAAAAAAATACGTAGAGATGGGTTAGACCATTTTCCAGACTATAGAGGGAATGCTCGAAACAGATGTAAATTTCTCGGATGTATCGGGAAATCGTTTATTTATTGCATAAAATGGGAAGTACCACTGTTCTTTAATAAAGAGAGAAATTGTTATCTAAGATTTCATACAGAATGATATCATAATTGCATGTTGTGCCTAATTTGTCACTAACTGAAATTTCGTATTTTTTTCAAAAAGTTTTTGAATAAAAGTGTTTTAACTATTTTTTTTGCAATCTGTGTCATTTCTTCCACAAGTGAGATTTTTTTGTTTAAAAACAAAAAAATCGTGCAGGGTTAACGATACCTACTTCCCGAATATTAAGGTCAATAATAAATTACATAAAATTTTAGGAAATAGTTATTTAAATATTTTTTTTTGAAACGCCAATAAACCTAACATTTTTCGATGAGTAGTGGTCTGCAAAGTTCCAGATTTCGCCGCTGGAGTTTTTACTTTTTACCTCCATCAGGATCAGAGTACGCAGCGTTGTCATTAGAGAAATTAAAGGTTTTCCTACTAATAAGATCGTATCTTGATAATGCAAAAACTCAAAAATCGTAGTTGGAGAAAAGGTGAAACTTTTTAAGTTATCGTTATTTTCACAAGTGCTTTTAAAAAAAATGAGGTAGAGGAGCATGTCCTTATAATGTTTGTTATCGAAAGACTATATAACACTATTTTACAATCACGAGCGAAATGAATAATAGATTATTTTACTAAGAGGTAAACAATTTATTTATTTTTTCTTCAAGCGTTTATTGCTGGTTTTCATGTATCAAATTGTCGAGATTCTCGAGGGTTATAGTGACGTTTTATTCTCGACTAAGCAGGTTGGTACTTTACTATCATGTTCATAATAATTATATGACTTAACCGAGGTACCGACCTGTTACAAGTTTATTCATGTAGAACAGGAATAATAAATAGTTACTGTTCGGAAAACCTTCAATGTCGCAGAGTGGATCGCCGGGATGATTTATACACGTGTCAACAAAGGTACCCGACATTGTTCCGGTTGCCACCTACGTAAATCTAGTAATTGCCCTTAGGCAATCGCATATCCAAAAAAGAACAAACAAATGTGTAAAATCAAAAACATATAATTATCCTGGTCGTTATCTACACAATTAAGAGAGAGTAGCGAAGAGAACTAATCTTAAATTAAGAAACAAAAAGAATAATCACAGTCATTAATTATCACCGAACATCAATCGGCTCTATTAATCGTTACGCCACAGGTTTATATTTAACTACAACTTTGCATTGGATTCAACAAAATGATTCACAACCGCAATTGATCAATAATGTTTTCTTAATATTCCCTTTTAAAGGGTTCACCCCGAAGAAAGAGAAAAATTCGATACAAAATTACAATTAACTGTTTATTTTGACGACGGCGGATGGTTCCAGAACCAGTGCACACCTTCCAGATTCGTTAGAAATTTCGATGACCTTCTTCAAGGTGATAATCAACAAATCAAAAGTCGAAAATATTCCCCTAAAAATCAGCTCAATTTTCCGGAGTCGATACCTTAGTAATATTCACGGACAGCACCATAGTTATCCAGAAGACGTCACAGCTTACAAGGAGATTCACCGTATTGTTTCCTCGAATAGAAATTGATCCGGTGGAAAGTTGCTCGACTACAAAGCGCTCAGCATTCTGTCTCCGTTATTATTCCGGACGTCTTCTCCATGTGGACCTAGGACATCTTGTGTTGTACTGTTTTTCTTCTTACTCGACTATTAAAATCTCCTACTATTAATATACTTCCATTTTCTTTTCAATCGTATCTGTTAGTTTTTCCCAAAAATCTTCTTTGTTCTTTTTTATGTCGTCATCGTTCCATCCGTAAATTACCACTATTGTGGTGTTAATCTGCTGTTCTAGATTCAATTTTATTTTTAGTATCCTTGTTGATACAAACTCGTAACCTTTTATTTTCTTGACATGCTTTCTGTTTATTATACATGCTACTCCTCCAGTTGCTCTATCTGTCACTGCTACTCCGCTGTAAATTATCATGTGTTGATTTAATTCAAAGATTCCTTGTTCTTTTTCTTGGTTTCTGAAATTGTCAGTATATCGAGTTCTGCCTTTTCAAGTTCTTCACTGAGTTATTGTTCTTTTCCTTTCAAACTTCTTATGTTCCAAGTTCCTATTTTAATTATATTTTCTATTTTTTTGTTTTGTTAATATGCTGTCTGTATTATGGATTTTAAATTGTATGTTTTATTCCAAATCACTTTCGTTTCCATGTCCGTTTTCGTAGCTGTTGTGTCGTTCTTTGTTATGTTATTTAGTTTTTGATGCAGGAACATCGGTTTGTATAAGGCAGCTTCTTTTTATAATTAATTAGTCAAAACAAATTGACAGCTCAAACTGTTATTTAGTTTAAAGTCATGACGATATAACACATTTTTCATGGTCAAACACGCGCTTTGCTGTGCTCCGTGATTTGGTGGATTTTAAATGGTAACTTTACAAGATAAAATAGGTAAAAACTGATAGCCGTTAGTTCATTTACCTATTCGAACATATAATTACTCTGCTTAGTGTTGAATATCTTTATCGAAGGTTTCTAAGGAGATTTTGATTGTAACATTGAGATCTCAATACTGTCTTCAATCACCTGCTGCAAATGCAATAAACCGATTGGATATCACGAAGATAAACGTAGCACCAAATGTGATTCTGTTTATCACACCGAATGCATCGACTTGACCGCGACAATACCAAATTCTTACTCTATGTTTGTTTGCGGTAAATGTCCTAGAGAACAGCATGATCAAATGACCAAGAACCACATCGACGATGCCAACATTTACGCGGGCACGGTCTCTAATGCTGCAACAGTCGTAAATAATGATTCACCACAATCACCGATATCAGAATCAAATTTACCTATCCAATTTAACTCTTTGCGGTGCAAACTAAATCGCCTTCCGACGTTGACGGCTTCGCAATTCGAACAAATTTTATGTAATTTTTTAAATTATGTTTACGAGAATGGACGGACTTTGTCAGCAAATTTCGCAGTGTAATTCAAACATTGAGGTTGTTAACAAAAGGTGAAAAAACAAGAAATGTTGATCAGTTCTCTTAATACTAAAAATGAAGACTTAAAACACCGCTTCAAAAATATGGAATATGAAATTAAATAATTGAAATCAACGTTGAAACAAGTGAACTTTAGAAATTTGGGACCGCATTGAACGAGAGAAAAATATTATAATTAGGGGCCTATCTAAACAACCAGGAGATAGCGAGAGCTCATTCATTCAGAATTTACTACGTGAAAATATCTAATGAAACTGATGTGGTTCATTATGTAGGTTAGGCAAACTAGGGTGTAATCTAGACTAATTAAGGTGGAATTTCTAAATAGACAGCAGGCGGTTAGAGTCTTGCAGAATAAGAACAAGCTGCGTAGTGTTTCGGTCAGAAATGACATGAGTTTAGCTCAGAGACAGAAACTATATCATTTGAGAGATCTGCTGAAAGATGGAACGAAAGCAGGCGACAATTCATCTACTATACCTTATGTTGATGGATCTTCAGAGATTGTTCCTTTGTCTTGGACGTCCTTGCCCTTTCACTTTAACGCAGCCAATAAAGATTTCGAGACGAAGATGACCCGCCACGACACGGAGGAGGATTTAAGATCTCCAAATATACAGAAGAAGGTCATTGCATCTCCCCGTCAACGTAATGCATCTACCATTAGTATGATCTAATGGAACCTAAGTGGGCTCGGTAACTTAGAGGATTTTTTAATGCAATATGGAAATTCCTTTAGTGCACTATGCTTGGAAGAGACTTGGCATGTGGGTGGTCTGGAAGTGCCGGCGTCGCTAATATCTAACTTTAAGGTTGTATCATCGCCTGCCATCAGGAAAAAATCGTTTGGCCGTGCTGCTGGTGGATTAGCAGTATTTTTTCATAAAAGATTTAAAATATGCCGAGTAGGTAATTTGGGTTGCTTGGATTTCGATTTTGATGAGGAATTTAATAACTGTACGTTATCTTGTTATCGATCGAGTTTAGATGTAACCGCTAACTCTCGAGGAGTCCAACTATGCGATTTTATTGCATCTCATGCTTTTGTAATGTTAAATGGTAGATCTCCTAGTGATTCTCCTGCTAATTACTGTAGTTCTATAGGAAATAGCGTTATTGACCTTGGTTTGCTATCTATTGAGAATCTGTCTCTGGTTGACGACTTTTAAATTATGTCCTATATTGTCAGTGTATCTGGGCACTTCCCGGT
Source organism: Abscondita cerata (assembly GCA_030710515.1). Lineage (NCBI taxonomy): Eukaryota > Metazoa > Arthropoda > Insecta > Coleoptera > Lampyridae > Abscondita > Abscondita cerata. The sequence goes on from JALBCR010003036.1 coordinate 28,307, forward strand.
TCTAGTAAATTTACTTGTACAAACACCACCCAATTGTATGGCATCACCAAGTGACCCTTGGTATGGAAGCAGGAACTTGCTGCAAACTTTACCAACTATTTAGTAAATTCTAAGTCCGTATGTATTATTTCATCAGAAGTTGATTTAGTTTATCCAAATTTCATAAAAACAATCATACAAGCATCTCAAAATATAGGTATGATGAAATATAAATATCGTAAATCAATGAGTAAGCACAAGCCATGGTTCGATTTACAACTTGTACATCTTAGAAAACGTACTCGTTCATTATTAAGAATTTAGTGGGTGTAAGGACTGTGATAAAAATGCTGATTTGCAATCCAAAAAATTATATATTGAGACCCTACGGTCTAAGAAATATGAGTACGGGAAAACTTTAGAAATGAAGTTGTCTAAGCCGGCCAATTTAGATATTTTTGGAAAGCTGTAGAAGCTTTAGAGAATCTAGGAATAATGTCTGTTCATTGTCAGTTTCTGATTGGGAGACATATTATAATTCGATAACAATTTCCAGTGTTCTTAATGAATACATGTTCAAATAGCACTAGCTAGCGTCAAGGCTGGAAAATCATCAGGATTTGATGGAATATCTAAAGATTTTCTAAGTCATTTACCTTTTGTATTTGACCTCTTTTTATAATACTATTTTAGATAGTGCTGAAATTCCAGATTCATGGCCTGAATCTATTTTGTGCATGATTCACAATTTCCATTCGATAATCCTGAAAACAACAGAGGTGTAGCTTTAATTAAGTCATCTCTAAAATTATTTACGCAAGTTATCTCCAACCGTATACAACTTGGGCTGAAAAGTATAACATTCTGCCGGAATGTCAAGCTGGGTTCAGAAAACATAGAAGTTGTATAGATAATGTTTTCATTTTGTCATCTCTGGTATGGTTACAATTGAGACTCCCTTCGAGAAAAGTATATGCTGCATTTGTGAACTTCAAACGAGCTTTTGATACTATTTCTCATGACATCCTCTGGCAGAAGCTGTATTGTTGTGGTATTAGTTCAAAATTGATTAGAGTTATAAAGCATATATATGATAAAGTTACTTTTAAAATACGTAGTAACTACTATCATTCAAAGTCCTTTAAAGCCAATCGTGGTGTACTACAAAGGGAAGTACTTAGTTCATTACTGTTTACTTTATTTATGTCTGATATAGAGACCTATATGCGGATGATTTAGTTTTACTTTCCGACAGTCCGGCTGGATTGTCCAGAATGCTTTTGATCCTTGAGGAGTATTGCCTAATAAATGATTTGACGGTCAACAGCGACAAAACCAAAATTATTAATCAGCAACACTAGAGCTGATTTAAATTTAATGTACCAGGATATCAAAAATTATCTTGGTCAAGGGTAGTTGTGGAATGTAAAACGTTTGTCTTACTTTAAATTTTTGAATATGTTTTGTTGTGTCAGTGTCAGAATCTGTCAAGTCATTGTGCTGAAATAAATAGATAGGTTATTGATGATGTCAGTGTGACAGTGACATAATTATTTCAAACGTAAACTAAGACAAACGTTTTACATTCCCACAACCACCCTTGACCAAGATAATTTTGATATCCCGGTATAATAGCGAATCACTTCAGATTGTCAGACTGTATACTTACCTTTGAGTAACATTTTCATCATCTTCACTGTTTTTATTCATGGCCAACCGAGTAGTTGAAAAAGCTAAAGTAACGGTAGGAACTCTTATTGCTTTATTTGCTCGTGCCAAAGTTAACTCTTACGCCTCTCAGCTGACACAATTAAGAACAACGACAAAAAAGTTTATCAAACTTACTTCTAATGGAGCTACCTACCTTATTAATTCGAATAACTTGTGCACAATATGTAACCTAAATAACATGGAATCTTGTTTGACTGTCCAATTTACGAACCTTTTCGAGAGAGATTCTTAAGGTCCATAAGTGATATGAATAATTTAGTGGATGTTTTATGTTTAGTAGATTTTGTTATGTTGAAGGCCTTAGTGAACATATTGATAACGATGTTGAGGGTAATATCTTTTATTTTGAATGAATAATTTTTATTTTTTTTCAAATTTTTTTGTCACTCATTAAATAATTAGTGTTTGTTGGTAATAATTAAATGAATAACTCCTAGTTTAGAATTTATTTATTGTTGTTTACAGTTAATTGAATGTTTGTAACATTTTAACAAGATTATAATCTTAATACAAATAAAACATTACATTACATTACATATTCGCAGCAATTTATTACTCGAAACCTAGATTGTAGCACATTATTATTGAAAACAAAAAAAATTCAAAATTAAATCGAAGATTGCTCTCATAAAATATAAAATTACTAACGCTATTTTAAAAATCATGCAAACAATTCTCTTTTTTTAATTATTATGTGTTTAACTATAACAGAAACAAACAGTATTTGTTTGAATTTTTTTTTCAAATAAATGTTTTTCCGAATAACTTTGAAACTGCTCGGAACTTTTAGCAAAATCTGAACAAACACAATAAACTATACATCATTGTTCATTTAACCAAAATTGTATCTATATTAATAACAAAGTTAGTCACACAAGTGTACCAAATTTGGGACACACTGTAAACGCAGTTAGCACGCAATATTGGTTATACATACAGTACACTTTAAAGGAATATTTGTTATTATTTTTACGAATATATGCAGAAAAACTATGAAATTGAATGTTTGCGAATTTTGATAATATAATTTATTTGGGTTACCCATGGAAATGCATATTTTCGTAACAAAAATTATCATTATTTATAGGATGACGTTAAGATCAAATCACACAATTACTTTTTTCAATACCACGACCTTGTTGTATTTTGTTTGCGAATAAACAATGATGTCGGCAACTTTTTTTATGTGTGAACGATTTAAGTTATGGATGTATCTATTCAGTAATAAATAAGTCTAAGCGTAACGATTGCGTCTCTTATGTAATCTCCTATTTAGTGGACATGTTTAATTTTCTGTTGATAACTTGAATTAGTCATTATCATTAAAAACAATTATACATTACAAAATTAATTAATGACGATTTCCACACACTGCATAGAAGCTTGTTAAATCAATTATTCGACAAATAAATTATGTTTTTTTATTGTATTGCATTAATTGTTTACAAATTTTGACTGATTGACAAGAAGATTAATGATTATATTCAAAAATTTTAAATAACGTAGTAACTATATATGCAAATATTAGCTAAAGTTTGAGTAGAATTTTAATAGCCTAGATTTATCGTGTGACTCTAGATGCTTGCAAAATTACTAAGATTTTCTGCATATACTTTGCATTAGTGGCATTAATTATTAGCATAGTTTTATATCTAAACACTTTTGTAGACAATTTTACCGAAATACCTGAACAGCTATTTAGCCTAAGACTATTATGTAATAATCAGTTTAATTAAAACAGATTAGTAGGTTAAGAGGAACGTGTAAATAATATAATAGTACAAATATTAATTAATGATTAAAAATGATTTTATGTCTAAAATCAACTAGAAGTTACTGAATTTTAAGACTTCAAATCATTAACATCTATTTTTTTATTGTAATTAAATTGACAGTAAATATTAAACTGAAATGCAAGTTTGTCTTTATTTTAACTTTCAGTAGTTAGTTACCATTTAGTAGATATTTGAGATTTTAAATAACTATCAGTAAACAAGAATTCTATCAAACTTAAAAATAATACGATATAATATACACCGTGTCCCACGTAAGGGGGTCATTAGACGTTTATGGAGATGAAATCAATTTGATTTTTTGCAAATTTGTAGATTTGTACATAAAAAACTTTCAAATGAAAATATAATGGTCATTGTACAACATTGTACCGGAAGTGGACACTATCATCGTTATTTTAAATGTAACGATAAGTTTTCGACATCTAGTGTCGACTCGTGAAAGTGTTCACGTACGCAAATGTAAGCAACTGCAGTAAAAGTACGCAAGAGGTTGTACAATAGCAAACAAACACTGAGAATCAGCCGACAGCTGATTCGTCTTTTGAGGACTCTTCAGGGTGAGAGAGAACTCGAGTGTAAGTTCACTATTGTACAAACGCGTGCTGTCGACTATATGCCCTACTGGAGGGATCATAATATTTAAACGATAAGTTTTTCGACATCTAGTGTCGACTCGTGAAAGCGTTCACGTACGCAAATGTAAGCAACTTTGCCGACAGGTATGTAAAGCAGTTACATAGTCGATTCTTCAATAATTATAGCCAACATAACAGTTGGCAAGTATAAAAATTTCGAATCGCCTGCCGTAAAGTGAAGTACAACCTCTTGCGTATTGAAGAATCGACTATGTAACTAGACATAAAAAAAAAAAAGATAGTTCGGAATGAAGATGACGACGAAAATCGCTTGAATTAGGGATGAGTAAAACCCATATTCATAGAACATTAAAGCAGTTAAAATTTCATCCCTTCAAACCGATTTTCAATCAAGCTTTAGAGCCAGGAGATAGTGCAAGACGATTGGATTTCTGCTTGTGGATGGGCACTCAAATAATGGATAATCAATACTTTTATCGAAATATTGTATTTTTTGATGAAGCCACATTCTCCACCAATGGACTGTTGCATCACAACATGTAAGGTACTGGAGCGGTCACAATCCCCATTTCCGAATCGCTCGTGATAGGCAATTTTTACCGAAAGTAAATGTATGGTGTGCAATTTCTCACCATGGCATTATTAGACCATTTTTTTTTAAATTCTGTTAATCAGCACACCTATTTAAATATGCTATAGTCAAATCAGGGCTCCTCGGTTGCTATAAAACAACACCATTTCGACCAATTCCATTTTCCCCAATATCCTGAGTCAGCCATTCTACCAGTATTCGCGCATAATGGGCAGGACAACCATCTTGTTGGAAATAACATCTCGCGCGATAGTTAATTGGTAAAATGTTCAAACTTTTATTTAAAAAATGTAAACGGCTTCTAAAATGAAAAGAAAAATTAGAACGAAGAGAGCCGGTTCCGCGGTTTTGAAACAAGCAAAAACTATTATGAAGAATACATTTTTCTAGAAAAATAAAAAAAGTTTTTCCTCTTGGCAACCCCATCCCGGGACATACTGCATATTATTCCAATTTTATATTCAACATAAAATTCTGTAAACGATGATACCATATTTGCCTATTCCAAGTCTAACCGTTTTTGCGTTATTCAATTGTTTCTAAATATTTTGTCGCCTGTAGATAATTTCTTAAAATTGCCTATTTCAGCTATTTTAATTAGATACTTGAAAATTTAGGATGAGTTACTAAAGTAGTTGTACTTTTAATAAACATACACATTTAAATCAATTAAATTTAAATCGTTTGTTGTACAAGGTGTCACAAAATTATTTGTAAAAAATTATATATTTTAAATAGAACACCTTGCATATTTTTATGTAGTTTTATTCAGAAAATTATTCTGCACCTATCTGTATTAGCATTCCATATAGTTATCTCTTGTCAGTTTAGAACGTGCTTTAAATAACGGAAATAATGCACCAATAAAAAAAAATTATTATTTAAATACTACTTTAATTAAGAAATTATTAATATTCGTACTGCAAAACAGCAGTCTAGTACTGTGTCGTACTAAAAACGTTTTATAAATTGAACAAATGTTAACATATTCAGAAATCATTTGTCACCTTCGTTTTGAGATAAGCGTATTTTTTGTGTGGGGTTTTACTATAAGACTTAATACTTAATTCAATAATTAACGTTCCGAATTTAATTTCAATCGTATTTTTTTTAATATTATTTCAGGTGCGTACCTTATGTTAGTTTTACTTCATACTATTTTTCTCGGAAATTCCAAATGTATTTGCCTTTACAAATATTTATGTAGATTTATTTTAAAATACTGACGATATCGAAGAATAGTAAAACAGGCAATAAATATAAATAAGGAATAAAAAAAGAAAATCTGTGTTTGGTATACGACACACCCAAATTAATTAAGTTTTGCCGATGTTACAAATATAAAAATAATAATAAATTTAAAGATGTCACAAAAAAATTGCAAATATCTCAAAAGCTGCTAACTTTAACCCATGCAATGGCTATACCAGAAGAAAGGTAATTTAATTTTTACATAATTGGGCAAAATACAGGGTGTTCTATTTGAAAAAAAATGTTTTCGAAGTTTAAAGTTAGCTAAATGTGACCTGGAAAATGTAACACTTAGTATATTATTTTCCAATCTGTTTTAATTGCAAAAGTTAGACAATTCTATGTACTTAAGGTATGTCAAAAATTAAATTTTGATATAACATATGGAAAATGTTATAAGGCTCCATCCAGATCTTTCCAACTGAAATTTTTTTTCTTGTTATCTTAAATACCTCCGATACTTTAGGGTTTAGCATAAGGTGCGATACATGTTTTTGAACTAAATTTCTGTGCTCTTTCCGAATTTCAAAAAATATATAGGGTGTTCTATTTAAAATAAGAAAGTTAGTTGCTGTACAGGAAATATGTAACACTCTGTATTATCACAGATATTTTTAAAAATACCTAAAATGGTTACCAACAACTTGAGATAGCACACAATTTTTTCTAATAAGTAGCTAAGGCGCTATAGAGCAAATACGCACTAAAAACTCATCCTGTATATATAATTTAATTATACAATTAACACCACTACGTATAGCAACAAACACAATCGTTGTGGTGTTTGACTTTATAATTAAATTTTATATTTTTACAATTTAATGAAGAATAATTTAGATGACTTAGTCCAATAAGGAACTTTCTATTAGAGTCCCTGAAACACTAATCCTCTGAACTCTTGAAAAAGACTGGACGCATACAGTGTTTCATTGACCTCGATTACCTTAACTCCTAAGAAGGCCCAAATAATTAGGAAACTAATCTACAATAATAAATTAAGGAGTTTTTACCATCAATTAAACTTAAAATTACTAATTACTATTTACTAAAATGACGTTTAGCTTTGGATTATTAGCGAAACGTTTTAACATGTTTAGCACCAAGATATTGTGACGAAAATTTCATCTTGGACCAAAGTGTTTTTTGTGGATTTCCACTATTTCTTCTTATTATATGATTAAATAGTATGCTTGCAACGAATGTTTCGATATGTAAATTTGAAAAAAAGGCAGCGGACACCAGTGTCCGCTGTGACCCACCCAAACTGTCAGCGGACACCGATGTCCTGCGAGTCACGGGACAACCGGGCGGACACGACTCTACCCGATGTGTCTGCTGATGCACACATACGAGTTGTAACTTGAAAACGCAATTCAGTCGATGAATAATAGTCATTGTAGTCAATCTTGTTTATTTTATCCTCTTTGTATTCACTTTGAGTTATAGTGAAGTGAAGAGTGAAATGAGCAGCCGAAGTAAACGAATTTTGCAATTGGCTTTGAAGCAAGAGCAACATTCTGATGGTAAGTTTTTGAAATACGCTATTTATTGTGTATAAAGTATTTCAACACGAGTTCTCAACAGATGATGAATCATCAAGTGACTCATATCCGATAGATTCGGATGCAGATCCAGGTTTTATTCCCCAGTTGATTCACACTCAGATAATTATTCTAGTGATAGCGATTGTGAAGCGCACACGAAAAGGAAGAAGTTTGTTTCATCATCATTAGAAAATGAAAATATACCTGGGCCTTCGAACATAATATCTCATAGTGAGTATGAGGAAAGAACTGAGGCAGAGGCAGTAGAAAGCGGTGAAACGTTCACTGAAAATGCATCTGAATGTGAAGAAATTAGAAGTGTACATGAGAAAGAGAATCAAACACTATATGATCTGACAAAATCAGTGTGGGGTTCTCCCAAAGGAAATCATCAGCAATTTGATGGGAATTTAGAGAGTGGAATAAAACAAGAATGGCAAGCTGCATTGATGGGACACAATCCAATTGACTTCTATTTTGCTTTCGTTAATTTCGACATGATTGATGTAATAGTTGATCAGACAAACCTTTATGCAACTCAGTTTGTGACTGATAATATGGATATTTCCAACAAAGCTCGTGTACAAAACTGGGAGCCGACCACTCGGGCAGAAATTATACATTTGATAGGTCTACTGGGATACATGGACATAGTTCGCATGAACAGTCTCAGAGATTATTGGTCTCAGAAATGGATTCTAAAGTCAGAAGTTGCTCGGAGTCGTAATAGATTTGAGATCCTGCTGAAGATGCTTCATTTCTCAGATAATCAACAATGCCCCCAAGGGGATCGTCTATATAAGATTCAATCGCTTCTAGATATGCTTACCAAAAATTTCCAAACTATATACACACCTGGTAAAACTTTTTGTATCGACGAAACCATGGTCCCTTTCCAGGGAAGATTAGTGTTCAAACAATACAATCCCCAGAAAACTCATAAGTACGGCATAAAACTATACAAAGTTTGCTGTGACAAAGGATACACATGGAATGTAAGTATTTATGCAGGAAAAGACAAGACTGAGAACAGTGCGTTAGCAGTTTCCACACAGATTGTTCTGAGGTTGGCGGAAGATCTACTACAATCTGGCAGAATATGTGTTATCGATAACTGGTACACAAGCCTCCAATTGGCACACATACTTCTCGACCGCAAAACGCATTGCTTAGAAACTTTGCGAGGGAATCGTAAAAGAAACCCAACGGAAGTGGTAAAGAAGAAGCTAAAAAAGGTGAGGTTTTTGCCCAGGAGAATGCAAGAGGAATATGTGTGCTGAAATGGCGCGACAAACGAGACGTCCTCATTTTGTCAACACTGCATACAGATCAAATGGTAGAAGTCCAACGTCGAGGAAATGTTATCCAGAAATCCTCGACGGTCTGGAAGTCAAAACCTGAAAACGCATCAGTTCACTAAATTGGATTGCAAAGCTCGAGAAAACCGTAGATGCTATAAGAAAAAGATAGATGGCCTATTGGAAAACAATAAGGTGAAGAAAGTTACAACTTACTGCCAGCATTGCGAAGGAAATCCAAGATATTGTCTTGAGTGTTTCAACGCATATCATAATAAATAATAGATATCTATTCATTTCTTATTACAACGACAATGTAATATAGCTGTATTATTACTAACAATAAAATTTTGTTCACTGATATAGAATCGAGAAAAGCCTATATTGTTCATGCTTATATTATCAAACCAGGAACACCTACAAACAGCCTATCACTAACAAGGGGTTATACAGGGCCATAGCGGACACGTGAGTATGCTAAACACCGTAAAATCTTGTCCGCTTGGCCAAGCAGGATCGACAAATATCAGTTCGGTGAACCTGTTAATAAATTTATTTCATGTAAATTGCCGTTTTTTCTTGTGACGTCTTTAAATTTATAAAACATAAACAGCGTTAAATTGTTTAACAAAAAGAATAATCTTAAAGCTAAGTCGTTACCTCTCAAACGGTTAGTAGTGCGAAGAATCGGAGAATCGGAAAAATACTCAGGGATGTTGGATATTAAATTCCAATGAAGTGGAAGTTCTTATACTCAACCGACCTTTTATTAAACCCAACAAGACTTAAAGGAAACACCTTGTAACCGCTATCAGACACCAAAGGGACTCAAAATCATCAGTCGAGCATTACAGGAACGAAAAAGAAAATATAGGTGGTTTAATTCGTTCCTAGAATAGAAAGGATCTTGCATTTGTAGCCATAACCTAAATTTAGAACAATTCATTAAAAATGGAAATTATAAGAATTTATATTTGAATTGAAAGAAACAAAAGCTTACCAAATATGTTTAAGAAGATTTTAGTAGAAACGTGCCATTTTTTCGACTAACTAAACTAAAAGAAAGTAAAGGTGTGATTTCGTTACTATAACCTAAAGAACCTTCTAGGTGGAGGTAAATAACTAACGGTCTCGTTTTGCATAAAAATCCAATGTTTAGCCCTAGATAGCGAGTAGTTTATAAAGGATAATTTTGTGTTCTGTTTTTATGTAAAGTTCTTTTAGATTTTCCTATGTACTTACCGCCGTTAAGATAAATTGATACGTGATCTCTGATCATCGGAAGAAATACAATAATTTCAAAATAAGTAAGAGCAGACCTTGTTCTATACCACCTTACTAAGAGCTTTCAACATTCCTTTTCCAATAGTAACTATGTTATGATGCATAGGACGGTTTTTTTTATAGTTTTAAAAAGAAAATACCCTTATTATACAAGATAGAGAAAATCTGATGTCGGTGTCCACGGACCTTTTTTAGAAATAAACTCAGATCCAAAAGCAAAATTTGATACATCCAACCGTTTTCGAGTTATAGAGCAAAATTGAAAATGTTTAGGTTTTTGAAAATGTTGACTAACACTCTTATATATAAAGATATTCAAAATTGGTAAAAAAGTTCTTCAGACACTTTTTAATTAGAATCCGTTGTTCATATCGGATAAATTTTAGCATCTATAATTTAAAAGCATTTGTTTCTTCTTTACAAAAGTATATGATTTAATGCAGTTAAATTGAATAATGATAGTTGTATTCGTGTTTAATTCTTTTTTAACGTAGCAGACGAAACAGTAGACTCTAATGATAAAAACCTTTTAATTATTAAGATATGAAATAACAAATGAACGAACGTAAAGAGTATAGTATAGTGATCTACAAATATTTTTCAATTTCTGCACCGTTCTTTTCAATACACAATTTAAAAGATGAATTGGAGTTACATGACGAAATCCGAATTCGATATTTTCACGTAATTCATGTCCCTTGATGGTCTGTTATAAACAATATTTTTTATAAAGCCCCAAAGAAAATAATCTAAAACGATAAGATCTGGTGATCGAGCCGGCCAACTAATCGGTCCTGAAATTCCCATCCACTGATTAGGACACAAGGACGCAAGACCGTAGGGAGTGCGGCATTAGTGCAAATGCGGGAAATTTCTTCTCGAAAAGTTAGTATATTATTTTTGTAACGAGTAACTGTAGTAATAATTCATAAATAAATAAATTCAGAGCTGCTTAGTTCTTTGTGTTTACAAGAACTTTGAGTTGGTAGCACTGTCCCGCCGATTACTTGACAATTTGCTTTGGGTTGTCAACTAATACCAACCTAATAAAAATTTCCCTATTCCCTCGGAAACTAAAAAACACCGCGGTGCGTGAAATGGAAATTCCCGTTCATCGATAATAACCGGGAAATCAGTAATCTTAGGCTATGAGTACAAAAAGAGAATTGTGCGCAGGAGCGTCATCTTGCTGAAATAATATGTTATTTTTTTGATGCTGCTGCAATGGAATCTAAAAATTCCTCTAGATGAGTCCGAAGAATGTCTTCTAAATATGTTCTAGAATTTAGTATCCCTTCATAAATATAATAGTAACATCTTGCAGCACCAAACGTTCAACCCAAATTTCCCCTGCCTTCTTTAAGCAAATGCTACATGATTATTAATATCAGACCAGTAATGGGCATTGTGGATGTTAAAAATTTCATCACTGCTAATATGAGCTTCATCCAAACAAATAAAGGATTCAGTAAAATTTTCAACTATTCTACATTGTTGTAAATACCACTGACAGAAAGTTATTCGTCTCCTCTTATCATCCTCGGTAAGAAAATGCTCCTTTCTGAATTTGTGAGGATGATAATGGTGTTTTTTTTTTAAAATTCTTAGAGCCTTTGTTTGGGGTACCCCAACATCAACAGTTTCTCTAGATGAAGTTGTTGGATCAGCTTCCACTCAACCCAGCACCGCCACTTCATCCTGTTCAGCATTTTCCTTGAAGTATATCTTCGGGAGTGGTATTTGAAGAGATCAGTGTTCAATTAAATTTTGTTTCAAACTAAAACATCATTACTTTTATTGCATATTCTTAAACACTTTCATGTACTTATATGCACCGTTTAAATGAGCTGGAATTTTCATTTGACAAGATCAAAGCTTTTATCATGTCGTTATTTGTAAAATATGTATTAGTAGCAGCCATGGATAAAAAGTAACACAGTTTCTCTGCGTAATTTTTCGGTAAGGAAGAAAACTAACGAACTAAATTAAGTTTATCGGTTTTGGTTTATCTTTAGTTTATAATGCACAGCTTACTATTGATATTGTTTCATTCACTTATTCCAGATACAATCTATTATACGGTAAACGTGTATAAAACGATTAATACCATTTGAACTACCTTAAACCATATATTTCAAAACAAAAAAAACTATATCATCTCCAGAAAAGTAGAAAAAATCAGATAACATGAAAATAATTCAGTTTAGGTAGTATGAACATGGTATATCAGCGGATAGGTAATTAAATGCATCGAATGAGATTATAAAAAATTCACTTGCAATTTAAAATAATTGACTCTTTGACAATTTTGTTAACTACCCTTACTCCCGGACCTCCCTAGAAATAAATTTCAAAAATGTCTAATACTGAATGAAAACATAATCCAATACCATGCCTAACTATTGTACATTTGCTTACCTGCCTTTTTTTCTTAATAATGTTAAGAGATAGGTACGCCAAACCTGGTAGTAGAAGACCTAAAATTTTACGAGGAATCTGAAAATAAAATTAAAATTGGGGTATTGTATTTAAAATAACAAAGTTGGTATCCATTTTCGGTATAACCGGAAAAGACACCGCAATCAAGTTTCAAGTTTCCAGTTGAATCGGATTTTTTGTTCTTATTGTTCGTCTAACATGCTATCGCCGAGACACAACCTGTATAAGATAATTCTACCTTACATGATTAGCTTAGAAATAATTATTTCATTTTATGTCAGAAACGAAAGTTAGTAGGTAACGGGAAATGAACATACATTATTTTTATGGTTTATCTCGAAAATATTTTTTATGGTATAATTTAATTATAGTTTTTCCTAAACAAAAGTGAAGCTTCTTTAATAGGAGTAGTGTAGGGGATGATGGAGTGAAACGCCTTGCCCCTTTAATAAAAGTGTCGACGTTTCGACCGACGAAGACCGGTCTTTATCAAGACATATCTTTTAAATTAATAAAATGTTATTTTTTAACAGTAACAAGAGTATAAATTATTTTATTTATTTATTTATTTATTTCATTTATTTCAAAATAAGTTACTAGTACAGAACAAAATATACAGTGTACTTAGTTGAAAACGTCAAAAAAGGAAAAAAAGACACGATGCTACAATTAAAATTAGCTACTAATTCTTACATAGAATTCTGCTAGATTGTAAGGTTCTATTTCCAACAAAATTCCAGGAAAAGTTTTCACAAATGACTTAAATTTAGTTACGTACATGCTTCTTAAGCTAATTGGCAAACTGTTTAATAGTTTTATTGTTTGATAATTGGGTGTATTTTTCGGAGGAAGTTAAAGTATGTTTAGGATAAAAAAAACAGTAACTCCTTTTGTTATAATTTTGCAATTGATTGTTTTTTTAAAGTAGATTATACAATTTTTAATATGTAATGCTGTTAAATACCCATTACTACAAAACTTTCTCCTACAACTATCTCTGTAGCCCAAGCCGTTAATAATTCTTATTATACTTTTTTGAACTTTAAATATTTTCTGAGTATAACTAGAAAAACCCCAAAAAATTACTACATACTACATCACCGAAACGAAGTTAGCATAGTACAATGTACGTAACATTTCATAAGGCAGATAAACGACATAGATAAAGAAGTTTATTATCTAATCAATCAAATTCAGCATTAACATGCAAAAATTGTTTATTTTATAATTACCTAAAGGAAATTGGTGATAGTTAAACACTCCCATAAAACAGAAAATCTCCTTTGGGCCAAACATCAAAAGGATAAAATTTGATAATTTATAATTATCGCCGTTAAAATTTTTATATAAATAACAATTAATAAAATACACTACACGGTTACACATTCAAACAATGAAATAAAATTTGAATACCAGTAAAGATAAAAATTTTTTTGATTAGGAAAAATTTTTATACTAACAATAACAAGGTCGATGTATTGTAGTCCAGTCGAATTAGCATTTTTGATGGAAAAAATTGTTATCTAAGATTTTATTGGTTTTTATGGTGGAGAATGACTTCTAGAATGATAATGTTCACGAACTAACTCAAAACCTGCCCTGCTAAATTAACAAGGAGCAAATAAGTGGCAAAATAGCGTGTTTTTTCACATTTTGTACAGCCGATGAAAATATACAATTTCTATCGAAAATATGTGTTATAATATGTTGTAGGCAATTGAATTACCAACAATTTAAGCTAAGTTAAGTGTCATTTCGTTAATTTGTTTATGAGAAAATCAATGGTGAAGTCGAAATTTCCATTTTTGGAAAATTTAGTGTTATTATTGAACAACACTATGAATGTTGCTGAAAATTGCTGAAAAGAAGCGCAGCATAATGCAGAATACGTGTGCAAAAGCGCGATTCGCTAAAGTTAATAATTTTGCTCCAGGTAATTGTTAATTAATTTTGTAAATTTTTTCAACGTAAACGTTAGATCCCTTTTCGTTAATTTAGAAAGTTAATTTTTGCAGATATAGCTTCTATTTGGACCAAAGAAACATTAGAAAAAGAAAAATTTTAAAAAGTTAATATTAAGTCGTTCATTTGCATCAACAAAGTTGAGAAAGCAAAAATGACTTATAAATAAATGGCCGCAGGGTCAAACAAAAGCAGCTAGGAAATTCAGAAGAACAGATAAGTTTTGGTCAGGTGTTTGGTCCGATATGACGATAGAGCAAGTTCTCATCACCTACAACTTCTGAAAAGATGTTTTAAAATTATTATTTCAGTTTCTTATTTATAATTTATTTAAATAATATGTTTACGTTTTACAAATCTTATTGTGTTTTTTCCTAAGTAGTAACGTCAAGAGTTATATAAAAAGATTGTATTTTATTAAGTTGAAACCATACATCGCAGCAGATTGAAAAAAAAATCAAAGGAACTAATTTGTTTAGAATTTATTCGGGATTTTAAAAATAATATTTATTGAATTGAAAAAAGTTACCAACTTGGTTCAAA
Source organism: Abscondita cerata (assembly GCA_030710515.1). Lineage (NCBI taxonomy): Eukaryota > Metazoa > Arthropoda > Insecta > Coleoptera > Lampyridae > Abscondita > Abscondita cerata. The sequence continues at coordinate 43,322 of JALBCR010003036.1, forward strand.
TTCCGTTAACAGTGTTTGGGAAAATAATATTTAATAAGTTAAATTTTTTAATTTTAAGACTTGTTTCAGTTGTTTACAGGTGTTAAAATTTAACTAACACACATACGTTTGTTTGTTTTCTTATTAAGTGCCATCTTCATTTAAGTTCTGGTTTAAAATAAAATAAATTACTTACTACCTAACACTTTAGATTCCGCCAACTTCTTAATAGATTTAAAGATATGGAAATTGTATAATTCAAAAAATACGGTTTGAAATAGTTTGTGGTTTTGTGTTTTAATATTAAATTGAAATAAAAAAAATTTTTTTTTTGTGTTTTTGGGTTAATTAGGGGTTGGTTTTTAATGGTAAATATAAAAAGGGGGGGTTGTGTGTATAAATAGTATTTATATAAAATGCAAGGTAAGTAGGGGTGTGTGGTTTGTGGTTTTTATAGTTTATGTTAAGGGGTATAAACAATAAAAATTGTAAGTAAAAGGCCTGGTGGTTCTCTTTTTTTGTGTATTTATGTATATTAAAGGGTGTTTGTTTTTAATTTGTAATATAAAGGCATAAATGTTTGTTTTGTTCTTTTATTTGTTTTTTTTCCTTTTTCCTTTTTTTTTTTTTTTTTTTTCTACTTGGTAAATAAAGTTGAATTATAATTCTTCTATACCCTAAATCTTTATTACCTACGTGATGATGAAGTTAAACATGGTTCAGTTGTTTCATAGAATTAGTAGTTTCATTTCAAAATTAAATTAAATACGTTTGAATACGATTCATTATAGTAACTATTTTTTCTAGCAAGCGAATAAACGATTTATGATTATATTTAACTAAATAAATCTTATTTAATCTAGGTAAAATTATAAAACATAGAGGGTATGTGTAAAATAATTTATTTAAGTCTTAATTCTCGATAGATATACAATTTTTAGTTTTGAAATAATTATGTAAATAAAAAATCAAATTGATTTTTGTGTAACTATAATGTTTACAAGTTCGTTACAAAAATTAAAATAGTTTAACCTTATAAGACAATTTTGCAAAAGAAAAAAAACAGTTGAATAGTTTTTTTATCTTATTCGATATCATGTTTATAATCGTTAGTTAATTTTTCAACACTGTAGCATCTTCTTTTTTGAAACTATTAAGAAATTTGAAACAAATGTTAATCTTTTATACAAATTAGAAAAAATTGATTCAATATTATGATGAAGACATTTGACTGCTTCCATATTTTTCTTTAATACTTTAAACGATGGACACTCAATCCTTCCATGTTTATTATTGGTTTATTTAAAAATTTTAAAGTGTATTGTTTTTCGCTACCTTTCACAAAAATTGTGTTAAAGAGTGTTAACATTTTTGCGAGCTCGTTTTCAAAATTTTCGTAATTAATGTAGCGCATTTTTAACCCTTAGAAAACACAAGTTTGGAAAATTCTTTCCGATATTAATTTTATTAATGGGTGTTTTACGATTTGGTGGTTTTATAAACAAAACTTCACAACAATGTCCATCGGAAGACACGATACCAATTTCCTTAGGAATACATTTTTTATCTTCTCCTCGAAATCCCTGTATGTCAACAAAAGCATCCATTCTGGTGAGGTGTTGTTTAATAACTGATATGCTCCTAACTATACTGAAATCAACCATCACATTTCGATGATTATCAATCTCGATAACTAGTCAAACTCTGTGTATACTAGACAGTTTACAGTTTCCACCAATGCATCTTCAAACCCTACATTGACAACGTAAGTTATTTTGCGAATATTATTTAAAAATAACACCAAATAAAATATTAAAATATTTATTAAATCAAATATTTTCGAATACAAGATTAACAGATGAACATTTTACACCTAAACTAATCAATGCGATTGCTTCAGGTTGTAAACTCTTGGTGAACTCCTCTGTCAATACTTCAACCACCCTCTTTGGTAGAAAAACTTTACATGTGGTGGTTATGCATAAAGCATATCTTCCCCATTTGGACGTTCCTAATACAATCTTCGATATTGGGTATTTTTTACCCACCTCAAGATCTGAAGGTTTAAACGTTGGTAACTCAGTTGATTGAGACATAAAATAAATAATAAAAATAAATAAATAAAATTACAATAAAATGTAACACATATACATAATAACTTACGTTTTTATTGTTTTTCTTTTATCAGGTTTCTTATTTTTGTCTCGACTTGTTTATGATGTATTGTAGTGTTTGGTATACGGTTTTATACCATTCAGTTAATTATTGTTATACGTCATTCTATTGACAAGATTTTTGAAAGTTGTTTTTAAACAGACTTTTGTACACCAAATAAATTTCTATGTCTAGTTAATGCGATAAATTTTGCCGAACATATTTTTTAAACACAGATTTGAGTTAATATTTACGGTATAAGTAGTTCATCTTATTCTCTACACATAATTAATTATTCGATTTTGTTTTTTCTTTCATAAAATAAGTTATTACAATATTAAATATTAATGGTAATTACCATGACGTCAACAATAAATAAATACTGTCCAGCGTGTTTGTTTAAACTTACCTATTATTTTATCTAATTTTATTGAAAAACAAACGTAAATACATTTGAAATTAAATTTGTTAAATAAAATTACCTCTAGCCATATGGTCGGGTTTTGGATGGTGTCCATATCTTTAAATTTAAAAACCATGGTCCTACCCAAAACTTATTAATAGATTTAAAGACATGTAAATTGTATAATTAAAAAATACGGTTTATTATTATACACCTTTTAAAATAATCTAGTTATAATTTAACCTCTCACTTTTTAATGTAGAAAATAGAATTAAGATGTTATTTTCGAATTTTCGGGTATAAATACAAGGTGATGATATATATTTTGTTAGTATTACGAGTTACGAATTTAAGATGGTTAATATCTTGGTAAGTATAGATTTTTTTTAATTATAAAATTGTGTTTCTTCATCTTTTAAAAAGCTTTTGTTTTTGTTGCTGTTATTATTCTTGTTAATACTTTTTTAAATGTTTGTGGTTTATTTTTTATTTCAAATTACAGATGCTGGAGATGAATAACTGGTCGTCAATATAAGAAAAGTGTACGTTTGCAGAAAGAAAATTTTTGGTGACACCGTCGTATACGTAGATGACTTTCAAGCTGGTAAACGAATGCTAGATATGGTGTGCCATTCATAGATGGAACTCTGAAGTTGTAATGTTTCATATTTTTGTAAAATAATTTTATATTGTGTGTGAAACAGAGAGAGAAATAAAATTTGTTTCCTGCTTTCTTTATTCTTCCAATTAAAAAACATATGTTATTGGTACTTGTAAATGTGATTGTGTAACAGAGATACAAAATAAAATGTATCCTTCTTGTTGTTTTTTTTATTTTCCCTAACACATACGTCACCTTGATGGTGTATTAAAACCCTGAAGTGTTAAAGTTTTTTTAATCAAATGTAAATTCAAAACTATATGTTAAATCGTGGTGGTGTATTAAACGTTAACAGATCGAACCCTAATGTGTTAAAGTTTTTTTAATCAAATGTAAATTCAAAACTATATGTTAAATATGTGTTGGTGTATCAAACGTTAATGGTTCGAACCTCAGTATGTTAAAGTTTTTTTAATCAAATGTAAATTCAAAACTACTTGTTAAATATGTGGTGGTGTATTAAACGTTAATGGTTCGAAACTCAGTATGTTAAAGTTTTTTTTTAATCAATTATCCTTTTTCATCTTGTTTATTTAATGTTTAATCATACGTCATACAAAATGGTGCTACGTGAGTGTTATTTTTGTTTGTGTTCTAGTTTATAAAGTATGAGAAAGAAAAATGTACATGTTTTTATCCTTTTTCATCTTGTTTATTTAATGTTTAATCATACGTCATACAAAATGGCGCTACGTAATTGCTATTTTTGTTTGTGAATTAGTTTATAATGAATAACAGTGATAAATATATGTTTTATCCTTTTTCATCTTGTTTATTAAATGTTTTATCCTTATTCAACTTTTTGATTAACAGGTCTTCTCATCTTATCCTACATTTTTCAGCATCATACATCATTAATTCACCTTAATCAACCTTTACAGCTATATACAAACTTCAAACTCTATCTTTCAATTGTCGCCGTAGCCTAGTGGTTAAAGCCTTGGCTCCGTAATGCAATGGTTGCAAGTTCGAATCTCAACCAAGTTTTTTTAAATACATAAAAAAAAATTTTAGGACGCCATGTTGGAAATTCAAATCGACCGCCGAAACATCCCGCCATGATGGAAATCAACTTCAACAACAACAGCCTAATGAGGTGAGAGGCCGTATTTTCCATTGACGTCTTCAAAAACAAAAACAAGTAATTAAATAGAATGCCTGCGTCAACAGCCTGTTGACAACAACAACCTAATGAGGTGAGAGGCTCCCTCGGGGTTTGAAGGTGTCCCCCTTCTACTGTTAGGACAGCTATCGATATAGCCAACGAATCGACAGACACAATTGTTGTAGGAGAGAACGTTGACTTGTTAGTACTGATAAGTCAACTTACGCCTGCAATTAAAAATGTTTACTTTTTGAAGCCGGGGAAGAATAAAGTTCCAGAAAAATGGTTCGCTTCTAGAAGTTTTGTACAAAAAAATTACACCTCAATTGTTACATTTTGTGGATGCGACACCACATCGTGCTTTTACGGACGAGGGAAAAACTCGATCCTAAAAGTAAACTTGCTACTAGAGAATGCTGAAAAAATAATAGTCTTTATGTATGATACAGCAGCTGCAGCCGCACAACACTCTTTTAGAGTGTATTTTCATATTCAATCGTGGCAGGGAAATACTTCCATAAGTGCGAGTAACTGGGGATAGACGACTTCAGAAAGCAAAGTTATTAAACCAGTGTATGTTGAAAATGATTTGTTAAATCCGGAATGGCTGCTGAAAATTGTTTCCTGCGATTGCAAAAGTAATTGTACACAATGACTTGTAGATGCAGGAAACACGGATTAAAATACAATGACATGCAAAAATTGTCACGGCGAAAGCTGTGAAAACATCGAAAGAATTGCAGTCGAAGAAGATTTCGATAACATTGATTTTGAAGAAATTGAAGGCCTTGTTGAAGAGTTAAATGTGCTGAATGAAGCTGACGATGAAGAAATCCCTCCCCCCCCCCCCCCCACACGAAAAAAGTAGAGAAAATTAAAAACAAATATCATTAATATGTCTTTTATTTCTCTCTATATTAATTTCATACAAACCTGTAAAATAAAATAAATTGCACAAAAAAAGTCATGACTTTCTGTAAATGTTCAAAAATGTGTAAACAAGGAACAATAAAGTTAAAAATTAACAAAGATGAAATTTCTTAGTGTTGTTTAATAAAAATGTATTTTACGTACAAATAGATAAAAATAAAAAATTTTACTTACACATTTTTTTCCATTTTGTTGAATTGCAAAATTAAAATGTTTAGTTTTGGACGGTTAAATTAAGTCAATGTGTAACTTTAACGGCACCAGTGGGTTTGTCTCGTCGAGATACCTCAATTCAAAAAAAATCATCAAAATCGATGAAACGATTCCTGAGTTATAGAGACCTTCACGAATTTTTAAAAAATTTTGGCGGCGCTCGCGCGCCGAAGCCGGCCGGCCGCGCGTCCTCGTACTTGCCGCTCCTTAATTAACGTTAACGTTCAGTGCTACGTTTACCATTACTACTAACATTATAGATTTCTAACGTTTTGGAAATGAAAGTTCTACCCTTCCTTTACTTGTCACGAAAATTTCAGTTACAAAAGTCTAATTATTTATTAACAATAATTGTATAAAAAAAAATTGCTATTTTGAAAACAAAAGACGGAGACAAATTTTTCTTCTTTTAAAAACAAAAAAAAATTAGCACTTTACAATGCAAAAAAACCAATTTCCTAGCTACTTTTGTTTGACCCTGCGGCCATTTATTTATAAGTCATTTTTGCTTTCTCAACTTTGTTAATGCAAATGAACGACTTAATATAAACTTTTTAAAATTTTTCCTTTTTCTTATGTTTCTTTGGTCCAAATAGAAGCTATATCTGCAAAAATTAACTTTCTAAATTAACGAAAAGGGATCTAACGTTTACGTTGAAAAAAATTTTAACAAATTAATTAACAATTACCTGGAGCAAACACTATTAACTTTAGCGAATCGCGTTTTTGCACACGTATTCTGCATTATGCTGGGCTTCTTTTCAGCAAAATGCTAATTCGACTGGACTATTTATTATTGTTTTAACAATTTCAAAAATCTTTAAACATGGAATGAGCGTAAAGTAACAATTGTTAGATAATACTCGCTAGCAATTTTTTTTCTTGGTTACAGTACATGTTTATATAGTAGTTCAGTCCATATCTTCTTATTCGTGGCACTGGCGGACCGTAAAACTCGCCTTAAAAAAAACCTTTTACTCTACATATATACTCGTAAAACAGAGAGTTATGCAATGGTTTTCAAACGGAAAATCTAAACATACCTTTTTTCACTTTTACCTGACGAATTAGAGTTAGTACATTATAACCAAAAAAATAAATGTTTTTTCCTGGGACCGGTCGACTATCCATCCGTATGTACTTAAACCAGATACCTAAAGATCTGCTAGTCCAAAATTAATGAAACTTGGCATGCAGGTGTAGGTAACATAACCTAAACTTACTATTACTATAGTCTGTATACTATTGGTGCGGAGTAATAAATCATAATTGTTTGAAATAATTCTTTATTTTCGTGTGAAAGCGGTACTTCTACCAATAACCAATAAATTCTAACCAAAATACAATCATTGTGCCGCTCTTGCAGCATATCGACCCATCTAGGATCTGAGAACAATAGCTTAATCTGTATAAGCACGTTGTCATCAGCCCAGGTACTGACGAAACGAGAATCATAGCCGTAGATGTGGGTATTATACCAAGATACAAAAATAATGGTATATAATACGCAAGAAGTAAAATTTGTAATGTGATCTACTATACAAATAAAATAAATAACATATAACCACATAATAATTCATATCAAGGTAGATTTTACTATTATAATATATTTACCTACTAAAAATATGATTTTCCAAATGTATTAGGTACCTACGCCAATGCAATATGGGAGATTCGATAATTCTGACAGGTTTATTACTCCGCGCCAATAGTATACTGAGTATAGCTGTCCCACCACGCTTCGCTACGGCAAATTAAAGAATTGTTAGCAGTACATTTCGACCTCCTCAGAAACATGGACACCACTGTGCAACGAAAAACGGCTAAAAAGTGGGAAATTTCGCGTTTTTGTTGTATTTCAACAATTTTATAACATTTTCATATTTATTCACCTTTTAAACCGGTAAAATTACATAATGTTATAATGTTTACAGAATACTACAATGTATGTACGTTAAGTAACCAATACTATTATTTCTTCTTATTTACACCGGTTGGCAAGATATCCATAGAACGCTTTCAGAAGACTCGTCAGTTTCTCCCGTCAGTAACGTTGGCGTGGCTTGGGTAGGAAGCGATCCCGTTGGCCAGGGCTGGCGGGCCGGCTGTTACTATTCGGACCGTGGGCCAAACACTAGTAGAATATTCTTTTCTATCTCATATGTTATTTACATTTGAATGATTATGATATCAGCTGGTGGGGATAACTAATCAATTATCACTTACACAGTTATCGACCGAGGTTGAAAATGAATAAATTATTAATATTTATTAAACAATTGCACTTATGACATTAAAAATAGATAACAACCTATTCTCAGACCTACCGAATATATATACAAAACTTCATTAAAATCGGTTGAGCCGTTTTGGAGGAGTTCGAGGACAAACACTGTGACAAGGGAATTTTATATACCGGGTGTCTCTGGCAAGATGCAATATAGGAATTTCACTGTAGAAAAAAATTGGATTGATCCACTAAGGCTATGAAATTTTCGTATTGACGTATACGATACTATTAATTGTTCTTGCGTGTTCCTTATTGTAATATTCTCTAATTTAATTTTTGAAAATGAGTGTGTATACAATCACTGAGAAAGTTCAAATGGTTAAGGGGGTATACAGAGGTGAAAGCTATAGAAACACTTCTGCTTTGTTGACTGGACTTTTTTCTGGTCGGCAGAGAAACGGCAGTGTACACAAGCGTCCAAAGCAGGTTCAACAAAACTAGAAGATGGACAACGATGAAGAAGTCAATGTACTCGGTGCTGTGCAACTTAACCCTAATATTAGTATTCGACAACTAAGTATCGACTGTGGTGTAAATAGGTGTCGAGTTCATAAAATTTTAAAAAGCATAAACCGATGCTGACAAAAGGCAAGAATTTTGTGAAACATTAATGCAGATACGCAATAATGATATGAATTTTGTTAAGAATATTTGCTTCACCGATGAATGTTCGTTAAATCTCAATGTAGTTTGCGGTATCAGCATGGTGAGGTCCAGCATCAAGATCATTAAGCTCGTCTTCCAACGATTTCTTTTTATGGCCTTACATATCTTTGAAGGTTTATACCGACAGAACCCACGACACAATTGAGTCTTTAAAAGATAAAATTGTGGAAGTTTGCTTCAATATACCAGCAAATATGATTGCAAATGTTCAACGAAACTTCTATTTGGGGCACTGTTTAATAGTAAATGGAGAGCATTTTAACCAGTTGTTATAAGCCAAGCACTTCGCTTATTATACCGATTAGCTTTCACTTCTGTATATCCGCAAACAAATCTGTCCTTTTCAGGACTACTAACACATTTTTAGAAAATAATTTTTAATACGATGTAATTAAAATTAAAACCACAATCACTTTCAATAAAAATCCGTATTTGAAATTACAACATTGCTTACAATTGTTCTTGGATGGTTTTAAAATAATAATCTTGTTATCTTGTTTGTTGACTCCTGGAGTATAGTAAAACCCGAAATAGAAAATCAAAAGAGAAATAACAAATTAAATAATTTAAAGCACAAACCTTTACGCTCTCATTATTCATAACATTAAAAACCTTAATCGGGCATTTTCTAAAAATCTTCATTAATCCCATGAGTTTCAAATTGTTAAAAACCGTGGTCGTGGACGTTTGTAACAGCAATAAAATTGAATTTATTTTGAGTCTTAATTAAAATTTTATATTAAATATTCCAGAATGCCTCGCGCAAAGATTAGAAAAACTGATAGAGGCAACAAAGATGTATCAATCTACGAACAAGCATACGAAGAAGTACAGAATGAAGCATTGTCAATTCGTGCTACTGCAAAGAAATATGGAATATGTGATGTATCTTTAACAAGATATAAAATTAAAAAAGTAAAAACGTAAAGAGAAGGAACTCATTCTTTGGTTACAATGGGCTATAGAGCCTGGAACAAAGTTTTTACTGAAGAACAAGAACAAAACATGGAAAATTATATTATAGAGGCAGCAAATATATATTACGGTTTCTCTCCAAAAGAAATTAGAAGATTTTCATATGAATTGGCAAAAAAGTATAATTTATCAATGCCTCCTCAGTGGGAGGAACATCAAATGGCGACTGAAGACTGGTTTAGCCGATTCATGAAAAGACATCCAACCCAATCGCTAAGAACTGCACAAGCAACTAGTTTATCTCGTGCGACTAGTTTCAACGAAACTAACGTAAATATGTTCTTTGATAATTTGCAAAAAGCTCTGGATAAATACAAATTTGAACCAAAGGACATATATGACATTGACGAGACCGGTATTACAACGGTTCAAAAACCTAACAGAATTGTAACTAAACGAGGTACCAGACAAGTAGGAGCATTGACATCGGCCGAAAGAGGGACATTAGTTACCGTAACTTGCGCAGTGAATGCTATTGGGAATTTTGTTCCGCCAATGTTTGTATTCCCTAGGCTTCGATATCAAGAACATTTTGTACGGGATGGTCCAACTGGATGTATTGGCGCTGGAAATTCAAGCGGTTGGATGCAAGAGCAGGAGTTCCTTATATTTCTGAAATACTTTCAAAAATATACGTCCGCAACAACTTCCCACAAAATTCTTTTGTTACTGGATAATCATTCGTCGCATATTTCTATCCTAGCCCTTGATTATTGCTCCGAAAACGGTATAGTGATGCTTTCTTTTCCACCGCACTGTTCTCATAAGTTACAGCCGCTGGATCGTTCGGTTTATGGACCACTAAAAAAAGCAGTTAATACCAGCTGTGATGCATGGATGCGCAGTAACCCTGGAAAAACAATGAGCATTTATAATATCCCTTCCATATTAGCAACAGCACTTCCAATGGCGCTAACATTAACCAATATTCAGGCAGGATTCCGATGCACGGGAATATATCCCTATAACAGAAATATATTCGCAGCACTAGACTATGCTTTATCTTATGTTTCAGATCGACCCGCACCATTAGCCGAAGTATATCAACCGCACCGCCAGAGGCAGCAAATGCACCGACAGAGGCAACAAATAATTCTACATCATTACCATCTCGTCCAGCATCACCTGAATTAAAAAATAAACCTATATCCACAACATCTTGTTCTATTTTAGTTGACACAAACAACCAATGGAAAAGTGAACCTGTATCTTCAGCATCTATTATTGTCCCTGAAGAGTTTGCTCCTGAAACAGTTAGACCTTTCCCAAAAGTTCCGGAAACAACAAAATAGAGAAAAAAAGAAAAAGAAATCGGCGGTATACACAGACACTCCTGAAAAGGAACAAATTAGAGCAGAATATGAAGAAAAAAAGATAAAAGGCGTAAAAAGAAATTTGTCGGGCTCTAAACCAAAGAGACCAACAACAAAAAACCAAAAAACATATAAACCAACAAAGAAAAAAGAAATCGAAGAAACGGACAGCGAAGATGATAATGAATATTATTGTATTGTCTGTGTGGAGCCTTGCCGTAAAAGTAATCCAGGCGAAAAATGGATACAATGCATTGGATGCAAAAACTGGTCCCATGAAGAGTGTACAAATCAAGATGTCATGTATATGTGTCACAACTGTGATGATTCGGACTGAGACTTACTTACTAAGCTGAAAACTAAGTTTGTTCCAAATATAGTCAGAAACGATTTGCTGAAATTCAAATTCAGCCGTCCAATTGGATGACAAATAAAACTCTGAAGTTGGTCCTTGTAGCAACTTAAAACTACAGTTGTATTCGACAATCAGAAAACCGTTTTTAGCTCTAGTTGGAACAAACCTACTGTGTTACAATCGACCTCACATAATGTTACAACCGTAGCGGGGTTGGGGACGGTTGTAACATTTTGCGCCATTCTTAAATTTTAATAATATTTTTGTTATTTTGAGGATAATAAAAAATGTTAAGGCGTACTATTATTTAATGTATAAACATAGTTTTTGCGAAAAGTTTTTCATTAACTGCAATAGCTTCCTCGCAATTGAATTTGAAACTCAATTAGCCAAGTGAATAAAATGTAGTAAACGCTTGTACTAGGGAATTCGTAGGTAAATACGAATTAATTGTTAATTAATAGAGTGTCTGTATCAAGTTTCTTTTGCTCTTTTAAAGTGCATTAATTTTGAATGAAAAAGTTTAAGTTAGTTATGTTTATACAAAATAAGAAATTGTTTATTTTTTATGTACAATACATTGATATGCAAAAAATTGTTTTAAAGCTCTTTATGAGATCTTTTCCAAAATGTAGTATGTTGTGTTTAAAAAAACGACTTTTTAGAACACTTGTATAATTAAAAAGTATTATTAAAATGTGCACTCAGAAACTGTACTAATCGAGACAGATTTTGAAAGTTACATCTTTTTTGTCAGAAGTCAGAAGTTTGCGCCAACCTGTATAAATAATGATCTTTATAGTACTATTACATAGTTGGACCCAAAAGTCTCTCCGCCTTATAACTTAAAACCAAAATGTACAAGAAATTTTATATACATTGATTTTTGAACGTAAAATACAATATTTTTCGGTTTTCATAAAATATTCATCGTTTCCATTACCTTATACCCTACACATACTATATCGTTTAAAACCTAATTAATTGCATTAACTATTCCTAAAAAGACATATAGGTAATAATTTTGAAATATTGATTGGTTAACAGGACCTATTTACCGGCGTTTCTTGGAGGAAGTTCTTCCAGAACTTCTTGAAAATGGTTTCAGCATGATAGAGCGCCAGATAACTTTGCTGTACAAGTACGTGAGGATTTGGCTCAGCAGTTTGGGTACCGTTGGGTTGACAGAGGTGGAGCAGTTTCTTGGCCTCCTAGGTCATCCGATTTAACGCCGCTAGATTTTTTCCTGTGGGGACATGTAAAGCCTTTGGTCTACAAAACTCCAGTAGAAACAGAGCAAGACTTAATTGGACGAATTACAGCAGCATTTGAAATCATTCAAAACAAGTATCAAATTTTTGTCAAAGTCCGCCGAAATCATGTGCGACGTTTAAATCGGTGTATTCACGTTGGAGGAAGACATTTTGAACAATTGTTATGATGATAAAAGGCAAAAATTAAATGCATTTAGGCAATTCATCGTCTTTCTAAATTTTAACGCGTCTTAGGGTCGTAGTGCCGTAGTGACACTTTTCCGGACATGGGTCCCTCTACTCATATGTTTTCTACTGTTGCACTGAATAACCCCTAGAAGTTTGATTAAGTGAATAAAATTTTAAGTAAATACTTAAGATTAAGTATTTACTTCTCTTTGTAGTAATTACTTAATATATGTTGGAAAACCTCAAATTTTCCAAGTAATCACTTAAATCTGAGTGAATAATTCGAAGTTAATACTTTCTCTTGCTAGTAAACACTCCATAATTTCTAAAGTAGGTGATTAGTGTACTTACGGTTAATAAAATGGCAGATTTCATGATTTTACGTGTGGGTAAAAAATATAGAAAAAGAAGGAGTGTTAGCCCGAGTCATTCGAAATGCTTGTTAAGGTTTGAATCTGAAAGTGTAGATTTCTTATGTAATGAGTTTCTGTCAGAAAATATCAATGAACGTAGAGGCGGCGCACTATCTGTAAGAAAAAAAATGGAGATATTTCTTCGCTATCTAAGCGATCCAGGCTTTCAGAGCGGAGTAGCGGAAGACTTTGGGATTCATCGCACTACAGCCTGCAAAACGATAAATTGGGTTCTTAATAAAGTGTGCCAGAAGGCAGACCAGTGGATTAGATTTCCAACATCCGTCATTGAACTAAATGATGCTAAAGTAAAATAGCAATCACGTTTCACAATTCCTACTGTGATCGGTGCATTGGATTGTACTCATATAAAATAAAAAGGCCAGGAAGATTTGCTGACGAGTACGTAAATCGGAAAGGCTATGCAAGTATAAATGTACAAGCTACTTGTGATGCCAGTGAAAAATTTACAAGTATTGATGCGCAGTGGCCGGGAAGTGTACACGACAGCAGGATTTGGAGGCAAAGTACAGTAAATCAAGTTTTATCACAGTTTAATGGGTCATTTTGTCTTCTTGGTGATTCTGGATATGGAATCTCTCCATGGCTCTTGAATCCTTATAAACCATCAAGAAATAGACAACAAGAAAGGTTTAACACCTTACATTCTCGGGAAAGGGTGATTATAGAAAGACTATTCGGGCAGCTCAAAATGCGCTTTCCTATACTCAGTAATACTGTTAGATTATCAAGTGAAAGGATACCAAAAATAATATTGTGTTGCGCAGTACTGCATAATATCGCAAAATATTTGAATGATGATTTTGTCCCAGAACAAGCCATTGAAGATATGTTGGAAGAAGTGAGGTATGAAGACATAGACGAAGGTGATGAGGGGAGACGTTTGCGGCGTATAGGCGAACGAAAACCCGAGAATATTCTTGCACTTTTAAATTTGTAATATGCCTATAGTTTTCTGAATTTTTTTTTTTTTTCATCTAGAATTGATGTAACATTATGGAATATAATTTTGAGAACCAATCTGCATATACCGGGGTCCCACTACGTTTTGACAGTCTAATATTTTGAAAACTGTTCACATGACAAGTATGAAACTTTGCAGTTATAAACTGACAAAATGTATGCTTACTTATACTATAAAAGAACTTCTGGTTTTCCTCTCATTTTCGGTCAGGTAACTTTTAGAAGAACAAATTCAACCATACTACACTTGTCATGCTTCCAGTGTGCGATAATGATAATATGCGTTCAGGAGAAAAGGGAAGAGCTAGAACACCTTTGGGTCGATGTAATTAAACGACAAAAATTGGGGAAGTTGGCCTCTATTAAAGCCATAAAGAAAATAGGAAATAATAATAACAATAAATTACGATCGATCGTAAAGGCGCAAGATAGAAACTACTTACAGATTAAATTACAGAACGAAAATATTCATTAACCATTTACATAAAACACTGAATATGGATAGATTACCCATGTGATACGCAAAACTGTGAATACTTCATTGAAGTTCAAAATGTATTTAGTTTCTAAAAATTAAGCATACAAAATGACTTTTTCGACGGCAACTTTACATGCGGAAGTTTAACTCAATGCACCATGAAGTAAGGCTGAAATATTTGCATAAAGTACTTACAGACCACTAGTCTTCGTCAGTTTCAAATTCTTGAAAACATTTACTTGTCTTCGTAATCACCAAATCTTCTTACTTAAACCACAACTATCTTCAACGTCTTAAAGGATTAGTTTCATTCCGTAAGATGTACGTTTATTTTATTTTTTTTTGTGGCTTCAGCAAACACAGAACGGAAATTGTTTATTCGTACTCGAGATTTCTAATACATCACTTGCGTAAAGTGGCTTTAAAAGACCACAGATACGACTCGAACACGCACTTTATTTCAAATCCTTTATGACTTTTCACCGACCGGTACCAGTTATTTCTAACACACATTAATCCACGTACAAAGTAAACTGTTGTTGTATTTGTTGGCGTTGTTGTTTAATAACATTACCAATCCGCCGATATGCAAATATAACTAATCTTAAATTACATGATTACATTTACTTCATCACGGACTCTTGCTAAAAGAAACTATCGTCCAAAGACTCTCGTGAAGAGACTGACTCTTCAACACAATCATCTAAGAATCAAAAAAAAAGATTTACCCTTTCTCCCCAATCTGTTCCCAGAAAAAATAAGATTATGAATAGCAATAAAATTCCAGAGTCGATTCTCACCAATTTTTTTATCAACGGAAACCACAAATCGGGCGACTGTAGGAGGCGTTCGCCTAAACAAAACTCGCCAAATCAAAATATTCTAGGAAGGTAACAAAGAATTTATATACCAATCAAAACATATTATATTGTATTGTGATGTAAGTGGTATGTATGGTGTCTCAGAAGATCAGGTAA
Organism: Abscondita cerata; assembly: GCA_030710515.1. Lineage (NCBI taxonomy): Eukaryota > Metazoa > Arthropoda > Insecta > Coleoptera > Lampyridae > Abscondita > Abscondita cerata. The sequence continues at coordinate 58,660 of JALBCR010003036.1, forward strand.
ACCTGTATAGTGTGATGACGAAACCGGATTCATAAGAATTAAAAACATGAAACGCAAATTTAAGCAGAAGTAATAATATTAATTACAATAATTTGTAGGTGCGCAAAAATAATCAAGAAAAAAAGAAAATTACAAACGAACAGAATCTACAGTATGTCCCTAAAGAAAAACTCATTAAAAAAAACGAAGGTAACAACCTATGTTTCGAGATACGATATGCCAGGTTAGGATCGCTAAGCGTCGTTTTTTAATTTTCGATGTTTTGATGACATTTGACGATCTGTCCATATAAGCATTTTCGGCTGTTTTAGTAAATCTAAACAAATGCATTTTTCCACGACCACTATGAAAACTTTACATTTCGTAGTCATAAACCACTAGAGAAAATGTATCATATCTAAACGTCTGCAGAAAATCATTTCGTTACTAGTAACGGTATATATACCCCAATTGACTGAATGTAGTTGCAAAAGCTGATTGGTTGCTCGTTTTGATTTGAAACTGACATATGTTTATCTAACCTGAAAATCTGTCAAAACGACGTCTACACTTCAAATAAAAAAGGAAACTTGATAATTATTATTCATTATTGAGACTTAAAAAATGTTTGGTAGTCATGAAAACAGCTATATTTTTTTTATTTGCTGAACTGACAGTTAAAACTTAAATTAAATTTTGATAAAACTCATAGATACTACATACTGGTTGTGGAAAAAGTATGGTGTATTACTTGAGGATAAAATCATGTTTCATTGCTCGTGATTATCAGCGCTCGGGCTACCACACTCAAGCAGCTAACACACTCGCATGAAAACTGGGATTTTCTCCTCGTGAAATACAATATACTATTTTAAATTCAAATTATATACGATTTAAGTTTAAAAAACTGTCGAAAATTATTGGTTAAACATAAACATACAAGTTGGAAAATCAATTAATCCTACTTGTAATATATTCAAACTAAATTTATTTGTCCCTTTTAATTTAACAACTTTATTCGGTTCACTTGCGAAACTTAATATCTTATAGAAAATTAATTCAATAATCAACACTACCACTCGCTTTATTTTTGTAAATCAATTATTCTATCTTTAACACTTTTCGTTATAGTGATACCCATCTCCTCTTTATACCACTTCCCTCATTCGTTCGGTCCCTTCTTCATTCTCCCCCACTAAAACCCCTTTCCTTATTCCTTTCATTCTTATTTTGTTCACCTTTCGTTCTATGTTTTTCCAGTCTTCCCCACATATTCTGCACATTCTTTCTTCGTTCGTTCTCCAATCGTCTAACCCTCGCTTTTTTTCTGCATTTGGTTATCTTTGTCTCTTATTACTACCTCTTCTTCCATCTTTTTCCTTTACCTCTTAGCGTATCCTCCTCTTTGATAATATGCTTTTCTATTTTCTTCTCCGTATTTTACTATTTGTCCCTCTATCTCGTTGCAATATTCGGACAGCAACTCGATCACTTTTCTACTTTCAATTCTTTCCTCCAGTCTCAATTTAAGTTGTTTTCATGTGATCGAGGGTAAACGGTGTTGGTTGGTATGTTATAGTTATTACAATTTCTTTTTTAAAAAATTACATTCATAATAACAATTTCAAAAACAACTTTTTTTTCACGTAAATTTGTTTATACAATTTAAGTTGTTTTCATGTGATTGGGGTAAACCGTGTTGGTTGGTAGGTTACAGTTATTACAATTTATTTTTTTTAAATTACATTCATAATAACAATTTCAAAAACAAACTTTTTTTCAAAAAAAATCCCATAAACTTAACATTAGATGTTCAAACCTCCATAACTTTTAAGGGGTCATTTCAAAAAAAACATCGTTGAACTCTGGAGACGATTTCTTTTCATTCGACCTAGTAACCTCTAAAAAATCCATGTACCTAAGGTAAAGTTCTTCCTGCAATTCTTTCCATTTCTTTTAACTATGTCTTTCTTAAATATCTGTTCTCTATTTCCCCATACTAGTCCTAACAATAGGTTACTTTGCGTTATCGTAGTTCCTTTATTTTATTTATATCTTTGTTATCATATTTGATTGTGTATCCCAGATACCTAAATATTTATTCACTCTCTCTATCTTTTTCTCTCCCCACCACTATTTTATTTCTTTCCCTCTTCCTTTTTTCTTCTTGAACTCGTTTTTCTTATCTAAATACTTCTTCAAAACCCTTATTACTTTTATCTTAATAGCATATTTTTCTTCACATCCTTGTCCATCTTTTCTGTTATTTCTGTTGTTCCTCTTCCATATTCTTTATATACAGCCTGTCCGTACGCAGACCTTTGATATGGTTTTTAAAAAGGAGAGTAAATGTTATGAATAGTATGTAACTTTGATGATCTATAAACCATAGTTAACTTTATGTGTCTAACATTGGAATCGTATCATGTAACCATTTATTAATACAGCCTGTCCGTGTAATATATTGACCTTTGATATTGCTTTTAAAGAGTACATTTTTTTAAAATCGGTTTTGACGATTATTTTAGGTTCCTCAGTAGCTACAATTTAAAAATATTTTCAATTAGACAGGATGTACCACTTTCATGGAACACTTATCAACTTTCACATTTTAAATGGAAACATTATTTTTTATTATGAATTTGCATGAAAAACTATGGTGACTTTTGTATATGAGTCTTATTCAAAAGGTGATACTTTTTGAGATACCGATACTTTCTTAGGTCAGTTTCAGATATTTCAGGTTTTCAGGTTATTATTTTAAATATAAAACTCAAATTTTATTCACGTTTAGGGTGGTAACGATCTTATCTGCACATGGTTTAAAAGTTGGTGTTGGTTATACAGGGTATGAGAAAAAAAATGTCAAACTCTGTAATCGAAAATGAAGAATAACTGTTAAAATCAGATGGAACGCTCTGTATATTTTTCCCAAGTCAATGTAGAATTAAATTCTCTAGAACTTTGCTATGAATTTCTATCTACCAAAACTCAACCGTTAGCCGCGAAACTCGTTTTATTTATCAAAAATACACGTTTCATCTAAACATTTTTATTGACAACTGGAAATTATAAAATAGATCATTAAAATTAGAAGAAAAGAAAATAGCTAAACAGATTATTTGAAATAGCAGAAAGGAGTATTTGAATAAACTGGAATATCGTTGAGTAGTTCCGGATTATCTGCTTTATGAGCTGCCAATAACCAACCAAGTTTGCGGTGGAATCAACCATACTAACTAATTCTATTGTCAAAAACAATGCAAAGTAACAATAAGATTGTGATATATTGGACAATTACTAACACAACCGTAACAAAAATAAACTTTTGACGTTTGGATTTCATCGCCTACTTAATTTTTGATGATAATTTTCGATAGAAACGAGTTTCACTGCTAACAGTGGATTTTTGGTAGACAAACTTGTACCGCAGAATTGTAGAGAATTTAATTCTACATCGATGTAGTAAAAATATACAGGGTGTTCCATTAGATTTTATTAAGTTATTCATCATTTTCAATTACAAAGTTTGACATGTTTTTTCTCATACCCTATAAAACCGATGTCAACTTTTAAATAATGGACAGTTAGGGTCGTTACTACCTTAAGTTTGATAATAATTTGAATTTGATATTTCAAATAATAACCTAAAAAACGTGAAATATCTGAAGGCCCAATCAAATGTTTAAAAATCGATATCTCGAAAAGTATCATAATTTTGAATGAGACTCGTATACTATAATTTTTCACGTAGATAAAGAATAAAAAATTAAAAATGTATGTTTCCATTTAAAATGTAAAAGTTGACAATTGGTCCGTGAAAGTTGGACACTCTGTATAATTGAAAATATTTTTAATTGTAGCCACTGAGAAACCTAAAAGATTGGTCAAAACAAATCTTAAAAATATATACTTTTTAAAGGCAATATCAAAGGTCCGCGTACTCACGGACAAGTTGTATATTGAGAACAACGTTGAGCTTAAAGAACATCCCTGCTTTTAATTCCTTTTCCGTCTAGAATTCGTCTCCTAACTTCCACTTACTTTTACCATACATTTTGTTTCTATGTATACCTCCTCTATCGCTTCTATTATGTCTTTCTTTATTTTGCTTTCTCTCATTTCCCACAAAATTCTACTTCTAGTAGAACTATGTACGGATGCCACTAAAGTCTGCATTTACCTACCTACTTACCACTCGAAGAAAAAAAGCGGAGAGTTAACAAAACTTTTGCGAAGGAGTACTGCATGGTTCCTTCAGCAATAACTGAAATTAATCATTGTTCATCAGTACGTATCAAAATTAACTTACCAATGTAGATAATGATGCAATGCCTTGTTCAATAAGATTAGTAACAAATGCAACAGTAAAACGTAACATGTTTTTAAATTAATAAGGCACATGAATGCGCTGTCAGATAGCTGTCAAAGACCTTTAAAAATGGCTGTTGTACGGCAAACTTACGTATAATTAGCTGAATTTTATCATTCAATTATAGGATTTTAATATAGTTTATATGTTTAATTGATTTGTAATGTACCATAACGCCAGAATTTGGTTGTGTAGTGAACTGTGGCAGTAGAGGAAATCATGACAGTGATAAGTTTTTTAGAATCCCTGTTATTTGTAAGTTTAAACGTAAATTGTGTTAAAATACTCTTTCACAGATTCTATAACTAACTTAATTACCTAAAAACATCCACTAAAAGTATTAAAAATCAACAGAAATTACACACATTCGAATGAAAACAAAGGTTTGTTTGCCCCCACAGACTCCATTTTGGTAAAAGCGTTGAAATGCTTCATTTTAGACCATTTCTCAAAATGAAAAGTGCTTGGTCTAAATATCCTCGGAGGTAAAAATAAACTCTATACAAATTTTTTTGACATCACATTGACATAAGCTCAATATCTACTAAACTAAAGGAAAATTACAACGGGGTAAGTTAAACTAAGTTTGAACTTAGTTTAATTCAACTGATCGTTAAGGCTCACTTGTACGGTATAAGTTTAAGCCAGGTTTAAACTAAGTGTGAATTAAAACAAAGTTTAACAGCTACAATTGTGACAACAAATAAACCAAAGTTAACTTTAAGCGGAGATTGTACAACCGGCCCTTAAACTTTGACTGAACAAAGGAAAAAAGCTGTTAAACTTTGTTTTAATTCAAACTTAGTTTAAACCCGATAAACTTATACCGTACAAGTGAGCCTTAAGGCCCAGTTGTATAAACTCCGCTTAAAGTTAACTATGGTTTAATTTGTATGATACAATTACATGTTAACTTAATCATCCATAAAATGGTCCAAATGACAATATTAACTATATTAACATAATTAATTGCGAAAACAATTATTCTTAATTAAAAATAAAGAAATGAAACATACCAACGAATTTTCAGATAACAGAGAAAACTTAGATGTCAGCCATATTTAGTAATGAAGGGTGGCTTCTATAGGGTACCTGGTTCAATAGATATCCCAGTAGGGTTATTAAATGGCGAATGTCACAATGGTCGCCACCTTTCATCAAGCGTTTCATTTTTACTATGGATAAGTAATGTTTGGTGAATTAAATTATTATTAACTATCATACGATTGTTCGTTATTTCCTTTGAAATGCACATGTTGTCGTATCGAAGTAATTTGTCGAACCGGATAATTTATGCAATCAAAAACATAATGGGGGTGATAATATCAGTTTAGCCAAACTTAACTGTATTCAAACAATAAAAATACGTTAGTTACTTGGAATAACTGTATTCTTTAATTTATTTTATTTTTTAGTATCTATTTTGCAATTTGGTGACCGTTCTTCTTTAGTTTGAGTGACAGTAAACTGCTTTTGTTTGGTGACCTACTAAATCAATACTTAGTGAACGTAAGAACTTTTCCTATTTTACACAAAACTTTACTAAAAGAATAATAAATAATTCATAAAAAATTAATTGGATATCAAGGTGTGCCGCGAAAAATTACGAAAGTGTTTTACGCATTTAGGAAATCAATGCGTAGTAACATGTTTTCAGAAATGAATTAAAAAATCAAGAAAACCATAAAATTTTGAAACAAACATCTAAGCTGTTGTTACAAACAACATTTTCTGAGTAGTTGAAATGAATTTCTCATTGGTATTGAGATTCCAGTAATTGGTTTATGCAATATGAAATTGTTGAGTACTGAAAATTACGCAATAATAAACTGCATTAGCATGACAATTCAAAGGTTGAGTTACTAATTAATACATGACATGAACGTATGTGTGCATACAGTAATAAATCAATGAATGTTAAGCTAAAACGCATTTGACATTTCTTATATACATTGTACATGTACTAACTACGTTTAGATCTAAGTGCACGTCAATTACATTTTATATTTACATTAGTAGGTAATTTCAGCGATTGTATTTTACCAACAAGGTATATTATGTGATTATATATTTTTTCTTGGTGTAAAATAATGTTTTGTACGCACAGGCGTGTCTGTCGAGAACCAATACGAACAGGGAAAATTACCCTGGTATTGCGAAGGTGGAGTTTTAACCCCTCAGTGACTCGTACAACTATTCCCTTCTTTTTGATTATTATTCTACGTCATGGCGTTTATTTTTACATGAAAGGAAACAGAAATGACCCGGTTAAATTATTTAGTTTTCATACGAAATGAGGAAGCATTTTAAATTACCATGATACATTTCATATTATATTACCGAAAGTGATTTGTCTTTTTTCTAAAAGGATGATTATGTATACGCATAATGTCTAAGTTGATGAAAAATTTTCGGTGTTTATAAACCTGATATGGTGACAGTGTACTCAAACCAAAAAAAATAGAAATAAATTAAAAAATGACAAGGAGGTAAAATGGCATTAGGCCAATTCTGAAGGATGGGGACCTCTGGCCAACGTCTAAACAGAGGCAAAAGTCGGTTAAACATTTTTCATAATAAAAGGGTCTTAAATTAGATAAGTGGATAAAAAGAGGACAGTAAGATTGTAGTTGCCTTTCGCGTAAAGCCACCACCCAACCGAGTTATTTCTTATATTTCTATTTGAAACATTACAATAATAAATAGAAATTGCTATGTGCGAAAATATTCAAAAACCATTAAGCAAATCTGTATAATCGAATAGTCGCTTCAACCGGTTAAGCACTAAAAGTTTCACATCCCTTCTTGCCACCCGAAGACAAGTTTGATTGTCTGATTGCCGAAAAAGTAGATCTTTTTTATACTATTTTTTGTTATTTTGCTGGCACAATAAATAACCATCAAATATTTGAAGTGCATAAGGAGTACATAAAATAAAACATTTCATCAGGAATCGTATGTATCTTAGTTGTCCGCCATTGTTGATTGTTTATTCATGAAAGTCTCATTTAAATTGCATTGTACTTTTACACACAATCTAATTCTTTTACGCACGATTTATTTGATGTAACCCTTCGCACACAAATTAATGCGCTCGTTGTAGTCTAGACACTCTAGATGTAGCTGAAATAAACTTTCAGTCAACGTAAGAAAATGAAATTGCCGAGGATGAAGGGAATTGACAATTTGCAAACCGATTACGGTTCTTACTAGCTCCGTATACACACATTTAATTGATTAGATACCCACGAAATTAATTATGTACAAACCCATAACAGATAACACCCATGTTTTGTACAAACGGTGCATTAAAGAACCCTAAAGTTAATTATTAAATTGGTACATCTTGCAACTTATAACTAAAGCTTTAGGTAGACTGCATTATAGTTTTCGTTTCTCTTTCTGTTGTTTATAAGTAATCTTATTTACAATTTTAAAGAACAGTCAATTACAATTTAATCATTTATATTGTTGTTGTAAAATAGCAGTGTAATTTTTATATATACAGGGTGTCTGTAATATGTGGGAAATCTCTAGGATTCGGATAGAGCATAAAAAAATTTGTTTGTTATTTGAATGATTTAATAAAACATTTTATGGACAATAAATAAGAATATCTTTTTTAACCTAAGGTTCACGCTACCTAAATTTATTATTTTGAATCACAGAGGATGTTAAAAATAGTAGCATTAACTTGTAAAGATAGTTCAACCCTGGCAAACTAAACACGGTAATTATGATTCAAGGACATTATTTTAAGTGGTCCTTATTAGTATTCATCATATTAAATTTTTGTAAACTTCCATCAAATAATAATTCAAGAAAAACTTATTTCCAGCGGATTCCTTCAGCGGCACATATCTTTGTAGGGAGAGCCTGTCGGAATTTTTTTAAAGCAACTTGTTTATTTTTTCATGCTCTATCTGAATCCTAGAGATTACTGCTTTTAATAAATAAATAATTTTTTGTGTTTTATTTTTTGAGATTCAACCGATATTTTAAATAGTTGCTTACACTTCTGTCGAATCGCAAATGCCTACTGCGATTTTTCAAAGTTGACAAATAGAAACTGACAGCAGGAATTGGATATAAAATTAAATTTTAGGGCCAGTTTAATTAACACGTCCCACCGGGAACGCCATCGATAGATTATAGGAAAACAGTGGATGGGAAAAATTTGAAAATTTGGTAGTATACTAACATCGCGGGAGCAGTTCCGTTAAAATATTTTCAAGATGGTGGCACTTCCGGTTATACCGGAAGTAGGTGTCAACTTGCTTATTTTAAATAGAACACCCTATATATTATTCCATTTTTGGATTTTGCACAAAATTTTAGACACATTTTGTGTATAATCTTCTATACCTAAGTCTAACTGTTTTGAACTTATTTTGAATTTTATGTCAAAAATGACGTTTTCAGGCCTAAACAAAATTATAAAATTTTCCTATACTAATGCCTTTATTATTTAATTGGAATGGGTTTCCTTGTAGCAGGTGACCTATTGTAGTGGACTATGTCAATATTTTATTAACAAATTAATACAGGGTGATCAAAAAAAAGGATTAAAATTAAATTCAAAAACACGTCAAAAGTCATTTTTTTAAATGCAAGCACCTTGTTTTTATAATTTTATCTTATTTAGCATCAAAAATAAGGTAGACTTTGTACAAGGTTATCTATTCAAAAATTCATGGTTTTCGAAATATTGGCAATTTAACTTTTTTTTTGTTGCACAAATGCTATTGTATTTCTTTTAGTATGAATGGTTATTTCTAGTTGGCCATGATGGCGTTAGAAAACAATCATCTGTCAAGGATATGTCAAACTGTTAAAAATGTTCAATAATCATGCCGGGACGCTTAAATTATACAAACGAAGATTACTTAAATTTATTTATTATTTATGGAAAATGTGATAAAGTTATATCAAGAACATGTGTTACATTTGCAGCAAAATACCCGCAAAAAAAAACCCATCACCAAAAGCTCTTAAACGAATAATAGAAAACTTCAAAAACTTTGGATCCGTTAAACCAAATGTACCTACAGAGAAATAAACCTGTCGTTAATGATGAAAATGTTGAAATCGTTGTTTTGGGATATTTTGCTGCACATCCAACAATGTATGTAAGACAAGCTTCTTTGGAATCTGGATTAAGTAAATCGTCAGTTCAAAGAATATTACGCAAACATAAATTTCATCCGTATGCATTTTCCATTGTTCACCATCTGAAGAGACTGATTTTTAAGGAGATTGGATTTCAGCGAATTTATTTTAACCTGGTCCCAAGAAAACGAATTTTTCTTGATAACATCATTTGGACAGACGAAGCCAAATTTACAAAAAACGGCTTTTTTAATCGGCGAAATTCCCATTATTGGAGTGAATCAAATGTCCACGTTATTAGAGAGCAAAATTTTCAAGAATCTGGCAATTTAATGTTTATGCTGCAGTAAGAAACGATGGCATCGTGACATTACATTTTTATCAAGAAAATTTAAAAGGTAAGTTAACCTATTTTTTAAATCATTTAAAATATTTGATTTATTAACTTATTAAATAGGTGAAGGCTATCTGAACAACCTGCACAATTTTCAAAACAATTATTTAGATAATTTACCTATGGCTGATCGTAGACATCTATTCTATCAACATGACGGCGCACCTCCACATAGTAGTTTATTAATCAACAATTTTACAAGGCGCCATTTGGCCACCACGGTCCCCAGATATCTCAGTGCTCAATTTTTTTATTTGGGGTACAATTAAAAATCTAGTTTATAACACCCAGTAAACCACCAAAGAAGACTGCATGCAGCGAGTTAGGACTGAGTTTCAAAATTTAACACGTGAAGCAATAAGGAAGGCGACCCATGAAAATTTGCTACTCAGATGCGAAAAATGTCTAGAAGTTCAAAGACATCAATTTGAACATTTAATAAAATAATTTTTTTTAAACTTTGGTCTTTAATTAATTGTTCTTTCTTGTAAATGAAATAATTAGGTTATTTGTTTGTACATTTGAATTAACGGGTCCAAAGATTTTGAAGGTTTCTATTATTCGTTTAAGGGCTTTTGGTGATGGTTTCTGTTTTTGCGGGTATCTTGCTGCAAATGTAACACATGTTCTTGATATAACTTTATTACATTGTCTGTAGATAATAAAAAAATTTAAGTAATCTTCGTTTGTATAATTTAAGCGTCCCGGCATGATTATTGAAAATATTTAACAGTTTGACATATCCTTGACAGATGATTGTTTTCTAACGCCATCATGGCCAACTAGGAATAACCATTCATACTAAAAGAATACATTGTGCAACAAAAAAAGTTAAATTGCCAATATTCCGAAAACCATGAATTTTTGAATAGACAACCTTGTACAAAGTCAACCTTATTTTTGATGCTAAATAAGATAAAATTATAAAAACATGGTGCTTGCGTTTAAAAAAAATGACCTTTGACGTGTTCTTGAATTTAATTTTAATCCATTTTTTTGATCACCCTGTATTATTTTATTATCAAAATATTGACATAGACCACTAAAATAGGTCCCCTGCTACAAGGAAACCCATTCCAATTAAATAATAAAGGGATTAGTATAGGAAAATTTTATAATTCTGTTTAGGCCTGAAAACGTCATTTTTGACTTAAAATTTAAAATAAGTTCAAAACAGTTAGACTAAGGTATAGGACATTATACACAAAATGTGTCTAGAATTTTGTGCAAAATCCAAAAATAGAATAATATATAGGGTGTTCCATTTAAAATAAGCAAGTTGACACCTACTTCCGGTATAACCGAAGCGCCACCATCTTAAAAATATTTTAACGAAACTGCTCCCGTTGTTATTAGTGTACTATCAAATTTTCAAAATTTTTCCCATGCACAGTTTTCCTATAATCTAACAATGGCGTTCCCGGTTGGACACCCTGTATGTATTCCTATCTTATGTTGTTTTTAAGCTATTAGCATTTAAAAGTAACCATAGCAACCAACTTTCAACAGACTACAGAAATGTAGGGTGTTCCATTTAAGTTAAGCACGTTATTTAAGTTTTAAGTCGTTAGTGTTATGCGGTAGTAATAAAAACACCCTGTACATCATAACATAATAGTAAATATTGCAAAACAGATGTTGAAGGCTCTTAGTAAGGTGGTGTAAACCAAAGTTGCTTGTTCTTATTTATCTTGAAGTAATTGCATTTTTTTGGAGGGTATGCAAATCAGGTAAAATCGATTTATCTCAGAAAGGGAAGTAAGTTAGTACATGTAGAACATACATTATTTTTTATCGTACAATTCAAAAATAAAAAAAAATACAGGGTGATCCATTTAAAATAACCCAACTTTGATATGGTACGTGTTTCTAGAGCACCCTGTACAATCCAAAATATTTTTAAAATATGGTTTCGAATAGTCTTTACATATGTATGCATTAAAATTTCTAACATTATTTGTCATTTTAATGCTATAGAATAATTCGTTGGTAGTGCCCCACTCTGTACTATACAGGGTGTCCAGAAGCTCTCCTGACAAACGAAGACCGGAGATTCCTCAGATAATTTTAAGACAATTGAACCCAATTCACCTAGTCAGAAAATGCTTCCTAAGGGAGTTAGAGCTCTTTGAAGATGGCGCCTTGTAAATAGTTTTTTTTAAATACCTCCAGAACGCTTCTACTTAGAAAAGCAAAAACTGGTATGCTTGTTTAGCCTTCAGAGATGAATCGATTCCATCAATTGCGAATTTCTAGTACCGGTCATAGGCGTCCGTTTTGGGTAGGTCAACGATTATTTTAACGCATAACTTTTTTGTCTTTAACTTTTAAGCATGTGTGACACTAGATTATTAAATTTTCAAGTATTCTATTACTAAAAGGTACTCTTACTTTAAGTCATTAGGATACACCGTTTTCTAGAAAAATGGATTTGAAAATTTTTTGTTTTTTTGTCATTAGTTAAATTTATATTTTTTGCACTAGTTGGCTCTGAACTGCCAACAAAAGTAAAACCTACGTTTTTCATTGTCAAATTGTTGTCAGTTCGCGAAGTTTATCTTTTAATTTTTTACTTTACCAGGTGCCATCTTCAAAGAGCTCTAGCTCCCTTAGGAAGCATTTTCGGACTAGGTGAATTGGGTTAAATTGTCTTAAAATTATCTGAGAAATCTCCGGTCTTCGTTTGTCAGGAGAGTTTCTGGACACCCTGTATATTTGAAATCAGAACAAAGAGATCTTTCATTTGAGATAATAATATACGGGGTGTTCCATTTAAAAAAATACAACTCAAATAATTTTTACAATGTTGTGTTGGGTTTATTTCTATAACTCATAATAAGAGCTGTAGGTGGGAGTCAAAACGTATCTGAACATGTCGAACTTCGCGAGGTTCAATGATACAAATTGTACCAATGAATTTAAACAATAACAAATGCCACACATTACGCAAAGAATTAAGTATTTTACATTTCGTCTTTTCCAAAGCTTTCTACAACTTAGTAAATAGTAATAAAATTGTGGACACATAAAACATTTGTAACAAATTATTAGTAACTAGTAGTTGCTAGGGTTTTTTTGTTTAAGATGTTTAAGAAAACATATGCCTTGTAAGTTAAAGTATAAGTATAACACAATTACAGAAAATATTTTATTTGCGATTTGACAATTCACCAAGTTTCAAGCGTAGGTACACCCGTGGACTTAAATAAAGTCCACCCCTTTATAAACAACTATAACATTTGGACATCCCTGTGACATAAAGTGCTTAGTACAGGTAAAGTGTTTACAATTTTGAAGCGTGTACCCAACAGGTTTGTTTACCTTGCTTGGGTTTATATTTCAAGTATTTCAAATACACAATTAAAGAATATTGTTGGTCCTAATAGATATTTTGGGAAGGTTAACTTGTCTAATTTCTATACATTATTCAAAATTATTGTTTTAATTTATGTTACATTTTACATTAATTCAATCCACTTCTATCAGCTAGAGTAGAAACTACTTTTAAAAATTTTTCTTTTTCTTTTCATTGTGATGTAAGAAATTGTCTTAGTATATAAAATTCAACAAAATAATTTACTGTAAATTCATCCTTAAAAAAACAATGAAATGGAGTTTTATGCGCTAGGGTTATAATTCTTGCAGCTTTGATTTTGACTTGATAGATGTGATTTAGTACATTTTTTGTGTTTTGTGTTTTTGTTTCGTCATCTCTACAGTAATCATAATAATATTAATAATAATAATAATAATAATAATAGTAATATATTTATTGATACTATACAATTACAAAAATTGTTTGTATACGTCAAATGCGAAGCAATCGATACACGAAGTTTATTACTTCAACTAACAAACATCACATGTGACTAGCAAATTTATAACAAAAAAATTCATCAATTTCATAAAATGCATTTTGGATTAAAATAAATTTAATTATTTCTTTATATTTCTGTAAAGGCATATTTTGGATACGTATCGGTAAGAAATTGAACAGCTTTGGTCCAAAATAATAAAAACCACATCTGTTTGTTGAGAGTCTAGAATAAGTAATTCTAATGTTAGACGCATTTCTAGTCAAATGTTGGTGAATATCACTACTCAACTTATAATTTCCTAGGTTCTTTTTGACATAAACACGACATTGATACATCTACAAACATAGAAACGTAAGTAATTTTAAATCGATGAATTTATGTTTTACATCGGCTCTAGCTAACTACTTTTCTTTGCAGCCCAAATATGCGAGATGAATTTGATGCGTGACCCCAGCCTATCAAACCGTACAAAATAGGAGATATAAAAAGTGAGTGGTAGGCAGTTACTAGGACATCAGTGGGTACTAATTTCACTAAATTTCTAATGACAAACATGTTTTTGGACAGTTTCGTTGCTAAAATGTCAATGTGTTTGTTCCATTGCAATTTGGAGCCAAGATGAATGCCCAGGTACTTAACCTGACATGCATAATTGCCGACAACAGGTTTATGACTAAAAATCACATTTACAGTTTTGGCATCATTTAATTTCAGTTTATTATTTTCAAACCATTTTTGAGCCTCCTCTTGAGCAACCAACATTTCATCATGTACCACGTTAAGATCAGTATTAGTCGTTAGTATAGTCGTGTCATCAGCAAATAATATTAAATCATTTACTGATAAGTGATTAGCAATATCGTTGATGTACAACAAAAATAAATTTGGACCGAGAACTGACCCTTGAGGAATATCCAGATTTACGTTTTCCACATTGGAAGATTTGCCATTTGATACTGTATACTGAGATCTATTAGTTAAGTAACTAGCAATTAAATTACAACTAACAGTATTAAACTTGTAAAATTGTAGCTTTTGGATAATCACCGAATGGGCAACGCAATCGAAGGCCTTTTTGTAGGTCACAAAACGTTGCACCGACGTATTCTTTATTATCTGTTTTTTCTGTTATAACACTAAGAAGTTGGAGAATTGCATCGTTTGTGGATTTTTTGCCCTGAAGCCGAATTGACGGTTGCAGAATAAATCAAATTGTTCAAAATATTGGTGGATTTGTTTGTTTATTACGGTTTCTACGATTTTGGACATTACTGGAACAAAAGAGTTTGGCCGAAAACTATTGGGTTCGATTAGCCCGCCTTTATGAATAGGAATTACTTTAGAAATTTTTAGCGAATCTGGAAAAATTCCTTCAATTATACATAAGTTTATTAATTTCGTTAAGGGAATGAGTATTATGTTCATAATACTCTTATTTAAAAACGTAGACATGCCATAGTGATCTTGACTTTTACTATTTCTCATGTTATTAATAACATTTCTAACATAATTAAAACTAACTAATTCGAATGCAAAATGAGGAAAATCTATTTTTGGTTGCATTGCAGTATTAGTGAAATTTGAACTATTATTAAATTCACTCACAATTTTAACAGGAACATTAATGAAATGCCGATTTAACTTGTCTGCATCAAAATAAATTGGATTAGACATTTTTTTATTTTTTCTATTTGAGTTAATAATACTCCAGGCAGATTCAGTTTTATTGTTGGCTTTTTTTATTGTTATGTTCATAGAATAAATATACCTACTATGAAGTTATAAAACTGTATAAATTAATCGTATATTTATAGATTTTTTGATTAGGTAGCATTAGTAATAACATTAGTGCCGTACTATTATTACATACAATAAAGGGATTTAGACCGTTTCTGTTAATGATTTTAATCCGGAAAATGAGGATTTACAATAAACAAAACATTAAATCAAACTATTTATTACTAAAAATAAAAGCAGTAATCTTAGAGACTAGTTTTTCATGGATGATCATATTTGTGATTCAAAAATTTTTTTTATTTGTAATTTTTGTAGCAATTGAATAATTGCTGTGTGAAATAAAATGCATTACGACATACGGCCGCTAAACTTACTTTCCCGGACTTATGACGTAAAATGCTATTACGGTACTGACTATTCAGCTTTTAACAAAATTTTCTAATTTTCTATTTCTTGCAGTATAAGCAATCTGCAGGTAGCACAATAGAACATACTTTAGAAACTAAGGCATTTAAAGAACATTGTCAAAAATGTGCAAGATTTGTAATATTATAATACTTTAAAATTATTTCGAAAACACTTTAAATGAAATTGTAATTGTAGGTATTATTACGGATATATTTTCAAAAAGTATACTAATCTCAATGTCAAGTGCTTCAAGAAGGGATTTAGGATAAAAGAAAATGCACATTTCTTTTGTTATTCGTATATATATTAATAACTAATTGAACAACAAAAATCTACTTGTATTAGGTAAGGGATGTACAAAACAAACATATAAAATCTCCTTAGGATTTGGGCTTTACTTAAGTTCGAGGATGAACAATGAACAATGTTCAAATGTACCATTTTCAGCCAGGCAGTATCCTAATAGATTATAAAAGTTAGGAACGCTATTTTTTAGACCACTGCTTACATTTTTTGTAAATAAAGCGTTTAAATGGTAATGTAAATAATCGTATTTGCAAACCTTCAAGCAGATATGTTTGCTGGCTTGCATATTCAACTTCTGTTTGTTTAGCGGCTTCCAAAACTGCTAGTGGCGTACACTGAACGTCATCTTCAACACTACTTAACATTTTGATTTTTGATTATAAGTGAAACGAACTGAAGCTGACTGAATTTAATAGAAAAGTGTCAAAATGTAAATACCTACTAAAAAAAAATGTGCCGTTCTAGGGGTATCTAAGTTACTAATATGTTAAGAAGTGATATTGCGATATAGTCAGTTTCTACAGCAGTCGTCTAAAAAATTTATTTCTGAGAGCCTACAAAAAGCTGTTCTGCAGAGCGCCTACTTTTTCAAAAGCTGTTGTTGAATAAATAAACTTCTTTTTGAAGTTTTAAGGAATAATCTATGTTTTGACAAGTACGTCAATCTGTAACAACATTTTTTCCTTGGTACGGTAATATTGTTTCCATTCTGTGTAATTATAGGCAATGCATTGAAAATGCAGAGTAAAGAATAAAGATTTGTAAGAAATGTACGTAATCTGTGTGAGAGTTTTTTTCTAAACCTCTAAAGTTCATTTAAAATCTGATTAGTTATGACTACGATCCTGTATCCTTTAAAATAACAAAAAGGTAATTATCTTTCATAAATAAATATCAGTGCAAATTTTTACAGTTCACTAAATCCGAATTACTTACTAGTTACTTATTATGCTAATTTATTAAAGGAAGGACTGAAAGTACCTCTCCCTAATCCGGATGTATTCATATCTCTTCTAGAAGAAGGAATAAAAAACACCACAAACGCATCAAAAATAAGGCAAATAACAGTAGGTACTCAAGAATTAGAACACCATTTTTACGGAGGTCAAAGAAGAATATGGTTTACACTAAGGGATCATAATACTAAAATTAGATGTACTATAAAAATAAACAATATATTACTAGATGAATGGAGCCTACGTACTTCCAAAATGAATAGAATGAAACAAATGAAGAAAAAAATACCGAAAAAAGAAAAATGAAATTCACATAGAAGAAATCGCTTATACGCGGAACAGATATACCAGATAAAATAATTAAAACATAAAAATCTGCAGGCTTATGAGGATGTATAACCAACGAGATGATAAAAGAAGAACCAGAAAAATTAATACAAGCATCACAACATTTAGTAGAAATATGTGATGGTAAAACTGTCAACGGAGTATAACTATGTCAATCTTTAAAACAGAACAGAAAAAAAACATGAAACTATCGGTATAAGTATTTACTCATTAAACACTATTCCCTATATTTTAGAGTTAGGAAGATTGGAAACGTAACGACCAAAGCGAAGGTACCGACATCTATTGTTTCAGATGTATTCCAACAAGCAAGTCTATAACAACTAATTAAAGGAAACTGTTTACTGTTTTCTGAAATCAAATTTTGACGTTATCAAATAACATTAAAAAATTGAATTTGTTGACGTTTGCGGAAAAAATATCTTTGTGCATATTTTGTGTTTTTAGTTAGTTCATTTATATTTTGGAATGTTTGATTTCGTTTTATCTATGTGCTCAATGTTTCTTTGTTATTTAAAAAAATACAATAAGAAGAGGGATCCCAATCTAACATTTTTTACTTTGCCAAAAAATGCTGAATTGTAAGAACAGTAAAATCTCTATTTTTGGCCACCTCTTAAAAGCGGCCACCTCTAAACCGGCCAAGTTTTGTAAGTCAAAAAAATGGAAAAATACATGTAATTCTACCTCCTATTTCCGGCCATTCTTAAGTAAGGTCATTAGTAGATCGTATTTTGCGTACATAGTACATGAGTTAGTATGTTCAACAGTGCTGTTACATATAGACTACAGAAAATTACAATGTCGCTAAAAAGAAAACGTTTGTCTCTTAAAGAGAAAATTGATATAATTGTGGAAAGTGAAAGTTCAATACCAGTGCTAGAAAGTTGGCTGAAAAATTTAGTGTTGGAGGAACACAAGTTAACGATATTTTAAAAAACAAATGTGATTTAAAAAGCTATTTGAAGAAGGTTCCAATACAGAGCAGAAGAGAAAATTTCCTAGAACTGACGGTTTAGAAATTGACCAAGTAGTTTACAATTGGTTTTGTACAGCTATCTGGACCTTTAATAAAAGACAAAGCATTGGAAGTTGCGGAAAATTTTAAAATGACGGATTTAAAGCTTCAAATTGGTGGCTTGAGAAATTTTGTCAAAGACATAACATAACCTTTAAAACAATTTGCGGGGACTAACCTAGACACTATTGAAGCTTGTAAAGCAAAGCTGTCAGTAATATTGAAGGAGTATTCACCCAAAAATGTGTAGAATGCTGACGCGACCGGACTTTTTTACCTTGCGATGCCAAACAAAACGTTTTCTTTAAAAAACGATAAATGTAGTGGTAAAAAAGCTGCAAAACAAAGAGTCCGGTTGTTTTTCTGAAATTTTTAGCACTCTCTGGTTCTTCAGATGTAAACAAAACTTATTTTTTTGGTCAGTATTTGCTATACTTGTCTTATTGTTTTTTTCTAAACCTTTGCGCTGCAATTACGAACAAACCCGCAGAAAGAAGTATCCAATTTGGTGCAGTCGTTTGTTTGCTTTAAGCATCCGAACAAACGACGATCTATTTTCATATACAGGGTGAGTTATGTTTAGCGTAATGTCTCGGAAACTAGTAAAGGTAGAGAGACGGTTAAATGGGAAAAGAGTTTTTTTGATCTTAATAAAATATGCTTTTCGTTCATTCAAATAAATGCATGGCTATCTAGATATTTCAAAAAAATTGGTAAATTCGTTTGGTGCTTGTTATTTTGTTATTATTGACTTTACAATAAAATTATACAAGGAATAGTAGTTGTAGGTATTTGTGTGCTTAATAATACAGTCTAGCCTACATTTTTGTTTAACGTATAATTTTTTTGTTATGACACAAACTTGTTTTTTTCTAATGGAAACCATAGTCGGCTATTACTTCATAATAAAGGTGCATTTTCAACAATTCCAATAATATATAATATGTCACAATTATTTTTATAAATAAATTCATATTGATGGTTTCACACCTCAAAAAAAAGGATGCTATAAATAAGCAAGATAAAAGTATATCGTGGAGTTGTTGAAAAAACACTATTCCACAGGGAAAATAGTGAAAATATAAGGAGGACAACGTAGAGAAAATAAATGAATGAACAAGGAAAGGTGAATGGAACGATCATATAAATAGAATGGACAAAAGAAGAATGGACAAATTAACCAGAGACAAGTCGCCAATTAGAGAACAAAAAAAAACGATGGAACTACAAGCTAAGCAATGAGTAAAAGTAGACAAAATAATCGAAGAACAAACAGACATATGCCTAAGAAGGTGAAGGAAGAAGAAGAAAGGTACCCTTGTTTAAAAATGATTCAGATTTTCATATACATGTCAGAAATTATCATAAATTGCTGTTTTAAAATTTAATTTCCGATGCTTTTGAATACATTAATGTTAGAAGAACTAAAACTATATCCACAAACAAATACAACAACCTTCAAAGTTTGGTTTAGTGCATAAAAAAAGTTCCATATTTTTATGAAAACGCAGTTGATATTGTTTTGATTGTTGTTTCTATAAAAGTTTTAATGTAACGGCTTTACAGTTTTTCTCTAAAATAGTTTGGAGAGCCAATATTTGAACATTAAGAATTTAACATGGAAATCCCTATAGTGCGTGAACCAATTCTACACCCTGTATATTCATGGGCGCTTTTGGATGAAAAGCGGGTGCTTCACGGTGAGTGACCTATTAGATGTTATAGTGAAACTACAAATAAATTGAAATGGAAAATTTCCCTACAGGGCGTTTCAGAGGTGCTCTATTTAGTAGGAATAGTAACACAATTCCAGGACTTCCGGATATACTGGAAGTTGATTCAAACTTTTTTATTTTAAATATCATTTTTTATGCCAAGATTAGAATTCTATTCAATATTTTAATAAGACAATAACATTTATTAACTCTAAAATTAATATATTTTTTAGTCGAATATGTATTTACAGGTCTTATTAATGCATAAAACATCAGAAAAAATCATTCATTAGTGAACCCTGTTAATGAATGATTTTTTTCCTAGTAATGAACAATTTCAATAAACATACAAATCAAGTGCGTGCTTATCAAACAGCAAATCTGTCACAAAATTTGAATTCCTACATAATTAACAACTTAGGTGAGTAAATGAATGCTGATAATTTTTTTAACGCAGCCGGTAGTGGCGGGAACTGCAAATTTTGCCTAAAAATACCTACTAATTGAACTTTCAATTATTGTGAGTTCTGACGTAAGTAACAATTTTATAACTTAAACATTTCTTTATTTCATTAGAATGTGTCGACTGAAAAATATTGTAACTAAGTCGAATATTAAAATGCCATTAATAATCTCGATTAATAATCACCATCATTAATACACTTGTTCGTTAAATAACTATTAAGTTATTTGGATGTTAAACAAATATTATTCAAAAACTAATCCAACTTTGAAAATTAATAATGCCCCTATGTTAAATTTCAATAACTAATTATTTTCTCATACTGTTAAGTGAGTTAGAAATTGTGTGAACATAACTACAAATGATTCAAATCGTACAGGGTGCTCAAAACCGGAAGTCAAACTTAGACAATTTCAATGTTCATTTACAATCGATTAGTTAAATTGCTTAAACACCATTAAACAGACATAAAATAATTCCCATCAATATTATTAACGTAAATAAGAAATATGCGTTACCATACTTACCTCCCAGCGTTATGTCGAAATATTAAGGACGATAGTAACCAAGTTTTTAGAAAATTTATTAATGTTAGAATTTACAAGTTCTTGGTATCTACACGTCGGTGCTCTGCTCACTCTATAGGGTTAGGTTTCAAACATACTAAACCAAATGTTTGAAGATAGATGAAATGGACTACGCGGTCCTTGGTTCTGGCCAGCTAGAGGTTTAGATCTCACTTTTGAGAAAAGATAAATAGCAAAATGTATGAGACACCTGTAAATATACCAGAATACTTAGAAATCACAGTAAGAAGAACTTGACGAAAACGAAATTCGGAGAGCAACTAGTTCCGGGGTTATGAGTCGAATATTAAAATGTTTAAACGTGAATGAGAATCATTTTGAACATTTAGTAGATTAAATATTACGTTTATTAGTTTCTAAATAGTTTGTTACATAGTTTTGTTTGTTACTAAAAACAATTTTCTTATTTGCGTTATTAATATTGATGGGAATTATTTTATTTCTATTTTGTATGGTGTTTAACTAATGAATTGTAATCTTAAAAATATTTCAACTTTGGCAAATTGGAAAATCATGGCACACTATATTTGATATCCATAATAAATTAATCATATTTTTAAAGAACTTAAAATAACTCAAAAACCGCACATTTTAACCATTGGAAATGCTGGTATGTGAACAAAGATAATCAAATATTGAAGCCTTTCATATTGTAATATACAGTACGTTCTATTTGAAATAAGTGACTAAATGAACATTGAAATTGTCTAGGTTCTTAAACGAATAAGAATATTGGAATTTAACATAGGGGGCGTTATTATTTACTTGTTGAATGACCGCCGAGGAGTGAACATAATATTTCTGCTGCGGCAAATTATTGTTATAATTTATTGAATACGTACCAAAAATTCAGTTGACTTTATATCTTGTTATTAATAGTGAATTTCTGTGTATTTGTTGTGCAAAAATGGTCTTCACGCGTGAAGATAAGAGTCAGATATAGGAAATCATAAAAAACACTATACAAACGCTGGTTAATGATCAAAATTTTCTAACTCAAATTACTAATGCAGTGTTTGAAAATATTAATAAAAAGTTCGAAGAATTTAAACAGAAGTGCGAAACTCGTATAACATCGGTAGTTAGCATTTATGAGGAAAAACTAGATATTCTGGAGCAAAATACTAGGCGCAACAGCTTGCGAGTATTTGGAGTGCCAGAAGACAAATCTGAAAATTTGGATGAGAAGATCATTAATTTATGTAAGAAGCAGACAGGTGTTGAGATTCGTCGGGAGTTTATTGACCGGTGTCATCGCTTGGGTGCTATACAAGAGGGAAAACATCGTCCAGTAATAATAAAATTCGTTAGTTACCAGTATAGGAATATGTTGATAAAGGAGCGTAAAAAATTTGCAGGTACAAAAGTAGTTATCAAAGAGGATTTGACTAAAAAAAGGTATTTACTTATGAAGCATGCGGTTACATTATTTGGTGTACGTAATGTGTGGTCTGTGGATGGGGCGATTAAAGTTAAACTTGCAAATAAAATTTTAACGTTGAACGATATCGAAGCCTGCAACAAAATACTAGAAAATGATAAAAACAAATAAATTATTTTGGATTTACTATCTGAAGAGTAAATGTAATATTTACATTGATTTACTATGTGCTATTTATTTTGTTGGGTTTTTGGTAAAAAAAATTAATTATGTTTGTTTTGATGCCTTATGCAGGAATGTTAATTTGTAGTAGAATTACTTAAAGTTAGGTTTAATTAAATAAGTGTGAACATAATAAGTATAATTAAATTTTTGATTTGAGTTTTGATTTATAAATTGAGAGATGTTACGAAATTTGAAATTTGCACATCTAAATATACGGTCTTTACGTAATAAGGTAGACGAATTGAGAGATTGTTGTTTTGTTAACAACTTTGACGTACTAGCAATTACGGAATCTTGGTTACAATGCAGTATTATGAATGATAGTGTGGGGGTTCCTGGTTATTCAATAATTCGTAAGGATAGACTAGATAAAGAGGGGGGTGGAATTATGTTTTACATTGCAAATTTTTATACGTGCGGGCTTTACCCTCATCTGATCTAATAGAACAGTTGTGGGTTAAAATACAATGTAAAAAAATAAAACTTACATTTTTGGAGCTGTTTATAGACCTCCTGATTTAAATTTAAACTATTTTTGGATGTTTTGGGTGATACTATATCAACTATGGTAGTTGATTGTAATGAGTTATTTTTTACCGGAGACTTGAACGTGGATTTGCTAAATGTAGCTCTTTCAAGTACTAGTAAGATGAATTCATTTATTAACAGTTATAATATGAAACAAGTTATAAACTCACCAACTAGAATTACTAGAGATACTTCTACACTTCTGGATTTAATTGTGGTACCTAATGAAATAGTAATCTCCGATAGTGGCACACTTGATTTTGTATCTTCAGATCATCAGTTTATTTATTGTGATTTGCATCTGGATATTGACATTCCCAAATGCCATTACAAAACTTATCGTTCTTATAAATATTTTGATAGGCAGTTATTTAGAGAAGACTTATCACGATTGCCACTTTCTGATATATTATATATGGATAGTATTAATGAGAAGGTTACTTTTGTTACAGAACATTTAATACAAACTTTTGATAAGCATGCTCCTTATATACGTTCTAGGTTTACTAAGTCTCCTGCTCCTTGGATTACACCCAACGTCAAACTGATGATGGATGTTAGGAATAAAGCCTTAGAAAGATACAAAAAAAATAAAAATCTTTCCCACTGGGATTATTACAAACAATTACGGAATTATACTACTCAAGCCATAAGAAACGAAAAAAAGGCATTTCTTGAATACGAACTTCGCAATTTGGATAGTATAACTTTAAAAGTAAAATTAGATAAGTATAAAGTTCATTCTAAACCAACGGTAGAAGTTCCTGAATCATTAAAAATTCTAAAAATTTAACGAGTTCTTTGTCAATTCAGTTCCCAAGGTTGATGTTGATATAAAAAAACTATAGATTTCTATGCAAATAACAATTTATTAACACAGGAAAACCAAATTTTTAGATTGCATACAGTTTCTGAGACGGTAGTATTAAATGCAATTAATTCAATAAAATCAAATGCTGTTGGTGTAGATAATTTAAACGCTAGTATGATTAAACTATGTTTACCGGAAATATTGCCATACATTCAACATATAATCAATTTTTGTTTAGAAAAGGTGTTTTTCCGGACATCTGGAAGGTAGCAGTTGTGGTTCCTTTGGCAAAGACTAGTAATCCCAGTGAGTATAAGAATTTCCGTCCGATTAGTATTTTATCTTTTCTGTCGAAAATTTTAGAAAAAATTGTCAGTATTCAAATTAAAATTTATCTTGAACGAGCTGAAATACTTCCAAGCACACAGTCAGGTTTTCGACCTAACTATAGCTGTGCTTCAGCTCTGATGAATATTACAGATGATATCTTTACAGCTAGTGATGAAAATAAGCTAACGCTACTTGTATTGTTGGATTACAGCAAAGCGTTTGATACACTAAATCATGAAACGCTTATTGCCATCCTAAAGTATATAGGGTTTGATAGTACTGCTATAAATTTTTTTACAGTTATTTGTTTGGTCGAAAGCAGTTTGTAAAAATTGATCAATCAGTGCCAGTATCACCAACTCTTGATTTGATGTCTGGGGTGCCACAGGGGTCTGTATTAGGCCCGTTATTGTTTACTATTTACACCATCCGACTTAGTAAAGAGTTGAAATTTTGTCAGTTACATCAATACGCTGATGATACACAGATATACTTTTCTTTTGATTCAAGTAATTCAAACCTTGCTTGTGATTGTGTGAATGTAGATCTAAAAAGAATTGTAGAGGTATCTCAAAGTCATTCATTGATTATAAACGCTGCCAAAACTAATGTGATTTTGTTCGGTCCAGGTCGTTTGCGGAACATGGTGTTGCAAGATATGTCTGTGTGTGTGGGCGGGGAGCGGATCACTCCTGTAGATACTGTTAAAAATTTAGGATTAACAATTGATAAAGATTTACGTTTCTCTGAGCATGTGGTGCAAATTTTGAAAAAGTCTTATGCGGCACTCAGGTCATTATATCCCTTTCGACATCATCTCAATATTAAGATTAAAAACACATTTGTGCGATTCTTTAGTTCTATCTAACCTTAATTATTGTGATGTTGTCTATGGCCCGTGCCTGATTGCTAAGGACAAGTACCGCTTACAACAAGTTCAGAGATCTTGTCTGAGATATATTTATGGGGTAAGAAAATACGATAAAGTATCTCATAAGCTAAAAGATACTGGGTGGCTGACGACTCACAACAGACGATTGTTGCACACCACGTACATGTTTTTTAAGATTGTTAGTAGTAAATGTCCTAGTTATTTGTATAATAAAATTCATTTTCGATCCGTTGTTCACAGTTCTGTTCTCCGATCGAAATCACTTATTACTATCCCAAAACATAGAACAGAAAAATTCAAGTCGTCCTTCACTTATCAAGTGGCATATATAATTAACCATTTAACGCCTGATTGGAAAGTGTTATCGCCAAATTCGTTTAAAACTGCATACAAAACATTTTTATTGTCTACCCAAACGTAACATCTTACAATTTATGAATAAATGAATAATTTCAGTTTTATATTGTGTTTATATGTAATTGTTATATCTAAATATGTGTTATGCTAAAGTTTCTTTTTTACTTCTCAAAAATAAAAATTAATCAAGGTTAGGTGTAAGAACAGCAATGCTGAACCTCGCCTTGCAATTCAATTGTTTTGTTTATTTTGTTTAACAAAAAAAATAGTTGAATAAAGATATTATTATTATTATTATTAATTTTCAAAATTGGATACTTTTTTGACATCGAAATAACTTAAAGAGTATTCATTTTAGAGTTAATAAATGAGTAGAATTTGAATCTTGCATAAAAAATATAAAATGCTATTTAAAACAAAAAAATTTGAGTAAACTTCCGGTATATCCAGAAGTGCTGCAACCGTGTCATTATTTTCATTAAAAAAAAAGTATATCCAACATTAAGGCCCGTTTTCACGGTACACTTTGGATGATCATCCCGGATGAATCATCCAAAGTGAATAAAAAATGAACCGTGTAAACAAAAAATTATCGAAAGTGATCATCCAAGATGAACAGTGAACAAAGTTGAACGTGTTCTACTTTTGTTCACTTTGGAGGATTCATCGCCGATGAATCATCCTCAATGAACCGTGAAAACATGCAGTTTATGCAGTGATTCATCCACAGTGACTGCTAAATTGCAACAAGAAGAGCACGTGCTTTTTTTCTGAGTACCTAAATAATTAAATTTAAAGTAAACAGTGTGCCACAGTGGTGCTTTTTATAATGGTGTTTAAGTGGAAAGACGATCACACCCCACTAATTTTGAGTTTAATGAAAGACCGGCAGTGTCTTTGGAATACTAAAGCAGAGACGTATAAAAATAAAGTCCATAGAGAAAACGCATTAAAGGAAATCGTAAAAAAGAGCTGAATATTCAGGATGTGACAGTCGAGGATATTAAATTAAAAATAAAAACAATCCGTACGCGATATTCATCGGAACTGACTAAAGTAAATAAATCCGTAAAAAGTGGTACAGGGCCAGATGACGTTTATGTCCCAAAACTATTTTGGTACAAACAAGCTGATACATTCCTGCATGCAGTTTGTATACCGAGGAGCAGCACAGGAACTGCAGTAAGTATATGTATATCATTTTCTTATTATTATTTTATAATTTAGATTTAGAATGCTCCACTTCGTCTTGGTTTCCCCACACTGTACCTATAAATAAATAACAAAGCAGTTTAAAAATTAATAGCTTTATTGTGCAAGACAACAAATTATACAACGACAACAAAACATTTAAATCATTCTCCACTGCCATTCTACAATTTCAGTTGTACAGAACAGATTCGCATAAGCATCACGTATAGTGGCAGCAAGTTTCGTGTGGTTGTTACTTGTAGCAAGTGTTATTTCTCTGAGACCTTCATGTGCACCTTGCCGCCAAACTCCAGGAACAATTCTGCCTTCTTCCCATAATTCAACATCAACCAATCCTTCAGTTACATATGGGGCGTTGTTTGTAGAGGTTTTTCTGAGCCAATTGTGAAGAACACAAGCACTTTTCACCAATATTTCAGTTGTTTCTACTTTGAGAGGGATAGGCTTTTCGAATATTCTAAAACGAGACACAAGTATGCCAAATGCATTTTCTGATAGACGACGAGCTCGAGATAGCCGATAATTAAATATTCTTTCCTTTCTAGTTAATGATCTCTTGCTATAGGGTTTTAAAAGGTATGTCCTTAGAGGAAAAGCGTCGTCGCCCACAAAAATACCATTCTCGGGTATATTGAGCGAATTGTTCTCCAGAGCTTCGTTGAATGTACATTTGGAAAACACTAATGCATCATTTGCTTTGCCATTTGTGCCGACGTCAATATATAGAAAGTTATAGTCAGCATCTACAACTGCAAAAAGAATCATGCTGAAGGTATTTTTATAGTTGAAGAAATATGAACCCGACTTCTCCAGGACAGCGAATGGCAACATGTTTGCCGTCCAAAGCTCCACAGCAATTAGGGAAGTTCCAACGAATGTAATATTCCTTAATTACTTTTTCCCATTCATTAGTGGTTGTAGGCACCTGTAAAAAACAAAACCATATACAAGAATCTTCGCCTTATATATTATAGTATGCTAGTATAGGTCTCTGTTTCAGGTTCCTCAACGCAAAAGGGCCCTATCGCCACAAAATCATACCGAGGATGATACAGAAGAGGGGAATGACCCGGATATCGAGGATACACCTGAAGCAACAGGTGATTCTCTACCTGCTGTAACAAATGATGGCATAGTTTCTAATAATGAAACGCAACTATCACAACAAAGCAAACGCAGCAGAAAAACTATTCCTGAGGCAAACTTAAACACTCCATCTTCTTCGCGAAGGCTTAATTTGCCTGGAATTTCCGCTGTGGAAAGAGCAATAGATAAGTTAGGTACCATAGCTTCACACAACATAGAGACTGATAATGAATTTGATCACTTCTGCAGAAGTCTGGCAGTTCAGCTTAAGAAAATGCCTCTAGATCGTGCCTTGATATGCCAAACGAAACTACAAAATGTTATGACCGAAGAACGCATGTACCTCTTCAGGATGGAACATGCTTTGTCAAATACATCTACAGCTGTTCCATCACCGTATACCGTGTACTCAAGCAATAGTGACATAACAACCTCTGCCGCAACTCCTATCATGCAGGACCAAGAAGGATATTCAGAAGGAACAGCATATGATGTCTTATCTCAAGCTCTTTCGACCATACATAATAATTACGATTAAACTTACGTTATACTTTTTCAATAAAATTATTTTGTTAAAAGTATTAATGCATTATCTTATTTTTCAATAGTTTATGTGGAAAATAATTTAATTAGATACTAACCTTGATACAGTATTCCAGAACTTCATAAATAGCGGCTAATACCTCTGGTAAAAAATGTGATATGGAGCATCTAGGTACACGATATAAAGCTTCGAGTGTTCCAAAACAATCTCCAGCTGCGAGATATCTCAATACAATTTGCAGTTTTAGTCTGGCAGACAGAGCTTCTCTCATGGTTGTGTTTTGCTTTTCAATTAGCGGCGTTACTTTGGCAAGAAGTTCTTCAAATTGTGTTTCGGACATTCTGAGGTGATTGTGAAACATAGTTCGATCTTCAGCAGACCATTCTCTTAACAAACGCATTGACGCCCCCATTTTATCACGTCGTGCTATCCACGGTCTCACCCACCAACGCTTTTTTCCTAATCTTCTTGTCAAGTACATGTCTAAGCCAATTTACAAGATATTCACTTATTATGGCAATTCCTGCTCGTACAACTTCATTTGGCGCCATTTTAAAGTGAACTGACTAATTCAATCTTGATGACCCATGTAAACAATAATCGCTTTCATCCTCGTAATCACTTTGGATGATTCATCCGGGATGATCATCCAAAGTGTACCGTAAAAACGGGTTTTATAAAACAAAAAAAAATTTTTATTTACTTTCATTTATTTATAAATTTTAATATAATAATTAAAAATTAGATTTTTTTTTTTTTTTAAATTATGTTTTCTTTAACATTGGGAGAAAAAGAAAAAAACAAAATTAATTAAATAAAAATTTTAAAAAAAAAAGCTATTACTAATTAAATTAAATTGTTACAAAATTTAAAAAATGTGAACATTTTATTGTTATAAGAATATTAAGTAAAATATTTAAGAAACAAACATCAAAATATATCATGGAAATCGCTATGGTCCCTATTAAAAAAAAGCCCAGTACGTATACAACCCTAAGAATAAATGATAGGCAACCACCACAACAACAGTGGTACAGTTACGTATTT
Organism: Abscondita cerata; assembly: GCA_030710515.1. Taxonomy (NCBI): domain Eukaryota; kingdom Metazoa; phylum Arthropoda; class Insecta; order Coleoptera; family Lampyridae; genus Abscondita; species Abscondita cerata. The sequence goes on from JALBCR010003036.1 coordinate 88,283, forward strand.
TAATAGTGTGTGTGAAAATTTTGCTAAAATATTAATTGACATAAATTATTAAATACATGTCAATGATTCTTACCGTAATTGTTTCCTATGTTGACAAAAGTAGTGCGATGATACTGATACGTGAATTGATTTTTCAAATGGTTATTTTAAATGTAAAGTACGGACACGTTGACCTTTCGAATTCAAAATCTTCATCACCAATGCTAAACCTGTCTTTAAAAGAATCCTTAGGATTTGAACTAGTCGAAATTAGTTCCCGTACTACTTAATAATATATAAGATTACGTAACAGTACTCTATTATTAATTTTTTGAAATGCCTCATTGAATATTTATTAGAGAACACATTCAGTGAAAAAACTTTTTTCTTCAAATTACGGCACCGAAAAAAAATATGCCGAGGTCGAAAGTTCTCGTTCGCAAATAGACGCAAAAACTTTTGCATTCGAATCGAAAAAGCTGGTTTACATTTTGTTGATTTGAATACGTCGTGTACGTGAATTCATAATACCATTGCATTCTAATATAACACGACGAAAAAAATAAAAATCGAGTTTTGCGCAGTAAACAAAAATTTTTAACCTTGACTATCCCAAACATCATTTACATTTTTTGTGCGTCCTATTAGTATAGCGAGACGATCTGTTTGGTCTGGCGCATAACAACTACTCATTATGCACGCATTTTGGCTGGGACTGACCGTCTCAAGGATAAATCTAGTCTGCTAGGCCTGATCAACTGGTGTTGCAAAATTAATTTCTATAAAAACAACTTTTTATAGTTTCTAATTTATTTAAATTTAATTTAGATATTTTATGTTTAAAATTAGAATGCTTGTTTAGTCTGAGATTTATTAATAATATTTCGATTTCCTGTTGCATCACAAATGTCATATACACAAATTGAATTCTTCTGAACAACTTCTAAACAAATTTTTACTTCTTAACTTGTTGGATTAATATTAAACATCTCCAGATAAGAAATTCAATTATTTGAGATCCAAGTATTTTATACTGAAATCGCCAAGTGCACATCAAAAACAAAAATAGAAAATTATGATTTCAAATTTAGGAACAATAGGAAATTGAAAGAATAGAAACCGAAAAAATTTGCAATTGTAATTACAAATAATTTGAATCAATGCAGAAATTGGCCAACGAATGAATATTTAAATGTCTGCTTAGAAAACTGCGACCTACTAGATTATGAATTTTTTTATAGTTGAGTTTTTTGCAACGATTTATCGTAATTTTTTTATAACCGGGCCGTTCTTATATAACTTTAAAATTTAAATGTATTTTCAGTTTGCAGCAAAAACTTTTATCACATTTTTCAATGCATTTTCAATTTCGCGTACAAATTATACACTATTTTGTAATCCATTTCGAGGCAACGAACACAAACGTGTGAATTCGCAGGCCAAGACTGTTATGATCTAACATATTTTCTAGCGAAATTAGACCAAATTAAATATTTTTTTCCAAATGAAATCCATGTATACATCTAAATGTTGTGAAATTCTGCACTATTGCAAGTTACTTTCGTATGTTGTGAAATTCTGCACTATTGCAAGTTACTTTCGTATATCATTTAATTATTAAAAATAATTTTATTATATTAATATTAGATCATATCGAAAATCAATTGTACATTTTTCTTTGAATTATCAGGTAGAAATACCAGATAGAAAATAATTAAGCTTTTGAAAACGTACAGATTTCTTCTTTTGTAATAAAATATTTAACGTACGTGGGTTTCACTAAGATATTAATAAAAAGAAGTGACACAAAGTATAAAATGAAACTGCTTAAAATAGAGTTTCCTGAGCGCGAGCCCAGAATTAACTACTACAATAAAATAACAATTTTGTCAATTCGCGCACTAATTTTTTGATTACTACTTTAATTTAATTTGTCAAATATGGGGTAGTAGATACACTTCATTTGATTAATGTGCAGCGAATGGACCTCCTTGTAAAATTCCTATATGATTACAATGAATAGTATATTGTGTACCTAGTAGGAAAAGCGTAACATTTCCCGGCGATGTGAATAATGCTGGACGAGGCGCCAGAGTCAGGAAATGTTGCTTTTCCTACGAGGTACACAAACTATTTTTACGCCGATCGTTCGAAAACCGACTGAATACTGAAATCCTAAAAATTATCACAAACCACTTATACATTATAAATAGACCGTAAACGTAAAAGCGAATACACGTACACTCATGAAATTTAAAACTTGGACACCACAATTTCTGTAAACAAAAGTTTGCACATTGTGAAGCGGGCTTAAGGGTATCATTTACAATTCTAACAGCAGGTAGTCTCAGCAGGGGTTATCTTATAGAAGGACTGTAGAATGAATCATTACACTAAGCACGTTTTAGAAAATAGGTAATTTACGTTGCTTACTTAATTTTTTCTTTAAAGAATATATTTGAAGGTATCGCTAATTAAACACCATAGCTCGATTAATTATCGAATCAAAATTTTGTTTATGTTACAAAATAAAATTAGAAATAATTTTGATTTAAAAACGTCTACAAGCAATAACTTTTAAATTAAATCAAAAAACTAAACATGGTTATTTGGGTTGACTGATTATTACTTATTTTTAAATAAATCTAACCTACTAATTATTGTAAGTTATTAAAAAAAATCATTAAACTCTCTATTCATAATATTTAGTCCTTACAAAATGTATATTTTATGACGTTTCATTTTTTCTGTAGTTAATATAAAAGTGAAAATAAAAACTAAGGCAATTCTTATTGTCAACGTATATATTTAGTTTTTGACAAGAATTTATTACATAATTATAATTAAGATACCAAGTTATAGTTTAAAATTAAATGAAAACTTTTTTTTAAATAAAGGTATTACTATATAAATAAATATAAGAAATCAATAATGGGTGTGACCTCCATTATTATTGATACATTCTTGGAGGCGTCTGCTCATTGACGCTATCAAGGTATCAATATAATTAATATTAATCGTTTCCCATGCGGTATCAATGGCTGCAATTAGTGCATTACGGTTTACTGGTATAAAATTTGGCCCTTGTTGTCTTCGGATAACAGCAAGTATTCGAGCCCAAACATTTTCGATAATGTTAAAATCTGGGCTTTTTGCTGGCCAGGGTAACAGCTCCAAGTTATTTTCTCGTATCCAATTGCGCACAACCCGCGAAGTATGAATAGGGGCGTTGTCCTTTAACAACAAAAATACATTATGAAAATGTTAATTCAACAGATCCCGAACTATTTTTTGGAGAAAGTATAGTGAAATAAGAATACTTACTTGTTGGAAAATATAATCTTCGTCTGGATAAAACACTTCGACTGAAGGTTTCATAATAGTTTCCAAAATATCTAAATACGCAGCAGAATCAAGACGTCCATCGATAGCCCAACAAACTCCTGGACCCGCGCGCTAACCCAACCCACACATTCACAGAAAAATAACCACTTCGTTTTTAGGACATATGTGATTATTTTCGTAACGAGTTCCTTCCATTCTAAAAACTTTTAGTGGTCCATCGTTGCGGCTATTGAACGTTTTTCGTCGCTAAAAATCACTCGATTCCAAAATTCCAAAGGTTCGTTCACATATCGCCTTGCAAATTCCAGACGACGTCTCATATTTTCGTCACTGAGAACTTCTTTCGCAGCAGCATTATACTTCTTTATTCCCATCTCCTTTAATCTTTTTTGTGCAGTTATACGGCATCCGGGAAAATGTGTATCTGCTATAGCCCTGGGTATGTAGCAAATGGTTGTTCTGTTACGTAATGAAACAACTCGAGATCTTGAGCACGTGTAGATACTTTAGGTCTACCACTTCCGATGGCTCTTTCCAAAGTGTGTTCAAGATTCCATTTTACTCAGTAATGCCCTACGGTGCTTTTGGTATATCTAACATACGTGAAATTTCACGCACGCTACGGCCCGCCGCTAATTCCGAAACAATCCGCGCTTTCAAATCAGCACCGAGATGAGGTGGCATTTTCACAACACTTGAAATTTTAAACTAAAATGGAATTTACATTTCTTACTTTATTTATTGGTTCACACTACCCCTTCTCAAACAGTAGGTAATTGTTTATTTATTACATACTTCTAATGACCAATGTAACAACCCTTAGAGCAATATGACTCAAAGGAAGTAAATTAAACAAGCAAGGATATTCTATTGTTATTGAAACTTATTCATAAAGTAAAAGCCATTTCCTTATAATGCTAATGGACAGGATTTTTTAAGATTACAATAGAGGACTTATAAACTTTCGAAAATATCTAATTATAAATATTTACACTGCAATTGCGCTTTTTCCTTAATAATTTCTTAGCAATAACATACACGTTCTTGGTTTTTAAGTTGTCATAAATTTGATATGATATAAATTTGTGTTTCTAATATTACATCACAAACTAATCTTTATTCGCCAAAAAATTGTTGCTTAAGTTGTAAAGCTTCGTACACACCTGAACAACAAACCGAGCAACAAACATAACAACGAACCGAAAGTCAAACAGAACGACAAACGATCTTTTATGATTTCCACAATCCGAACAACAAACGGAACGTTTGTGCTGTTCCATAATTATTTTCAGTAGTTTTCAGTTCATATATATTTATTATTGAGAAGAGAAAATTGCGGAAAACAAGAAGATAGTGCCAACCAAATTTTTACGCACAAAGAAGAGTAAAAAATTATAATTTACTTCGCTTTTTTTATTTTGGAAATTTTCCGCCCAAATGATGCTAATAGGGACATCATTTTTTCTTGCATTCTTAAACACTGATTAATTTAAAACATTTTTCTTCTGTCAACTCCATAATATTACCTAAAACACAACAAACCCACAAATGGGAGGACAAAAAATAAATAATTTAATTCTCCCGCATAAGTTTGTTCGCCGTTTTGTTTAGATTCGTCCAAACCTGCAAACGCATTCGCGCGCATTTTCTTTGATGTCGGAGAAAAAACCGACAAGTTGCGGTAAAGCCGGAAACCGTTCGTGGAACAATCAGGACTTGCGAATCTGTTCTAAAATTCGTACGTAGCACCGTCCAAATTAATGTTCCGATTGCCGTTCGGTTTGTTGTTCTGTTTGTTCCTCGGTTTGTTGTTCAGGTGTGTACGAAGCTTTACAATAAGCATATTAATATGAACTATATCTTATGAAAGGAGAGTTATGTAACTATAATTAACGACTTAACGTTACGTTAGTAGATTCCATTTACTATTTACACATATTTTCTTGGAACATTCGATAATTAACTATCGGGATATGATGACCCTATACTTCGCAGGTTGTGCGCAACTGGATACAAGCAAATAACTTGGAGCTGTTACCCTGGCCAGCAAAAAACCCAGATTTTAACAATATCGAAAATGTTTGGGCTCGAATACTTGCTGTTATCCGAAGACAACAAGGGCCAAATTTTATACCAGTAAACCGTAATGCACTAATTGCAGATATTGATAGCGCATGGGAAACGATGTAATATTAATTATATTGATACCTTGATAGCGTCAATGAGCAGACGCCTCCAAGAATGTATCAATAATAATGGGGGTCACACCCATTATTGATGTCTTATATTTATTTATATAGTACAACCTTTATTAAAAAAAACGTTTTCATTTAATTTTAAACTATAACTTGGTATCTTAATTATAATTATGTAATAAATTCTTGTCAAAAAACTAAATATATACGTTGACAATAAGAATTGCCTTAGTTTTTATTTTCACTTTTTATATTAACTACAGAAAAAAATGAAACGTCATAAAATATACATTTTGTAAGGACTAAATATTATGAATAGAGAGTTTAATGATTTTTTTTTTTAATAACTTATAATAATTAGTAGGTTAGATTTATTTAAAAATAAGTAATAATCAGTCAACCCAAATAACCATGTTTAGTTTTTGATTTAATTTAAAAGTTATTGCTTGTAGACGTTTTTTAAATCAAAATTATTTCTCATTTTATTTTGTAAACATTTCCTAAACAAAATTTTGATTCGATAATTAATCGAGCTATGGTGTTTAATTAGCGATACCTTCAAATATATTCTTTAAAGAAAAAAATTAAGTAAGCAACGTAATTTACCTATTTTCTAAAACGTGCTTAGTGTAATGATTCATTCTACAGTCCTTCTATAAGATAACCTCTGCTGAGACTACCTGCTGTTAGAATTGTAAATGATACCCTTAAGCCCGCTTCACAATGTGCATACTTTTGTTTACAGAAATTGTGGTGTCCAAGTTTTAAATTTCATGAGTGTACTTGAAATTTGGTTTCCGATTCGAACTATGAGATGGCGCTAATACCAATTATTTTTTTAAATGTTAAGAGTTGCTACATGTTTATTGTTTTCACAAACTAATAAATTGTGACGAGACACAAGTGACAGATAAATAATATAAAATGTGTATAACTTTAACTTTTAGTAAAAAGAAGTATTTTTATTATTACGTTTTATTATATATGTATAGTATATATTTGCCCAATTTATATAATTTAATTTTTATACTGTGCGACTAATTGATTTAGGCTTTCGCGGCCTTTGAGGCTAACAGGTACACTAAGAAGAAGATTAGAAAGATTAATGAGGGTCCAAAAGATCCAAGAACACCGGAATCCGATAGTCGATTTACTACCGCCAAAACATATCGACCATATACATATCCCAAAATCACAAACCCCCATAGGAAAAATTCTAAAGAGGCTACACCTACAAATTATTTTGGAAACCAACCAAGAAGATTCAGCAAACCATCAGGGTCAAGAAAGGACAAAGAGACCCTCTTTTAGTAGGCAGAGTTTACTGTATATACTTTGTTCTTGTGTGCAAAGTATACATAGAAAACACCAAAGAGATTAATGGGAGCTAGAGTTAAGAACTATCGTCCGAAAAGTCAGCGATAGCCGAACATTCGCTTAGCAATGAGGATCACAAAATACTCTTCGAGAGCTCCAAGTTACTAGCAGCACCTAACGGTTATCATAACAGATTGGTTAGAGAGGTCATCGAGATTCATAAACATCCAGAAAACTTCAACAGAAAGGTAGAAAGTTTAAAACTCAATAAAATCTGGAATCTAATCTTCAAGAACACCCGACCGACGCGATCAAAGAAATCCTTGCCCCCTTTGAACCAGTATAAATACAACTTGTAAAGCCCAACTCGTTGACTACTCCAACATCGGAGATAGAACGACCTCTGAAACAGCTGACCACTCGCGTTTAGACCTTTAGACCATAATCTAGACTTTATACTGTCCACTAATAGGTGATTGTTTATAAATTTACAGATATGGCTCCCGTGAAGTGCAGCAGTGCAACACATTGCCAGAGATTTCCTAATCCAAGAAAGCAAGTAATGAGATTGAGATCGTTGTCATGTGAAACAGTTTACAATCAAAAACGATTTCGATTTTAATTATTTCAGGGATTTAAACGATTACATTACAGTCAATTTAAAACAAAGTAGTTTTTACATATTTGCATTAATAGTTGTATTACAAATTTCATAATAAACTCATTGTAAAAAATACTAACATATTAACGTTAATTCCTTTTGTGCACGAAGGTAGTTTTTTACGTAGATTCGAATTCTAGAAAGAAAAATACATAATCCTATTGAAATTCCAAAGTTACCCCTCCCCCTCAAAAATTGAAGAGAGAGGTGTATGTCCCCCTATTACACTCTAACAAATTTCATAAAAATATATTAAACCGTTTTCAAGATATTGTCTTGTAACACTTTAAAAAACTCTATCCTGTATAATGGAATATAATAGCCGATTATGCCAGGAGTTTTAAAAATATAGTTTGTTCATCTTCGATTTATGGAGTCAACCGTTTTAAGGTAACGTTTTTAAATTTCAGGGATGCCTTGCGTCGCATAATTTTAATTTAAATTGTTGAATTTGTTGTTGTATTTAGAAAGTCTAGATGGGATTTAAACTTTCTTTGGCTTCTCAAAAAACAGGTAATTTAACTGTTTTTTTGTAGACAAAAACATAGTCATATTTTTCTATACTTTTTAGTAGTTCTATATATACGTATTTTTTCCTTATTTTCTCTTATACTAACAATCGAACTACGGTTTCGAAAAAAATCAGCACTGACATCAGGGTAACTTAAGTGGTGTTAAGGGCATCATGGAACACATTTCCATTTACAAGTCTCGCCAGATTTAAATGAAACCTGAAATTGTTTTTATTTATTTAATCGTATGGTACATTTTTAAATATTGTATTGTGATGTAAGTGTTATGTACTGACGTACATTTCTGTCATTGTTAAATCCAGACGATAAATTCTAATTGAATTTGGATTATTAGGATTATTTATTCTTTTATATATCCATTTCAAATTCTATTCTATTTCTACATTATATCTTCTACATTTTCTCTTAAACGTATTTAAGATTTATGTAAATACTAAATTTGCATTAATTATATTTAATTATTATTATCATCATCATTTTTCGGGCGTTTAATAAAAGTTTATAATGAACTGATGTTATCAATCAATTCTTAAATAATATTTGCTAATGGTTTAATAAAAATTACGATTATAATTACATATCATGTAAGGTTATTGCACCACATTTTTAAGTGCCTTCAAATTTTACTTTCAGCATTGATTGTATTCTATATATCGGTATGTGCGGTAATTAGAAAAACTTCATTTATCAAGTGGCAATAAAATTTTAATTAAGATTAAACAATTCATGTTAGTAGATTGTGTATAACAGTTGTAAATTGTTAATTTATTTTATATAAAATTGAAATTTTACTCAAAAAGTTTGTAAATTTTAATAAAAAACCTTGCTAGAGTATTAATAGGGAAATGTTCATCCAAAATCTAAAAACAATTCTAATTGACACTGTTCATTTTATCAAGAAAAAATGCAAATAAACTGGTTATCACACAATCGTAATTGTGTAATTAATTTCGTACGTACATTTCTTTTGTAGGAATTCTTCTATAAAATGTATCTACAGTGTGTATTTCAAAATTACCTATAAACGAAAACTGGAGATTCTGTGATTGAAAATAAGCCAAAAATTCTTATAAACGTTTTCCCAAAAATGTTTCCTTACCGAGATACAGGGTGGTTAAAAATTATATTTTTAAAGATTTTTTTAAGATTCGTTAAAATGTACAGTGTGTCCCATGGTTGTTGTAATTGCAGAGTTCTCCGTTGTTAGTGAAGATAGAAGATTCCGGTTTTGGATAAACTGTGTCACTTTTTTAAGAATCGAAAGATGGCAACACCAAATTTCCATAGCCTTCTTGGTTTAAGAGATACAAGGTGAAATTGAAAATTTTACTTTTCGACTATCTCCTGTATCTCTGTCATTCTTTAACATCGAAAAGATAAAAAATGTGTTTTATGGAATTTTATAATCTTATATTCTTCTTATGTTACGAGATATGAAGTAAACTTATGTTTTTTTAAATGTGACACCCGGTATATTTTTCAGAATGTGATGTTTTAATTTTAGCTACTTCGATAGAAGTAAAGTATGAATAATGGATGTCCACTCACCTTGTAGTATTACAATTTAGTAGAAGAATTTTTTATATGATCTAACTAGCAACATGAGAACTCCTAGATACAAAACTCATTTAACTGTTAAATTTATTTATTTTCTCTAAACCTACTAGATTGAGAAAGCAAATTACAAAACATTGGATTACAAGTTCATTGTTTAAAATAAATATTGAGTATGTTACATTTTGGAGTAGCTAAAATTAAAACAAATTATATTTCAAAATTATATTTAGGGTGGGCCATTTAAAAAAACATAAGTTTACTTAATATCTCATAAACGATGTAAGACAAAAATAATCTATCTAGACGACTACATTCTACGTAAATTCAATGTATTAAAGAATAACAGAGAATCAGGAGATAGTCGAACAGTTAAAATTTTAAATTTCACCCTGTATCTCTTAAACCAGAAAGGCTATGAAAATTTTGTTGGCGTCATCTTTCGATTCTCAAAAAAGTGGCACAGGTTTGTGAAAACCGCAACGTTCTATCTTCACTAACAACGGAGATATCCTGTACAGTGTGATTCTTTAAGGATGGGGACCGGGCGTATCTTGGAAACCGCATGTCCTACAACATTGGGAAAGAATTCTTATAACAAACTCGATCTATAAAAAGTGTTTTAAAATTATTTAAGTTCATAGTTTTCCTCTAGATGGCGCAATCTATAATTTACAAAATATAATTGAGTTTTTTTACAAAATATATCCTAATTGAGGTTAGTAAAAAATGTCAGCATTAGAAACTACTGTTTCTACTTTTAAACTTTTGTTTAAGTCATTTTTTTAAATTACTTATTGTTAAGTGGTGAGGGAATGTTACTTTTGTTGAGAGAAAAGATACTGTAACTTCCATAGATTGCGCTATCTAGAGGAAAACTACAAAAATATTTTAAAACAATTTTTATGGATCGAGTTTGTTATAAGAATTTTTTCTGTAATCATTTTCGCCATCCTTAATGAATCACCCTGTACAAAAGATATTAAGCTGAAATTTGGCACACTGAAATGTCTAGCCAGTGGCATAGAATACCTTAAGGCAACTATTTAAAGTAAGAAAAAATGTATCTAATCCCATACTTTTTTTTGACAAAAATATTCTGCAAAAAAACTTTTTCTATTTAGTTTTTGAAATATTTGTATTAACGTAATCGACCACAGATGTTTCACTGAATAATGTGTTTAATGGAAGTATTTCAAAGACGTCAAAAAATGGTAAGTATGATTTGAAGAATAGAAATACGAAACGTCTGATTGAACAAATGACTATGCCATCTTAAAGTCCTTAAGTTGTTGTGACAAAGTGTTTTTATTTTTGCTCTAACATTTAAAATAACGCTAGAAAAAAACAAAATAGAAATTTCTAAAATTCCACTTTTTTCAAATTTTCTTAACCTACAATTTCTTTCGTTATTGTCGTGACTGGCGCTCGGACCGGTCCATTATATGTCGTCATGTAATGGCTGTGCTGTTATAGTTTATTTTCTTATTTACATAAGTAAATGTGTGTCTTGCGACATTTCGTGTAAACATTGACACGTGTGAATAGTATAAACTAAGAAAAATGCCAACAGTTAACTGTAACGACATGTGTGTGCTAAAGTGCATAGCGCTATCTAAGCGATAGCTTTAATGTTTATGCTTTCGTTGCGTGTGTGCTTCTGTACAAGTTATACTTGGCTTTATCGACAACGTGTGTTTCAAGCATTGAAGCTATCGCTTAGTTAGCGCTATGCACTTTAACACACACACGTCGTTACAGTCAACTGTTGGCATTTTTCTTAGTTCTTATTTACCTTCTATAATGTTTACACACTTAATTAATATTATTATATATGAATACTAAGGTGGGTAAGGGTTGGCATGTTTAGGTTTTAGTGGTTTTCTTAAACCTTGAAGCAAATGCTTTGACAAGTCCAACAAATCCACAGTTGCACACGGTTTCATCACCACACTATACAGGTTTATAATGATCTTCTGGGACACCATCCATTACATTTACATCACAATTCAACAATGAAAACGTACCATAGAAATAAATAAATGGGAATTAAGTGTTTAGACAGAAAAATATCGTTAATAGTCAATATACAGGGTGCGGCATTAGTGCGTGGAAGTACGATATATCCGTTATTAAAGTTAAATACAAAAATTATAGGCAACTTTGAACTTCACATTATAAAATGTGGTGTTACACATTACCAGGGTGAACCAAACATACTTTTTTTTTTAAAATGGGACACCCTATATATTATTTCAAATTTAGAATATAAGGTTTCACTACGTTATAGAGGGTATTCAAAAGTTATAGTCAATTGTATACGAAAGTTATTCTTATTTCAACGTCTTGTATTCCCTAGGTAGAACAACCTAACAACATTTTTTTTTGACATTGATATAGTGTTACGTAAAAGTGGTTTTTTGTATATTATTGTACCAATTAAATAAAAAGACAGCCAACACATGATTTTGTCAATTTTTTCAAATGAATCACCATGTATTTTAATTTAAATAGTGAAAATACACTTTATGTCCTTTAGCTATAGAAAATGTTAATAAAAATGAAAAGAAATAGAGCGTATTTTCACTTTTTAAAATAAAATACTGGGTGATTCATTTGAAAAAATTGACAAAATCATGTGATGGCTGTCTTTATTCAATTTGACGAAGCAACCTCCTCGTGGTGAGTATTGGGTAATGCTAATGCTGGCGGTGCAACGTATTGTGTAATGGCCATTGCACTGCAACTCGATTTGAATCATAAAATGAAAAATTGTGAGATTGATTTTTTAGATTTAGAGTTTATGGGTGTAGGTTTAAAAGTTTGGTCTTTGTAAGCTTCAATTCGCGAGCTTGAAACTAAAAAAATACGATCTTCAAATAACCTTGGATATTGATTTGTAGGTCAATGTCGTTGTCACATTTTAAAGGAACCTTTTCCCTTTCTTGAATCCGGTGTTTAAAAAATCTACTGTGACCTTTAAATGATCTTGAAAACGGCCTAAAGGTCAACACGGCTAAGGCCGTTGTCATATTTAAAGGTATCTTTACAACGTTTAGGCTGCTAGAAAACTCAGATAAATAGCTACCATCCAGTTTTTAAGCATTTGACCTCAAATAAACCTTATAAAGGTCACAAAAATAAACTTGTGAATATTCTTTCAGACGTAGAATTTTCCGCTCTTTCTAAATCCGGTGTGAAAAATAGGGGTTCCTATTTAAAAAATTAAAGGTGAAGTTGAATGTCAATTTCAAGGTCATCATCAGATGTCCCCTCCAAACCCAATAACTTTTGTCTTAAACATATTTGATTGATGATGAATTGATTAAAATGGGACACCCTATATATACATATTAATAATTGGCGAATATTTTGCGAAAATATTTAGATTTTCACATATTTTCATATATTTTCAAGAAAATATCTATGATTGATTGATTGATTTGTTTATAGTTCAAATTCAGTATACTTATTTTAGCGAAATTGTTCTTAATAAAAGTTCTCTACAACTTTATTTTGCATTAAATTATCATTATCGAGTTTCCAACTTCCCAAAGATGTTTTATTTATAATGGAAAATCCATATAATATTGTAATTAAATTATTAGAATTATTAAAAATTAAAAAAAAATATTAAAAAATAATACTTAAAAAAAACAATTAATCATCAATCAATTAATCAAGAAAAAATAAGGTGATACTAACCAAAAAAGTAGAAATGGTTTTTAATTCAAAAATAGCCTCAAATACGTGAAATTATATATATTTTTTGAGTTAACTCTTCGGAATGTTTAACAAAAAAAAGTTTAAAGTTTCTGAAAACTGGAAACATGTTTTTTCTCATCTAGGACATGAATTATGCATACATTTAACAATTTCCCCACCACCAGCTGACTTCCGGAATGGTAGCACATTTTTCGGATGTCAAAACCCTAATACTTGGTATAGTTGGTTTGCAGAAATAGAAAAGTTCAGTCCAAAACTCCTAAAACTACGGGATTTGTTGATTTATTGTATAGGTGTTTATTGTTTGTCATCTTTATGCAAGTGCATCTTATTGATCGAGGTCGACCATAATGGTGGTATGAGCTAATACTAATTTTAAAATTTAATTTTCGCCCTCTACCTCCCGGAAGTCAATTTACGTTTAAATCGGTTTCTAAATGAAATTTAAAAAGAGGTATGTTATTTACAATAATATCGAAGATAATTTCATTACAGAATATATTTATATTAGGTTTAGGTATGTAAATGGTTTTTTTCAAAATTGTATTTTTTTAAATCCATTTAGTTTAAAATTATACATCATTAAAGTATAGATAAGTCTAGAAAAGATACAATCTTTAGGATTTTTAAACGGTAAAAATGAAGTGCGTTAAACAAACTTTCCACGATATTTCAATATGTTAGCTACATAAAATTTCGTTATCAAATATCAAACAGGTTTTTATAACCGTGTTCTATTAATAGTATGCAGACTTTATCTGTATCAGACAACATTACGAAAATTGACGATATTTAAAAACTTACACATAATTCAGAAATCACGTCATAGGTATATAAAATTAAATTTACATATTATATATCTATATGTATAATATAGATTTTGTGTAATGTAAAAATATCATTGAACTTGAACTTGTATAAAACCATATGTGGTTATTATTTCGCGTTAATGTTACAAGGACAAACCGAGAGATGTAATTATTTGCAAAGCACGCGTAATTACCCAGTTTCATTTCTTAGACGTCGGCTATGGGAGTGTACTAGCCTGTAGTCTTACCTCGAAACTCAAAACTCCTAAAAAACATAACTGCTACACCGATTGCAACACGTGTGAACAATCGAAAATTAATAATAAATTTAACACAGATACACAATAATTGCTAAACTATAGAGGTTGAAAAAAATCGGTATCTAGTGTGTAAAATTAAAATTTATTAGAACTAGATGTTAACGCCTTACACAAAATTTAAATACTGTTAAAGAACGACACACTTAATTATAAACTACGCAAATAAAAGCCCTATTTTTAATTTACGAAATGTCATTACGAAAAAAAAATTCAACAAAAAAATTAGATACACACAAAATGAATGGTTTATTCACTCTGCATTTCGGACTGGTTTTTATATAAGTTCTTGATACTAGATATGCTTGACTAAATGTTGTAAGGTCATGAAGCATATTCGCACATTTCAATGCATTTTCCAAATATGGTAATTTAATTGAGTGAGAAAATGTTTTCCATTCAATGCTGTTTACAGTTCCCATTCATTTGCATGTAAATGTTCAAATGCGTACTTACTGGATGTATGTAGATGTAGGTAATAATATGTTTTATTTAATAAATTAATAATTAATTAATTAGTATCTTAAGTTGTTGCCAATTACAATTCGTAACCAAATGGAAATTAGTTTATCGAATTCGCGTTCCCTCCTTTTGAACAAATGGTAAATGAAATTTTTTATACTTCTTTGAACTAGTTTTGCAACGAGCGGCAACATTGTTGTTTTGCGAGGTGGTATCATTGCACATCTGGGTATTGAATTTTTTACACTGATGTATTTATGTTTTATTGTTTTCACGAAATAAGGCACTTGGGTCATTAATTTATGCAGTACGTAACGACAACTGTAAACATTTTTATCTATTGTTCTAAATTTGAAAAAAAAAGACTGTCCTAGGTCCTAGTGATTTATATCAAAATAAATAATGACGCAAATGTCATCTTTTCTGAATACTACAGTAACATCAATGAGACGTATTTGTTAACATAAAATTTATACATGCATTTCAAAATCTTATGAGGTGTGATCGTAAGTTCAGAACCCAATTTTTGATACCACTGAAATTGTGCTTATAATAATTGTTGTTTTTTGTTCCAAAAGGACAAAACAGCTGTCGAATGATTCTCAGTGTTTGTTTGCTATTGTACAACCCCTTGCGAACTTACATGCAGGCGAATCGAGATTTTTATTTTTGCTAACACTTATGTTGGCTATAATTATCGAAGGATCGACTTATGTAACTGCTTTTACAAACCTGTCGACAAAGTTGCTTAATCCGAACCATTTTGCGTACGTGATCGCTAACACGAGTTGACACTAGATGTCGCAAAACTTATAGTTTTAATTATTCTTTGTTTACTATTTTTTTCTTAATTTTAACTTACGTGCAGATTCTGGAAGAAGAACACTCAGTTCTGTTTGGTAGTCAAATAACCCAAGAAAAATAATACATCAGAGGCATATAGAGATGTACACTCATGAAATTTAAAACTTGGACACCACAATTTCTGTAAACAAAAGTTTGCACATTGTGAAGCGGGCTTCAGGGTATCATTTACAATTCTAACAGCAGGTAGTCTCAGCAGGGGTTATCTTATAGAAGGACTGTAGAATGAATCATTACACTAAGCACGTTTTAGAAAATAGGTAATTTACGTTGCTTACTTAATTTTTTCTTTAAAGAATATATTTGAAGGTATCGCTAATTAAACACCATAGCTCGATTAATTATCGAATCAAAATTTTGTTTAGGAAATGTTTACAAAATAAAATTAGAAATAATTTTGATTTAAAAAACGTCTACAAGCAATAACTTTTAAATTAAATCAAAAAACTAAACATGGTTATTTGGGTTGACTGATTATTACTTATTTTTAAATAAATCTAACCTACTAATTATTGTAAGTTATTAAAAAAATCATTAAACTCTCTATTCATAATATTTAGTCCTTACAAAAATGTATATTTTATGACGTTTCATTTTTTTCTGTAGTTAATATAAAAAGTGAAAATAAAAACTAAGGCAATTCTTATTGTCAACGTATATATTTAGTTTTTGACAAGAATTTATTACATAATTATAATTAAGATACCAAGTTATAGTTTAAAATTAAATGAAAACTTTTTTTTAAATAAAGGTATTACTATATAAATAAATATAAGAAATCAATAATGGGTGTGACCTCCATTATTATTGATACATTCTTGGAGGCGTCTGCTCATTGACGCTATCAAGGTATCAATATAATTAATATTAATCGTTTCCCATGCGGTATCAATGGCTGCAATTAGTGCATTACGGTTTACTGGTATAAAATTTGGCCCTCTTGTCTTCGGATAACAGCAAGTATTCGAGCCCAAACATTTTCGATAATGTTAAAATCTGGGCTTTTTGCTGACCAGGGTAAAAGCTCCAAGTTATTTTCTCGTAACAAAAATACATTATGAAAATGTTAATTCAACAGATCCCGAACTATTTTTTGGAGAAAGTATAGTGAAATAAAAATACTTACTTGTTGGAAAATATAATCTTCGTCTGGATAAAACACTTCGACTGAAGGTTTCATAATAGTTTCCAAAATATCTAAATACGCAGCAGAATCAAGACGTCCATCGATAGCCCAACATACTACTGGACCCCGCGCGCTAACCCAACCCCACACATTCACAAAAAAAAAAAACCACTTCGTTTTTAGGACATATGTGATTATTTTCGTAACGAGTTCCTTCCATTCTAAAAACTTTTAGTGGTCCATCGTTGCGGCTATTGAACGTTTTTTCGTCGCTAAAAATCACTCGATTCCAAAATTCCAAAGGTTCGTTCACATATCGCCTTGCAAATTCCAGACGACGTCTCATATTTTCGTCACTGAGAACTTCTTTCGCAGCAGCATTATACTTCTTTATTCCCATCTCCTTTAATCTTTTTGTGCAGTTATACGGCATCCGGGAAAATGTGTATCTGCTATAGCCCTGGAGTATGTAGCAAATGGTTGTTCTGTTACGTAATGAAACAACTCGAGATCTTGAGCACGTGTAGATACTTTAGGTCTACCACTTCCGATGGCTCTTTCCAAAGTGTGTTCAAGATTCCATTTTACTCGGTAATGCCCTACGGTGCTTTTTGGTATATCTAACATACGTGAAATTTCACGCACGCTACGGCCCGCCGCTAATTCCGAAACAATCCGCGCTTTCAAATCAGCACCGAGATGAGGTGGCATTTTCACAACACTTGAAATTTTAAACTAAAATGGAATTTACATTTCTTACTTTATTTATTGGTTCACACTACCCTTCTCAAACAGTAGGTAATTGTTTATTTATTACATACTTCTAATGACCAATGTAACAACCCTTAGAGCAATATGACTCAAAGGAAGTAAATTAAACAAGCAAGGATATTCTATTGTTATTGAAACTTATTCATAAAGTAAAAGCCATTTCCTTATAATGCTAATGGACAGGATTTTCTTTTAAGTATTAAGATTACAATAGAGGACTTATAAACTTTCGAAAATATCTAATTATAAATATTTACACTGCAATTGCGCTTTTTCCTTAATAATTTCTTAGCAATAACATACACGTTCTTGGTTTTAAGTTGTCATAAATTTGATATGATATAAATTTGTGTTTCTAATATTACATCACAAACTAATCTTTATTCGCCAAAAAATTGTTGCTTAAGTTGTAAAGCTTCGTACACACCTGAACAACAAACCGAGCAACAAACATAACAACGAACCGAAAGTCAAACAGAACGACAAACGATCTTTTATGATTTCCACAATCCGAACAACAAACGGAACGTTTGTGCTGTTCCATAATTATTTTCAGTAGTTTTCAGTTCATATATATTTATTATTGAGAAGAGAAAATTGCGGAAAACAAGAAGATAGTGCCAACCAAATTTTTACGCACAAAGAAGAGTAAAAAATTATAATTTACTTCGCTTTTTTTTATTTTGGAAATTTCCCGCCCAAATGATGCTAATAGGGACATCATTTTTTTCTTGCATTCTTAAACACTGATTAATTTAAAACATTTTTCTTCTGTCAACTCCATAATATTACCTAAAACACAACAAACCCACAAAAGGAGGACAAAAAAATAAATAATTTAATTCTCCCGCATAAGTTTGTTCGCCGTTTTGTTTAGATTCGTCCAAACCTGCAAACGCATTCGCGCGCATTTTCTTTGATGTCGGAGAAAAAACCGACAAGTTGCGGAACGCCGCAAACCGTTCGTGGAACAATCAGGACTTGCGAATCTGTTCTAAAATTCGTACGTAGCACCGTCCAAATTAATGTTCCGATTGCCGTTCGGTTCGTTGTTCTGTTTGTTCCTCGGTTTGTTGTTCAGGTGTGTACGAAGCTTTACAATAAGCATATTAATATGAACTATATCTTATGAAAGGAGAGTTATGTAACTATAATTAACGACTTAACGTTACGTTAGTAGATTCCATTTACTATTTACACATATTTTCTTGGAACATTCGATAATTAACTATCGGGATATGATGACCCTATACTTCGCAGGTTGTGCGCAACTGGATACAAGCAAATAACTTGGAGCTGTTACCCTGGCCAGCAAAAAGCCCAGATTTTAACATTATCGAAAATGTTTGGGCTCGAATACTTTCTGTTATCCGAAGACAACAAGGGCCAAATTGCAGCCATTGATACCGCATGGGAAACGATTAATATTAATTATATTGATACCTTGATAGCGTCAATGAGCAGACGCCTCCAAGAATGTATCAATAATAATGGAGGTCACACCCATTATTGATTTCTTATATTTATTTATATAGTAATACCTTTATTTAAAAAAAAAAGTTTTCATTTAATTTTAAACTATAACTTGGTATCTTAATTATAATTATGTAATAAATTCTTGTCAAAAACTAAATATATACGTTGACAATAAGAATTGCCTTAGTTTTTATTTTCACTTTTATATTAACTACAGAAAAAATGAAACGTCATAAAATATACATTTTGTAAGGACTAAATATTATGAATAGAGAGTTTAATGATTTTTTTAATAACTTACAATAATTAGTAGGTTAGATTTATTTAAAAATAAGTAATAATCAGTCAACCCAAATAACCATGTTTAGTTTTTGATTTAATTTAAAAGTTATTGCTTGTAGACGTTTTTAAATCAAAATTATTTCTAATTTTATTTTGTAAACATTTCCTAAACAAAATTTTGATTCGATAATTAATCGAGCTATGGTGTTTAATTAGCGATACCTTCAAATATATTCTTTAAAGAAAAAATTAAGTAAGCAACGTAAATTACCTATTTTCTAAAACGTGCTTAGTGTAATGATTCATTCTACAGTCCTTCTATAAGATAACCCCTGCTGAGACTACCTGCTGTTAGAATTGTAAATGATACCCTTAAGCCCGCTTCACAATGTGCAAACTTTTGTTTACAGAAATTGTGGTGTCCAAGTTTTAAATTTCATGTGTGTACAAAATGATTGACTCAAATTTTATGGTAGAAACACAACTTTAAATAATTATATCTCAGAATGTTCAGAATGTTAATTAGGTGTTTTTGCTGTTGACTCTTTGAATTGTAATATAAACAAAATAATTTTTTTACACCAAACGCCAACTTATTATTACTCCATTCCCACTATTTGTGTATTTCAAATAAATCACGTGTTGATTATGCAACTGCACACCAGAATCTCGGTCGATGCGGTAATCTGAAGATATTTCAGCATTATAACGTAACTTTGAAAAAAGTTTGCAAATCCTTTAACGTTCTATCTTTGTAATTTTTTTTGTTTAAATGTTGGTACTGATGATCATGATTTGTTCAGTGACAACTACGCGCTTAGCCTATAAGATTATACTGATTGATTGTAAAGGGAAAACACTATTAAACTAAAAAAAAATACAATATGATTACAACAATCGACAAATTAATAACAACAAATCTGAAAAACTATTATATTATTGAGGTAAAAACAAAAAAATGTACAATAACTATTTGTAACCTACAGATCTACAGTTCTTTGCATCGTCAGTTTTAATTGGAAGTCTGGTGCATATTTGAAAGAAAATATTGTAGTTATTCCACAGTTTATATTGATATTTGGTATTTTCGGAACTCTTAAACTAGGGCTAGTCCCTATTGTTACCAGGATATTTAGAGTTGCCTAGGATTCCGTTACTGAAATCAAAGCAGTTACATTTACAAGCCCTTCTGATCTAGAATATTCCCACATCATTACATCAAGTAAACGACATTGCGGAAATAGAAGGTAGAACATATTCTACGGCCAACATTAGAGCTAGTTTTTTTTAGAGGAGGCTCGATACAGCTCTCGGCCAAAGCAGAGCATTTTCAGCTTAAAAGTAATCAAATTGTCACCAGTATTGGCTAAATGGGATGCGGAGGGGATGAGAGCTTCTAAAACAATGACTTTCGACAAATGTGTAAGCTATTAGAAAACTCGATTCTTGGATTACTATTATCAACTAAGCGTTGGATGAATAACAATATCGGATCATTCCAAAATCCGAAACAGTTGTCCAGTGATTCACGGTGTTTGTTTGCAATTGTACAATCACTTGCGAATTCAATGATTCAAAATTGTTTTTAATCCAATCCTTAGTCGGTAACAACATTCGAAGAATCGACTATGGTAAATGTTTACATACTAATCGATTAAGTTGCTTTAGTGGAGATTTTACTTTTCGAACTTGCTACAATAGCACGAGGTGGCACTAGATGTCGCAACCATTTTATTAGACGTAGATTATGTAGCCCCCGCTGGGCTATAAGTAGAGAGCTGCGCATGTTGTACAATTGTGAATTTATACTCGAGTTCTCTCACTCTTAAGAGTCTATTGTGTATGCCAACTTCAACCCCACGATATCCGCGTAACTTTCGCATGAGAAAATGTATTACTAAAGAATGTGGAATGTCCACAAACATCGTCAGCATTTCGTCAATCGACTGACTGCCAAGAAGGAATTCAAGCGACTTTGCCGACGTTACAAATAACCTATCACGTATAAATAGTAGGTTAAGCAGCAAAAAATAAGACAAGTTCAGTGTAATAAAGTACGACAGTAGGGTACACACTCACAGTTCACGATACCATGTCGGGTATCAAGTGAAATACAAATACTACGGAGCGTACGCGCATAGTAACGCATTCGTATATGTGTCAGCAGTTCGCGTTATTAATGTAAATATAGCTAGTGTAACATAATTTAGTAAATCGCACGTAAATCGACCGTTGATGCTCACTCTTCCTCTGAGACAATCGATATTATTTAACCCGATAATACCACAGTAGTGACTCCCTGACGAGCTACTTACAATCAGACACCAGCATTTGAAGACAGCATCTTACCAGCAGCGCAGCCGCCAAAGCATCTCACTAACAAACGATCCTGGCAACCCAAGCACCCGACAAGCTGGACAACGTTGCTACATTAGCCGACGCTATCAAAGAAATCATTTCGTACAAAAACGCCCACATCTGCGACACAATAAATTTCACCGCAAACCCCGCATGTTGCCGCATCAAACCACCCTCTTTTAGGTGCTCACGATCTACTTCGCAAAGCAGGTCATCATCAAAAGACCGGCAAGACAGGTACAACCCTAGCAACACAGCCACAAACCATGTGACTACCAATCAGAAACGACCAAAGCAGTCGTTAAACGTAGCCAACAATAGCCTTCATATAACCCAGCGCCACCTATTCATACACGAATGAGGCACACGTCAAAGATTTTTAGTCGACACCGACACGTACATTTAGGTTTTCCTTGGTTAGCGGATCATGCTACAAGACATCATACGAATTGACAGCAGCGAATGGATCCATAATTGTAACATACGGGTTCATAACGCTTAGCCTCAACTTAGCCTTGCGAAGATCCTTCACCCGGCGCTTTGTGATAGCAAACGTAATAAAACCCATCATAGGAGCCTGCATCACTACAAACTGTTGGTGGACATCCACAATAACAAGATAATAGACCAGCTAACCAACATCATGCAAACCACTGGAGTGACGTCAGGGCAAGAAAAACCTACAATACGTCGCATATCAGCAACAACCACGTTTCTCGAAATTCTAAAAGAAATTTCACAAAATCACGAGACCTTTCGGCGCGGCAAACATCCACACACACCACAATGCAGTACATCAAAAAAACTCCAGCGCCACCAATTGCATGCAAACCGCGTCGCCTCGTACCCGGCAAACTAAAAATCTCCAAACTCGAATTGCAGTCTGTGGTCGAAATGGGCATCACCCGTTCGTCAGCGTGCAGCTGGGCATCACCGCTACACATGACGCTAAAAAACGCCCATGACTGGAGGCCTTGTGGAGATTACAGGCCACTCTACGCTCGCACCATCCCCGACCGCCACACATCGAAGACTTTGATGTTACTTGAACTTTAATGTTTCCCTTTAATTCCATGTATGCTGAATCACTATATTGCTATGGTCCCGAAGTCCTAGGAGACGTATTTGTAAATAAATAATGTAAATTAATTCATTTTAATCTTGGTTAATTGTAGTTTTAGACTCAAAGGTTTATAAATCTGAATGGTCAATTTTAAGTAAACTAATTATTATGAACAATTATATTCAATTAAAAATCCAGACGAGTGAAATCTTGAAATGAAAGGAATCATGTCTTCAATCAAACCCTGTAAAAAAATGTAATTTATTAGTTTTAAGTGATTTGTGCGACAGGTGTAACATTAAAGTGAATAGCCCTACTAGACATTTTCCGATACTCAAAACAATCCATTAGAGTATGTATGTCCGTGATCAAGCAAAAGAACAACCTCAATAAACGTTATTTGTGAATAATGTTGGAAAAACTTCAGTACGGGATGAAATTTCTAATTTGCTGTAAAAATGATTAAAATCATTAATATACCCTGCGTAAATTATAAGAAAGAAGATAATCAGATCCAGGGAATAGATTCGAGGGGTCAGCAACACAGAATTAGGTTGCGCCGGTTTAAATTCGGAAAATAAGTAAAAAGCTAACCTAAAAATTCATGGCGAATGAAAAAAATCAACTACGAAGTAATTAAGGACATGTGAGTCGTATGTCGAAAATATCATAGTAACTAATTGGAAGCATCATTTAATAATTTTAAAAGAATAATTAATTAAAATTTTGCGAATTACGGTTCTACATTCCGACGTTTGTGGCGGGCGAATTTGTCGCGGAAAATTTAAAAAACGCCGATTGATCTAAAGGCTTTGATGACATTATAAATACAACTGCCAAAAAACGGTTATTTATAAGATTTATTGCATTTGAAACATAACATAAACTTTAACAAATAAACAAAGTTTATACGGGATTAACATTACTGAAATAGTGAAGAATTAAATTGATCACGTGATCGCTAATTTTATTAATAAAAACAACATAACTAATAAAACGTTTTGTGCGCTCATACAAATCAAATGGAAACGGTATGTCTATTGTACAATATCTTAACCTTGCGCGTCTTGCATTACTAACTTAAATGTCTATTCGATGAATTTAAATCGTACCGAAAGTTAATATGCACGTAATTACGAAAACATAAATACCATGAAGTCACGACTTACTGTGAACCCGGGCTTGCTGAGTTGAACCAAAGGTTGGTGTGGCAGAACGGACTACGATGGAAACAAAGACGTAAAGTCGGATCAAAATTATTCTTTTTAAAAACACCAAAAACTGGCACGTCGGTACAGTACATTCTTTTTAATAGATCCTATTAAGCAGCAATTTATGTTTTGGTACGGGAATTTAAAACTGCAACATCGCAAAACTGGGTAAGGACTTCAAGTTCCTAGTAAACTTCGAAGGTTAAATTTTTCGGTCGTATGAGGAAATTCGAATATCTGTAAACTTGCGAAACGAGGAAAAACACCCCTAACTAACTTCATACTCGAAATTTATTTATTCCCGACTGACTTAAAACGGCAATAGTGACACTCTTATAATTTCTTGTGTGGAAATGATGAAATTTCAAACTACATTAAGAAAATACAATGAGATAGCAAACATTTATTTTATTTCAACGTGAAGTCAACGAACTGTACGCGATTTGCAACTATGCAAGATAAGGAAATTAGACAAGTATGTAAGGGTTCAAAAATCACCCAGAAAACAATTAGCCATTTCCCGTAATCAAGTTCGAGAATAGAAATTGTTACGAGGTGGATTTTCCTCACTCCGACAGGCCACGATGCACGCCGACTAATCAGAGAAGAGACCCCACTTTTTACGCGCGTTATCAACACCGCCAAAACATTTAAAAGCGAGAACCCAGCATTAGAAGACACAGTTCTTGTCCTCTTACGAAAGGGGAAAATAAGAAAAGAATTTTTGCCTGGTACCGGTGCGAACACGAGCTTCGCTGTAGGTGAGAATTTAATTCTAAAGACTCCTGGTGGAGGATTAGAAACCGCTTGCCGTTTAAATAAAATAAAAATAGCTCCGATATTCACCTGAAATCACCGTTAACCTGTTTCCGCATACCTGTAATTTATCCGTTTTGAGTATCCGTATTAACAACATCCCCTTACCTGGTGTTACGTGCAGAATACGAATTCTAGCCAAGCTAACCGTCTCTGGACACGAGTCCGACGAGTCGGTAAATGCTTCAATGCACCACGTCCAATCCTATACGAATATACAATCGTCCCCCGTGATCTTTGTTTTCCGTAATCTTAATTGCCAAAGGATATTTCACGATAGATACAGTTGAGCGTTACATAAAGCTGGAAACGTTTCTAGTGCTTTCATCTACATAAAGTCTCGGACCCGCCGTCCTAGAGGCAGAGCTCCATATCTGTCCTGAACTATTGCCGTGGAGATAACCTTATCTCCGAATTGTATTTTTAAGCACACTGTCCGATTAACTTTTCTAGGTTAATAACCCGTGCCTGTAAATAAAAGAGTCTTATCAACAGCTCCAGGGCTGTAATCCCAACCCTGTTAGAAACCGTTATTTAGTTCCCGTTAGAAGCCGTTCCTTAGTTTTCCGTATTATTTATCCGTCCGAAGCCGTATTTTCCGTTCTTTCCGAAGCCGTTTTCCGTTTACCTTTGACCGCTTGCCGACCAAAGAGTGCTTTATTTTCGTTTACGTTAATGAAGAACCGTTGTTTTATGTTGATTTTTATTGCGTACCGTTTTCCTGTTTAATTTCTACGTTGACAAAGTAATTGTATTTACTTTGTAGAGTTGGAATTGTAATTTTCAATGTTAAAGCCGCCATTATTGAATTAATTGTGTTTGTTTAATATTTTGAATTGTTGGTTAAAATACTCACACAAGTTACATTCGCAAACCGTTTATTGTAAATAATTGTTGTATATTATTGGCAATTTTCTTAGTGTGCACAATATATGTTGTTTAAAAGTTTTGTGCGTTAACTTTTTTTTACAGCAACCAGAACCCGTTACTACGCAAAGCATTGATCCCCACAAGAGATACCGCTCTTGTTAACCGTTCTTCGCTGAGCAACCCCGTACGTTTACAAGTATCCCGTGCAAACGACAAACAAGATTATTTTTAAAGGGGAAATAATACCAACAAAGGTAACACGTGTTACAATCATCGACAATGATAAATTTATTTCCTAGCACATAAGTACAAAAATGTTTCAAACTCATAAGAATGATATATGGATTTTATTTGAAGTATTCTACACGACATTGGTTTGAGTTAAAACAACACCATAGTCAATACGAGAAGACGATTGAAATGTAAAGAACCTGTCACGTGAGTCAATTTTAGCGAACGATTCACTTGACTTTCAATTTAGTAGCGCTGTAAAAATTTGTTTAAATGTAAAGTAAGGTTTGATCGAGGACGTGTTAAAACGAGATCAAATTTATTTATTAATTTAGGTTACAATTTAAATAAAACTACAAACGAAATTACGAAATACAATTCGTTCTTCCCATAATGTGAACAGTAGACTCGTCCGATTCATTTTCGTTCACGGCGCAGATCACATGACAAGTTCAATTTCAATCGGCTTCTACTTGCATGGGTATGCAACTCTATTTTGGATTCGTGGTCGCCTTACTTGTTCATATTCCTTATTCCTCATCCCACACAAAAGTCGCATTTCGTTTAGTCAATTTCGTTATACAAGCCATACAATTAGTAAATTCTGGTACAAACTTTGGGAAATATCCAGCTAAACCCATGAACTGATGAAGTTGTTTTACATACTCTTTATTGATTTTTCTCACCGATTGAGAAAAAAAACTTTCAAATACTATTTAAAAAAAATCAATTTTGTAAATCTTGTTGCAACTTTTCCAGACTCTCGTCGGGAGTACGGCTAAGTATTAAAATCTCTTCCAAATAAACCAAAGCAATGGAGACATTCAACGACACCAAGGCAAGTTTAACTGTTCTTTGAAAACACTATTCTCATGAATAAATAGCCATGTCTAAAGATGTGAAATATCGTCATTTACCCAACATGCTCAATTGATCCGATCTTTAACTGTGTTGGTACATAAATCTCTGAAATCTATACACATTAGGTAGATCAATTCTTTGTTTCAAAGTATAATGTGACGAACTGCAGATGTTAATCATTGAAACATATGTTCCATCCACAACTAAACTGCAAGGAGAACGATTCACGACAGTATCCTAATTTTAAAATCAACGTTGGTAACTGCCTTAATTTTGTTTCCGATTTTAACGTTTTTGGTGTTAGAGTACTTTCAGTAAAGTATCCTGAAATTTTAACTGCAATTCCAATTGATACACTTCGGATCTCTTACTTTCGGATAATTGATTCACTCCAGGAAGACAATGTCGTAATACTTTAGAGCCAGTTAAGGTTGTTACATATAGAAGACACCTGTTTTATCCATTGTTGAACTCCTTGAATATCCGAATGATAACAGTAACTGAATGTTTTAAACGTTTCCAATTATAAGCTCGTATGCGTGCGTAGCATGCTGGCTCATCTAGTTTTCTACTAATCACAGTCAACAACTGACCCCTTTACGCACAAAAATGAAATCCTTACCTTTAAAAATGGAGGATTTATCGTTTCTTAAATTTTTTTTACATACACTCGTACACTAACCTCAAATTACAAACAATTAAAATGTCATCTGAAGTTTAAAAACTTTTTTGGGTGAAAGTGACAAGAGAGTCATTCCGTGTAAATGTCAACCTGCGCGCCGATTTTCAAACTTATTATTACTACGTCATGTTATACATCATTTTAAAGCTAAAAATTAAATTTTCTAAATCTGCCAACTCTGAATCGATGCAACCACGTGCGTCTACACTAAAACACAATTTTCAGGCAGACATTTACGTGAGTAAAATTTGCTATGTAATTGATTTTTTTCAATTTGTGTTTTAAAAACAATTTCTGTTGAATTGAAACAGTTAAGTTTGTTATTTTGGGACTTCATGAACAGTATATATCAGCTGGTTTTACTTATTTTGGTATAAATAATTTACAAATACTGTGACAAACGTAACGCTTAATCGTGTGACTAACGAACACTGTGTGACTAACGTAACTGTAGTACCAGCAGAACAAGTAGTTAGAGCGTAAGAAAACAGCAGATGGTATGCGAAATTTAAAAGAAACTAAGAAAAATAACAAGGGATACAAGAGAAAAGAAAATGAAGCAGCCAAGTTAATGCGGAAAATGAGACAGCGTAAAAAGGAATTAGCTGCGAAAGAAGCTGGAGCTACAACAAACCAGTCTTTCTCGTCATTTTCCAGTCGACAATCTTATGGGAAAGCAATATAGAAGGCTCTATCAGCACTACCACACAGTCCAAGAAAAAAGAAAGCTTTAATACAAGAACTTGCAGAGAAAGCTGGAGTTTCTACAACTTTATCACAAAACCATTCCAAAAGAAGCACTGCCACAAGTGAAGAATATGTCCAGCAAGTTATCCATTTTTATCTAGAAAGTCAATTATCTAAACATATGCCCGGAAAGAACGATGTTGTTACAGTCAGGAATAAAGAAACAAAACAAAAAAGTCACCAATAGAAGCATTTGCTCCTGTTCACCTTAAAAGAAGTTTACAACTTGTTCAAGGAACATTTTCCAGATACAAAGATTGGGTTTTCCAAATTTTGTGAGTTGATGCCTCCAAATGTCTTGCCCGTCTCATCAAAAGGTCAAGAAGTATGCTGTTGCGTTTATTGCAAAAACTTGGGATTGATTTAAAACTTTTCACGAATTTAGAAATGCCAAGCTTACACAATCAAGCAACTGACAGCTACTCGTGTGTGATACAAATTCCTCACAGTGCATGAATAACCAGTGTCCAGAATGCAAGGATAAGGTATCCGATTTTGTCTCTGAAAACTTGCATGTTGTGGAGGATGAACTTGTTACTCTCAATCAGTGGAAGGATGGGAAAATGGAACCCCAGAATTTCGGAGCTGTAGAACTGGCTGTAGAAATAGATCGTCAAATTACGAGAATTTTGGGTCATTTCTACAATATCTTCAGGCAAGCAAAAGAACTGCAAAAATCAAAAAAGATCTAACTCTAGGTACACTAATTTTGCAGACAGACTTTGCAGAAAATTATGCTGTGAAACACTAGAATCAAATAATGCAAGCATATTTGGACATCTGATGAAACTGTGACTATTTATACTGCTGTGTTGTACTACCGAAAGGAAGGTTCTGATCTAATTGTGCAAAGTTACGCTGTCATATTCAATGTACGAAAACACACAGCAAAAGAAGTAAATGTCTTCAATTCGAGAATTATCTCCACTTTTTCTCAGGAAATTGCCCAACCAATTAAGAAAGTGAAACTGTGGACTGGTGGTGGAGCACTTTCTTCGTCCAGTTTGTATTCCCAATGGAACTATAGCGAGTCTTATCATGGAAAGGGGTCAACGACGGAATTGGCGGTGTTCTGGAGGGAATGGTTTGGAAAGGAGTTTTACAGAATAAAGTAGTCATCAGAAACTCCCTAGATTTCTATATGTATTGCGGTACAATCCGCACTGCAAAGAAGAACAGCTGAAAGTGAAATGCCTGTATGTTCCTAAGGAAAACCTGATGGAGGAATATGAGGCATTAGAAATACTATTCAAGGATGTCAATCCGGTGCATGGCATGGTGCAAGGAGCGTTATGAAAACTGGGCCTCTGACTGTGTGTTTATATAAGAACACTGGTGACTTAGAGCCTATCGATACACCAGTATTGCTCCAGAGTCCTTCAAATTTACCCGATCCTAGCAGTTCAAGTGCATGCACCGATAAAGAACCCATATCCATAGTTCAAGAGAAGTATTACGCAGTTCATTTTGATGACAAGTGGTACATTGCCAGGGTTATTGTACAAGCATCAGAAAATGTGTTCACCATGAAATTTCTAACAAGTTCAATTCATCTTGGAAATTTCAGGTGGCCTACAAATGATGACGTTGTTGATATAGAACGTCAGTTCATCTTCTGGGGCCCCGTCTCCCTTGTTGGTAATTCACTTAAGTAATAAAATCTGTTCTATTACTTACCATATATGTTACAGTAACAGTAATGATACTATGGAATAAAGTCAAATTTTGCGTTTAAAAACGTTCAAGCAATTATGTAAATGCGCATGTTCGTTAGTCACAGTTACGTTAGTCACATGCATATAATTATTATATTATTATTTTCTAAATTTTGAACTTATATAGGGAAATATGAACTTGCAGTATTGAAACAGAGACAGTTATGAAATAGGTAAAAAATTATTAATTTCTTCTAACAGCTTTGTCAGAAGAAAATTCGGCCGATGTTTGTTCAATGCATTATTAACAGATTGTATTTTGGTTACGTTAGTCACTAATGTTAAAGGGAATTTTAAAATTCATAATATTAGTGCAATTTCAATTTTTATATAGATTATAGGCATTAGATACATTTAATTTTCAAGTAGTGTACTGAAATATATTTTTATTAATTTTGAAATTAGCTTTAACACTAATATTCATCTGTCACAAGTTTTGTAAATGTTACGTTAGTCACTATGGAATGACCCAACAAACAACACCTGTGATATACAGGGTTTCTCACGGCAGGCGTTCGTTAGAAGTTTTTGTGTTTAGAAACCACTTGTAATTCTGAAATTTCATACTTAAGGGTTATTCAAAATTTGCTTTAATTTAAAAATATTTTCAAGGTCATACCACTTTCGGTTATGCCGGAACTCGCCATTAACTTCCTTATTTTGAATAGAAACCCAGTATATTATTTGATTATTGGATTCTGAAAAAATTTCAAGATGAGTTTTGCCAGGTTTCCCTATACCTATTTCAATCGTTTCTTAGATAACTTGATTTTCTTAAAAATGTTGAAATATGTAACTATTTTCAACACCGCGTCGGTTACCCAATTTTGACTGCAGGTGAGCGCGTCTGAGGTAGAAGGTAGGACAGGAATTCAAATTTCGGAATCCGCATCGACAATAAATTTATCGCATACAGGGTATCCATAAATCAATGGACAATTGCATAATTTTCAAAATTGGAGAATTTCGTTTTTTAAATAGGACACCCTGTATTCATTGGATGATCGGATGCAGAATTTTATTCTGCATTGATACGTTATAGGTTTCCCTATGCCTGTCTCCAACGGTTTTCTCGTTAATTCATATTTTCGATTTTGGTGTTATTTTCAGCATAAAGTACGTACCGTTTGTCTTTCGAAGGAAAATAAACATGACTGAAATTGCAAGAAATTGTTTTAATTAGTAAATGTAAACAAAACAGGCACAAAGAAACTCAGAACGTAACAACAAATTCGAAACATAAAAAAATTAACATGATAGGAATTAACTAATGAATGACCTATGATCATGAACGATTGTATGATGTAAATTCATAATAGTTGTGCCATATGACCTCCGTTTTGATTTAAACACTGTATGATTCTGCCATGTACTCCTCGCGAAACGGACCTCCTAACTTCTTCTGGTCTTAGATTATTAAACGCAGTATGAACACGGTTAAATAAATCCTGTCTAGTTTGCACAGGCGTAGAGTACACTAGTTCCTTTATGCGGCCCCATAGGTAAAAATCCAAGGGCGTCAAATCACGTGATCTTGGTGGCCAGTTCCAGGGTCCTTGTGGGCCAATCCACCGATCCTCAAACATCATGGTTAACTATTGGTGTACAGCTATAGTTGAATGTGCTGGAGCACCATCCAACTGATACCAACTATTCGTTCTATCACTTGCAGGTAAAGTATTCAGGAAATCGCTTACAAATACTCGTAGTATCTCCAGATATTTAGCCTCATTCAAATTCTCATTGTACACATGATAAGCCACTCTATTATCCATTACTAAACAAAACACATTGAAACTGAAGCAATGCTGATTATTGTGGCGATTTATAATTCCTTGCCTGCTGAATTTTGATTCATCAGTCTAAATAATCTTATGAAGAAATCTTGGATCTTTAGTCATTTTGATACACATAAACTCACAAAAGTCGACTCGTCTTGCCTCATCACCAGGACGTAACCCCTGCACAGTTATTTCGGAAAAAGTATGCATTTTATGTTTCCTCAATATTCTGTAGATCGATGGTTTCGAGATACCCAAGTCCATTACTGCTGTTTTAAGTGAACTTCGTGGATAAGCTTGAAAAAAAGCCAACACATTCATCTCGTGATCTTCATTATCAATCACGGGCTTTGGGTGATTTCTAGTTGCCCTCACACTCCCACTTGCCAAGAATCGAGTTTGTATTCTCGCGAATTTCCCGGGAGTCATTTATGGCAGGTCAGGGTATCGTCGTTCATTAAATAATCTGCACGTCCGTCTGACAATCCGTCCACATTCACCATGTGTATAAAACAAATTTAACAAATCGTTATTGGAATATCCATCAATATTCTCCATTCTGAACAGCACTTTCAACAAAATCACTACAACTTTAAATGGATAATTCACGAACCTGCGAGGTGACACTGCATTGGGATGAAATTGACATTGTTGCAATTATTCCTGTCGAAGTAAGCCTACTATGTAGAACTTTCAGAGTTTAATCTGTTCTTGATGAAAAATATGAATTAATGAGAAAACCGTTAGAGATAGGCATAGGGAAACCTATAGCGAATCGATGCAGAATAAAATTCTGCATCCGATCATCCAATGGATACAGGGTGTCCCATTTGAAAAAACGAAATTCTTCAACTTTGAAAATTATGCAATTGTCCATTGATTTATGGATACTCTGTATGCAATAAATTTATTGTCGATGCGGATTCCGAAATTTGAGTTCTTGTGCTACTCTCTACCTAAGACGCGCTCACCTGCAGTCAAAATTGGGTTACCGACGCGGTGTTGAAAATAGGGTTACATATTTCAAAATTTTTAAGAAAATCAAGTTATCTAAGAAACGATTGGAAATAGGTATAGGGAAACCTGGCAAAACTCATCTTGAAATTTTTTCAGGAATCCAAAAATCGAATAATATACTGGGTGTTCTATTCAAAATAAGGAAGTTGATGGCGAGTTCCGGCATAACCGGAAGTGGTATGACCTTGAAAATATTTGGAAATGAAAGCAAATTTTAAATAACCCTTAAGTATGAAATTTCAGAATTACAAGTGGTTTCTAACCACAAAACTTCTAACGAACGCCTGCCGTGAGAAACCCTGTATAGTTGGTTATCTAGTTAAAAGTTTATTATTTAAACATTTATTAACAAACTATCGCATTTACCCCATTTTTACTATTACCCCAACTCACCTTATATATTTTGATAAAACTTTTGGATTATTACAATCGCTAATTTCGATGATATAAGTGTGTTGCTTCAAATGAAAGAGTAAAATACACTTAAAATATTGTATTTTCATCCAAAATACAAAATTTCAACTCGATAGGATAAATGGAAGTTATGTAAAATAATGGATTATGATTGTAGTAGTGAATACAGGTATATGTGTAACTACATAGTGAATTCACAAAACTGTTTCAAATTATTACTTTCTTTGATGTTGTTAATTAACAAAATCTTAACTAGATGATGATAACATACTTTTTAGTATTTATAATTTATAAAGCATCATTATATGTATTTATTAATTTATTGTAAAAATGTAATTTAAAATGTTATCATACTATTTTATCTAAACAAATTAGGTTTAATAAAAATACATCTTCTTTAATTAATTGGTCAATAAACATTCATAAATAATACATGTTTATAAACGCATGCAGATGTAAAAACTTTCTCCAATTGTATGCAGTAAATTTTTAGAAACCGCCTGTTGTATTACGACATTAATTTTATTTGATAGCATTCCAATTATTTTTTGCTCACAAAAAAACAATCATGTTTAAATTAAACAAAATAATAAAGTTATATTATGTAATCATTAAATCTATATTTTCTAATAGTCTTTAATAAATAATAATTTTTAAAATAATTATCATGGCAAACCAAGAAGGATCGGCAAGTAAAGAACAACCAATCGTGCAGAGTAGCCATATTTTACATCTGGCCTAGGCTGCAGTTCTAAATTAAAGCTATGAGGACGGCACCTTCATTGCAAGCAGTCACGAGCTAAAGTTTTATTTCTTTTTCATGCCCTGTCACTTTTCCAACTGGTTATAAGTATAGTTTAAAACTATAGCGTGCAGTAAATTTTCATAAGCGGCAACTAACATAATTACTTGTATTAATTAATAGATACATTCCTTCGAATTCACACCTTTGTATATGAAAATGAATGGTCTGGCTTTAATTCATGTTATAGTCATGTAATCGGATGCAATTGCAAATTACTTCTTAGACTTAAATGGAGATTTCCCAGTTTTTGTTCTCTAGAAGAGAATTAGCATGCGTACCAATGTTATGTGAAAATGGTAGGTGTACGAATGAAAAATGCAAATAAGGTAACCATTAGCAACATTCAGTTTTTTTTTCATTATTATTGCTTATTTTTATTTTCACCTTCATATTTCTATTTTTACTTTACACAATAACGATGATTTTCAGCAATTTATTTATTTATTTAGTAATTTATTTAGTAATATACGGATCAAAAACACAATTTCATGCGCATACAACAATCAAAATAAACTTCAAAGAACTATTCTACTTAAACATCATGCGATGCACTGGAAAATGTAAAGAAAAATTGGTTTTTTTATGTTCAGTGAAGAATGTTCTACTATGTCTTAGTTATTTACAAGGGACATTAAATCTAAGCTGTGAGAGAAGTTCTGGACAGTCAATACTATTATTTACTAATTTGAAAAGAAATATTAAATCAAAATAATATCTTCTAACATTTAAATCGGCCAGTTTAAATAAGATGCTGCAAAGTTAGGAGAAGAATTTACATATCCTAGTTTGAAGTTTAATGCCTGTAAAAATTAAAAAAAAAAAAATTAAAAAAAAAAAAAAAAAAAAAATAATAAAAAAAAATTTTAAAATTGATGAAAAAAAAAAAAAAAAAAAAAGAAAATTTTTTTGCACTGTTTGAAGGAGTGTTTTAACAGTTTGAATTTGCAGTTTAAAGGTGAGATTAAAGTCGAAGATAACACCAAGATCTCTAATTGAAGAAACATGTTATTATTTATAGTATAAGAATAGAAAAATGAATATTTTTATGGGAAAAAGATATAAAATTACATTTTGATTTGTTTAAATACAATTTATTTACTTCACACCAATCTGAAAGTTTATTAAGAGTGGTTTGTAGTTTAATGCAATTTGACAAGGAAGATATTCTTAAGAATATTTTCAAATCGTCAGCAAACAAAAGAAATTCTGAATCAGATAGAGCATGGTGAATATTATTAATAAAAAGGAGAAATAGAAAAGGACCAAGATGAGAACCCTGGGGCACTCCAGACCAAACTGGAAAAGGAGCGGACCGGAAACACTTAAGTTTCACTGTTTGGGTACGTTCTGTTAAATAACTAATCAGCCATAGTAGGAGATGCCCAGAAATTCCATTAGCTTCTAATTTTTTACAAAGTATATGGTGATCAATTTTATCAAACGCTTTGCGTATATAGTATCTATTGGAGACCAACAGATATTGCTTTGTTAATAAAGATTTGATAAGTTAACAAATTTGTTATCGTTGATCTACCGGAACAAAAACCATGCTGTTGGGGAATAATGATAGCTTTGAGATCATTTTTTAATTTGAGACAAATAAGGGACTCAAAATTTTAAGGATGGAGATAGGTCTGTAATTACACACATCGGATTTATCGCCCGATTTGAAGATCGGTATAACATAAGACGATTTCCAAAATTGAGGAAAGATACCTTTATTGAGAGACAAATTAAAAATATAATGTAATGGAGTAACAAGTGAGTAGAAACAATTTTTATAAGTAATGGAGGTATGTTATCCGGACCCGAAGATTTTCTGACATCAAGGGATAGAACTGCATGTTCAATTTCTTCAACAGATATAGAATATTTGTGTATATGAGTCGTAGAATTAGAAAAAGAATATTTGACTTTATAATTTACAGAATTGGTTGCGTTCTCATAGATTTTAGAAAAGTGCTTGGCAAAAAAGTTAGCAATTTTAGAGCCATCAGATGAAGACCGGTTACTATAATGCATAAGAGAAGGCAAAGCAGAAGATTTTTTTATCGAGTTGACATAACTCCAGAAGTTTTTATGTTGGACTGAACAGAGTTTTCAATCTCTGATATGTAGTTCTTGTAACAAAGATTAGAAAGAGATTTACATGTACTGAGACTAGAAAATATTTGGTAAAACACTGTATTACCGGTTTGTTTGTAAAGCTTATGATACCTCTTCTTTCGTTTAATTATAGAAATAAGATCAAAATTAAACCATTTCGGATATTTTTGGACATTGCTGGTTTTGATAACAGGAACATATTGCTCAATAGCCGATGATAAAATGTAATAAAAATAATTTACGCACTCATCAATATCAGTGAATTCAAATAATTTATCCCATTGAGTATTGGACAAGAAATTTTGCATGGATTCATAATCTCCTTTAGAAAAATTATATTCAACGTGATTAAATTTTAAAATACTAGGCACATTATCAGAAACTTGTTTTATGTTAACAAGTAAAGCAGGATGATGTTTGTCCTCAACAACTAAATTAATATCTGAACCTATTACTTCCACATCATTACCATTTGTAAATACTAAATCAAGTCTTCTATTCATATTATTGTAAATGTGATTTACTTGTTTTAATGCTAGCGTATTAATGAAAGAGTCAAAAATTACCCCAGTAGCTTCAGATGATGGATGCGAGGTTTCCGAGTCTTTCCAATCTGGCAAATTTAAATCTCCACAAAAGATGAATTCATGATTAGGATATTGTTGGAGTGCTACTTCAATCACATCACAGAGTTGTTGATAACTATCACATTTCTGACTAGGCGAAATATAAGCAGTTCCAACAATATACTTAATAGTTCCCACTTCAAATAAAACTAATAATGCTTCTAAACTATCACACTTAATAGGAGCAAGAGAAGTTATGTAGTTGTTGCGTACGGCAATGAGGACACCACCTCCGTGGCACTTATTACTAGTTAGAACATTGCGATCGGCTCTATATAGACAATAACCATTAAAACCTAATTCTTGATCACTGATATTTTGAGATAACCATGTTTCATTAATTACAATAACATCACAGTCTAATATTGGTATAATGCTCCTTAACTTATCTAACTTTGTATTTAATCCTCGAACATTTTGATAAATTATATGAATTAAAGAACTTGACCCGTAGTTTACATGTTTTTTGAGTGTTGATTGTTACGTTGTACAATTTTTGGAAAACCATTTATGTGGCGAATAAATTGGATTCTCCAGCTGCAATATTTCTTTGAGTTTTTCTTTGCTGAAGCATACTAAATTTGCTGGC
Organism: Abscondita cerata; assembly: GCA_030710515.1. Taxonomy (NCBI): domain Eukaryota; kingdom Metazoa; phylum Arthropoda; class Insecta; order Coleoptera; family Lampyridae; genus Abscondita; species Abscondita cerata. Next base: position 125,592 of record JALBCR010003036.1, read on the forward strand.
GTTTGGTCTTATCATTATTTGCAGAGACTGAGATAAGATCTGACCGTCTAGCAACATTAAATCCGTGCAACAGTTCTAAGGCGTCTTCGTCATTCAAACAGATAATTTTGAGAGGTCGTTATTTTCCAGAAATTAGACTTTCCCTAAACGAAAGGATCTTACGGATCTTTCAAATTTAGGAGCAGCAATCTTTATCAAGTCTGAAAGAGTCTTAGTATCATTGTCAACTATATCTTGACTATTAGGTAAGGTTGATTCCTTCATTCCAAACAAGATCAAATTCTTCCTTCTAGTAAGATGTTCATTCATTTCGTAAAACATTGTTTCCTCGAAGTCTTCTGCCTCACAAGAATGTATTGTGCTAGAAGAAGATAGTTTCGATTCTATTTCGTTCATTTTAGAACCCAAATCGGCAAGTGATTTTTCTAGAGCGTTAAACTGAACATATTTCTCATTCAACTCACAAATCGACTTATGTAACTCTTTAATAGAATTGAGGGACACAGAATCACAACGAAAGCAAAAATAAAAAAATTGTTGTTTTCAATCCTTTAAAGCTTTTTGTTCATCGCGATTCAAATCCATATACCTGTTGTGAACCGGTAAATTACACTTGAAGCATTTAAATGTATCAGGTGGATTAACTTGTTTTTGGCATTTTAAGCATCATGACACGTCTAATAAAACCATTGTAGTAATTCAGATTTATCAAAATAAATTCGCCTAGTAAATAATAACTATTTAAGTAATTCCACGAAGCACTGTAAAATTGATTAGAAAATTATAAACTTTCTTAGGCACCTTTCACAACGCGCACGTTGAGTAACGGCTTGAAGAAGCTATGGATAAATAATGGATAATGGTAGTACAGCTAGTTTCAATTAAAAGAGAACGATAGTTTTGTTGTGTTGTGAAACGGGTTCTCGGGTAGAATATCTCTAAGCAACTAGCCGTAAAAAGTATATGATACAAATTGGTTCATTCTCTCATTTATACCTACCTATGTTTTAATACACAGAACAAAAAACACTAGCTGTAGCTGGTGGGCAACTAAGAACGGTCGCCGACCACATATCTGGAACAAATCGTACAAAGGGTTAGGAAAAAAAGTTTTATTAGGAAAATGACTATAAAAGTAGTTGGAAACTATTTTGTGCTCTTAAGATTAACAAGGCAAAGTACCGGTCATTTCTTAAACAGAAAGTTGGGATATTATTAGTAATCGGCTTAATTAAAGGGTATTTAAAAATAACCTCTTAATTAAGTTGATTACTCAGAAAATCCCAACTTTCTACTTCAGATGACCGGTACGCTCACTCATGACAATCTTAGAGCTCAAAATATATTTTCAGTTACTTTCATGGCCACTTTCTTTCCTAACCGTGCGGTACGATTGGTTCCTGAATATGTGGCTAACGGCCCTTCTTGGTTGCTCACTCCGGTACAATCGCTTACTGTAGTAAGATTTAATTCGTGGTAATAAAAAAATTCATAAGCCATTGTAATTTTGTACACGCTGACAGTCGAAAAAAATTTTACTATAGCTTTTAATCAGCAAAAAAGGTGATTTACCTGTTGGTTATTAAGACTGCGCTAGTGTCTAAATCAATGGCCGTTTTTTCAACAAATATTATCAATGATCAACCATTCATACTGTACTCAAGAACTTTGTTCTTGAAAAAAATAAATAAGTACTATTAAAACTGATTACCCCGATTACTGTAATTTCTCCTTCGTAGTATATTGTTGGTGGGAAGAAATTATCCCTACAAGTTTGCTTTAATTTAGGTAATGATAATTGAAATCATACACAATTAGCGGATTATTGTTAAGCAATTTGACATCTATACATTTAGTCGGTGATTTTCATAAAAATGATGTATGTTTTGTGTGTAATTACAGTGATATGGGACTGTGTAAGTAAAATATTATCTTTACCAATAATAATATATGGAATAAAAATTATAACAATTTTCTAATGGCCATTATTTCAGTCGGGTAAACTTAAATGTGTTTACTGTCACCACACTATACAGGTTTATACTTATCTTCTGGGCCACCATTCATAACACTTACATCACAATACAATATTTAATACGTACCATACGATTAAATAAATAAACTGTCATGGGGATAATTGTTGTCATAATCAACCTTAACGCGGGATTGAAATAGTTTTTGTAATGTACAAATCTTTCTACACAGGATCATGTATACAAAAATACTTTGGAGAATTCTGTTTAGGATGATACCTGAGAGTACGCGTCGACCGCGCCCTTTCTTTCTTTCGCTTGTTCGTTTAGTGCCTATTTCAATCTTATTAAGGGTTTAAAATACGTAAATCTACATGCTTATTTGTCGACCACTCTAAATACCTACATTTATAAATTACACCAAAGTTGAAGAGAGGAAAAAATTATGATCAGGAGTTAATGTTTTCAATAACCATCTTATTGATGATCCAAAAATGGAAGTCCCGGGCTTACATCAAAAAATAAAAATTGCAAACTCTATCTTGTTTAAATGGAGTTCGATTTCTAATCAAATTGTGATTGTGGAAACAAAGCAGAGACTCATCAGGTGAGTGTTGGAAAAATGCAAATTTGCTGCCTAAACTGATAGTGAATTAATGTATGCTAATGTCAGTTATTTTATCGTTCCGTTGTAATTATTATCGTCGTTTATCGTTAATTTTGTTCATTTAATTGCCAACTTGATGAGACAATCATTTATAGAAACCGTGTACTTACACAGTATGCCTGAGTGCACCAACTAATAAGCAGAGCGTTGAAAAAAAAACTGTCCGTTAATCGACTTTTTTCGATTTTTATGGACAAATTTAATTAGCCGTTTTCCGGTCGGTATTTCTAAATAGAGGCCGTTTTAAAAAAGTTTCCTTGGTAGGTGTGATTTGACTTGAAGCCTGATAAAGTTATTTCCTTTAATAGTTATTAGTGCAACCAGAGTTTTAAAAAATCGGTAAAAAACTCGATAAATCGACAGTTTTTGAATAGTGAAACACCCAAGTCTATTCAACGCTCCGTTTTTAGTTGGTGCAACCGGACATTAACAAATATTACTACATATGAATACTAAGGTGGGTTAGAGTTGGTATGTTTAGGTTTTAGTGATTTGCCTAAACTTTGAAGCAAATGCTTTGCCAAGAGGAACCAATCTAAAATCGCATACGGTTTCATCACCACACTATATAAGTTTCTACTGATACCATACATTACACTAAAAAAAAGTTCTACTGTTCAACATATGTGGAGTATGGGTTGTCGCTACTCCAAGTAATTACTTAATAAAATTGAATTTAGATTTGGTTGTCTCATGCATTCTATAAAGTTATTTTAAAGCGTTTCAAGAAAATCACCTACGACCTATCTCCGACTAGGTATTTTAGTCACCGCATCTTTTATGTTAAACACCGACAGAAAGGTACGTAACATATTAGCGTTAATAATAATTAACGCTTATGGTTATTATTGTCGTGTTGTGTTTAATAAAAATATTATTTAACAAGATAATGAACTAAAAAGAAAGAAGAAGAAATATCCGGACTCTCAAGTTTAGAAACCGATTAAGATTGTGAATTAATTAATTATTTAACACTTGTTTCTTTGGTATTGGGAAAATAGAGAGAGATAGCACATAATACTATCCACTAGTTGGACCGTAAGTGATATAGGAAGGTCTTAGCATTGGTAAAAAGCAACCTAATGACCAATCTTGTTAATTTGTGTCATACCGTGTACGGTGACAAGTGTTCTCACAGAAAAAAATTGCTTAAAAACACAGATTAGTAATTGCAAACATTAGTTACTCAAGTTATCTAAAGAGAAGCTGATTCCTTCCAACGTTTAAAATCATGACGGAAGAATCATTAGAGATCTCTTCAATTGGTAACAAAAATTATATAAAATCAGTCTCAGCTTCCGGTTTGCAGAACAATATGTTTTGAAGTTGGTGGCATGTGGTGACTGGAAATCAACTTTCGATTCACCCCACGGACGGTTTAGATGTATAGATATTTCTGTAAGTAAATGACGTTTTAAAATTTGTTACCGAGACGTTGTTTTTTTGGTAATTGTAGAACAGTGCGGCTAAGCCGAAATTGTGGCCCAAATTTTGGTGTTTACTCTCTCGGAGTGGTACCCTCCCGGATCATAATAGTTTGTAGGTAACTGAACGACGCTACTTATGAAACTCACAACTTCTTCAAGCAATTTGAATTACACCCAGGCCACTGTTATTTGACGTTGTTTGACTAATCCTTGAGGTTTTACTGTTTAAAGTCTGATTAATAGAAGGTGTGTAGAAGTGGAACAGTAATTAAAGCAAGTTTTAATTAGCCAACAGAAGCTTCTGCGCACCAGAACTAAATCAGTGGTTGTGCCTGTGTTGAAGACGCTTAACTTGGTCACTGCAATAGCTACTCAATGCAGTGAAGAAGTAAGTTAGTTTTAAGTTATAAGAGAAGGAAAGTAGATACAAATGATTAAGAGTTTTCGGTACCGTCCAATTCTATTCTATTTTATTCACGGGAGTCACTCTCAAAGATACAGTTTTTAATAAAAGTAATCTTAAGAAAGAAATGATTTTTATAAATAAGTTGGGAAATGTTCCGCTTGGATGACGATGGAACTGCATGGGGAAGATTGTAACGTTGTTACAGTTTTATTTTCAAAGTTAGAACGTATGTCGAGAGCCTTCTTAAAAACGTGTGTCGTGTATAGCACGTTACGACGAAAATCGAATTTACCGCCCATGTTGCTAATTTTCGATTGGTGAAAATAAAATTAAGAAAAGTTTCGGAGACGATCAGCAGACATTTTCTTCTTCTTTTCTACATAGGTGTTTTGGCGTGCCTCTTGAAGTTAAAATTTTACACATAAATTATTACTGTGTGTTTCAAGATTTCAGAATCTAATTAGTGTTTAAATTTAAATCCGGCCCTCATTCACCGTAAGTACACTTTGCTTTCTTTTGTTTCGTGGTTGTGTTAGTTCTAATAACAAAGTATGCTTTGGAACGTGCGTTGACCTTATCTTTTCATCGTGTATTACACCTGGATAACTCCTGGGGGTGCTGGAATGGCTAATTAAGAACCTATCCCAATAAAACTTCACCACTACCACGGTTTTGTATTCAGTTAAGCTACAAACAACCGGTGGACACTACAGTCGGCATACCTCCCCTCTGGGGTTACCTACTTTCTGGAGCTGTCGAATACTGTCGCTAGCAGGAACTTTCATTCTCGAAACTGCATACTACAGAATACAGCGAAGTTTTAATGTTTAAGTAACCTATTCAATATTAATGCGTATGAGCTCACGTACATGTGACATAGTACGGTTTGATCTCTAATACTTAAGCAAATTTTTATTTGGGGTAGACTCCACAACCGACGTTTGGTTTTGTTTTTAATCAGCTCAATACAAGCTCGGGCGGCTGAAGCTAAAACAAAAGGCCTTTTGGGTTGGCGGGAGGTACTTACCTTTTTTTAATCCGAGTTTAAGTTAGTTTTAAGTCACCCTGTGTAAGTGACGTGTGTACGCAGAGCTTTCTTAGTAACCAATCCTCAATTGGAACGCTAACTTTAATTTGGGTGTAACTAAAAAGCTTACCTGAAATTCGACACATTAATAGCGAGCTTCATTTATTGTTGTTGCTAACGCACGTAACATATGCGACAGTCTCTATTTCTGTCACATTCCTATTACTTTAAGATTTGTTTGCTGTATTGAATTGTCTGTTTGTCTCTCTGATTTGTGTTTGTTTTAGCGTATTATACCTTTAGTAAAATCTGTTGATCTCCTGTTGGTCGGTTTTATTTCTTTCTATTACCCAGCAGGTGGCGCCTTGTTAGGCAGCAGTCTATTTTTACAGTTCTTTAAGGACCTCCACTAGATCCCTCCACAAATTTAGTGCGCTACATCGAGCCAAATTTCCTTACTCTTTCTCTCTAGGTTGTACCTCTAGAGCCGTCGCTTTCTTTTGTGATTTGTAAACTACAACCGTTACAACGTTCGGGTTGTTCACTTCTGAGATAGGGGTCTCCAAATTTTTTTTATATAAAGAGACCGAAATGACATGTAAAACAAACGGACAAATTTTTACCTTAGATTTGATCGAAACAGTAAATATGTGAATCAATATGAAAATAACTAAAAATTAAAAAAATTAATTTAAATTGGATCAGGATTTTTTTACAGATAGGTACATTAAATAATAACTAAATTTGCAATGATAATTAATTTTTAAAAATTATGCATTCACGTTATTTCAAAATTTTGAGCAATGAAAATCATTTAGATAAGGTTTAAAGCATTTTGGAGAATAGATTTCGTTTCTATTAATTAGAACGGTTCCTTGATTATTTATCTATTTTGAATCCTCAAAAACTTACATGACATGACATGCGGAATGATGTGTCACAGATAAAGATAATTCGGAAAATACTGTCAGGAACAAAGAAAAAAAGAAGGTCTTAAATCAAAATAACAATATTCCTCAAAGAAATATCAAATACCAAAATTACTTTTGGTTCTTTAGGTAGAATAATTAATACACAAACGGCAAATCACTACATTTTACCGTGAAAATCTCACAATCGTGTGTTGTTTTCCAGTCAGCGTCAATGTGTTTGCGCTTTGCTCAAAAGGAAAAATGTATAGCCTTAACATTCCACAGATATAAAATCTGTAAAAAAGCTTATGCCGGGTGAATAAAAGTTAAATATATAGTTTCCACAATAAAATACGTACATTAAATTCGTTTAATATAATAGGGAGGATTAATAAAACACAAAACATAAGTTACAAGGAAGAACATAACCCAGCACCGGAACATTACTTTTAGTATAATCGATACATTAAAACAAGATCTAGTAATTAAAAAATTTACTTTCATAATCAGATACATCTACAATCCGAAACCTCAATAAATTGTCACCAAAATAAACTTAGAACAGATCCACGCAAGTGATTACAAAAACCTAAATAACATAATTAATAGACTCTGCAAAGAATTCCTTAAACAAAAAAAAATAGGAACAACCATCTAAAAGAAACGATCGGTGTATTGGTGGAACGACAAAATCGCCAACCTTTAAAAAACATACACACATTTGCGTAGAACAATTATGCGTTACCATTGAAAAATGAATCCCTGTTCCAGACGAATACATTTGTAATTATAAGAACTATAGGAAACGATTGAAATTTAGCATCTTTAATAGCAAAAAAAAACACATGGATCAAATTACTAACGGAAGCCGACGAAGACATTTCGACGCCTCTAAAGCGTCACTTGCACTTTGACACATGCAACTGGGCAAAACTGATTTGAAATAAGCGCCATAATCTTCAATAATCGTTTCTAAACAAACGCCTCATAATAAGTTTCTTATAATCGGCATTAAAAATCGTAGAAAAAGGACAACTTGGACAAAAGTAGTAATAATATACTACACAGTTTGTGTCTCCTGTAAATTCCACCACATGGCGTTTATGCCGTTCTGGCTTGTACACCTCGATTTGGGGTACTGCTTATAAAATAGTTATGGGGAGAAATGAAGCTATATCTTCAATAAATTTTGACACAGAAAAAGCATTCTGCAGTATCCTTAAACCTGTTTCCTAAAATGATAGTCAAGTATGGTCTGCCCTTAGATTGATCATGATGACAATGTCCCTAATTGTACCATACAGGAGATCATTATTAACGCGGCACAAGTGACCTAACCTGGCAAATCCCCAGGTCCAGACGGCATACTTCCAGAAATCGTAAAACTTCTAAGATTACATACCTCTGAATTGATCCAAAAATCTTTTGATCTTTTATTGAAAATTTCCTGCAGCATGGAAAATTGCAAATCTTATTTTGATTGAAAAAAAGGTGAAACAAACCTTACTAAACCTTGTAAACCCTTTAGCCTGTTAAACAGTATTGACAAACTTTATCATAGTAGAGTTGCACAATTAACAGTAGGACTGACCAGCAAGGAGGATTATCATTATTATCATGCCATTTCAAAGTTTTTTAAATAACCAATAAAGCATCAAGAGGGGCTAAGCCCAATTACTTTATAATGCTAATCTTAGACGTAAATAACGCATTTAACATGGTACCTTGGGTCCAGATAATCAAAGTCTTACCAAAAACATGAATAAGCAACCATCTAATAGAAATAATAAAACTTCCTCCAAGGCAGACAACTTATTATACAGGGTGTCCCACCGGGAACGCCATCGATAGATTATAGGAAAACTGTACATGGGAAAAATTTGAAAATTTGGTAGTATACTAACATCGACAGGGCAGTTCCGTTAAAATATTTTCAAAAATGTGACACTTCCGGTTATACCGGAAGTAGGTATCAAGTTGCTTATTTTAAATGGAACACCCTATATATTATTCCATTTTTGGATTTTGCACAAAATTGTAGACACATTTTGTGTATAATGTTCTATACCTAAGTCTAACTGTTTTGGACTTATTTTAAATTTTATGTCAAAAATGACGTTTTCAGGCCTAAACAAAATTATAAAATTTTCTTATACTAATGCCTTTATTATTTAATTGGAATAGGTTTCCTTGTAGCAGGGGACCTATTTTAGTGGGCTATGTCGATATTTTGATAATAAATTAATACAGGGCGATCAAAAAAAGGATTAAAATTAAATTCAAAAACACGTCAAAAGTCATTTTTTTAAATGCAAGCACCATGTTTTCATAATTTTATCTTATTTAGCATCAAAAATAAGGTTGACTTTGTACAAGGTTGTCTATTCAAAAAATCATGGTTTTTCGAAATATTGGCAATTTAACTTTTTTTTTGTTGCACAAATGCTATTGATTTCTTTTTATATGAGTGGTTATTCCTAGTTGGCCATGATGGCGTTAGAAAACAATCATCTGTCAAGGGTATGTCAAACTGTGTGTATCAAACTAAGAAATGCCAACAGTTAACTGTACCGACTGTGAATGTTAAAGTGCATATCGTTATCAAAGCGATAACTTATTATGCTTGAAACACACGTATGTCGATAAAGCCAAGTAATTACTTGTACAGTATTACACACGCAACGAAAGAACACCTGGCTTTATCGACACGTGTGTTTCAAGCATTTAAAGTTATCGCTTTGGTAACGATATGCACTTTAACACTCACAGTCGGTACAGTTAACTGTAACACATGTTCTTAATATAACTTTATCACATTGTCCATAAATAATAAATAAATTTAAGTAATCTTCGTTTGTATAATTTAAGCGGCCCGGCATGATTATTGAAAATTTTAACAGTTTGACATATCCTTGACAGATGATTGTTTTCTAACGCCATCATGGCCAACTAGGAATAATCATTCATATTAAAAGAAATACAATAGCATTTGTGCAACAAAAAAAAGTTAAATTGCCAATATTTCAAAAACCATGAATTTCTTGAATAGACAACCTTGTACAAAGTCAACCTTATTTTTGATGCTAAATAAAATAAAGTTATAAAAACATGGTGCTTGCATTAAAAAAAATGACTTTTGACGTGTTTTTGAATTTAATTTTAATCCTTTTTTTTATCGCCCTGTATTAATTTATTGACATAGCCCACTAAAATAGGTCCCTTGCTACAAGGAAACCTATTCCAATTAAATAATAAAAGCATTAGTATAGGAAATTTTTATAATTTTGTTTATGCCTGAAAACGTCATTTTGACATAAAATTTAAAATAAGTCCAAAACAGTTAGACTTAAGTATAAGACATTATACACAAAATGTCTAGAATTTTGTGCAAAATTCAAAAATAGAATAATATATAGGGTGTTCCATTTAAAATAAGCAACTTGACACCTACTTCCGGTATAACCGAAAGTGTCACCATCTTGAAAATATTTTAACGGAACTGCCCCCGTCGATGTTAGTATAGGGAGAGGCGGGTAATGCTGCGCGGAGACTAATGGTGCGCATGCCACTACGACTCAAAGCAAGAGAATAACATCGTCCCGAGTCGTAATACTTCGTGGCCGTAATCATATATTTATGTTTGGAAGTGAAAGCAGTCAGTGTGTGAGCGTTTCTGGTTTACTATAGGTGAATGTTGTTTTTTAGTGTAGACGTTATAAAACTGAGCTTAAACTAAAATTGAGGTAAGTTTGTTATTTACATCTAATTTTTGTCGCTGCATGGCTTAATTCCTGACTATCATTTTAGGAATTTAATAGTTTAATTGTTTACTGTTCTCTTTAACCTCAATTTGTGTTAAGTGTCTTACATCAAATGACGCCAAATCAGGGGAATCTTGCGCAGTGTGCGCATCATTTCCCGCAGACTGCGTATCATTACCCGACATTAGATTCAATACAAAATTGCATTTTCTTAGTTTTTTTGTTATCTAGGGAATATTATTTCAGATGCCATCCAAATATACTCGAAAGACCAATATTGCGTCGTGGAAGTCCGAAACTCTACAGAACGCTTTGAATGCAATTGAAAATAGTAGAAAATTTAGAGAGGTGTCAAGAGCATTTGGAATTCCGGAATCAACTTTAAGACTTCGGAAAAAACAACATAAAGTATCCAATCCAAAACTAGGCAGGCCAGCAACATTTTCACTGGACGTCGAAAAAAAAATTGCTGATCATGTTCTTCATTTAGCAAAATTGTTCCATGGATTAACTGCGACTGAATTAAAAAGACTTGCATTTCAATATGCCGAGAAAATGGAATAACCCAAAACTTTAACAAAGCTCGCGGGGAAGCGGGAAAAGATTGGCTGAAAACATTTTTAAGAAGGAACCCAACAATCAGCCTGAGGACACCTGAGGGGACTAGTGTAAATCGTATCGTGGCATTCAATAAAGAATCAGTACAAGGATTTTTTCGAACTTAGAAAATTTGTTGGAGAAATATAAGTTCAAAGCTGGTAGAATATTCAATGTCGACGAGACTGGTATTTCAACAGTGCAGAAACCTGCTAAACAACTGGGACCAAAGGGCGTGAAGCAGTTTGGATCTAAGATATCTTGGGAACGTGGAAAAATGTAACAGCTATATGTGCTATGAGTTGTTCAGGGATTTTTATTCCTCCTCTTTTAATTTTTCCTCGCAAAAGGATGTCTCTTGCTTTAACAAAGAATGGCCCTGTCGATGGAATTTATGCAGTAACTGATAACGGTTGGAGTGACGAAAAATGTTTTCTTCAGTGGTTAAAACATTTCAAAATACAAACAAATGCTGCAGAAGACAATCATGTTCTGCTAATCCTCGATAACCACTATAGTCACATATCACTTCCAATTTATGAATTTTGCAAAAACAACGGCATTGTGATGTTATCATTGCCTCCACACACTTCTAATCGATTCCAACCCCTGGATGTATCATTTTTTGGGCCATTCAAGGCTGCTTTCAACCGGGAATGTGATATATTTTTGAAGACTGGTAAATACGAAAAGATTACATATTTTAAATTAGCTGAAATCTTCAACAATGCATTTATCAAAGTTGCAACAATGGAAAAGGCAATGTCAGGTTTTAGGGCAAGTGGAATTTGGCCGTTTAATCCGGACAAATTTACAGAAATTGACTTTGAGGCTTCTCAGCAATACATGTCGGTTGTAGTGGAAAGTGAAGATAACGTAGAATCTCCTCCCAAAAGTCCTCATACTCAAGAAGATCCCTCTACTGTGGTTGAGCCCAATCCGCCGTGCTCACAGGGTGTTCATATTCCGCAAACTCAATCATCTTCAGATGAAGTGGCCCTCAACAAACAATTTTGAACCACTTCCATCATGCTCTCACACTTCTATTCAAGAAATAGTTAGTGCTGAGAAAGTCAGCATTGTAACGTTGTCACCCTTGCCCGACTACACCTCCCTAAAAAAAGTCGCAAACGAAAGACGCAAAAATCTGAGGTGTTGACAGCAACACCAATGAAAATCATACTTCAAGAAAAAGAAGATAAGAAAAGCAAAAACTCTTGTCGCAAGAACTAAAGAAAGATAAATCTAAAATGCAGAAAGTTGTAAAACGAAAAAGGTAACTAATCATAGGAAGATGGAATTCGAATCTACTGACGAAGAGGAAGTTGATGAAAGGGATCTGGTTGATGACGATGAAGTGGATGACATCGAGGAGAACACAGATCAAGATGAACAATGTTTGATCTGCCAGGAGTTCGGAAAAATAATGAAATGTGGTACAGGTGTGTTTGTGTGGGCGTTGGGCTCATGCCGAATGCAGCGGACAAGATTCCCCAAAAGACTATCTGTGCGATTATTGCCATAAAATAAAATATACAAAGAAACGTCTTGTTCTTTAAAAAACAATACTTTATTTTTGTTCGATTCATATTATGATTTAGTTTGTATTTTTATTCTTTCAGTTCACCCTATATTTACTTTAAAAGTGTCTAATGATGTTTATATAGATTGTAAGAAATAAATATCTGACAATAATCATTATTTTTACTTGCTCATCGTTGCCCGACATGGTGCGCACCATTATCCTCCATAAAGGGCAATCATGCGCAAAGACCAACATGTAGTTTTCATTTTTTTCTTTAAATACAGTATATTAAGACCTAATTTGATATAGCCATATTTTTTAATGGTATTGATAAGCAATTACACAAAAGTTGATAATTTTATAAGTTGAAACTTTCCAGCTACAATAAATCTCGCTTAGATGCGCACCATTCACCGCCTCTCCCCTACTACCAAATTTTCAAATTTTTCCCATGTACAGTTTTTCTATAATCTATCGATGGCGTTCCCGGTGGGACACCCTGTATAATTAATAACAAAAAAATATTCAGCTCTAGTGGGGTGCTACCTACAAGGCTCAATCCTTGATCCCATTTTGTGGAACAACCTGATTGCATATGCAGACGACCTCGCAATGTTAATATGAGAATAGACACAACAACGTATTGAATCCAAGACTACAAAAATGGTTGAAGAACAATTGAACGGAATTCCCATAAAAGCGAAGTAGTTACACTTTCGGGTAAACTAAAATGTAAACCAATATTGGAGGTCAAAACATCACAAATGTCAAACCGTTAAAGTACTTGGGTGTCTACCTGGAACACAATCTCAGTTTCTCTGCCCATTTTACTAAAACCACCAAAAAGTAAATAAAGTAATAGGAAATCTCAATAGATTGATGATGATCAGATCAATAAATACATTAGAGCGCGTAAACGAAGATTGCTTGCTAATGTTGCAAATTCTATTGTTTTATATGAGGCCCCGATTTGGGTAAACTGACTCAACCGCTAAAAATATAAAACCTTTTGCTATAAAAGTACAAAAGAAAACCTCTATAAATATTTGTAAAGCCTATAAAACGATATACACTATTCGGCTCAATGGTGATTGCATCAACTATCCCACTACATATTCTAGCTAAGGAACGTAAATACGCTCAAAGAGCAAAAAAAGCATCGCTCAGAATCTGGGAACTGGATTACCGAAATCCTAACGACAATGCTAGTAAATGAACCAAGTTACGCATCCCTGAAGTGACACATTTGATTAACAGAAAGCGCGGTGAGGTCAACTACTATACTACTCCCATACTGTCTCGACATGGATGCTTCAAACAACATTTATGTAAGTTCAAAAGACGCACAAATTTATCATGCGATTACTTCAATACCAAAGAAGACACAGCAGAACACACGTTCATTTATTTCTGTGTGATAATGTAATTACTCAACTATTATAACCCTATGTTTGTACATATTGTTTTCATTGCCAATACATTTAGCTGAGGCCCTAAGCCGGCGACGCAAGCCGTAAAGCGTTTTCACGGGCCAAGTAGTGATCGAAAACCAGGGTCACGGTCAGTCAACATCCTTGAACAAAAAGATGTTTCTCAGAGCTAGATTCTGTTTAATGTTTACATCAAACTGTAATATTGAGACGACACTCAGCTATATCTCTTCTTCGATCCACCAGAGATTAATCAAGCGGTTGTGACTGTTGTGAGTATTGTAATAATCCCTGTTTAATTATAAATTCGCAAAAATCAGCTACCATGTTATTTGAAAAGCAACGTTACAGAACTTTACTAAGCAAGGATCTAATCATAAAATTAAATAATATAGTGGTACCTGTTTGTATTTTGATTTATCTAGAGATTTACGTTTTACAATGCATATTGCTAAATGTCTTCAGAAAGGCTATTCCAATTTAAAAAATATGAATTAAAACTTCTGCTTATTTTAATTATGTTTTTAAGTTTTCCCAATCCTATGAAGCTTATGGTAAGAGTGTGGTGAATGAATCAATTGAGACTCCATGTACTTTAAAAAGTACCGACGTTTCGGTCAGAAATTGTTAGACCTTTTCGAGACTATAAAGAATTATGGACAAAAAACGTTTTCATTTAGATGGGCACACTACCATCAGAAAACCCCATAAGATTCGGACAACTTTAAATACGTAATTAAAAATTATGTTATCTTCTAAAATTAAAACAATTTTATGTAAACTCATTAACATTGTTCATTTCTGATCACTATAACGTAGTCTATTACCCACACAACCATACCTAACTGCATTTGACTTTGACAGAATTTAAAAGCTTCAAAATTCTGGAGTAGGTCTTATATTCCGCATTAGAAAACATGACAGAATATCCCATAACCTAAAAATGTCAAATTAGCTCAACATGAAGTCAAGACGTACCTACTTTATATACCTATTGTATTTTTCATAAAGATGCTAATAAATAAAACTTCATCTTATTAGATGAAAAAATAATTACACTGTGTTGAACGTTAGATGGTAAATGTGCTTTTTACTCTGCTTATAGAATACAATTTTATAATTTATTAGTTACTAATTTAAAAAATACAGTGAATCAAAGCTCAACTTTTTTAGCTTTTATTAGTTATAAAACAATTTGCATTTGATGCAAATTAATATCGGACGTGTTATATTAGTACAAGTCGACACTAGATGTCGCAACACTTATAAGTTACAGGACAAAGTTTAAAACGTTTGAAAAATGTACTTAATTTAGAATGATATTCCGTCAATTGTAACAATTAACGTGTCACGTAGAACAAGGAAATAAATTCGATTCTAGATTAAATTCAATTTCAACCCAAACAAATAAATGAATTATTTTTTCTCGCACATCAAATGTACGTGTTTATAAAATACTCATTAATTCTTCTAACTTACTTATACATGTACTAGTTTTCACAAAATGCAGAGTATGAAATTTATCGTTAACAAGTAACTTTGCGTACTGTATTAATTAAATTGGTTCATAAACTATTTGTTTTGTGAGAGATGCTTCAGTGTGTTCCAACAGTTGCATTTGAACAGAAACCGTTTGAAAAGCACTAGACGAGAAACTAAGAAGCGCTCGATGTAAGTATTTCAGCATTATCCTAGAAGAAAATAAAAGCTGATTAGTTATTTTAAGGCTTCACATTTATCATTTCTATTTGCAAACAAAGAACTTGCATAAATTGCATTAAAATGTATCAAAATCTTGGTAGTGCAATTGCCCGGTTTAATATAGTCATATATGGAATTTAAATGTATTCAAAGAACAATGTTAACAGGAAGCTTATGAAATATTGGTATACTTATGTAGAATATGAGATCCACCATTTTTGGTGAAGCAATACCCACTAAACAAGGAACATTAAAACAATGTTTTGTAACATTTGAACTAAGTAACAAAATTAACATTTCATTTTAACATTAGTTCTACATCAACATTGTTTATAAAAAGAATATTTGAACATGTAAATAACATTACCAAAATATACAAAGTTGGACATGTGTTAAACATTATTAGTACGACATTACAGTAAGTTAATTTTTTGTGCGATATAGTATAAACAAACTTTTTTCGCCGAACTCCACATCGTCCCGACACTAACAAACTTGTGAAATAGTATCACAAGCTTGCAGTAGTAACATAAATCTTTTTTATGTGCATTAAAAAAATAACCATAAATGTGCTGATGCAATATTAAATAATTAGACGATATAATAATGGAAGAGTTATACATATTGAATACATAATACATACATTTACATAATATGTACCTATTTTGTAATTGCTCGTTATATCTATTTCAATAATTAATTACATACATATACATACCATTAAATTACATTTTTGTAGAAATATTTTTTGTATTGAGGTTAGTTTTACATTTTTAAGTTTAGTTTGTAAAACATTTTCAAGAGTCACTTTGGGATAAGACGTCGCATTATCCAGAAATAATAAGACTTTTCAAGTCATAATCTCTACAGTCATCCAAGCTTTTTTATTAGATACCCATTCTAAGGGCAATTTGTTGATATGAGAGCCTTTAAAGCATCTTGGGTGTTTACTTTTCCAATGATTAACGGATTTTCTTATCACCTTCCATATTTGTACAATTTTTGTTTTACAGCTTTTTACCACTACATTTATCGTTTTTAAAGAGAACGTTTTGTTTGGCATCGCAAGGTAAAAAGTCCGGTCTTGTCAGCATTGTACACATTTTGGGTGAATACTCCTTCAATATTACTGACAGCTTTGCTTTCCAAGCTTCAACAGTGTCCAAGTTAATATCAGCTGACTCCCCGCAAATTGTTTTAAAGGTTATGTTATGTCTTTGACAAAATTTCTCAAGCCACCCATTTGAAGCTTTAAAATCCGTCATTTTTAAATTTTCCGCAACTTCCAATGCTTTCTCTTTTATTAAAGGTCCAGATATAGGGATATTTTTATTCCTAGCTTTACAAAACCAATTGTAAACTACTCGGTCAATTTCTAAACCTTCAGTTCTAGGAAATTTTCTTTCTGCTCTGTATTGGAACCTTCTTTAAATATAGCTTTTTTAAATCACATTTGTTTTTTAAATATCGTTAACTTGTGTTCACAACACTAAATTTTTCAGCCAACTTTCTAGCACTGGTATTGAACTTTTCACTTTCCACAATTATATCAATTTTTCTTTAAGAGACAAACGTTTTTTTTAGCGACATTGTAATTTTTCTGTACGTCTATATGTAACAGCACTGTTGAACATACTAACTATGTACGCAAAATACGATTTTTGGGGTGTAATCAATGAGCCTTTTAATTGCACTTTCTCTGTAATGACTGTCTATTGTAAATTGAACAAAATCTTTGGCCGGTTTTAAGAGGTAGCCATTGTTTTTAAGTCCAGGTGCGAAAATAGAGGTTTACTGTATTATAAATAAGACTCATATGCAAAGTTTCATATAAAATCTAACCGGTTGTTTACTTGATATCTCTTCCCAGACCGTTTGTCCACCACGTAGTCATACTAGCTTTAAGGTCTAATTGTTCGTCGGAAAAAGTTTGAAAAAATAGAGACTGTTAAAATTTTACGGTTTGGAAACTGTTTGCGGTAACTCCCCATCTTATGTATAATTATAAGATGTGGAGTAATAACATTTGCTTGCACATATTATGTTTCGGACGTTTAGGTTACATTTTATGTTTACTTAATTTGAGGTAATTTAATGTATTTAGCCGCCTCTGAGTTTTTGTAACTATTTTGAATTGACTTTTTTTTAATTTTTTTTTTTTTATTTATTTTTTTTTTTATTTTTTTATTTTTTTTTTTTTTTTTTTTTTTTTTTTTTTTTTTTTTATTTTAAATAAAAAAAAAAATAAAAAAAATAAAAATATCCGCTTGATTTGGTCTTCTTGGCATTTTCCAATTTATAATAAAATTGACACAGAACGCAGTAAATACTAAAATATCACAGTAACCTCTTGGCAGGTAAACCACTACTAAAGTGTAATTAACAGCAAAAAATCGCGTTTTCTAAATTCAAGGATTTTCATTACTTAAGCCCTCTTTGTTAGTCATTAACAAAAACGTCTATTGTCTACTAATTGAATCTATTATCTTAGTATTTTTCAATTTCCTGTACTTTCACCCCACAGTATCGTATTATATTAAAATTGTCTCATGTTTAGATGTGAGGTAAATCTGCCAAGTGGATTTATTATTTGTGGTCATTTTAGCAAAATATATTTAAACTAAAATACGTTTAGCCCGTAAAGTAATTAGGTAATGACAAAACCCTTAACTTAGTAAAAGTTTTATTTAATTTTCGTAATCATTATTGAAATGATAATTAAATTAGATATCATTACAAGAAGTAATTATTTGATGTTATGAGCTAACATTGATATAAACAGTTTAAATACTTCAAAGGTTTGAGTCTTACTTGGAATATAAAAAGATCACAAAACCTGCAAGAATGAATAAGGTGCAAGCATTGTGTTTAGACTGTAACTGCTATGGCGGATTGCGACCCAAAACTGATCATTTTCATAGACCGTGTTTGTACCATCAGTGGGAACAGCCTAGAGGCAGACGCGTCAATATGACAAACGGAACCACCGCAAGCGCGCTGGTTCAAATCCAGTTGACGACGAGAGATTGTATCGATCCAATTTAAAAAAAGCAAATCAAAATTCATCAAACAACGTGATTATACTATAAATAGTTACGAACAACATGAACAATATGATAAAAATAGTTACGTTTTTATTTTATACACGTTGTTACAATATTTTATGTTGACATAACGTTGGTAATATGTTACAAAAAGCAGTTAAATTAACATTATCACAATGTTACTTTTTTAATGTAACAATTGTTAACATTTTTACCTTGACATAATCTGTTATATCGTCATTTAATAAACGGTGAACTGCTTTAAATGGAAACATTGTGATGTTAAAGTTTCGTTTATCTAATGTTTTTATGTTTAGTGGGTATAAGTAGTGGAAAGTGCAAATTAGTTTTGAATGCACAACACTTTTTAGAAATATACTTTATATGTTTTATTTAAATAATTGATTCTTTGAGGAGGAGCACTAAAAAACCACTAAATAATAGTATCAAAGAGTGTAGTATTTGTATGTGTATACTTCTAAATCTATTCGTCTTCACTAAACAGAGGTCTGATTAAGTGCACATTTGTTGCCCGAAGTAGGTTGTTTGGTGTCTTTTTTAAAACAGAACCAATTATGTGATGAAATATTTACCTAATTTCATATGTTATTATTATTATTATTATTTAGCTGAAACAACTTGGAGAGCAGATGCAGAAACACTACATTGGCAAGACTTTATTCTATAGCAGAATATTGTGCTCCTTCTAGCTATCATACAAAAAAAAAATGCACGGAGCATATAATTAGTGAAACCATTAAATTTACCCCTCTCGATTGGCTTCATGTTCTTTGCAATATTACCCCATCGAACATTTGACAAAAAGCTGCGTTAAAACGAGAATAGGTAAATGCCAATTTAACAAAAACTTACTAATTTGGAATGTAATTGAGAACTTAAATCTCGAAGTCCTATATGGTGGAAAGACTACTTAAGTTGGACTTTTTCTGAAGTTGAAGAGTGGAAAAAATTATGGTTCGGAGTTAATATTTTCAATAAACATCTTATTTATGATCCAACAATAGAAGACTTTGTTCAAAAAAGAAAAATTTGGTCAAAATAAATCGCTTAAGAACAGGCAGGCCAATATTCAACTCTATGTTGTTTAAATGGGGTGCGATTTATAATCCAAATTGTGACTGAGGAAACGAACCGGAAACTGTCGCACATATTGTATTGGATTGTCAATTAACAAAATGTAAAGGAGGGTTTGTAAACATGCATAACTTAACGGATGAAGTTGTATCATGGCTTAACAATTTGCAGGACATATGAAGTTAAGCAATATTTTGTATTCTTGTCCTGATTATCTGTTTTTCCGTTATTTTATTTGATATTTCTTTATCCTACTGTTTTTTCGTCATTGTGTGTTTGGCGCTTGGACCGCTCCATTGCATGTCCTCATACAATGGTTGTGCTGTTATATTTTATGTTTTACCAACCAAAAATGCCAACAGTTAACTGTAACGACTGTGAGTGTTAAAGTGCATATCGTTATCAAAGCGATAACTTTAAATGCTTTAAACACACGTGTGTCGATAAAGCATTTCTTGTACAGTGGCACACACGCAACAAAAGAACACTTGTTGGCATTTCTTAGTTTTATACTGTTCATACTTGTTACACAGATGTCGTTAGACACACATTTTACTTATGTTTTTATTTACCTTCTACAACGTGTACACACTTAATAAATATTATTACAAATAAATACTAAGGAGGGTAAGGTTGCCATGTTTAGGTTTTAGTCATATTCCCAAACCTTGAAACAAATGCTTTTCCAAAACGAACCGATTCACAATTGCACACGGTTTCGTCACCACACTATACAGGTCTATACTAATCTTTTGGGGCATCATACATAACACTTACATTACAATACAATAATGAAAATATACCTTAAGAAGTACCATACAAAAAATAAATAAATATGTTATTTTTAAACTAAACGTAAAATTAAAAAAATCTGAAACAATATTGAATGAATGAATAACAAAAAAGTGATAAAATTTCACCCTCCTACAATAGAAGTCACATGAGCCGTACTTGAGAATCAAAATAATCATATTTCCCTAGAACTATTTTCACTTATAATTTCATAAGAGCTTGATTATTTCCGGAAATTTTTTGAGCGCATTCCAACAACGTCCTATTAATATGCACGAGAAGAACGCGAATGCAAATTAGGACGTTGTTGGAATGTATGTAACAAAATTTCCGGATAATAATTAATGCTCGAATGAAATTCGGTAAGAAAATCGACACAAGAAAAAGGAATCCATTTCTGTTTTAAATTTTCATTAACAATATCAAGTTGTAACATATCAATGACAACCAAAAACAAAACTGTCAACAACAAAAATTTTGGTGAAATTGTGTGAAAAAATATCACGCTTTGGAGTTGAAAGTTTGGCAAATATTGACGAAGCAGTAGTTTTTATAACGCCGAAGAACACCAAAAAAAGCAAGAGTTCCGTCTGGGGTCAGTTCCAGTGTTTCTGTAAGGAAAGAAAGTACAAGTTGGAAAAGTCAACCTCAACGGATGAGTTAGCCGATATTCTAAAAGTCTGGGCCTTCAATATGAAGCGGAAAGATGGGGAAGACTGTAAAGAGTCGGTAGTAAAGGTTATGTGGAACTTCACTGCCAAACAACTACAGGAATTCTACCATAACGAACACAACGTCAAATTTGATCCATGTGCCGACGTCGAATTTAGCAGCGCTCGCGCTGCGAGGGATGCCAGGCGAAGACATTCAAGGAAAAAAATTGAGCTCAGCTGCTATTAACAAACAAGAAAGAATGGTTGAAATGTGCAATGAAAGTATGCCCTCGGGATTACAACAAAAATTCTTTTTGATTGCCGCCTACGAACTTGCGTGGAGAGGTGGAAAGGGTGCCACATGTCGACTTCACCACTTTTCGGAAGAAAAGGACAACAAAGGTGCCAGTACTGGCCGCCTAGAGTACAATCTTGTCTTCACGAAAACCTGTCAAACAGAAGCTTCTAGCAAATGGTTAATTTCTAATACAAATTCTCCAGACTTAGGTCCAGTTCGGTAATACCAACCCTGCCTGCAATATAAAGCAATAAAATTCCTTCTTTTTAGTTTGTTTAAGAAACTTTTAAAAACAGAACGAGATTTATTACCAGCGACAGATTATTTTTGACAGGAAACCCAAATTGGTACAATGTTTCTTCCAAAGGCTGGTACAAAAATATGCTTATAGGACGGAACACCATTTCAACTTGGATGAATATTTTAGCTCAGAAAATTGGAATCGACACAAAAGCGGTCAAGATCACAAATCACTTCATACGAGCTAGTGCCGTTTCAAATTTAGCAAAGGAAGGAGTTAATGAAGAGCAGCTAATAAAAGTTACAGGGCATAGTGAAGCGCATTCAATAAGTCCCTATCTACAAATGGATGCAGAACATCATCAACGGATAGTGGAACGTATGAGGAATGATTTTGAATCACACCACCACTAGTTCTGAAGTACTTTCCAGATGGAATGTAAATTACAATACTTGTATATTTAATTTTAACTGATTTGTTTTAGTATTTATCTGTATGTTGAATTATTGTTAATTTAATAAAATTTGACAGAAAAATTTCTTTCTTACTTGCAAAAATTTCTAGGAAAATTTTTTGGTTCCCATGGTTTTAGCTCATGAATTAAACTAAGAAAAATGCCAACAGTTAATTGTAACGACATGTGTGCGTTTAACGTGCATAGCGCTATCTAAGCAACAGCTTTAATGCTTGAAACGCACGTGTGTCGATAAAGCCAAGTAAAAAC
The DNA here is from genome assembly GCA_030710515.1 of Abscondita cerata. Classification (NCBI taxonomy): domain Eukaryota; kingdom Metazoa; phylum Arthropoda; class Insecta; order Coleoptera; family Lampyridae; genus Abscondita; species Abscondita cerata. Next base: position 147,864 of record JALBCR010003036.1, read on the forward strand.
TTGTACAGAAGCATGGAACACGCAACGAAAGAACACCTGATGCCGCATTAATAGCGCTATGCACGTTAAACGCACACATGTCGTTGACAATTAACTGTTGGCATTTTTCATAGTTTATACTAATGATACGTGTCAATGCTTTTACACGAGATGTCGTAAGACACACATTTTGCTTATGTTCATTGCTCCACGAGAGTTTAAAAAGACCAACCGCCGTCTTGTACAGTTGTATACCGCACTTAAGTATACACCTCTGATGAGCTCATAATAAGAGCGAAATGCGGCATCAGGTGTTCTTTTCGTTGCGTGTTATGCTTCTGTACAAGTTTTTACTTGGCTTTTATCGACACACGTGCGTTTCAAGCATTAAAGCTGTTGCTTAAATAGCGCTATGCACGTTAAACGCACACATGTCGTTACAATTAACTGTTGGCATTTTTCTGTAGTTTATACTAATCATACGTGTCAATGCTTTTACACGAGATGTCGTAAGACACACATTTTGCTCATGAATTAATTTTACTATTGGTCATTAATGAGTGTTGTAACGATTTTCAGTGTAATACCATATTCATTGGAGAATGATCAGAAATAGGACGGTTTTGGATGTTTATTTAACCAAAAACTTTTCTCTGTCAGTAATAAATAAAATTCAACAGTATATCACACATAAATTACTTCTCACCCCCACGTTGCACTGTTTTATTTGTCATCTCCCAAGCAGTTGCACTAAAATATTTCAAACTTGAAAATCTTTAAAAATTACTCAATTTTGATAATACTAAGTATTAATCCCTAACTGGACCAAATTCACCCAACCCACACATTCCGCAACGACTCCTAGAACCACAAACCCAAATTCTTAAATAACGACAACCATTTCTTAAGAAAAAATTCTATGTCCCAAACATCACATCCCGATCTTACAATCTCTAGGTAGTACAAATTTCCAAATTCCCGACCTGGGTTACGTTTGCCACACGAAATTCTTCATTGATGTGATGTAATTAGCGTTTTACTAAGTAAACTATATGGCACATACATTAATTTAAATGATGATGTAATTTTTACTGATCTAACTCAAGTAGATACGGACGATGTCTTTGCTATGCAGTTCCATGTTAAACTTAAAAAATTAGAGGTAGAGTTTTACCTCATTCTGATAGAAACTTTAGGTCGAACGAAAAGGAAAACGGCACTTCCCATGGTAGCAAAACAAATCTACCTGCGTTAGAAATACCTATATTTGACGGCACTAGTGTTACAAAATTTCATACCTTTTAAGAATTGTTTCATGCATTGATACATACAGGAAATAAAGTACAACGCAACATAAATAGGGGGAATGGCATAGCTCAGAAGGGAAAGGCGTAAATTTAGTTTGGGACATTAAGAAATTTGTCGGTATTCAGTGGGTGCCAAACGGGGATGAAGTGGTGGAAGAACTCCTGACCCCGTTTACCAAGGGTTCTCTTAAGTAGGTGCTTTTTCGACCTACCTTGAGTTAACTACAATTCTAAACTGAAATTTAATCAAAGCGCGAACAAACATACACGAATATGAATTAACAAGGCTTTTGACTGTATAAAAATTAGCATAATTTATTAATTGAAACATAAATCATCGCATTTGGAACACAGTTACAATAAAAAAAGAACAACAAACCTAGAAAGTAAACACGGGAAGTTGATATTTTCCACAAACATTTATAATGGTATCTTATTAATCACGTGTTTTCCAATTAACAAAATTTAACTAACCTAGAACACACAAAAGAAAATTTGTTTATGTTATTACATCCATTATGTTAACTATATTAGGTTAATAAACACAAATTTGACCTCGTACGAAACAACATATATTGCATAAAGTCAAAGTTCAGATTTCACGTGAACAATTGAATTTTTATTGCGAATTTACGCACGTAATAAACACTTCCGTAAATGTACAAAATTTATTTCGGTATCAAATCCGATATAATTAGTCTTCCCAAGTCCTTAATTCTCCTGGTTTCATTCACTAGGTAATTATTTATTTGTATAGGTGCATGATTGTCTTTGAAAATTGATTTTTCAACAATTTTGTACCCAACAAAAGTTACTGAGTTCCAATGAAACACTTTTTCCCACTGGCTGATGTCCAAATCTTCAAAAACACAAAAGTTTGCGAACCACTAGGATGGTTCCCCGTCAAAAGGTTTTAGAAGTAAGAACTTAAAATTAAACTTGTATCTACGTGACAAAGCATATAATTTATTTCAGGAAGACAAAAGTTGGTGGTAATTATGGAGATTGAAGTTTTTTAAAACCCAAATTGGATTAATTTAATCAAGAAATTGATAACATCTGCGTGCGAAGCAATATGGTCAAGTGCAGGCGCAGCTACCAAAATACTCAGTATTAATTTTTATATCTTGCCCTCAACCCCAAAAAGGTCCCTAAGCGGGACACAATTTTAAATATAAATAAAATTGGAGGAAATTACTCACTATAAACTTAATTATTTTCCTGGAAATTATTAAGAAACGATACTAAGCAACTTTTGTTAGAAATAGTTTTTCATAACTCATTTCTCATTTAATTATTTAAAATTAACTATTTTGCCATTGATTTAACATGTATAGGATTTGTCATAGATACTAATTGAAGGGATCAGAAGCAAAAGCGCCTAAGTGACATTTCTTAATTTTAACTTATGTGCGGATTCTGAAAGAAGAAACTCAGTTCCGATTAGCCCAAGTAAGAATAATACATCAGAGGCAACAGAAAGAAGAAAGCTAAAAGGTTACAAACACGCAGACTAACAGAGGATAGCTATTAAATATAGTAAAAGAATTTTACGAGTAACTATATAGAAGCAGACGAACGAAGCTACAAATCAAATCAAATAAAAATAGATCAAGGATCTAAAGAACAACCAGATAGTTCAATAGCAGAGAAACAATACATACGCATTGAATAAGATGAAAAAGAATAAAGCACCCGGCTAAGATGGTATTACTATAGAAGCTATAAAGGCCGGATGAAACAAATTATTTGAAACAAGAAAACTGTTTAACCTATGTTTATGTGAATGTATAATACCCATCAAATGCAATAATGCTGTAACTATCCTTATCCACAAGAAAGGAGATAAAAAACCTGAAAATTATCGACCGATAAGCCTGTTAAACCATATTCATAAGCTGTTCACTAGATTAATAACAATTAGACTTGAAAGAAAACTGGATTTTTACAAGTCAAAGGTAAACGAGGCTTTAGCACAAATGACTACCTCCAATGTATCAAAACCCTCATCCATAAAAGTACCGAATACAATAGACCACTTCTCTTGATGTTTATCGATTTTCGTAAAGCTTTTGATACCCTCGAGAGAGATAGCATTTCGGATCCCATAAGAGATAGTTGCATCGACTACAGATACACTAAGCTTATAGGATACATCTACACAAACGCAACTATGACGATTAAATTACATGAAGAAATAAAACCTATAAAGATAGAACGAGGAATCAGGCAAGGAGATACGCTGTCACACAAGCTATTTAGAGCCGTCTTAGAACACGCGTTTAAAATGTTCAACTTGGAAGAAAAAGGGATATCAATGGACGGAGAGCAACTAAATCATCTCCGATTTGCGGATGACGTGATCCTGATAGCGGATGACGTAGGAAAAATTACGACGATAGCAGATGAACTCGACACTACCAGCAGAAACATTGGCCTTGAAGTAAATGGCGACAAAACAAAATATATGACTAATCTATTACCAAGTAAAGAACCGAAACACAGAAATAACTGAAAAATATGTATACTAAGAGCAACACCCCAATACACCTAAAAAGAAAAGTATTTGATCAGTATGTAACGCTCTCTTCGTACAATTCCGAAGGAAGGCTTCTCCAAATTTTTTAAATAATGTGACTTACCGAAATGAGATGTAAAAGAATCGGACAAATTCTTACCTAATAATTGGTCGACTCTCAAATTGTATAGATGTTGTTTTGGGATGTCATTACATTTTAATTTCTTCACCAGAATGTAAAAAATGTCAACGATAAATAGACAATTTCAAAACACATTATTAGGGGAACAAAAATTAATTACATAATAATAAAAAAGTTAAGTGTTCAATTATAAATGAGTAGTAAACAGTTTTCATGACAGTAAATACGTGAATTTTAAAACTAAATGCTTTAAACATGAATTATTAAATAAGAATTGGATCCATTTCCTTTACAGGTAGATACACATTAAAGTTTATTAGAATTTTCTTTGTAGTTAATTAAAAGGTTACACACATGCACGTTATTTAACGAAGACTTTAAAAGAATTTAAATAAATAAGGTACGTACAGTATTAATATTTAAATGTAGAAATAAGATAAGCCTTCTCAGATTTCAGTGATAAATGAATATCTTAATTAAAATCTTTGGTTATATCCTCAAAATCTTGCATGAGTGATATAAGAAAATACAGCAACAGTTCTTCTAACAGTTTCTATCACAATGGGCGATACGGAATCGCAGGTATCAAAATAATTCGAGACGGCAAGATAAAAACTCGAGGTAAAGGTAGAAGAAAAAGACGTAAAAGGTATAAAAGACCTTAAAGCAAATAAACACAATTACACAAGGAAAATATTCACATAAATAAGCTTACCAAAATAATTTTTGGGCCTTTTCTAATGAAGATATTTGCACAAGCAGTGCGTCACGTACACCGTGATTAATTAAAAATGGAGTTCGGGGCCACACAGGAACTCCGGTGCTTTGCGCATTCGTACTAAAGAAGAGTGAATCCCCTGCATTCCACAGATATGTCTCTCGTTCTATTCTGGGTGTCTTATATAATTTATTAATTTTTAATTATTTATTAATCGTGACATCATCTACACTGATGACCATTTTAAACTTTTTTAAATTTTGTGCCCAAGACGAGTTTTAATTTACTTATTAGCCTCGATAAAGCCCTCACAGGTTTGGGCGAAACGTCGGCCTTTTATGTAGCTTGGGACCGTTATTTTCAACCCCACCTCCACCTAGAAAGTTAAGAACTTCAAAATGATAAAAATGATGTTTTCATCATAATTTGTATTTATGCAAATAAATTTGATTTCTTTAAATTCTATTGTTGTTTTTATTGAAGTTTGAAACAAAATTTAAAAATAATTTGCAAATCCAAATGGCAAGATAAATGAATTGAGTGCACATTTTTTATTTTTTATTGTATACGTGCAAGTTACTTATTTTGCGATAAGAACGACTTCGGAGTTTGCTTCTTGTATCATTCTCGAATGTAAACAGCGATAAGTTGCATTTATGCATGCAGTTACAGTATGAATCGGTCGTGGCAGCACTTTACAAATTAAAAGTTTGAAGAACGAGGGTGAAAGTTGCTTGTGGAAGATGTAGAACACTAAGGCTTGGGTATCTTTCCGAAGTTTATAATCCACGATAAAACTACAACATAACAAGTGCATGCTTCCAGTGACGTATGGAGCGAAGACCTTAACGCTAACACAAGTAACAGCCGAAACACTTCGAATAACTCAGAGGAAAATAGAATGATCGATGATGGGAATAACACTCAGAGATATAGTACTCATGCGCTGGACGGACGACATCTAAAGAGTGACAACCAACTGGATGAATGAAACTAAAGACGAAAAAACATGGAAAGTTTTAGGACAGGCCTACGTTCAACGATGAATGAAAAAAAAGGCTGAATGATGATGATGATGAACAGAGACATAGGAGTCAAAATCATTGACCAAGATTTTATGGTAGAACTACAATTTTGAAAGCTTTCATCTTAGAATATTCACAATGTCACTTGTGTGCTTTGCTTCTGACCCGATCAATTATTCCAATGAAAAATACATTATATTTAGTTTTGATTAAAATTCCAATTCCGCAAAATTAAATTGTATTTATTTCATGATGTAGTAAGGGTCGACATATAATATAGATCCTAGACTATTTCCGATGTGGTCCGTGATCGGCTTTATTTTATTTTTCTTTGTTTCATGGTAATAATGTTTACACTATTATTTAACATTACATTTAAGAATAGTAATTAGACAATAAAAGTTATGAAGGAAAAGGTATTGGAAATTTTTATGTACAATACTTTTATTTGAACAATTAGTTTTCGAAAAGAGCGCCGCGGTTTTGTATCCAAGATGCAGAACAAGCTATCCTAGTTTTTTGCTCTTAGGCTTCATTTTTATATTTATACAAGTATAGTCGTTACTGAATTTTATAAAGTCACCACTCGATGTTACTAACTACATCGGGGTGCACTCTCTACTCTTTACGCGTGAATTATTATCGCGGATATGTAGCGAATTTTAATCAAGCTAAAAGTAAGTTACCATCGCATCTGACATCTAATTTGCGAACTCAATTATATTATGATTGGTAAATAGATGAATTATTACCGTTAAACATTAGATTATTTTGTGTGTGTTCTATCGAAATAAATCACTAAAATAGTTTGCTGATTTAATTTGCATTAGCATTCCCCAAGAAATATTTAACAAGAGTTTATTACTTGTTTTATGTTACATATATGAAGTATTTGTGTTTAAATAGATCTTCAAGCAACACACGCAGTTTTCTTCGTAATTCTTAATTGAATTCGACTCTAAAAATGTTGTCAAACAAACTGAATAACTAATAAATAAGCGTTTATGTAATGGTAACGGTTCTCAACGAAAAAAAACGTTCATCGTGAACTTGAAAAATACAGTTATTCAGAAAAAAATTCTTAATACTATGTCAATTAATACATCTGTTTTGAATTTGTTGATGACAAGACATAAGTTTATTTTACATATTTTACTTTAAATCTTGTTGAACTACAATGCTTGAATACATTTATTACTTTCTCAGAATTAATTGAAAGATTACTTTAATTTTCACAATAAACAAGTTATTTCCAAAGACACAAACAAATTTCTGCAGACTTAGAAGCCATTGACTTTAGCGCTTTAAATTTGTGCTAAGGCGTACTTCCAAATAAAAAAAGTCTATGCGAGCAAAGACCTTTGGACACCCAATAAAAAGATGTTTCTTAAAATTTACATTCCAGAATACATGTTGTTAAAAGCATTTTAAAAAAATTGTCTAAGGATTGTGCATAATGATATACTATGTTGATGTCAGATAATGAGTAAGTAGGCCACGATAATAAAAATTTGCATGTAATTTAAACAGAAAACCCTGAAAAGAGAAACTACAAAAAACGTAAACAGCTTATGGACCTATCCCAATCCCAAATATTTTGGAACAACAGTAAAGCTGCACGCAATGCGAACATGACGTCATGGGGACAATGACCAGACTGGAATATCGATTGGTTGCGGGTGTGCTTCTATCCCGACTAAAATCCATAACGCAGATTACACGACTAGCAAAGCCTAAAGGCGGTCTAACGTCTTCGTAGTCTCGTCTTATTTTAGCACGTTTTCTGTCCCGAATGACTAGCTTAACGTTTTATCTCCGCCGTTCCATTATTGACCGTCTATGATCTTTCTTATTAAATTTTATACATCCCACAGACTAATAAATTAAGCTTAGTACATGAAATGCAAGAAATAAAAATTATGTTAATGTATTTAATTCGAGAAGAGTTTAATTAAATTGTATTTGTGTTAGAACAAAAACCACAAATTTATAGGCAACCAAAGAAGCAAAAGCGTTAAAACAAATTCTATTATTCTTGCTTACTTGGATGGATGAGGAAGAAACTTCATTAACATCCTTTTCAAACAATTTTGTGGTTTGAATCATAATTACAGAATAAAAATCGAAACTTCATTAATTGCAAGCAACATCGCGGTTTTTGTTTATAGGTACCCGTTATGTATTTGTTACGAATGAAGACTTTACGATGTGCTGAAAAAAAGTTTTAACAAATTGCCGATCGTGGGTTTATGCATGAACTAATGTTAACCATCTATTAATTTGTTTTGTCATGTTAAAACATCCGCGTTTGAGTTGCGATTACTTTATTCTTTCCTACACTCCTACACACATTATAATTTATTTTTTAAAATTTGTACGAACCGTGTTAAAGCGTTCTAATATCTGTCTATCCTTTGTGTAGAAGTTCACTCCAAGATATTGACATTATTGTAAGAGTTTTTTAGAATTAAGTACATTTATTTAATCTGGCAACGCTGTTAATATTAGTTAGTTAGTGGTAAGGTTGGCAGAAGGAATATAAAAAACGAGATGCGCAAGCAGTAATATAAGAAAGGTACAGGGTGAAAGCAAGTAGCGTAACGTTTTTAAAATAAAGGAAAAGAAGCGTTGTTTGTATTTTTTGTGGTTTGATTTGTTCAAGTTTCCATTAACAACGTCAGGTGTGGGGTTGAACACGTGTTATTTGCGGTGCAAAGATACCTTTGTTCTACAATGGATGCACGTGGCGGTAGCGGAAGTGGAGCTGATGGGGTTAACCAGGGGGCTGAAGGCGTTATTCGGGATCAGCAATTGGGGTTAAATGTATCGGTTCAAGATTTGATAACAATGATTATCGCTACGGTGAGGGAAACGGAAACCACAAAGAAGGTGTCGACCAGGGAAATTGCGGCTTTAATACCGGAGTTCAGCGGTGCTCCGGAAGAAGATGCTGCTACATGGTTCTCGAGGGTAGCTACTGTTAAGGAAGCGCATAAGTTAAATGGGCCTTATAATTTATTTTTTAAAATTTGTACGAACCGTGTTAAAGCGTTCTAATATCTGTCTATCGTTTGTGTAGAAGTTCACTCCCAAGATATTGAAATTATCAAAAAACATTTTGATATTCTTGATTATGGAGATCAAAGCTGCAGGTGGACATTTTGAACACATACTCTTAAATATACTATTTTTCCTTTATGTTTAACACATGTTGTTGCTTTTAATAAAATAATAAAACACCCTGTATCTCATCATTAACGACAAGACTTATCACACATGTTTATATGAACTTTCGTCTTAAAATTGAGTGACGAAGCGCCCCATATAATATTTTAGATTACTTAGGAAACACTCTGTATATCAGTACTCCGCGCCTAAGGACCTATGGCTTTAATTATATTCTTCTATTGTTTTGTGTCATTCGTGTTTTCTTCCCCACTTCTCAATCTATTTTGTCGATTGATGGTGGTTATGCTCGGTTCCTTACAGATAGTATTTAGCTTCTCGTTTGTTCTCTTTCACCAGTTTCTTTAATTCCTCAATACATCTCTTAGTACATTCCTCTCCCCGAAATCTCGAAACTGTTTTCATTTTCTTTCTTCAGTACCTACTACCTATGTCTCGCTTCCAAAAGTTACTACAGATTACTGTTTTATACAGACTTGGTTTTTATTTGTGATATTATTTTTTCTATAAGAACTTTTGTTTGAGCCACTTGTGAACTTTAAGTTAATTTTCTTTTATATTGCTGCTATGGTTTCCATGTTGTTATTTCGACACTACACTGTCCACTATATTAAATTTCTAGCAGTTATCACTAATTTTAAAGGTTAGATTATGGTTTTCTCTTATTTCCTATTTCCTAGCACTATGTATTGAAATTTCTCTGTATTTATTCTTGTTAAAGTAATAATTTATTAACTGGTTTATTCAGTTAAAAAATTAATTTATGGCCTAGGGTTTAACCATACTCTCCCCATAAAGAACCTAAGGTTCTTAATTAATAATAACTTAACATGATAAAGGGGTTGTGCTTTTAAAAAAAACGGGACATAGGTTAATGGTCTTGGTATCAAATGAAGCTTAAAATTAGTCCGTATAGCTATTGCTATTAGTAGTCAGCTGATTTCAGGTTGTTTTCAAAATTTGTCAATAAAAATAAAAGTAAGTTTTGATATCAAATAGTATTGGGTTGCCTAAACAATCAACATTCCTTGGTTTTGACAATAAGGCTGAAAGGAAGTCATTAATACGCAAATAAAAAGTTTTGCTCAAGGAACAGCTTCGTAATGATATTAGAACTAAATTAAATAGGAAGGTTATAATAAATAAACATCAAGAATTACTAATTTTTATTGACGAATTTTCAAAAGACCCTGTAATTCAGCTGATTTCTGATAGCAGAGCGCTATGCGCAATAATTTTAGTTGCATTTTGATACCAAAACCATTTTTGTCACTTGAAAGGGCGACCAGGAATTCGAAAAAAACAAGTTCACAATGCTAAATCCCTATGACCGTGTATAGTTTTAAACACTACTCTAAAGTAAACATGAATATAAAACAATAACTACTTGCCAGATTATTACGAACAAATGATAAAATATTCTATTATATCTTCTTGGTTTTGTAGTGGCTCTAGTTTAGCGATTCGTCGTTTGTATATTCCATTGTTTTTATTTTTTTGTGGTACATCCTAAATTTGTCACAGAAAAATGCTTCGGGAAGAGACAAATTAAAGAAACTCTGGGATGAACTGACTGTGCGGCTAATGCAGCTGGTTATGGAGAAAAAAGTACCGAGAAGTGGCAAAAGGTAAGTTTTAAAGTAAAGTTGAACAATTACTTAAAAAACCAACAACATTTTTTCTAAGACATTCAATTAATTTTTCTTATAAAGTAACTTTTATTTGTATTTATATTTATTACTATACAGTTTAATTTATTGTTGACTTTTATGCTTGGTGAGTTATTATTTCGGTTATTAATATTATATTATAATTTTATCAAACTTTTATTTTACATCATGCAGCAGTATTATTTTTGTCTGTTTAGGGTTTTCCCACTAACATTGAAAAAATGTTATTATATAAAACTTGTTTATTTTAGACAGAACAAACTGGTGGTGGTCCAGAACTAGAAAAAAATTAACGCATTTAAATTAAAGTTTTTAGATATTCTTGGAGAAACCTTTTATCGTAGTAATGATGTTTCAGAAAGGGCCTAGTAAGTAGAACCTTAAGTTTTTGAGATACATATATATTTCTATTTGTTTCCAGTTTAACAACAACAAAGAAAATTAATAAAATATATCTATGTCAGCCAATACTTATATTTTTAAATTGTAACCGGTTTCGATTTTATAATTAAATTAAAATCATATTCGGACAAAATCTGTACCAAAATAAAAACGCTAACAATAATAATAAATTAATCTTATACTTACATTCAAAAATTAATTCTTTTTTGAAAAGATAATGTCAAATTGACATAAAATTATTATTTTTAAAAAGTAAGTAAAGATGGCGCAAAGAAAGATAACTAAATTTGGCAGAATGTTTTGAATTTTTGTAGTTTAAAGCAAAGTTCGAAAAAGGTTAATTTGATTATTAATTAATGAGTTTGGATTTGTGGTGTGAATATAAATATTTTCAGTATATCTAAAATGTGTTTATTGTTATTATTAACATTAAAGGGATGAATAAGTTGTTGATTTTTAACTTCAGTGTTTTCTGTAATAACATGATAAGCAAAGTAGATTATATATAAATTGGGTTATTATTATATTTTTCTGATTTTTCTTTATATGTTAAAATTGCCTCATTCTTTAATTTTTTTCAACGTATCTATTAATAAATATAAGACCAAACTAATCCAAAATTTGCAATCTTATATAGTTTACCTAAAATACACAAACCAAATATACCTATTGGACCTATTGTTAACTACATAAATTCTACCTACATATTTATTATCAAAATTTTTATCTCAAATTTTTTTATAACAGAAAATAAATTTCACACCAAAACATTCAATAAAAATTGTTCCTAGAATTAATTAATATTTTAACTAATTTAAATTTATCAAATACAAATAATCTTATCCTTATTTCATTCGATATTACAAATCTATTTCCATCAATACCTCCTTTAGAAACTATAAATCTTATTTCCTAATTTCTTATTTTCATTTGACCTACCTGACATTATAGCTCAAAATTTAATTAATCTACTTGAATTTTGTCTCAAAAAAATTAATTCTTTACTTTTCAAAATATTTTCTATAAACAAGAACAAGGTTTACCTATGGGTTCTCCGTTATCTCCTGTTTTAGCAGAAATTTTTTTAGATATTTTAGAAACTAATTTTGTTTTTTAAAAATATTCTTTTCAAAAAACATATTATATTATGGAAAAGATATGTTGATGATATTTTTTGTATTTTAAAGGATCTTTAAATGATGTCAATATTTTTTTTAATTTCCTTAACAATTTTTACAACAGAATTAAATTTACTTTTGAACTTTCAAATTAACAATAAAATTAATTTTTAGATCTTTCCATTACATTACAAAATAATATTTTTTCTTTTGATATATATATATATATATATATATATAGAAAACCCTACCACAACACCACAAATTATACCTTTTGATTCTTGTCATCCCTATTTTTCATAAAATTTCTTCTTTCCATTTTTTTTTTAATAGGTTATTTAATATTCCTTTATCAAATGACAACTATTTTAAAGAACTTAACATAATTGTTTATATAGCTAAATTAAATGAGTACCCTTTGATCATACAAACATCATTTTAAAATCTTATACTACACTTTTCACCTATTGATAATAAATTAGAATTTTAATACATTTTTATTCCTTATATTTATTTCTTTTTTTAACAAAATAAACAAATTATTAAAACATATTAAACACAAAAATTAGTTCTCTACTAAATTTTAACTTTAAAATATTTTTTCTCGTCTTTTTATAATTGTTTAGGTTCAAATGACAAAAGTGGTATTTATCAACTTACTTGTTCTTGTGATAAATTTTATATTGGTAAAACATCAGAAATTTTAAAAATAAGACTTAAAGAACACTTGCAGTAATATATACAAAACCAGAAAAATATAATAATAATAGCTTAATTTCCATAAAATCTACTTTTGCTTATCATGTTATTACAGAAAAACACTCGGTTAAAAATCACAAACTTATTCATCGTTGCGTTTTAATGTGAATAATAACAATAAACACATTTTAGATATACTCGAAAATATTTATATTCACACCTTAAATACAAACTCATTAACTAATAATCAAATTAACCTTTTCGAACTTTTGTTTTAAACTACAAAAATTAAAACATTCTGCCAATTTTAGTTATCTTCCTTTTGCGCCATCTTTACTTACTTTTTAAAAATAATAAGTTTATGACAATTTGACATTATCTTTTTCTAAAAAGAATAATTTTTGAATGTAAGTATAAGATTAATTTATTATTATTGTTAGGCGTTTTTATTTTTTGTACAGATTTTGTCCGAAGATGATTTTAATTTAATTATAAAATCGAAACCGGTTACAATTTAAAAAATTTAAGTGAGTGGCTGACATAGATATATTTTATTAATTAATAATTCCAATACATTAAATGGATCCATCATTTCGTTTATAAAATGAACAAAGAAAATGTTCCAATAAGTTCCACAGAGTGTCGAATCACACAATGTGAGGATTGTGCAAACAACGTCCTGCTGTTTAGTAAAAGAACCAGCACAAGATGATCCTAGTATAGATTTTTAGTTATACAGGGTGTCCAGAAACTCTCCTGACAAACGAAGACCGGAGATTCCTCAGATAATTTTAAGACAATTTAACCCAATTCACCTAGTCCGAAAATGCTTCCTAAGGGAGCTAGAGCTCTTTGAAGATGGCGCCTGGTAAAGTAAAAATTAAAAGATAAACTTCGCGAACTGACAACAATTTGACAATGAAAAACGTAGGTTTTACTTTTGTTGGCAGTTCAGAGCCAACTAGTGCAAAAATATAAATTTAACTTTAATGACAAAAAAACAAAAAATTTCAAATCCATTTTTCTAGAAAACGGTGTATCCTAATGACTTAAAGTAAGAGTACCTTTTAGTACTAGAATACCTGAAAATTTAATAATCTAGTGTCACAAATGCTTAAAAGTTAAAGACAAAAAGTTATGCGTTAAAATAACCGTTGACCTACCCAAAACGGACGCCTATGACCGGTACTAGAAATTCGCAATTGATGGAATCGATTCATCTCTGAAGGCTAAACAAGCATACCAGTTTTTGCTTTTCTAAGTAGAAGCGTTCTGGAGGTATTTAAAAAACTATTTACAAGGCGCCATCTTCAAAGAGCTCTAGCTCCCTTAGGAAGCATTTTCGGACTAGGTGAATTGGGTTAAATTGTCTTAAAATTATCTGAGGAATCTCCGGTCTTCGTTTGTCAGGAGAGTTTCTGGACACCCTGTATTTAAGACTGTAGTCTAACTATTTTCATAATTCTTATACTTTTTAAAACTTATAATAAAAACACTACCATAAACTACTTACAATATCGATTTACAATATTTTGTCGAATAAGACGACCTTTATTTAACAAATTTTCATGATTCCTAATTAAGTTATTATTTACATTTATTAAATTTTCTTCTTTGAAATTTAAATTGTTGCCCAACTAAAGGAACATTATAGTTTAATACACATATTGGCGCGAAACAACGCAGAGTGTTAAATAAGAGTTCAGAGCCAATTAGGGTGAATATCTTTGCAGTTTTCTTTCACTTTAAAAGACACCTAAATCGTATCTTAACAAAACCATTAAACCTTTCCATGTAATTTCTTTGTTCTTGAATGTCTGAAATTATATCGAGCTTCTTTAGTGTTTTTCCCAGGATTTAAAAATGGTGTCATTAAATATGGTTTTCAAGGATCGCCAGAATTCCCTAGAATGCAAAAACTTTGGCCTTTTGCCAATTGCATACATATCATCTAATAATTGCCTAACCTTAGATATTGGCGCCAAATAAGAGGAGTCGTGTGTAGACCCCGTAAAATTAGCATATACATTCCAAAATTCTTAGAATTTGAATCACAAATTAACTGTACATCAATGGGTGATAACCTTTCTCCTGTTAATAAAATTATGTTCTTCTTTATTGTGGTTTTAAATAATAGCTAATGTGGGTACAATCTATAGCACAAGTCATCCCTGGAAAGTTTTAGCGAGTGACATAAATTATTCCCTTTTTCATTAAAGGCTGCCCCTTGTATGTGGAAACACAATATTATCGACACTTAAGAAGTAATCAATAACTACAGTCACTTCACGGATGCACCCAAAATTTTAATAATATGTAATCTAGGACTAAAATTTCTTTTGACTAACCTATGGACAGAGGTTTGGCTGAGACCGAGATGATAATCTTCTCCACGTAAAGCAGTAAAAACTTTGGTTATAAAATTCCACTTATATATCTACGTTGGTTTAAATGTGGAGGCATAGAAGTTATTAGATTATGAACTAAATCCTTATTATGTCTAAACAACTCAATGAACCTTTCATCTGGAAGGGCAAAAGTATCACTATTTGTTCGAAACAATCGTATCTGTAATCTCAGCTGCTGATTTCTTTCTAGTCGCTCAACTTCTTCCAGTTGGTGCCTTATTAAGTGGTACATAATTGGTAACATTGTCCTAAAAGTACATTCATTTGTTACTTAAATTTTTTTAAAGAAAGTATGTAGGTAGTATATAAAATTTGTAGCTAGTTTATAGTAATGTACATATGCAATAAAATACACAAAAGTACATACCTAATTGTTAAAATGTATTACAATCAATTATAAACGAACTATTTCGTGTAAATGATGTAACTCCAAAGTAAATAATTGTAGGTTTTAAAGGTCAAAAAAATATACAAAATGTACCCTCTAATATGGGTACGTTTTATCGTAGAAGAAATTCAAAGTCGAAGTGTTTCAGAATCGGTACTCGTTTGAACTTCGAGTTCAATTGCGAGTCGCAGTTACGAATCGAACTAATCGGATCGTGATTTCAGAATCCAGCCACTGGTACTGCTGAAATCGGTCTTCCAATCAAAAATTGTCCTGCGGTAAGAGGGAAGCAATCAGATGACAAAGAATACATATTGTAATGATTGTACGATGTCATTATTGTAATGGAGTATAAAGAGAAAAAGTTTAAAAAGAAATTAAAAAATTATTTTTAAAATAAATAATTTTTTTATTTTTTATTATAAAGACGCGCTCGGGCAGTAGAAAATGATGGATGTGTAATTTTGAGTCCGTGCAATAAACAATTAATATGGAATGTTCTTCGCCAATCATTGAAAGAAGTGTTGTGGATGTAGTTAATCAACCCAGTTATTAAAAAACGGTTTAATAAAAACCAGATAAAGCTGCGCATTGTTGTTAAAGCCCGCGAAGTGTTGTAAGTCTGCGAAGTAGTATAAACAATTGAAACCAAAATGGAACAATAAGGAAAGTTAAGGAAGCGGTCGAGGTTTGAGAGGTCATTTGCCGAGAACAGTAAAAGATCGAACGTACGCGCCGAATAGATTGACCAGGTTTGTTTAAATTAGCATATTAAAATTTGTGTAATAAAAATTAAATAAGATTGTAACGAATTATAAATTCCGCAAAGTCGTGCACGTAACGCTATTTAAGATTATATTCGTATTTGTAAGTAATAAAATACAATCTGCGGTTAAAGTTCTAACAAGTCCATTTTAGCATTTTTTGGGTGATAAAATAGCTTTGTTTTAGTCGCGTAATAGAAAAATATGTTGATTAAAATCATAGACATACTTCCCAAGAGGAAACAAAAGGAGCTCAAGACGTTAGTGCATTTTACTTGGCAGGTTCTTGCCATGCACTCCTATACTCTTAATATATATTTTCAGTGCCGGCTCTGTGGTCAATGACGCCCCAAAGCCAAAACTTTTGACGCCCCTATAGTATAGCCCAGTCACATTAGACAAAAAAAGGCCTTATCTCGGAAAATGATTAGAAATTAACAGCATTTTTGAGGGTTGATGGGGAGGATTAAGAAAGCTTTATTTTAAGTTGTATTTTGAACTCATGGAATTCTAGGGGGGCGGTAATGAAAAAAATTAGTTTTTAGCCATAACTCGGCCCACCGCATTTTTGCTCAAAATTGCTCATTTTGTAGCTCTTGAAAAGCCCTACAATGTACCTCCCCAGCATCCTATCCTAATTTATAATTTATAAATATATATATATAAATTTAGTTTTAGTATGTGTATTGTGAAAAAGTTATTCGTTGTGGTTTCTCGCGTTTATCTCTTTTCGCTTAATATATAGGAATATACCGTTGTTGAGAAAGTTGCAGAGCTTTAAAAACGAACAAAATGAATGCTCACTAGTTAAAACTTGAGTCCACAGGAGCCTCTGAAAGTCGCGAATGCAGCCTATGCCGATTGCCGCACGGCGGCTGAACTCTACGCGCGTCGCCGCTGGTATTGCCATTCAAATTGGCATTTACCAACAAATATTAAAAAAAGATTTTAATTTTAATTGCCAATAAATGTGCCTACATTTATTTAAAATAAAAATCAAATGTCAAACATGAAAGTAATGAAACATAATGCTAATTCAGAAAAACCAAAATAAATGTTTTCACAAATGCACTTTTCTTGCTTTTATACTAGCTAATTCATCTATAATGGAACTACTGTTCATTATATTGCAAATATCGTGTTCAATTGCTAACATGGATAATCCCACTAGTCTATCCTGACAGATACTGGACCTTAAGTAGTTTTTTATTATCTTTAATCGTGAAAAGACCTCTCACCGGTTGCTACAGAAACCGGGAGCGTTAGGAGAATTCGTAACGCAATGAATAAATTAACAAAAACAGTGTCCAGTTCCTGAGAATACAAGTATTGCAATATATCTAACGGATTACCAAAGTTGCAATTTTTAAAATATCTTTTAAAAGTTGAATCTCGTTGAATAATTCACTTCCAACAATGTCTTTTTCTTCTCTATCCGTTAAAACGTTTTCCACAGATTTTCACAAAGTTTTTTAACATTTTCTTCATCCCTGGTCATTGACTTTTTTAAGGCTCCACAAGAAATAAAATTTTGAAACTTGTTCTGTTAAAAGTTCAAATCTCTCATTAAGGGAATTTAAAGCGGTGTCCAAAATGGGGAAAAAAATGACACTTTAAAGTTATACTTCGGATCTGTTGGTATTTCGTCCGGGTGTTCATAATCAAACTGTATATTTTTTTCGTCTTCTTAGTACGGAGTCCTGTTCAGTTAGTTGTTTTGCAGATTCAAGTATGACATCAAAGTGTTCATCCGTTCGAAACCCCCTGAATACATGTTATTAGATTTTTAAAGAATCAAGGGAGCTACTTAAATCCATATTAGGATTTTGTAGCATTTTGCTTACTATATTTATTCTACTTAATACTTCATACCAGATTACGACTGAGCATGCAAACTCGTACGATTTTAAGTTAAATGCGAAGGCTTTTGCTTTATGTTTTGTTCCGCTATCAAACTGAGTACTTTCATAAATATTTATCAAGGCATCTAAGATATTCCCGATGTGATTCCTGAGTGGTTCCAGGGCGTCAATTCTTGATTCCCACCTAGTTGCTGATAAAGGTTTAAGAGTTTTTTTGGTTAGATAGTTTTCGAGTGCATTCCATCGTTTGGTTGAAGCACTAAAGAACTTGTATAATTCGTGAATAGTGTTAAAAAAGCTTATTGTTTCTGCGTTAACTTTAGCGGCATCGCTTATAACCAAATTTAAAGTATGTGCTGAATAGGGGACGTAAAACGCCCTGGGGTTCAAATTTACAATACGTCTTTGTACTCCATTGTTTTTGCCCTTCATGTTGGATCCATTATCGTACCCCTGGCCTCGTAAATAGTTGAAATTTAGTTTTAATTCTTTTAGAGTCCTCAAGAGATACTCTGATAAGCCCTTCCCTGTAGAATCAGCGATTTCTACAAATCCCAAGAAATGTTCTTCTACAGTAAATATATTTTGTTCATTTTTATGAACAAATCTTACTATGATCGTCATTTTGCTCGGTATGGCTGATGTCTAGAGTGTAGTCTAAAATGACAGAAAAATATTTTAGCATCTGTTATCATTTGAATAATTTTCTGCGAAATTTGTTTTGAAATCAAGGCCATCACTTCATTTTGAATGTTTTTTCCTAAATAATGAACAGTTTGTGTATGTTTGTCGCGAATCCTACTTATATGATTTGCCATAACAGAATCAAATTTAGCAAACAGTTCGACCAATTTTTAAAAATTTCCATTGTTATTTGTAGAAATAATATCTGAACTCCCGCGTAGAGCTAGGCGCTACCCAGCAAGATCTTTTATAATTTCAACAATTCTTTCTAGTACTGCTCGCCAGTGAAGCCTTTCAGATTCGTAAGCTTCCTCAAGTTTGCTGTCTATTCCTTTATAGTTTTGTAAAGCATTTTTTTAAAATCTATCCACTTGATAAAACTATTAAAATGTGATTTGGATGTTTCGTGAGAACTAAGCGTTTTTGAAACATTTTGCCACTTTGAAAAACCTTCACCGCATAATTTTACACTCCGTTCATCACTAAATAGTTTACAGCAAAAAGAGTAAACCTTATTTACATTACTTGAATAAACTAACCAGGTTCTTGGGACAATATCATCATTTGCGAGTTTTCTACCTATTACTAAAGTTTCTTCCGCTTTCGTCTTTCAAATATGATTGTTGTTTCACTTGTTTCGGTCCATGTTCTATGATAATTTTACGAATTTTGTTACTAATATATTCGGGCCATGTTGCCGGATCGGCACATTGAAAACTGCAGGTTCTGGTGTCGGCGATTATGTCATTTGTACTTGGGACTGACGCAGGAGATGATGGTCCTGCTTGAAGATCTGATCCAGACGGCTGTCGTTCGGATGAAAAATATTTTCACCTGCAGATGTGTCTTGGACTACTTGATCCTTTTCGTCTTTTTCAAAAATTTAAATAATTTGTTTTTAAATGAGCCTCTTCTTCTTCTCTTACGGCTTACCTTTTTCGGTTGGACGCTCCCGACAATTTCTTTTTTGCATCCATTTTAATTGACCATGCAAGTGTGACGTCAATTCGCCATTTTTGTTGCGGCACGTCAAGGGCTTGGTTCCAAATAAAATCAGCTGTTTATAATAATTTCCATAACCGATTTATTAAAGTAGTTTAGTAGTTCATATTTCATCAATTTTTATCAGGTGAATAAAGTAATTAACAAAATAAGACATAATTTAACAGTTTTAAAAATAAATTGGCGAGATAATTACTTTTATACAGTTAAAAATATTTATGAAACAAAGTGAGGTTATGTTTAGGATTGTTTTTAAGCAATTTCAGTTATTCTACGGCAATTTATTATTAAAATGCTTAGTTTTACACAGGTCCAACAATGGTAATGTGCTTTGCACCAACCTGTAAACATTACAGCGAAAAAATGCTTGTAAATTTTTTCGTTTTCCCAAAGAAGAAAGCGTTTTAAAAAATGGCTCCAATTCATTAGGTAGATTTTTGTTAATTATAAAAATTACAATTAATAATGTTACATTTAAGGCGAAAAGACCGACATCCCAGTGTGCACTCTCGCATTTGTGCTTGCCATTTGTTGATGGTAAGACGGAGAATGGACCAACAATATTTAACATCAAACATCAAAAAAGCAGGACACACAATTCCTTAACAAATGCGGTTTTAAGTTCCATGTTAAAGAAATTTTTGTCTACAAAAATACCAGAGCACCACTTTTAAGATGAGTTGTCCTTTAAGACACCGAGTACTTGGTGGTAAACGTAAAACAGTTCTCGAACCCTAGAACCGCAGTTTTACCGAAAACAATTGAGCACGATCACCAGCACCAGTGGTGCTTTAGATTTAAATCTTGTGTTTCTTCTACGCTGCACTAAGAAAAAACATCGATATCTGCTTTTATTATGTGCTGCTGTGCCATTTACCCTTTGTAAGTAATAGTATATAATTTGCATGAGGACGTTAGATCCTTCTTCATTCTATTAACATTAAACTATTATATCATAATAAGTTATTTTATTGCAAGAAAATACAACGAAATAACAAATCTATACATAACCTCACTTTAAGTATGTTGCTGTTAAAAATGAATGAACTGACTAATTTTCTTATGTAATTAGTTAAAAGACATGCGGGTTATTCATACCACTTACCTTCACAAATAGAACAGCCAATTATAATATTTGTTACACAAAATTAAACTAATAAAGTAAAGACATAAATATGTAAACATAAGTGTATTTGGAACCAAGCTCTTTAACTACCCTAACCAAAATGGCGACCATGACGACAACACTTGCATGGTCAATTAAAATTTAAACAACAAAACATAATAAGACAAGACATGCAAAATTTTTGAATACCTGCTCAAACTACAAACATCAAAATAATCCGTGTTGTATTTTTAATAAATACGATAGGTACTTAACACAACAGTAAGAAGAGTTCAGTAACACCACACTACTTATATGAACTTGTGAGAATCTGTACATTTGCATTCTTTATATTTGTGCTATCTTAGTTTGTTTGGGTTTGGATTATATTACATACTAATCACCCGCCACGAAATATAAACACACTTTAGTTCAAATAATGTTTCGTAGAAATCACGTGTCAGTTTCTATGAATCATTAATGAATAAAAATGAACGTAAGAACTGCATTTTCAGTCAAACTGAACGTTGATGTTTGCATTCAATTCTACTTTTGCTCATTTTTGATGATCATTATTAAAAAAAGATAACAGTTCAAATTTTATAACAACCAAATATTTTCATATAGAAGGTATTTAATTTCGTTTTCATTTCTGGTTTTTGGCGCCCCTTAAAGAAAAGCGCCCCAATGCGACGCATCGTTTGCTTATGCCTTGAGCCGGGCCTGAAATTTCGAGTAGAAAATGCATTTCAGTTTTTCAAGGACAATTTAATTCATGTATAACAAATCGCATATTCCGCAGTATAATTGTCACTTTGACATCGGCAAAAATTACCTACAACGTTTATAGCGACAAATGCACCACTGGTTTTTTCACTTAGAATTTTTAATCAATTATTGTGGTCTCTACTGATATTTAAAGTTGTCAATCTGACAGTTTATTCAAATTAATATTTGTAAATGCATTCAGAATAAATAGTTTCACATGTTCTAGTTTTCTTATTCATTAAATTGTCCTGCCGAATTAACTCGAGGTTTGTATTTAAGCAAGTAAATCTGTGTTGTTTAAATTCTAATCTGTTTTCTTTAGAATTTGATTCGAAAACTGTCAACCTAAAAACGCGTTTTTAATAATTGACAGTTTTTCTAGTGAAATGCTAGACAAAGATTTTAGTTAAACAACACAAATTTACTCGGCAAAATACAAAGAGTCCAGTCATTATAGGGAGATTACTTTGGAAATCGACATACCCAGCTATAAAGTCGTATAAACTTGTATTTTGACATCCCAAAACTTGTCCCAAGATTCACACATGATAGGATGGTCGCAATTTTAAAGTTAGAGGTCAAAGGTCACAAAAATCAATGCTTTAAACATTGTTTGTAAATATCTCTTATGGGTTTTACGCTATTTGTATTTATTATCAATATTGTAGAGAATTGAACTCTGTATGACTTTTGTTTGAAACATTTTTTTCTAGGTCGAACCGTTTTCGAGATACTGGGCAGAGAGCGGGTGGTTAGAGTATCATTTGAGTTCAACTGGTAGTCCTGATCGAAAATACGTACTATAAAGATTATAAGTTATTGTAAATATATAATTATCATTTTTTATGTACTATTACATTACATTTCATTATTTTTTTACTTATCTATTTTTAATTAAATCAATTAATTTAATAACACTTACCTGCCAGTGTAGTTAAAAATTGATAAGGAAAAATTTAAATCATATTTTATTCTAACCTAATTTATAATAAATAAAAATAAATGAAATAAAAAAACGATTATCAAAGTTAAAAAAAATGAATAACAATTATAAGAACACAAGGTCTAATTTTAATTTTCTTCTTTTTCTTCATCGTCGTCGTTGTAACGCTGCTATAGAATTTGAAGTTCCTCTTCATTATCGTCTTCATCGACATTTGCCCTTAAGTTTTCTATGATTTCTGGGTCAAAGGTTGCATCTTCATTGACATCCATCTGATATAGTACAGCATTAAGGCAAGCTTGCCCATGACACTGTCCACAAGCTAAAGAACACTGCAACCCCACTTTCCTGCACCCACACCTTGAGCCACAACTACTCTTGCAGTTACAGAATATTGTAGTAAGTAATTTATCTGGAACAAACGTTGGGTAACAAAATATAGAAAATACAAAAATAAAATTATTAGCAATTTTCCAATTCTCCAATATATACTCAAGAAAATTTAGAGTGGGTGATTGTAGATTGCCAAAAGTATGAACAAACACTTAATAAATTTTAATTTAATTTAACCGTTAGTTTTATGCAATCCTTTCTCACCTGGCATCATGTTTAGGAAATCTAAAAAAAACTTAAAAATTTGTTGACCTCAAATCATACTCTAACCGCACGCTCTCTGTTCTCTATCTAGGAAACGCTTGGACGAATAAAAAAATATTTTTAACAAAAATTGTAGAAAATTTAATACTGTAGGTATTGATAATAAATACAAGTACAGTAAAACCCATAGGGAACGAGATATTTACAAAAAAATGTTCAAAAAATTGATTTTTGTGACCTTTAAATGTATGACGTTTTTAGATACCCTTGTTCAAATGATCTAAAATATTTTGAATACCACACTAGTTTTACTTATGTTTAATATACATGGAAATATAATTTTGTTGATATAGGTTTTAACGTTTTGTATTTTAATAAATTTGATTATTTTGTGAATCAAGTCATGATTATCGTACAGAGGATTCAAAACGCAAGCTTTTAATATTTATCAATTTTCTTTCCCACATGACAATCATTTGATTCACAAAATACCCAACTTTATTAAAATACACAATATTAAAAGAAAGTATCGCACAAAAAACAAAGTTTCAATGTTTATTAAAAATAAAGACACAGTGTGACAAATTTGACACGTTTTAATGAGAAATGGTCATATTTAGCTTATTGATGAATCCCCGGAAGTAGTTTTATCGAAGTACGCAATAATACATAGCGAATTCTATTACAAATAAATAGGTTACAGTCAACTTGCAGCACAACCGGGAGTAATTAGATGTTACAAATATTTTTAATCTCAAATTTTCAGATTTTAATTAAATCTACTTTCTCTAAAACGTCTAATTCCAAAAGAATAATCCTTGTATAAACAATCGTGTCATACTGTTGCATTAGAGTTATTGCGAAAAAGCAATTTAATTTGTAAAAGTTCATTTATCAACAGGAAAAATAAAAAGTATTACTTTAAGTTTTACTACAGGCGCCTGCTGCAACGTTTATCTTATGACTCAAGTTTCTGATCAATGTTTCATCCGCTTTTGAGTTATAAATATTGCCGATCACGTATTTCTGACAAAGTGCACTGCATTCCATGCAATCATTTCCACATATCATTAATATTCAATTCACATAATATAATACATTAAACTTACATGTAACTTGATTTTATTAAGAAATATATTATATTAATTTAGTTGTTTCATTTTTTGTGTACAAAACTAGAATACCTACTGATCTGTCGGTTTAGGTAAATTATATCTTTGGACTTTATTTTATCAACGCATCATCTCTTACTATGTACTGCTTTCAGATTGGGATTTCCATTGTATTACTGGAATAACACATGGCTACATATTATATAAATATAATTATATATTTTTAGATGACAAAATATATGGAAGTAATAGTCGAATTTACCAAATGTTATCATGCTTTATAAATGCATGCACTAATCTAGTGAGCCATGTTCACTCGACAGATGTCGTTCTCTTATTGTTAAATAATGACCATAAATACCGGATAATGACACAAAGTTTGCTAAAAAGAACGATGTCAAACGTAAAATACACCTTCGTAATTACTTTCGTTATATCCTGTATTAGTATTACCTCTTACTTTCCACTCTATGAAGCCTAAGATCTGTTATGTTTCTGTGGTGTTATGACAGCATTTGTGTTTTCAATTGTAAGATTTGAAAGAACAAATTTATTTGTAATAAGTGATTTTTTTCTGAGGGATGTATTTTTCTAAAGATTACTTTATTGTACCTTCATTGTTTATGAAGCATTCCTGAAATACATGTCTGTTTTTGTCTGTTATGGATTTTTTTTAGAAGTAACCGTGTCGGGTAACTTCACGAACCCAACAAGATGATGAGTTCGTCCCGATCTGAAAGCAACTAATGGTGTATTTGATGATCCTGATTATGAGTCGTCAGTGAGTTCAGAAACGCCATTCGAAGTTTCGAAGAAGGTTTACAGGGAAAGAAAGAAAAGAAAATTGATGCGAATATGGACCCTGAAGCAGTAGCCGAATCATCACAAAATGGCCCCTGGATAATTCATGAGCTGTACCTTCTAATACAAAACTATTTGGTTTGCCCCCACTTCCTGTTGCCGTTTCTAAAGGTTAAAAACCAAGTAAGAATGTACCATAACTGCACATAACCAGCACTCATATTAAGGGTGCCTTAGAAACTACAGAAGCTGCAAAAAATTAAAGAATAGGAGAAAAAAAACGGAAGAGAAGAGATAAAGATGCAAAAAGAAAGCTGAATGATAACCAATAATCTTCAAATTTATCCATATCAACCAATTATGTGGAGAGTTAATAATGATGGTTATGTCGGAGACATACAAAAATCTGTTTAATTTGTAACAAATCAGGTAAAGATTGTATTTTGTACACCTGATGTTTATGTTGAAAATGGAGCGATACTGAATGTACTGATGTGATTACAGCAGATTGAACAAAGGAAAGGAACACCAACTGCAGCGTCTATTTAACCAACAGAAAAACACCAAAAACTGCACCAAAACTTGACTCGGACACGTGTTTCAACAGCTAAGCTGTCATCATCAGCGATACCGATACTAAAATTAAAAACAAGGGGAAGCTTATATATACTCTCTGCTTATCACGCATCGTTAAACTTAATTGATTCTTAGATAAGCTTAAATAATTCCGAAAATCCTAATGGACCGTTATCATCATAATTCATAAGCAAATTTCTGTTTTTAAAAATTTATAAACTTTCATAAGAATCAAGTTCGTTTTTATTATCTACCCTCTTAATTAATTCAATGTCGGCTACTTTATGGCCATTTTCAAGCATACGCATGGCAACACTGGACCTATCTGTGGGATGATATTTGACATGAGCTACGTGATCTTTAAAACGAGTTTTAATAGGTCTCTTGGTTTGCCCTATATATACTTGGTTACAGTCTTTACAATTAATTTGATATATTCCCGATTTATCACACATTTCTATTGGGTCTTTCGGATTCCCTAAAAGATTTTGCAAGTTGTTACTACTAGAGGTTACGGTTTTATAACCAAATTTTGAAATTATTTTTTGAAGACCTTTTGTGTATGTGGGATAATTTGGTAATTTGACATATTTCTTATCTATTTTGGTATTACTAGTTCCTAACGTTGTAATGTTTGTAATGTTTAACTTATGTTTATGTTTTCTAATTATGTTTGTGACAATTGATTCTTGAAAACCATTGTATGATGCAATCTGCTTAATATTTCGCAGTTCTTTATCAAAGTTTTGTTTTGACAATGGGAAATGTAATAATCTGTGAATCAAAAGTTGAAAGATGCAAGTTATGTTGCATACTATGGTTGGAATCATTTGTTATAAACCTCATAGTGTTAGTGTCTTTACGATAAATATCTATATCTAGTTTGTTGCCATTTCTTGTCACTAAAGTGTCTAAGAAAGGTAACTTAAGGTTTGTTTCTGTTTCATAGGTAAACTTGATCGTCTCAAATTTTGAATTTAAAATTTCTACAAATTGCTGAGGGCTGTAAACTTTAGTGTCGATGACTGCAAAAACGTCATCTACATATCTACACCAAATTCTAGGAAAATATTCTAAATTATTTTTTAAATAGGTTTTAAATTTACCCATGAACAGGTTAGCCATAAACGGAGATAAACTGTTACCCATTGTTGTACCAGTTTTGTTGATAAATATTATTGTTAATTTGAAAGTAGATTTGACTCATACATAATCTTGCTAATTTAATAAAATTATCTACTTCTGAATTGTCTAAATGCTGTTGAAACACGTGTCCGAGTAAAGTTTTTGGTGTTTTTCTGTTGGTTAGCAGAAGTGAAGTTTGTGACCATTACAAAAGGATATAATTGCTTTCTTCATCTTACCCGCCTAGTTGATGTAAGATGACGAATTTGACATGAAGTTATAAACATAAAAAAATAGGTAAATAACGTAAAGAACCCTTTAAATCTAAATGTACAAAGATGACTCTAAGATGACAAACAAGATATTATGCTAAAATCAGGTAGAGAAATCACTATCATAAGCTTATTGTTGTCATTTTCTCCTACTAACAGTATAGTGTTCAATAATAAATATCTAATATCTCTTTGTTTAAAATCTATCAATAATTAACTACAGTCCAAGAATATAAATTGAACTGGAATTTGTTTTTGTTTCTGATAAAATTAATTGCTACTTATCCAACAAGTGAAGAAAGCGATCTGTTAGACACAAGATTTTTTCCACGACATTCTCCAAAGAACCAACCTAATGAAAGAAAAACTATTTATTGTAAACGTAACTTTTTGTTACACGATTTTGTCACAATTTTGTACATAAACACAAAATTCAACAATAGGTGGGTCACAATAGTCTAGGCACAGTATTTATTCTGTGGTGTCGGTGTGGTCCCAACCTATCATAGCGCAACGTTGCCAGCCGTATAATTCTAACCAATAAACGTAGGGTAACATAATATATTAAATTAAACAAAAGTGATTGAATACTAAATTAAATGGTTTAACTAAGTGCTAGACGCACAGTTCTTAATTTTTTAAAGAGACATTCTTACAGCACGACATTTTTGCTCTCTAGTGAAGAAAAACCAATTGACTTCTCCATTTGTAGAGAAAATAGTTATTTGTCCATCAAGTGAGGAAAGCGTTCTTTTCTCATGTGTTAGACACAACATTTTTTCTACGACATTCACCAAAAACCAACCAATCAACCAACCAACCAACCCAAATGAAAGAAAAACTATTAATTATAAACGTAACATATTGTTACAGGATTTCGTCACAATTTCGTACGTAAAAGCAAAAGTCAATAATCGGAGGGTTACAATAGTCTCGCATATTTATTCTGTGGTCTCGGTAAGGTTTCAACCTGTCATAGTGCAACGTTGCTATCCGCGTAATTCTAACCAATAAATGTAGGGTAACAATGTTTAAAAGTCGAAATATAATATACTAAATTAAACAAAAGTGACCGAATAATAATAGTTATTTGTGTAACAAAAATTAAATTGTTTAATTAAGTTCCAAGCGACATTTTTGCAACATGACATTATTTCCTCACTAGTGAGGGAAATACAATTTTCCTCACTATTTGTGAGTGTGTCGTGGAAAATAAATATTTTCTTAAATTCTTTAAGTGAGCGAATGTTCGAATCATCCAAATTGATAGGCATTCTAAGTAGAAAACTATACTTTTTCTATGACTAGGTCATATTCATGAAATATCATAGTTTTTAACTTCAACTTCTAACTCACAGTTAAAATATTAGGTTCATTTTGTACTTACAACTCGAAAATAATTTCTAGCATTTCTCTTGGCTGCTTTTATCATATAATTTTTTTCCGCAAGTAGATACGATGAGTGGGGTCTGAGATACAGCCGCTTATCTCGCTTATTTACCGACTATGTACAAGAACAAATCTATTCTTTATTAATTATCAAGAGACGTGGTGCAGTTAACTTCAATTGATTACGTAGGTACTACTCAATATATATCCGCATAATAATACTTAGAAGTAAAAGTTCTACCTGGAGTTCTATAGGAAAGATGTCCAAACACCTACATTGATTGCGCCTCAAACCACGACCTTTATTTTTGTCGGTGAGCATACCTTACCTTACCTGTTATACAAAAAGAAATACTGTTTAAAAAATAAAATTACTTTTATTTTAAATGTTCATGTCAAACTTAGAACGTGCAAGTAAACTAAGCTAAGCGTCAAATAACTTTTCTTTACAATCGAAAAATAGAATAACAGTTGTATTTAATTATATTGTTATTGTAATTATATTAAAGTAAAAATCTAAAAAGACGTTATCTGATAAACAAAGAACAATTTTGTACTCACCGGGAGACTCCACCCCCTATCTTTGTCATCATTCGGTTAACTAGGTCCATTTAATTATTCCATACAGTAATAATATAAATTTATATACTCTTCCACAACTAACTAGAGTCACCTGAAATAAGTGGATGCTTCCCCGGACGCTTAATCTAGTTGGCATCCCAATGACCAAGATTGGTGGCACCTAATAAGACTACCATCTCCACCTGAATCATGTCATTCAGGTAGCCCGCAACACCCCTTTTGCGAGTAACCCCACCTGAAGGGACCACGACATTGTGTCGGACAACTGTGCACCGGGGGTGAATGATTAAATGTTATTCAAATACACCAAACAACCTTTTGTTGCCGGTTCACTACTGATTTACATCTCAACTCTCGGTCTACTCAAATTTCATTATTTTCCAAATTATAATAAAATATAATCTCATATTTCTCATTATTAAAAATAAATCTTATTCTATCTGACAGTCACTCTGATAAAAATCTCCGCACTCTATATTTTTTATTTCCCATTAAACCTTTCTACAGGAAGTCATTTATTATAAACCAGATGTAAATAAAACAAGAACAACAACATACAACAAATAATTATATACTTCTAGAAAAAAATCAAAAACAGAAAACATAATAAAATTCAACTTTAACACTTTATTATTACACATGATGTTCTATGTCCTTTGATAGATGATTACGCAGTTCATTTTCCACAAAAAACCCTGGTAAATGGGTGTCCGATATCCGATGTTTTAAAGATATTTTGGTGTTACTATTTTTTTGGTTTTTGGCAACATTGCCTCAAATTTATTAAATTATGAGTTTTTAAATGAAGGCGAAAAAAACGAATGTATCACGTTAATGAGTAGGGTACAATTTTCTATTAGAGAGCTAATACACAATAATTAGTCTGATTTTATCTGAGTATTAAATTATAATTGTAACTTTAAATATGTAAACAAATAGTCGTCTGTTCTAAAACATAATATTTGATTACTGGAAATTTTTACGCAATTAAATTACAGCTCCCTAAATTTTATCTTCATTCAAGTGGTACAATCGTTTTTTTTTCAGAGTAACAGTAAACAGTAAAACATAAAATATCTCTACAACAGTTGAAAATTGGACACCCATGTATACGACCGTTTTTGTTGGAAATGAACTATATAATCGTCTCCTTAAGTATCTTCCTCTCGTAACATTGTCATTTTAAACATTGTGTAAATCATCTTAAAAACTTGACTTCAACTTAATTAGCTCTTAGTTAACCAATTAAATATTCCTAACGTTTCAAAGTATGTACCATTTATTTTTTATTATGTTAGAGTATCTATTCTATTTGTGAACATCAAATTACTTTTTTGCACTCCCTTCGTATGAAACTATCAAACAGGCACCGAAACGTTGTTATTTCTACAAAAAAATTGCGTATGTACCTACCTAAATAATTTTGTTAAACATGGTGCCACCAAAGAAGATACTTGCGTCATTATTTTCTGATGTACGAAATAACGTACCAATAAATGTTAGTATAAGACATAGATATGTGTAAAATAAAGAGAGAAGATGTACTATTTGCGTTATGAATAAAGTTACTCAATTGATTTCAATTTCATTTAAGTTGACGTTCTGTCAAATATCGGTCGCTGTCATTCTTGCTTCATTATGTATTTTTGGTTATTAATTGCTGTCACTTGTTACTTTTTAAGGTTAGTATTTCAACTGACATCCACATATCTTGCCAACACTGTTTTAGTTACTTTCTAATTTTAACCCGTAACTCTCAATGCTCAAATTGACTCAGAAGTTTTTAATATTGATTCATATGCACATACTTATGACGCAGGGATCTTCTTTCATGGCAAGAAGTATACAATGCTGTGTTTCACTTTATTCATATGTGCTAGAATAATACATGATCAAGTGAACCGTGTTAATAAATGTGACTCTAATAATCGTATGTCGACACTTAATTAATATTTTGACATTCTCATTTTGACGTTTTGTTTTGATTCTTGGTTTAGTATGCTTTGTATATGTAACTGCATTTATCTATATTTCTTTTTTCAAGAATTCAGACAATATTAGTACATATTAGTAGTTCAATAACTACATAATTCATAGAAATTAATCCAGGAAATTAAATAAAATAAGCGACATCTGGCTAAATGTAATGTAATTACATGTTTTTGGTATTACAGAAATCTGTATAAAAAGATTATATTAACGTCGACATAAGCTTACAAAAATTAATTCAGACAGTTATTCAAAATGAGTCATACGCAATCTTATATTTTTAACTTTACATTATTTGTTATCTAGAATGCAATTACACACATTTTAATTTTTGTAAATGCCGAAAAAACAACCCAAATCTACAAATAAAAATTTGACAATTAAATAGGTTATTTTGGATGTCATATGATAAATGAATGCATCCTTCGATTTGCGTATATCCATAGCTTTTTTACTTTTTCAAATAAAGGTGAACTGTTAATCTCACTTTAAATAGTTGTCACTTGACTAGGCGCATCAATCTTGAAACGAGGGCTACTCTTATTGGCTCAGATTGTTGGCGGAAAAAATAAAATTCAAATTGCTGCTCGAGCTTCATGAAGTTTGTCGATACTGTCAAAGACAGTGAAGGAATTAATGTCACCATTTTAGGTACATAATTATATTTTAATTATTACTTACTTATATGGAACGTTGTTTCGGCTGAATTATGTTTATCACCACACTTACAACCCCTTACATAACAGTGCAACATCTTAACTTCGAACAATTGCACGAAGCGATTTTGAAGGTTAAATGTCACGAAGTGTCACGAACGAATCAAAATAAATGTGAAGTTTGTGGATATGCATCAACCATCAACCCATGTCACTCAAATTCTCTAAAAAAGTACATCATGTCTGCGCCCTATAATGTGCCACAATTTGAGTCAGTACGGTGTAATGTTAACAGCCCATCTTTATTTATGAGGTTCGTGTTTGAATGTCATAATAGCAGAAATTCGAAAACCTGATTTTAGAAAAATATTGTGTATTTTTATTTTATTGTATAAAATTAAATTAAAAATTCCAAGAATAATATTAAATTACGTCTTAAATGAATCAAGTTGTCATAATAAATTAATTGTAATCGAGATGCCATAAAAACCCGTTCAATGAAGGCTTAATTTAGATGAAAAGTATTTTTCAATTGATTTCGGCGTTGTCATTTTTTCAAAGCAATTTAAAAATCCAGCAACAGAAAGGAAATGTCACAAATTTAGTGTTTTTAAAAATGTTGGAATTTGTTTTTGTAAATTTGTAAATCTACGTATTTAAATAGTCTAAAAAAACTTCCAATTAGCCATACTTATTTTGTATGATAGCGCTAATCTTCACTTTTTCAACTTGCTAAAACTCAATTTGTATAAATGACACCCTTGATTTCTTTCAAATGTTCTAATGCAGTTTTTAATTGTCTATTGATGTGCACTAGTGCATTTTTCCCCTAACATCTACAGTTGTAGTATATTTATTTATTTATTATTTAATAATAAAGGCTGAGACATCAAAGCCTATGTAAGCCTATGAAATTAAATATAATGACGAGTACAACTGCAAAAATAATGAATTAATTCCTATTTTAATATGAACTTAAATATAACATAAATCGAAAAGCATTATACATCTAAACAGAATAAGTCAAATTCAATAATAAAACATAAGAAAGTAAAGGTGAAAAAACCAACACAACTAAATTTAATTAATTAAATGACACGTAAAAAATTAGATAATTAAATTGATGCAGAAAGCCAATCATCGTATCTATTTTTAAATGTCTTTAAGGAGGGTGCACAGACAACAGAAGCAGGGAGATTATTCCAACGTAAAAAAATTCTATTAGTTAAAAAATTTTGGCGGACACTAGTTTTAAAGTTTTTTAACAAACACCAAAAACTGCAACAAAAACTTTGCTCGGACACGTGCCTCAATAGCTAAGCTATCATCATCAGCGAACCGAGTAAAGTTTTTTGTTGCAGTTTTTGGTGTTTTCCCGTTTGTTAAAATAAACGCTGCAGTTTAGTGTTCCATTCCTTGGATTTCTTTTTTAAGTTTACGTTCATGACCTCTAAGGTGAGGATCAGTATTAGACACAAACAGGAATGATAAGTCACAACAGAAAAGAAATTGAAAACAACCGTACGTTACTATTAGATCACCTCGCGTTTTACAATCAGCAATAGTTGTGAGGTTGCACATATAAAGTCTTGATTCATAAGAAGGCCTGAGTTGACCAAACGACAAACGTATTGCACGACGTTGCACCGATTCACCAGATCTGCGCCCTAGTTTAATTTTAATATGTGCCAAGCATAAATTATGCCCTTTAAATTATACTGAAAATTACTCAATAAAATTACTAAATTGATGACTATCGAAGTTATTTATGTTTTTTTTTACGGATTTTGAGTTTGATAGAGAAAATAATGTTACTCGTAAAAAACAACACTTGTCCGTTGATATTTTTTATTCAAAAATCGACTGATTTTTGACCTTGTCGTGGTAAAAAAGATGAGATTTATTCTGTTCTTCTTGCAATTCATCGCACTTTTTGAATACATTTCAGAATATAGTATTTTTATCCAAAATTTTTAAGAAAAAAATTGAAAATCTGACCGAAATATAGATATTTTAGGTTAGGAATAAGATATCGAGGTGTGGTTTTCACCAGCTTATTTGGGCTTTTACTATTTTTTTATGATAAGAAAATGATACCGTTCCATTTAAGTTTTCCGAGAAAAATTTCTGTGATAATTTCGGAAAATGCCCTCTAGCGGCCACATGCCAAATTACGATGACCATAAATACGGTCAGTATTGTAACCTAAAGAAAGCTCTTTTCAACGCCACTAAGCTCATTAAATTATGTTCAGCCATTTTGAAATTGTTGGCATTTGTTTACAAGCATTTTCAAAGACCCTCTTCACTTTATTTTTACAGATATGAAAAAAGTATTAAATAAAAAATATGAGAATTTTTCTCAACTATAAAAAGCATTTATTTATTTATTGTGTTAATATAGCGAAAACCCGACTAAATCCAAATTTTTAAATTCAAGATGGCGGCTACGCCCCCTAGCGGCCATCTCAATACTTTGAAAACAATTTCCAGCTTTTACTTATGGCCACTTTTGTTATGAAATTTTTTACCGCAAGTCTCTACGATGAGTAGTTCCTGAGATATAACACTTTGCATTCTTATTTGTTCACCCTGTACATAATCGTTTGGAACGACACTTTCTGAAACGATTTATTTAGGAGATAAATAGCACTGTTTGCTTTTCTGCGAATTGTAGATATGTAATCGGGCCATGGCAGATTTGCTGACATAATTACTCCCAGATCACAGTGAGAGCTGATAGGTGCTAGATGGCATCCGTTGATAGAGTAAGGCATGCGTGGGTTATTCTTACCAAGATGCAGTACAACACGCTTGTCGACATTTAACGGTAATAACCAGTCATCACTCCATTTACCATCTAGGTCCTGTTGTATTTCTCGTTAGTTGGTAGAGGGATTACCATAAATTTTTATGTCGTCCGCAAAGGCTGAGCAGGAAAATGACACAATCGCAAAAATACCCGATATATATGCGAGAAGCAACAAAGGACCTAATAGGGATCCCTGGGGTACTCCACTAACCACAGTACGAAACGACGAGTGTTCAACTCTAACACAGAATCTTCGGTTTGAAAGAAATCCTTCAATCCAGACAAGTAAGTTTCCACCAATGCCCAAATCTTCTAATTTGTATAGTAGGCGGTTTTTTGGTACTCTATCAATAGCCTTGGCGTAATCGAGGTAAATAACGTCAATAGGGCATTTATTATCCAAAGCAATGGTCCAGACATGTTAATAGGTTTGAAATCACAGATCCTTCCGGCACGAAGCCATGTTGTACCTTTGATATTACACCCGTAGAGAGGAGAAATAAGCGAAGAGCGTCGCTTATTATGGTTTCCATTAGCTTACTAGTAATTGGAAGAAGACTGATCGGTCTGTAGTAACTGCCAGGGTCTAATTTATCACCTTCTTTAAAGATTGGCGTGACGGAGGCAGTTAACCATGCTTCAGGGATTTGATGATATTGGAAGGATGATTTAAGAAATATATTAGCAGGTAGGCCGTCAAGACCAGAGGAACACTCGGTTTTTAATTTTTTATATAATTTATAATTAATTGTTGACCGAAGTCGATGTCACACACAGAAATGTTCTGTCGAAAGATAGACTATTTTCAAATGAAGTTGCTAGCAAATCTGCAGTTTCTTTGTTTGTTAAGCAAAATGTCGACTCATTTTTTTTCAGCAAAGGAATCTTTACGGCTGAGTGAAGGGTAGTGCGCATGTATTTAAATCATTTCTTTTTATTGTTGCTCTTTGCAATGGACTCCTCGTAATTAATACGAGATTTGTTAATAGCCCGTGATAGAAAAAAATTTTCTATGTGTTCTTTAATCCGTGAGATCACTATTACGTGGAAATATGCGCCATAACTTTTTTTTTATGGTTAATTATGGTAAGAATCTCGTGATTAATCCAAGGTTTTAGATTATCTTGCTGGACAGATTTTTCCCGAGCATGTTGCAAAAGTAAGGTTGATAGTATTTGATGAAATGTTCTCTAATCGCCATCAGGATCGACGTTGGAAAGTTCTTAATGTTACGTTTACGTGGCAGAGATAAAAAGAACTGCATTGTAAAGGTTATGGTAACGTGATCCGATATTCCAACTGGCGGCCCTATTTCATAACTCGTTACGAGTTTAGTATTGCTAGTGAGCAGAAGATCCAACATTGATGATTGCTGGCTAGTTTTAAGTCGAGTGAAGTACTAAATAAGTTGAGACAATCCACATCTGTTGATTGTATTCAAAAAAGTATGTAAGAGCATTATGGGGAGCACGAGTATTAACCAGAGACTAGATGAGTTCAGAGAAATTTAAATCTCCAAG
This sequence comes from Abscondita cerata, assembly GCA_030710515.1. Classification (NCBI taxonomy): domain Eukaryota; kingdom Metazoa; phylum Arthropoda; class Insecta; order Coleoptera; family Lampyridae; genus Abscondita; species Abscondita cerata. Next base: position 183,982 of record JALBCR010003036.1, read on the forward strand.
TATAACACTGATTTCCGAAATTGAAATTTTTTCAAAAAGTGTCTGTAAACGCAGGCTATAATTAAAAATAACTGTCCCCTACTTAAGAGTAATGCCAGAGTGTCAATATTCGGACAAGCAAAGTCAATTATTTGGATTTTAAAAGCAGCAGCAATTTGGTTGCTAATGTAGATACAGACGCCACCAGAAGCAGCATTGAGACGGGCAATAATGGCGGGGTTTTGGAGTTGGATCACAGAGACCAATTCAGAAAATTTAGCAGAGATAGACGCAGGATTGGTGTACAAAACTTTCCATTGGTCTAAATTACTGACTAGTATTTTTGGACTAAGCCAACTATTTGAGGGACGCCTTTAATGTATTTTATTGTCAAATTTACCTCGCCAGCGTCCAATCGTCTCTGAAGTTGCGCACGTAACTCGTTCAAATAGCTCAGTTGGCCTGATGTTTTATCGTCCATTATACTTATTTTATGATAGTTCTGCGAGTTTAAAAGCTTGTTTTTATTTCTTAATAATACTTGGCCGTGAAGGAATCAGGCAGAATAACTTTTAGAGCTCTCGGTTTGTCAGTAGGGCGCCCTAATCGAAACCAGCTAATAGGTAGGTACGGAAGAGGAACCGATATAAGTTAAGATTTCTGAAATCGAAATCGAACAGTTAGCACAAAGTGACATTATTACCGGTTATAATTTTTTTTTGTTTTTTTACTATTTGTTTATAGTTATAGGTTCTAATTCAGATAATTAGTAATTATTATTTTTAAGCTTGGATGGTTAGTTAATTATATTCACCATATTCGTTAAAATTGGCTCTTCTTTTTAATTAGTTAATGTTTAAAATAATATAGAAATAAACAAATTTAGTTATTTTAATAATTTTGTCGACCGAAAAATATTTTTTCCACGACCAACATGAAAACTTTACAAACTTATATCTTAATATAGATTCCTTAAAGTGGAGGGAAGAAATAGAGTCACTACCCTTGATTCAATGTGCCGACGTTTCGCCCGACCTATGCGGGCTTCTTCATATTGTTCGACCGTTTCGTAATATAGTGTGTCTTATTAATATATATTTATTTATTTAATTTATAAACTTTTAATTTGTCACCGCTGTTAATCTCGGTGAATAATTTAGTGTATAATTTTGTTGGTTTTTTAAATATTATGTTAGATGTGACTGTCACGCTCTAAATTTCAAGAAGCCTTGAAGAAGCCCGCATAGGTCGGGCGAAACATCGGCACATTGAATCAATGGTAGTGACTCTATTTCTTCCCTCCACTTTAAGGAATCTATATTAAGATATAAGTCTGTAACTGTAATTTTGGAGGATAAAATTAATTCAATGAAAACTTTACATTTCGTAGTCATAAACCACTAGAAAAAATCTACCATATCTAAACATCTGCAGAAAATCATTTCGTTACTAGTAACGGTATATATACCCCAATTGACTGAATGTAGTTGCGAAAGCTGATTGGTTGCTCGGTTTGATTTGAAACTGACATTTATTTATCTAATCTGAAAATCTGTCAAAACGACGTCTACACTTCAAATAAAAAAGTAAACTTGATATAGTTATTTTCCTACCGATTGTCGAAAGTAGCAAATATTTGCACTTTCGCACGAGTTAGGAACAATATTTTTTAGACGGTTTGAACAACATAACTGAAACTAATTATTAATTTCCAATTCCATCGGAGACAAATTCCTTTATAATCTGGATACCTTAAACCGTTGCTATGGTCATGTTGTTTATTATTTTAAATTGTTTCTTATTCTCGCTGTGAATTTCTGAATTTCTAGAAAGTGTGTTATCTCCTTTAAACTGTAAACTATAAAATATTGATAGTGATCTGTAAACTCTGAAATATGGATAATGATGAAGATAGTATTTTAGAAGCAGAAATTGAAACCAGCCTCAAGTTGTTGCCCCCTAAATCACGGCAATGCTATGAGGAAGCTTATAGCAAGTTTATGGAGTGGCGAAAGCACAACAGGGTAAATTCTTCGTTTTCGCAAAACGTCCTGCTTGCGTATTTTGGAGAGCTGTCGAAAATTGCCCCAAGCACATTATAGACGCAATTTTCTATGATAAGAAGCACGCTTATTGTTTGCCAGAATACTAATGTTAGTCAATATCCTAAATTGAAAGCCTTTCAGAAAAGAATGTCGCAAGGATACAAACCGAAAAGATCGAGAACTTTAACTGCTGAAGAAGTTAATAAATTCATAAAAGAGGGCAAATATTTGTTACAGAAAGTAAGTACATCTCGGTAAACAAAAATCCTTCATCAATTGAAGTTTCAATTTTAGGTAATTTTGGTGTTCGGAATTAGTAGAGCCATGCGAAAGAACGAATTGGTCCAATTAAAAATTGACGATTTAACTGATGTCGGTTCGGCCGTAATTGTAAAATTATGTGACACCAAAAATTAAAAGGATCGTGTTTTCACGATAGTTGAAGAGTTTTACGGTATCTATATGCTGCTCTTCGACCACCAAATACGTCTGAACGCCCCTTTGTTTGAATTATCAACAAGCCAAATGCACTAAACAAATCAACAAGATAGGTAGCATCCCAAAATTGATTGCTACCTACCTTGGTTTAGAGGAACCCGCATCTTACACGAGCCACTGTATGAGGCGATCATCTTCCACCATTTTTGTGGATGCTGATGCTACGATTGAAGATCTGAAACGCCACGGTGGATGGGATTCTTCATCAGAGGCGGAAGGTTACATAGCAGAGTCTATTGGGCACAAAATGAAAGTTGCTAAAACAATCACTTCGGCCGTTAAAAATTAGTCAGAAACTTCGTCAGAAACCTCGTCAGAAACTAATCCAATTACTGATAACTTGAACAATAAAGCAGAAACATCTATCATGACAACTTCTTCAACAATTGTCAAATAATCAAATTTGGCAAAAATGTTTGAAAATTCAAATAAAAAAGTAATACATTTCAATAACTGCACATTTAATAATGTAACTTTCTAGTTCTATTAATAAAGATTTCATTCAAATAATAATTGTGCACAATTATTTAAATCCTAATAATCCGAATTTGTGTATAAACTATAAAACTAGAAAATTGACAATCAGAATAGGACTTCATCCATTGACCGAATTCATATCATGCACCGTTAATGATATGAATTATTTCCACGCTGGTCAGTGATATTTTGAAGTTTCGAGCTCAGGTTGCTACTTTGATATGTGTCACTTTCGTGACAAGCCGTCTAAAAATTATTGTTCATTATTGAGAATAAAAAGTTGTTGGTAGTTATGAAAACAGCTATATTTTTTGTAATTGCCAAACTGACAGTTAAATCTTAAATTAAATTTTGATAAAACTCATGGATACTACATACTGGTCGTGGAAAAAGTATAGTGTATCACTTGAGGATAAAATCATGTTTCACTCCTCATGATTATCAGCGCTCGGGCTACCACCCCTCGCGCAGGTAACACACTCGCATGAAAACTGTGATTTTCTTCTCGTGTAATACAATATACTTTTTCTTCAAGCGTGCTAAAATATGAATTTTACTAAACCGCATTGAATATATAGAACGACTACATTATTTTACGGCGTACAATAATATTATTATTTTACGCTCAATTAGTAACTTAGTTTGCCGGTAGAGGTATTAGCACTTTTTAAGCAGAAACGCCATTTAAAATTTAAACTTTTAAAAATGTCGCCAATTGAAGGTACTCCACCTAAAATAAAACAAATCGCCGATGCCTTAGTTGAAAATTTGATCCCCAACAAATCGCGCAACATATATGATTTTGCTTACAATAAATTTTTGAAATGGGCGCAAGAAAATAATATAATCAATTACACAGAAAATGTTATGTTAGCGTATTTTTCCCATTTGGCGGAAACTATGAAAAGTTCGTCATTATGGGCACAATATTCCATGCTAAAGTGCCAATTAAATATTAAACATGACATAAACTTAAAAATTACGCAAAATTAATTTCCTTCTTGAAGCGCCAAGCTGATGGGTATCAACCAAAAAAAGCAAAAGTTTTCAAAAGAACATTTTAATAACTTTTACAAAATGCGCCAAACAATGAATATTTGGCCATGAAGGTAATTTCAAATATAACTTTTTCAATCGCTAAAGTAGATACTATTTTCTTAGATCGTATTAATATTCGGAGTTAGTGGGGCATGTCGTTGCGACGAACTAGTCAATTTAAGAATACAGGATATCGAAGACCTGGAACGTATAATACTAGTAAAAATTCCTAATACTAAAACGAATAAGTCACGGACATTTACCATAGTTGGAGATTTTTATTTAAATTTATGTAGACAATATATGACACTTCGACCTAATGACATCAACATAACAAGATTCTTTTTAAAATACCAAAATAGTAGATACCACCGTGTCGTTATGGGGATACATAAAATTTCAGGTATACCAAAACAAGTGACAACTTTTTTAAAACTACCTAATCCAGAGGAATACACTGGTCATACACTGCGACGAACCTCAGCTACATTGTTAGTTGACAATGGTAGGTAATTGAAGGTAACACATCTACCGTAACATCAGGTGATCTTAACAGGCCTAGTACTTCCACCTCAACATCGACCATATCCCAGTCAAGTGAATATGAAATCCATCACGACTATAATGACGTCAATGTCAGTTCTAAAACAGCAAGTAGTGGATTAAATATTATTAACTCGACATTACAAAATTGTACCTTTAATATTACTATAAATAAGAAATAGGTATTTTTTCCACTATATAGTTACTACAAAAGAATGTTTGTTTTAAGTTTTCATCTGAAATAAGAGTTAATTATTATTATTGTTGTATTGTTAAATAATTATAGCTTTCTTTCTTACTCTACAAATTAATACAAAATTTTCCTTTTACAAACCGTGTTAATACACACAACAAAAATAATGTTGTTTGACAGTCATGTTTGACAGTTGTAAAGTTGAGTTAACGCTGTTGCCTATTCATTCTAAAACCACCTCAATTACTTCAAGAATTTGGTTTTTACGCTTGAAGAAAAATAGTATATGCTACACGGAGTCGAACGCCTTTTTGTGTTTCGCAAAGTATTTTGCGGCCTCAGCTGCGCTTCGGCCGCAATACCTTCGCTCAACACAAAAAGAATGCGTTCTACTCCTAGTAGCATAATATACTATTTTCTGTCTAGGACGAAAAATACTTTGCCCCAGCTACCACGATGTTAATCAAAAGATCAAGTTTTTGTCCAGAGATTCAAACCAAGAAAGAGTTGTTAATGATACAATCGAATAAAAATATGTTTCCGTACATGGTACACACGTAGGTAGCATTTCAACATAGCTGCAGAAGGTTGCGACTAATACCTACAATAAACGCAGCACACTTTTAGCATTGATTATAAAACTTTAAGTGTATTAAATTTTTCTAGGAATTGAATTTTGATTGACTTTTTAAGACCAAAACATTAAAACCGTATTTTGAAAAGTATTAATATTCATGTAACGAAACTTTGAGCATTAAGAAACGAGACCAATGCGCAACAATAGTAGATTATTTTACTAGGAGTTAAACAATATAATTGTTGAGCTTAAAAGTTTGCTGGCGAGGCGTCAGCCGAGACAGCAAATTAAGCAAAACAATTACATTTTTTAACTCAAGTGAAATATATTATTTTTCTTCAAGCGTTTATTGCTAGTTTTCATGTGTTATTTTCAAATTTTCGAGATTCTCGAGTGTTGTAGTGACGTTTTATTCTGAACGAATGAAGTTGGTACTTTACTGTTACATTCATAATATGACATAACCGAGGTACCAACCTCTAAATAGTTGTGAAAACAAAATAACTGTTTTGCTTTTTAATGTCTAGACAGTAAAAAAGTTTTTAGCGTCTGCCAGTAGTTCAATAATATGACGTTTTATTGTCGCTTGAAGAAAAAGTATTTTTTTAATAAACGTAATTGCAAAGTAATACACAAAAAATGCGTTTATTTTCAAAACAACGTAATTTCTTACCGTGTTAGAAAGCGAATTTGTTTGAATACCTTGAACGGAAATGCACAATGCAGTTCTCATAAAGAATCAGTGCAATACAGTTAGGATTTGTCGTCTTTCGCACAAAAGCGTCATTAAATTGCAATTATCGTTACGCGCACTGTAGCTCAAGGGTATATCTCTCACGACATTTTGCAAAGGAAAAGTAACTTTATTCAGCGCTAATGCATAAAAATAGCGGTGACAAATGCTTGCACTCGGTGAACACTACAACCCAATTGGTTATGGATGCAGAGAACGTGCAGAAAATTACACTATTTGAAGAAATGTTTAATAGTGAAATTATGCGATTATAACTATTGTGAATAATGCGTGTCCACAAGTGCATTCTGTAACTAAATTGTTATAATTTTTCTCCATTATGTCTCGTACTTAATTGAAAAACCACGCATTACGGTTATTTTACAGTGGTACATGTCAACATGAATAATTGGAAAAATATCGAATATAGTATGAAATGACTTAGCGTGTTCAATTTGTTAATTCTGTTTTAATGCATCATATTTATTTATTTATTTCCAAACATTCATAATTTAACGGATGAAGCTATATTATGGCTTACGAATCTGAAGGACATCTGAAGTTTAGCAATATTTTGAATTCTTGTCCTGATTATCTGTTTTTCCATTATTTTGTTTTGCTATTTCTTTAATCTACTATTTTTTTTGTCATTGTTGTGACTGGCGCTTGGACCGGTCCATTATATGTCGTCATGCAATGGCTTTATATTTTATGTTCTTATTTACCTTCTATAATGTTTACACACTTAATTAATATTGTTACATATGAATACTAAGGTGGGTAAGGGTTAGCATGTTTAGGTTTTAGTGGTTTCCCTAAACCTTGAAGAAAATGCTTTGCCAAGACGAACCAATCCACAATTGCACACGGTTTCGTCACCACACTATACAGGTTTATACTGATCTTCTGGGGCACCATACATAACACTTACATCACAATACAATATTTAATTGTACCATACGAATAAATAAATAAATATTTATTACTATATATGTAAAACTTTTGGTTTAACTTTCTTAAGTTGATAGTTAATAGTTTTTAAGAAGTCAACTGCCTGCTCACTTTTCTGTACATAAAAGATTTCTTCCAGAAATTAATAAATAGCAGCGTATACGGGGTGCTTTACGGTAAGTGGCCTATTAGATGTTATGGTGAAACTACAAATAAATTTAAACTCAAAACTTGTGTATAGGGCGTTTCAGAGGTGCTGTATAATGACACTGTTGTAGCACTTTATGATATACAGGAAGTTAGCAACAACTTCCTTATTTTAAATAGCATGTCCTGTTTTTTATACACGATTCGAATTCTACTGGATAATTTAGGGCAAACTTTCAATACCATTTACTAACTCTAAAATTAATATTTTTTCAGCTATTTTTATATTAAGAACGTCTTTAGCCAAAACTAATACAAATTTGAAAATTAATAACCCCATATGGTAACTTCCAGTAACTAATTTTTTCTCATACGTTTAAGAGAGGTGGAATACGTGTGGATAAACTATAAATGTTTCAAGTTGTACAGGGTGTTCATAAAACGAGGTTTAATTTCGAGAGCTTCAATTTTCATTGGGTCCATTATCTTAAATAAAATATACTGTACCTATATTATAACAATAAAGACTTTCTTTTTTGATTGTCTTTTATCCTGTTTCAGCCTTCCCTATGGATACAATGTACTATTTTTGAGTTATTTCATATACTATCGAAAAATGTTTGATTTATTATAAATATCACATTCAATTCAAATTTGAAATTTAAAAATTTATTAGTGAATAACATTAAGTTAACACAAGTCAGTATTATGTACAATAGTAGGTACAATTATGAAATAAACATAGAGATATAGTACAGGATGAATCATCACCAACAGGACAGAGATTTATAGCGAAAGTTTTGTCATTTTAGTAGCTTGCAGGTTGATAAATTTTGCATTTTAAGAATATTTTGAAATACACAGAATGTTCCAAAAAGTTTGGCGCATCAAAGTTTTATTTTCTATGGAGACATCCTGTATTTCGTTACGTTTTTGATCTTTACGTGGTATTCAAAATTTAGAGATTAATTATTAGATCCGTCAATATGTCTATAACCGTTATTGTCACGCGAATGCTCCCCCACTACAAATGCGTCATTTTCTGCACAAAGGTGTTAGTCGTTCCCCAGCTGCGGTCGAGTAAACATGGCTGCTACGATTAGTTTGTTCTCCTGCCATTGTGAGTTGCGTAACGTGATACGTTTCCTTCAAGCTGATGGATGTTTCTTTTTTGCCCGTTTGCGTTGCTATCTGTAAGCTTGATTTATTAAACTAACAGTTAATATGAATTGGACGTTTTATTTGCACCGTTATATAAATCCCAGTTTAGAGCCTTCCCTTTAATTTGAAACGCCAAATTTGTAGGCTACCATTGACTTAACGAATAAGTTTTCTTATTCCTCAAAGATTATGTGAAAGCATAATGGGTATTTAAAAAAAATGGAATGCGATGATGAAGACATTTTCGATGATGATCTGGAAGTGTATATTTGGATTTTCTAAAACAATTTATCTAATGTCTCATCATTACCACCATGAAATATATAATTTACTTTTCTTTCAACGGTTCCGTTTTGCAAAAACTAGCGGTTTTAATTAAGCAGATAATTTGAAAATTTACATTAATCTTAATTACCATATAAGATTTCATTTGGTATACGTATTTCGACTTCATCAAAAATAGTAGGTAGACTAGCACCACTATACATTAACATACTGGAAGTACGAATGTACACTCATGAAATTTAAAACTTGGACACCACAATTTCTGTAAACAAAAGTTTGCACATTTGAAGCGGGTTAAGTATCATTTACAATTCTAACAGCAGGTAGTCTCAGCAGGGGTTATCTTATAGAAGGACTGTAGAATGAATCATTACACTAAGCACGTTTTAGAAAATAGGTAATTTACGTTGCTTACTTAATTTTTTCTTTAAAGAATATATTTGAAGGTATCGCTAATTAAACACCATAGCTCGATTAATTATCGAATCAAAATTTTGTTTAGGAAATGTTTACAAAATAAAATTAGAAATAATTTTGATTTAAAAAACGTCTACAAGCAATAACTTTTAAATTAAATCAAAAACTAAACATGGTTATTTGGGTTGACTGATTATTACTTATTTTTAAATAAATCTAACCTACTAATTATTGTAAGTTATTAAAAAAAATCATTAAACTCTCTATTCATAATATTTAGTCCTTACAAAATGTATATTTTATGACGTTTCATTTTTTTCTGTAGTTAATATAAAAAGTGAAAATAAAAACTAAGGCAATTCTTATTGTCAACGTATATATTTAGTTTTTGACAAGAATTTATTACATAATTATAATTAAGATACCAAGTTATAGTTTAAAATTAAATGAAAACTTTTTTTTTAAATAAAGGTATTACTATATAAATAAATATAAGAAATCAATAATGGGTGTGACCTCCATTATTATTGATACATTCTTGGAGGCGTCTGCTCATTGACGCTATCAAGGTATCAATATAATTAATATTAATCGTTTCCCATGCGGTATCAATGGCTGCAATTAGTGCATTACGGTTTACTGGTATAAAATTTGGCCCTTGTTGTCTTCGGATAACAGCAAGTATTCGAGCCCAAACATTTTCGATAATGTTAAAATCTGGGCTTTTTGCTGGCCAGGGTAACAGCTCCAAGTTATTTGTTTGTATCCAGTTGCGCACAACCTGCGAAGTATAGGGTCATCATATCCCGATAGTTAATTATCGAATGTTCCAAGAAAATATGTTTATTATATAGTAATACCTTTATTTAAAAAAAAGTTTTCATTTAATTTTAAACTATAACTTGGTATCTTAATTATAATTATGTAATAAATTCTTGTCAAAAAACTAAATATATACGTTGACAATAAGAATTGCCTTAGTTTTTATTTTCACTTTTTATATTAACTACAGAAAAAATGAAACGTCATAAAATATACATTTTGTAAGGACTAAATATTATGAATAGAGAGTTTAATGATTTTTTTAATAACTTACAATAATTAGTAGGTTAGATTTATTTAAAAATAAGTAATAATCAGTCAACCCAAATAACCCAGTTTTTTGATTTAATTTAAAAGTTATTGCTTGTAGACGTTTTTAAATCAAAATTATTTCTAATTTTATTTTGTAAACATTTCCTAAACAAAATTTTGATTCGATAATTAATCGAGCTATGGTGTTTAATTAGCGATACCTTCAAATATATTCTTTAAAGAAAAAAATTAAGTAAGCAACGTAAATTACCTATTTTCTAAAACGTGCTTAGTGTAATGATTCATTCTACAGTCCTTCTATAAGATAACCCCTGCTGAGACTACCTGCTGTTAGAATTGTAAATGATACCCTTAAGCCCGCTTCACAATGTGCAAACTTTTGTTTACAGAAATTGTGGTGTCCAAGTTTTAAATTTCATGAGTGTACATAGAGACGAAAAGTCCGGGGACGGAAAGTCTGGCATCCCGCCAAGTAAATCGTAGTAAAAAAAAGTTTTTCCATAACAAAACCGACCCAATAAAATACTGTTATAAAACGCGCATCCTTCAAAGAGCGCTCTTATTCTGCTATTTGTTAAAATTGTTGCATCATAACATCGCTCATGTTATTTATTTTTAAGATTCTACTCAAGAATTAGTACGTGAACTTCATTGTTCGGGTTTTGTAATTATTGAACATAAATTTAAAAAAAATCCAATTGCTCTATTTTTCCCGCACCAATTTGAGGGTTTGATAACGTAAAAACTTTTATATATTTTATTTGATTTCTATTTCTAGTTAAAAAAATTATTTTAAGTTAAAAAAAAACTTTGTAAAGACAAAATCACAAAATAACTATTTCCACTTGCAGATATCCAATTTTAGTGTTTGTACAGTGTTCGCGTAGTTCACGTTGTTTGTCAGTCGTTTAGGCAACCTCAACAGAAACGAATATTCTCCGTGTTAATCGTTGAATCTGCATCCAAAGTCAAGTCAAAAAAACAAACTATTGTGCTTTGCCTATAAAAAAATGTCTGCATTTCTTCGCGATAAGGATCTTTCAAGGAAGACAAGAAATACCTAATTATTCATTATATTTAACAACATTTATTTTATCACACAATATCTATTTTAAAGATAAATTTTGAATTAGCAGTATTGATTTTGCCAATTTATCTTTCCGCTGGTTACTGAAGTACTCGGCAAATTCATTTTACACTCATATTTCGCAGTGGTAATAAGGATGTCATAGTGTCTTTGCCACCAAGCACCCTTTATAATGTTTCCATCTTTTCAAAGTCACAGGTACCTTTTGGGAAATAGAGTGATTGGGATGACTTACTTTTCTTTAATAAATGTGTAAAACAACACAGGTCATAACAATTAAAGCAACTTTATCAGGTTGAAACAACATTGGCTTCCAGAGTACTCTAAATACATTAGCTAAAAGTCCCAATGTATTCTGAACAACTCTACGTGCTCGTGATAACAGATAGTTAAATATTCTTGACTTACTCCTTTGGTTATGTTTGCCTGGTAAGGGTTTGATAATTGTTTCTATGAATCCAAATGCGCGAGAAGAAGATGAAATGATTTATTCCATATATGTAAAACTACAGGAAAGAAATGGATGAGCATACTAGGGAAATTTGTATGCATCGGATTGATAATAATATATTACTTAAAATAAAAATGAAATCTTGCATGTCACATGGTAATAATGAGATAATTGTAACATGAGGTCACCATTACCTAGCTCAAAGTCTTCAAGTTCGAACCGTACTTTTTCTCATCATTCGTCGACACTTTCATCAAGCAGCATTTTACTCACTTCAAGAAACTTTATCACCACATAATGTAACTCAAAATGATGACATAAATCAAATGTAAAATTTATTTAGAGACAGCTCACCATCAACTAGTTTTTAGTTTGCATCAAGTTCTAACCATACTTCTTCCCAACATTAGCAGTCACTTTCGCATCAAGCAACATTCCACTCAACTCAAGAACCTTTACCACCACAGAATGTTACTCAAAATGCTAATATTCTTGATGATGAGGATGCTCAAACTTTGCTAAACTATTTGACTAATTTCCAATAATGTTACTTCTAATTTCTTAAATCAACAGTTTCAGAAAGTTTTTCTCAATGTTTTCTTTAATTTAATAGTTATTTACGCTATAAGTGCGGTAGGGTGTATTTTATAACGTGAGGTGATTTGAAACACAACGAGTTAGCGGAGTGCTTTAATAACTGAACGTTGTAAAATGCTTACCGCACAAATAGTGTATTTAACTTTTGGCCGACGTGTTTTTAAAAATATTTTAATTTAAAAAGATAAACTGTACTGCTTTAACATAGGTGCACGTACACAAACTAATGAAATATTGAAACGAAAATCATATAATTAATGTCAATTAATTTGAATAATGATAGATTATTATAACGTAGACAACTTTAACACGTTCAGATTTGCATTTCCTTATTTATTATAATAAATTTGAAGCACCTCAGACATGAAATTGCTACTAGATGTCATGTCAATATGTACGGTCGTTGATTGAAATATTGGTAAAGATAGTCAACCTTACGGGATTATGCGACCCCGAAATTTGTTCTAAACATCAGAGGTCGGTAGTATCGATTTGTGCTAAGAAAATACGTCAATTGTATTGTAGAATTTATAGAACAGTATTGCCGATAAATGTGAAATAGAAAACTGTAATTTTGCTGATAGTTTATGCTAAGGCACGACATTGTTGCCAATGCATCATGCCGTTGATTGAAATATTGGTGCATTGAGTCAATGTTGACAAACAAACAAAAACATGCGTTCTACAATATACAAGAATTTATTGATTTTTGTCGACGTATTAATTAAATGTGTGTCCTTTGTTATATATTTTTTTTCTATTGTCTGTTAATTGTTCAATGTAATAATATTTATTTGTATCTTTCTTACGTAAGGTTATAACAATGGTTATACCATCATGACAAACACATATATGTACAAAGATTGTATACATACACATGTGAATAAAGTTTATTATTATGAAAAAAAACCTGCAGATTTAAAAGTATTAATTTCGTAAAGAAATCGTTGAAAAACGTTCTCCCAAAAAAAACAATTTCTTTAAATACTTTTGAAAATTCCATACTCATATATTTATTACATTAACATCGTTTATCCGTTGAAAATGTTTTAAAATCTATTAGGCTTACGCAAGTAAATTTCTAAATTTTGGTCATTGAAATTAAAATTTTTTAACATAGAAACGCTATCCCTTTTTATGTTGGAACGAATGTTGAATTTTCTTATATTACAATCTAACGTACTCAACTGTTTGCATCTAAACAATATTATAACAAGCCTACTCATTTACTAAAGGTGTTGCTAAAAGTATGCAATTGTAGAATTTCTGACTAAGCCGATAAGGAATGTGACTCATAAACGATAATCCGGAAGACTCCTCGTAATACATTTGTTTCAATATCAACTTTAGGTGTACTTACCAATATTTCAATCAACGGTTCTACTTTATTCCTAACGAAGTTATTAAATGACAAACAAATGTCAACATTATTATTTGCAAGTTAAAAATAAAGTGCAAGCATAATTTGTAAAATAATTGTTTCTTATTTATCTAACACCGACCAAACCAAACTGTTTTAACAAATAACGCTTCGCATGTATTTTAGTAAATTATTAAAAAAACATTGTCATTAAAATCCAAGATATGTATCATCAATGGTATTATTCATAAATGAAAAATTCGTCACTTTTAATTACTAGTTAATACGTTTACTAAATATTTGAAAACGTTGCAACATTGTATTGACAAAAGTAAATTTTACGGATTGTATGTTGCGCCATTTTTACAACGGTGGAATAAATTGAACTATTCTATTTCAAGAATCGTACACATTATAACTTAGCGCTTCAGTACAGGTGAAAAAGTAAACAAAAACGCAACCCAACATGCATATGTGAATTGCATCCGTGATACAAGCAAATACAAGCGGTTGACTATCTTTACCAATATTTCAATCAACGGTACGGTATTTTGACATTTTTAATAATAGTTGATGATTGTGTTGGATCCGTAGTACTTATGATTATTTATCTATCAACAGAGATTGTACCTACAGGAATTAAATATTTTAAAGGATTAGCTACATATCTTGAAAGTAAGTACAATTCGAATAAGTACTTGTTTACTGTGGTATAAATGTAGTTAAAAACTATCACTTAACCTGTATTCCTTCAAACATGGAAAACGCAAGTTAATACGTGGTCCTCGTCCTGCTTCAAAAAGTCTAAATTAAGTATGAATCGTTACTTGAATTAGAAATATTGTGTTTAAGAATGTAACTAATAAATACATAGCTCATTTCATTTAAAAAGTAAATATTGTAACTAAAACTAACTAAATATTGCAACAAAAAGGTTTATTGTTTCAAATCGCAATTGCTGTAAATATTGATGTTTATTGTGCAGTTTTCGCCTTCGCCCGAAAAGAGCCCCGAAATTAGTTCATGTTTTTCTACGGTTGTTTCTGATTCTAATGGTACGAATGCAATTGACTCGCTGTGGATTTTCTTTGAAGTAGAGGGTTGTGGTTGGGATATAATTCGTGCCACATCGATCTTGCTGTTTAAAAAGTTTTCAACATATCCTTTAGCAACCGTAGCACTCTTCCACCCCCTATGCTTCTTTAGCATCAACATGCCGCCACCTCGGTTTGGTAAAAGTGTAGTCGAGGTTCGGTGAAAATAATGGCCTGTGTATTGCTGCCAGTTGTCCAAGCCGAGGAAATTAGCTATTTTGGCTGGCATAGCCCCAATTGTATTAATGCCGACAGATGAGTTAAGACAGCGCTCATTTTGAAATTTTAAGAAAAACCGATTTTGAATTTTAGCTGCCGATCGAATTTCTAAGTACATGTGTATTAGGGCTACCAATTTATTGTCCGTTATAACAAATTCTCGAAAGATGTTATATTTAGTTTGAGGAATGGTTATCATTATTATATTTTTTCACAGGCCACATTTTTGAGTTTAATTTTGTACAGTTCCTCTCTAGAGTACCTGATATACCTACGACTAAAGCAACCTGAAGTTATGTAATTCTTTAGACTTCAGTGACTTAAGTAAGTATACCTACTTTCATCATTAAAAATTTTTTGTGGGGGGCTTGAACAAGAAATATTAATATGCTCTTCGTCAAAGTAATTTTGTACTTTTTGTTGATTGCACCATGTTTCGAAAAGTGTGAAGCATCTTTCATATCGTAATCTGGATGTGTCGGGGAGCAACTTCAGCGAAACTTGGTTTGCCTTTTGTCGTAATTCTGGTGGAGTAGACATTAGAGAATCATCGCTATCTGACATTTTAGCTTTTTTACAATTAATAAATATTATTGTGATATTATTTACGATTGAGTTTAAATAAAATTGAAATACGATTGCTTTTTTCAATTAGGTTAAAAAATGAGAGATAGCGCCATTAAAATCAAATAAAACCGATTTTACTAATAATTCTACATTTTCCAACAATAGAAACTATGTAAAAATGTGATATTGTATGTACTAAAGTCAAAATCTTCTCCTTAATAGTTTTTATAACTTAATAGGTTTTGAGTTAATTTACCGTACTCGTGCGGTAAAGTACCTTTAATGTGTAAAATTCCAAATACCGCTAACGTCCAGAATTCATGGTTACTATGTTTACAATAAAGGAAGCCAAAAAAATAATTAATTACCTTAACATAATCCTGTAAAACTGCAATTATATCACTACAAACTTCTGGAAATAAGTTATGGTGAAACTTTGAACAAATAGTGAAAGCTTTTAAAACTGTCTTCTGTTTAAGAAATCGAAGAGTTATTACAAGGCGCTTATTTGCTGCAATGTTGCAACGGGTTAAATACGGTGGTATCATATCCTTTTCTTATCTTGTAGGTTGTTTGTTCCTATAAATAACACGGTAGTTTTTAACAATTACATTTCAAGCCATTCTATTTACTGTCTAGCAATATTCAAAAGCTACGTTTTGAAAAAAATCAGTATCATAGTTGATTTTAACCAGCCTAGAATTTTTGATTTTGTTCAAGCACCAGACGGTTGAGTTTTAACTTTGCTGCTGTGGTACCTTGCATTATTCATTTACACAGGGTGAGTCACGACTGCGGATAAGTAACTTTATGGCTAAACCCTCGGGTTCTTGATCTATTTAACATTATTTAAAAATTCAAGGTTTTAGAAAAAAATCAAAACCTAAAAGCAAATTACTTTTAACGTTAGATGGTAAACAGTTTATTAAATAGACTAACTTTTTTACAAACACAAAAGTTATACAGGGTGCCCACAATATTTTGCTTTATTGTTAACACATTCAAATCATAATATCGTGCTTATTTCTAATGCACCTGCACCCTTCATTTTATGAGCTCATCTAATAGTAGATTTAACTCTCTATTAAACTTTATTAAGGTTCCCTATACTATACAGGGTGATCTGCGTAGAGCGTGCATTAAAAGTTTTTAACTTGCAAAAAAATCAGAAACTTGAAATTTGGTACACAACCATAATCTATCATTTTTGTTCTACCTAAAATATTTTCAGATCTTCAGCTATACATGGTGTGCCAAAAGTTGTTATCAACTTTCTTATTTTAAATACAAATCCATAATTTATTTTACATGGGTCGATTGGCCACAAAATTCTGAGTTTATGTAACCTAAATTATGTCATCTTATCCTTGACCGTTTTTGATATATGTTGTTTTTTATCCAAAACAATTGTGCTTTGTAATAGTTAACAAAAAAATTTGTATCTCGCAAATCAGATGAGTTTATAAAATAAAATTTATGGAACAGTTTGCTGAAAATCCTGGCTTACTCCTGAGGTTCTACTGAAGATTCCATTTTCTACCATATGGGCCTAGATAATTTTTAAATAACATAATCAAAAATGATCAAAAAGTAAATTTTTTCAAATGGCACCTTTTGCTTTTTTGTAGGTCATTTGGGAGAAATTGGGTATAGAAAATTTTGAATTTTCTTATGATGTAAAAAAGCAAAAGGTGCCATTTGAAAAAATTGATTTTTGATCATTTTTGATTGTGATATTTGAAATTGCCTGTTCCCATATGGAACAAAATGGAATTTCCAGTACGATATCAGGAGTAAGCCTAGACTTCCAGTCAACTGCTCCATAAATTTAATTTTATAATCTCAACAGATTTGCGACATAAATTTTGTTGTTATCTACTACAAAGACCATTAAAAAAAAATGACTTGTTAAAAACGGCCAAGAATTAGATAACATAATTTAGATTATATGTACTCAAAATTATATGGACAATCGACACGTATAAAAAGAATTATAGGCTTGTATTTAAAATAAGAAAGTTGATAGCAACTTTTAGCACACCCTGTATAGCTGAAGGTCTAAAAATATTTTTGGCAGTACAAAAATGTTCAATTACGGCCGCGTATCAAATTTCAAGCAAATTAAAAAAAAACTTTTAATGCACGCTCTACGCAGATCACCCTGTACATATTTGAAGTTACTGTTTAAACAAAATTGTAACTAAGTATTTATTTTAAGCAAACATAAATTAATTTACCAAAGCAGACAAACAACAACTTATAATAAATGTTCAAACTGTTCTATCATGAAGAATACACATTTGAATTCTCGTATCAACTTTTTGTAACATGGCAGATGGTTAGAAAGGCATTTTGTATTTGTTCTTTCACGTTTTCAGCAGTGGTAGGAATGGTGTTATACACTACGCTTTTAATGTAGCCCCACATGTTGCGTCTGGACTTCTTGCAGGCCAATTAACTGGTCCACCTCTCCTAATCTACTTATTTCTAAACTTTTTAATTAAATAGGTACTCACGGGTCTTAAAAAGTCTGCAGGGGCGCCGTCTAACGGTAACCACATTTTCCTTCTAACATTTAAAGGTAGGTACATTTTCTAATAGCTTCCAAAAGTCTTCTCTTAAAAATTGTAAAAAATTACGACCACTTAAATAACCATAAAATAAATGTGGACCAATTACATAGTCCCCAATTATTCCTCCAAATACATTTACACTCCAGCGATTTTGACGATTAATAGTGAAATAGTGAATATTTTGAAGGTCAACTAAACCATTATTATGAAAAGTAGCTTCGTTAGTGAACAACACATATTCAAAAATACTTCATCGCTAACTCTTTGAAGCACCCATAAGCAAAAAACAATTCTTTTTTGAAAGTCCGCTTCGAATAAACATTACTGAAGTTGGATAATGTTAAATATCTTAAGAACTTGAGGGTTTAGGTATAGGGAACCTTTATAAAAGTCTGGTTTATTTCTCAACTACAATTCAAAATCGAGTTTAGATACAGGCTGTTCCATAAGTAAAATATAACTTTAGAATGTCATTTTTGTATAGATCACCCTATATATTGGAAAATATTTTTAGAATGTGCCCCTTATTGACCTATGTCTCCATGCTGCAAAAAAGGATTTACGAAATATATTCCGTTTAGCCATAAAGTTTACCGCGCTCGTGACTCACCTTTAAATTACGGCCCTTCAAAGTTCTTCAACAACTTAGCTTTTAAACCAAGTTAAAAAATACTATTACTCACGTCCCCGTGATAGTCCGTATGAGTATTCAAAGTAATACAAGAAAATGCAATGGAATAAAAACATTTTCAGTTCCGGCATCCAAAGTATTGATAATAACGACAATCATCCATACGAAAGTTTGTGCCCAACAGAAAATTTGTGCCAAACAATTTTTGAACAGACTGGAATCTTGCCAAGATTATACAGAAGACCCGTTCTCAAAAATCGAGACCTTGTCGAAAAACACATGGAAGAGGTTTTACTATTTAAATTTGTAACAAAACATTTCAAAAACTCTACTCTTGCTGAAGCAATGTATTGGATTTCAAAAAGTGCTCTTTGCTTGTCATGTTTTTCCACTTAAAACCTAGTTATGAAGAGTAGATAAATACTAGTACGCCCTCCTTCAAAAAGGTTTTTACTTTTAAAGTGTTTAATAACGCATCCAACGTAACAAACAATTCTGAAATGAATTAATGTAACAAAAAAGATTGCCAATAAATTAGGTAAATAGAAACTTATCCTCGTAAATTGTGTCCGTGATTTTTAGTTCTAATATGTTTCATTTTTAGGACTATTCGGTAGTTTCCAACAAAAACAGTATTAAAAAGACATTGCATATTCGGTATTTAACAGATAAAGACAGACGAGTTTTTAGTTGGGATTTTAATTTTTCTAAAATATTACGCAATACACCAACATTTACAGCAATCTCTATGTAACGCTTAAATCAAAACTTTTTAAATTCTCTAATAGAAAGACATGATAGTGGAAACACAAACAAGTCGGTATTTTTCAACTTCTTGTTCTACGACGTCTTCCGACACCCAACCGCCATCCGTCCCTGTCTCTCCACAGGTCTACGTCTAGATCCCTTTAGAACTCTTTCTTGGTCTTCCTCTCTTTCTTCTTCCTTGACGTGACCAGCCTAATATTTGCTTAGGTAACCTATCGTCGTTCATTCTTTGTACATGGCCATACCATATTAGCTGTTTCGTCCTCACATCGTCCACCAATGTATGCCCGGTTCCCATTATTTCCCGAATCCTGGTATTCGGAATTTTTTCTAGCCTTGATTTACCAGCAGCTTGTCGCCAGAAGTCCATCTCGGTTGCTAGCAGTGTCTTTTCTGCACTTTTTTTTAGAGGCCATACATCACTTCCATACGTTACTATGCTCTTTATAATTGTGTTGTAGATGTGATGTTTATTACCCTTGGATATTGTTTGGTCCCACAATACTCCATTTAGCATGCCAATAGCCCTTCTTCCTTGTATGTTGCGTTCCTCAATGGCTTTATCTAGAGTTCCATCCTCTGTTATCTTCAGACCCAGGTATTTATACTCTGTGCAGTGTTGAATGGTTTGGTTATTTTCTAACACTATAGGCTCTGGTGTTCCACCAATACACATACACTCCGTCTTCTTGATGTTAACTTGCAGACCCCATTTTTTGTACTCTTCTATAAGTTTTCTTGCCATATATGCCAAGTCATCATGGTCCTGTGCTAATACGATCTGGTCATCTGCGAAGCACATTGTGTATAGGTTATTATTGTTAAGGGGGATTTCCATGGCATAACACTTCCGTTTTCAGACTTTGAGAGCTTTTGCTCTAGATATATTTTAAAAAGAGTAGGAGACAGGCAACATCCTTGTTTCAGACCTTTTGTAACGGTGAATCCCTTGCTGACATTGTTACCTATTTTCACTTTTGCTGTGGATTTCTCATACAGTCTTTCTACTGCTTTTACTATACCATGATTTATATTGGTTTGTTTTAACGCTGTCCAAAGTTTGCTAAGTGGAACACTGTCATAGGCCTTTGAAGATCAACATAAAGTAAATGGATCTCTTGAACCACGGCCCTTTTTTTCAATGACCTGAGTGAGGCAGTATAGGTGATCTACTGTTGAGCGACCAACTCTAAAACCAGCCTGTTCTTCAGCTTCCATATCCGCATACTCTGTCTCAATTTTGTTTTTTAAGATCTTGCCATATATTCTGCTCATTGTACCAGTCACTGACAGTCCTCTATAGTTTTCACATGAATCTCGGCTTATATCGTGGATATAAGGGATATTTGCCATTCATTAGGGATTTCACTTCCGTCAATGCAGTTTTGGAATATCATTGTAATGTGCGTATAGAGCAAGTTGGTGCCATGTTTTATTAATTCTGCCGGAATATTTCCGGGACCAGGGGCTTTTCCATTTTTAAGCGAACTGCATACTTTTTTGACTTCGCTGTGCGTTACTCGTACTGGAGATGAAACAATATTAATAGCAAAATTCTTATTAGTGTTCGCACTAATGAACTCAGTTCTTTTCTCGGTAAGCAGATCCTCAAAATGTTTCTCCCAGTTTTCCATTGATATTGGGGATATGATATCTCCTTTCCTGTCGGTGCGTAGACTTTTTAATAGTCTCCAACTTTCCGTACTTTTCCGTCCACCAAGATATGTGTTGATTCTGTTGCAACTTCTTATAACATGTGTAAAATTGAAGCCCATACACATAAAAGACGTTCGCCAGTTGCAAAAAATTTTAAATTTCTGTGTAGTTTTTAAAATGTGTATTTAATTGAAACACTAAAAATTGGCGCCGAAACAGTTCAATAGAAGGTCGTCTGTATCATGACGTCATTCTTTGTATAAATAACATAAAATAATAAATTAGTGGTGTACGTTAGTACTGAGTGTTGTTATACACGTGAAAGTGTTTTTATGTCGTGCGGGTGTAAATAATGTATAAAAAACACTGTAAGTTAATAAATAGTACATTATATTATAAGTGCCATCGCTATCGCACACTCGTGGTTCAAAAGTCAAGTATTTTGTAATTTTATCATGATTGCGCAGATTTCGTCAAGGTTATTTGTATAATTACAGAAATATTTGCCTTTTAAACATTTTAGTCACAAGTGAATAATAGCCTATTTTAGTTACTAAAATTATTATACTATAATATGATTATATAAAGCACAAAATCATTTTGAAATTAAAAAGTGTCTACCTAATGTGAATTATGTATTACAATGGTATTACTTACGATGTAGCTTTTACACCGTTTGTCATTCTTAATAAAGTCCATCACCATAAACATATGTAAAAACGGCATGTCGGTTGAACAAGCATTTACAAACTCTTCCGATGTCATACAATTATGAACACCCGCTTTAATTTCAATAAACACAAAAATCGAGCGTAAAACGTAAACAAGCCACCATTTATACGAGTATTTACGTCACGGCCAATGGCAACGCGTTTTAAGAATGATTTTAAAACACGGTGTTTTGGATATCTTTAAAATGAAATTATTTTAATTCTGAACACATATATTTTTTTGTGGTACTGGGGTTTCCTTTTACATTTATGACTAAATAATGAAGTCTAATTTTCTAAAATATAAATTTAATGAAAACACCCAATTGCTAACAACCGCTGTTTCTTCAGATGAAGTATATATCACAAGTATTTGTATTGGAGAATTTCACTAAAGACTTTTGTGCGGTTTTCAAACACATTTCGAATATAAATGCAATATAAACTGATACTTCCTTAATTGTTGTATAATACATACAAACTTCTCTAATGCAACTCTAAACTTGTAACTATTTAGAATTCAAGTTGAATTTTGAAGGTTAAAACTTTCTAATTTACCTCAATAAATGCTTTCAAAACCATCATTTTGTAGATACGTTTCAAGTAAATTTTAATACTAAATGATGTTTAAAAATTATTCAATTAGAAAAAACTATATTTGTTATAAATAAGGGCCACAAATGTAATAGTAGCATTAATTAAAATGAAAAAAGGATAAGAAGTGTATGAATTTTATTATACCTAGATCTGATGACATAACACTATCAGACGTTAAGTTTTGCTCATATTAAAGTAACTTATACGAAGTAGGTAAATATTTTAATCTTCATGGTGGAAGACCAGATTTATGAAAAACCATGCACTGTTGATATTAAATTTTTTTCACGAACACGTTTATTTATTCATATAACATCGCTACAATATGCTAATAGTAAATTCAGTGACTGGTTCAACTATAAAGATTATTGTTGTGATAAAATTACTATTATATAGTGGAATCAAAATTAGAACCTCTTTATTCAACGTTTATAGGATAATATACAGCCATACATAATATTAATTTTACGATTAATAAAACTGTTTTATTTACGATCGATTATTGTTACAACTTCCTCGTACAGAAAA
The DNA here is from genome assembly GCA_030710515.1 of Abscondita cerata. Lineage (NCBI taxonomy): Eukaryota > Metazoa > Arthropoda > Insecta > Coleoptera > Lampyridae > Abscondita > Abscondita cerata. The sequence continues at coordinate 206,959 of JALBCR010003036.1, forward strand.
GGGAAGCAACAAAAAAAATTAAATTGCGGAATGTGCACTTGTATTTAATTGCGTTTAGGATGTAGATGAATATTAAAAACAAAATTTTAATTTTCCAATTTGTTTAATTATTGTATTTGAGTTAATAGGAATTTATTTACTTTTCAGTGTAAGAATATTAAACTACCTGAGATCATAAATGAGTGCTTAATTAAGTTTAATAATTATAGAAATTCATGCTAAATTTTTAAATATGTACATTTATTAGTAATTATTCCTGACTACATTGTTACTCCACATCTTATAAAGTGCAAAAATAAATACCCTATTTAGAGGTCTCCATTTTTCAGAATGTGTATTCAATGAAATCATAGAAAATATTTGTTGATAATTCAGTCAGTATTGGCAGCGATCATGGTTTAGTGGTAATTAAAGAAGAAGGAAAGTAATAACGTACACCTAAATGCAATGTGGAAAATTTAAATGACGACAGTACTAAAAGGATGTAAAGGAACAGATTAGAAAGAAAAACTAAAACATAATGAAATAGAAAAGGTAGAAGAAAGATGGGAGAATGTTATCACGCACTGCAGAAGAAGCAGTTGGAACAAGAACTACAAACTTAAATGCAAACAACGAAACTCCTTGGTGCACAAACGAAGTAAAATTGCTAACAGAAAATAATGAGAAATCGTCGCTGGTTTATAGAACAAACTATACTGAACAACTATACGAACAATATAAGACAACACAGAAGGAAGTGAATATAGAAATTATACGAATAAAAAGGAATATTGGAAATCATTTACAAGAAACATGGAAAGTGACTTGTATGGGAACCAGAAAAAATAAGGAAAATGTTACAGAATAACCAAAAAATAAACGAGAACTTTCAAAAAAATTAAATAACGACAGAAAATGGAAGAAATGCTTTGAAGAAGTGTATGAAAAACAGACAAGTTTAACCCTTATCCGGGCAAAGGGGGCCTAGTAGGCCCGACGACGGAATGAAACTTCAATATTTATATTAATAAATATAATTTGACTTGAATTCTTTCAAAACAGTATTTGCTATTTACTTATGAAAAAATTTTGGATTATATTTTGTGTATATTAATCTTATCAGGCAAATCCTTCTAAATACTCATTACCGGGTAAGCGGGCTTAGTAAGCCCTAAATTGTTTATAAAAAAATAATTGCTTTTGAGGATCATCTAATGAGCATCTACATAATTACAGTGTCTTTATATATAGTTAATTAGTGAAAAATTTTGGTTTTACAATAAAAGAAAACTTTCCCTGTATTTATGAAAAGATAATAGTACAAGTATAAATATTCATGCCAATACTTCTTTGAAGTTTAGTTCGTATGCAATTGTGAATGTGATTGTGCCGCATAAGAATGAATCGAAAGTTAACTCACGCAGAACTGGAAAAATAGCCCAAAATCCATGGAAGGAAGATGACGACGACATAGAATATGTAATTGATTCATCAAGTGACGAGGAAGAAGAACTGGATGAAGGCGAAGAGATGCATAATTTACATGTTGTTACTACATCGAAATACAGTTCTAAAGATGGCACAGAATGGAGCAGCCAACCTGCTCCTACAGGTCGATCTCGTTCGTGTAACATAATCAAATCAAAGTTGCATAAAGCGATAATACCGCAGGGAAAAATTATTGACGAACCAATTGACGCTTTTTGTTTATTTTAGACGACGATATAGTCTCTGAAATTGTTTTACGTACAAACAATGAAGCCAAATCGATGTTGAAAGATATTATTTGGAAGCCATGTGACAACATCGAAATTCGCGCTTTTTTCGGTTTGTTACTGAGCGCTGGCCATCTGAGCGCAAATGAAACCAGCTATGATGTGCTGTGGAGTGCTTTATACGGGCCACCAATTTTTCGAGGGACTATGGGATTGAAAAGATTTAAAAATTTATTACGATTTATACGTTTTGATAACAAAGAAACCCGTAATCCACGGAGAAAAAAAGATAAACTTGCACCTATAAGGGAAATTTGGGAAATGGTCAATAACAATTTCAAAAAGCATTACTTACCAGGAGATAATATAACAGTGGATGAACAGCTTGTACCTTTTCGAGGAAGATGTCCATTCCGTCAATATATACCATCAAAACCTGATAAATATGGTTTGAAGATCTGGTGGGCATGCGATTCCCAAACGTACTATCCTCTAAATGGGATTCCCTACATCGGAAAAGAAGGCAATCAAGTTGCGAAAGGCCTCGCAAGTAGTGTAGTTGAACAACTAGTAGAACCGTTTTATAATTCAAACAGAAACGTGACATTTGACAATTATTTCACAGATTATATGTTAGCAAAACGCTTATTGAAAAATGGACTAACATGCGTAGGAACTGTGAAAAAAACAAACGCTTTATACCGCAAGAATTTTTGCCTAGCAAGAAACGGAATGAAGAAAGTTCAATTTTGGGTTCACATCACATGCATCTTTGGTATCGTATGTACCCAAAAAGAACAAAAGTGTGATAATCTTGTCAACTATGCATCACAATCAAGGAGACAATAGCGACTATAAGAACAAACCAGAAATGGTAATGTATTATAACCACACTAAGTGTGGTGTGGATACATTAGACCAAATGGTTCATAAATACATGAGTAAACGTAAACAAATCGTTGGCCATTTACATTTTTATGAATCTTTTAGACGTAAGTGGTGTCGCAGCTTATGTTATCTGGACCAATCTAAAACCAGATTGGAACAAAAATAAACACGAAAAGAGGCGTTTATTTTGTTGTCTTTATCTGAGAGTTTAGTAGTTCCTCATATTAGAAGAAGACAATCTAGAGGGTTGCAGCTAAGTATCCAGCACTGTATGAATCAGTTTGTAGATGAACCAATTTCTACAAAAAAATTAAAATTAGAAAATAAAGAAAATATTAGAAGAAGATGCTATTTGTGTCCTAAAGTTAGGGATCGTAAACAAAACAATCGTGTAGCGAATGTAAACAAAATATTTGTAACGAACATTCGAAATTATTGTGTAATAATTGTTGTAAATAATTCTTAATTTAATTGTTGTAATGTCTGTTTGTATTAAATAATTTAAAACATTTGATTATATATACATATATACATAAACCTCACCTCCCAAGCACATATAAATAGAACGGGCCTAGCAGGCCCGTGCTGCCCGGTAACGTCAGGATATTATGTTGCCCGGATAAGGGTTAAGAGAAACATAACCAGTACAACAAAACCCTAATCAGGATATAAAATAGATGTTATTTACAATAGACAAAGTGCAAGAAACTATGAAAAAGTAAAAAAATAGAAATTACCGAGGCCAGACAGAATCCGTAACGAATTAATAAAATTATCAGAAAAAAGCCAATTATTTTATTAATTAGTAGACGATGGAAAAACATCCCAAGAATAGAAAGACAGCTTTATAATATACATATTTAAAACAGGAATCAAAGCACAACCAAGCATTACCGACGTGTTACGTTACTGAATTCGACACTAAAATTATTCACCAAAATTCTCCAACAAAATCTAGAAGAGAATTCTGAGGTGCGTATTTTTGTCATTGAAATGTTTGTTATATATTGTTAATTATTTTGGAATGCAGGTGTAGCAAACCAACCCCTTAACATGGAAGGCTGGATACGTAATAACTCAGTGCTGGTTTATGGCAACGTTTCGCATCACCAAGTGGATGCTTTTTCCGATACTTGAATTAATTATCTGTGGTGTAACATTGCATTCGTGCAGCAAAAATTGTATAATAAATTCAATTTATTTTCTTCAAAAACCAGTAGAATTGGGGAATGATCACTTTTAAAAGCGCTATAAAAGAAATTACTAGTAAACTCAACTAGGCTTGGTGATGCAAAACGTCGCCATAAACCACCACCGATCCAAGGGTTTGGTTTGCTACACCTGCATTCCAACACAATTAACTAGAAGAGAATATTACAATATGCAAAGACGCAATCTTTATAGCGAGACAATTAGTAAAAAAAGTTACTTGCATACATGTGTTTTGTAGACTTAGCAAAAGCTGTTATAAAAGTACTAAAGGCCAAATTCAGAACCGCTGCTACTACTACTACACCAAAGACCATATAATAGGGAAGACGTTCAACGCCTACGTTGCTGCAACGTTGAACAAACATGCTGAACAAACTAAAACTTAGCCACGGCGAAAACTATTTGCAATGAAACCTGTAGTAACTTAATTACAATGATGATGTATCTTTGCGCGGTAAATAATTATTTTGAAACTGAGTAGGGTCAATAAGTAACTATCATTATTATTATTATCTTAGTAATTACTCTAGTTACACCTAATAACATCAATTTTTTGTTGCACTAACGTTTAACGTCGTGACCTTGATTGTCGCCCTCCCGACCTTGACGAATCTATCGTTTGTTACTGACGTGTTTGCAACAATTTACTTCGACCTTATCATTTCACGAAGGCAAATCATCTCGCGACCCACCCCCTCGCATTGAGCAACCACTATTTATGTTTCAAAATTGTCGTTAACTTCTTTTTGCATGTAACATTTTCCTTCATTTTACCTATTTCATTTGCCCTACTATTTATTTAAAAAAAAATGATTGTGGCTAGAATGGCCATGATAATAAGAAGTTGTTTGGCTTTTATAATATAATTTTATACTCTTTAAGAACATTAATATTGTACAAGTAACAATTTTGTTAAAAAAATAGTTTTTTGAATAGCTAGACCAGAAACTTGCAAACCATCTTCGCACTCGCAAATACAGTTTCTGGCCACGTAATACACACGATTTTTTGGACCGACAAATGATCAAATTTGTTGAAACTTCAATTTTTAAATATTAGTATATGCCAAAATATTTTTGTTTGGTAATGCCATTTGGCAGCTGTTAACACAGTGTCATTTTGGTATATATTAAAATACATGTTTTTTTTCAATGTTTGCGTTTAAAAGGTCTAAAAATCCTTCAAAATAACATGTAAAAGAGTACTGTAACGTATTATTTACGTATTGCAACATAAGGATTGTACTGATTTTAGTGTAATAAGTATAACCATTTAAGTACAGGGTGTCCCACCGGGAACGCCATCGATAGATTATAGGAAAACTGTGGATGGGAAAAATTTGAAAATTTGGTAGTATACTAACATCGACTGGGGCAGTTCCGTTAAAATATTTTCAAGATGGTGGTACTTCCGGTTATACCGGAATTAGGTGTCAACTTGCTTATTTTAAATGGAACACCCTATATATTATTCCAAATTTTTTGATTTTACACAAAATTCTAGACACATTTTGTGTATAATCTTTTATACCTAAGTCTAACTGTTTTGAACTTATTTTGAATTTTATGTCAAAATGACGTTTTCAGGCCTAAACAAAATTATAAAATTTTCCTATACTAATGCCTTTACTATTTAATTGGAATGGGTTTCCTTGTAGCAGGGGACCTATTTTAGTGGACTATGTCAATATTTTGATAACAAATTAATACAGGGTGATCAAAAAAAAAGGATTAAAATTAAATTCAAAAACACGTCAAAAGAGATTTTTTTAAAATGCAAGCACCCTATTTTTATAATTTTATCTTATTTAGCATCAAAATAAGGTAGACTTTGTACAAGGTTATCTATTAAAAAAATTCATAGTTTTCGAAATATTGGCAATTTAACTTTTTTTATGTTGCACAAATGCTATTGTACTTCTTTTAGTATGAATGGTTATTTCTAATTGGCCATGATGGCGTTAGAAAACAATCATCTGTCAAGGATATGTCAAACTGTTAAAAATTTTCAATAATCATGCCGGGACGCTTAAATTATACAAACGAAGATTAGTTAAATTTATTTATTATTTATGGACAATGTGATAAAGTTATATCAAGAACATGTGTTACATTTGCAGCAAGATACCCGCAAAAACAGAAACCATCACCAAAAGCTCTTAAACGAATAATAGAAAACTTCAAAAACTTTGGATCCGTTAAACCAAATGTACAGAGAAATAAACCTGTCGTTAATGATGAAAATGTTAAAATCGCTGTTTTGGGATATTTTGCGGCACATCCAACAATGTCTGTAAGACAAGCTGCATTGGAATCTGGATTAAGTAAATCGTCAGTTCAAAGAATATTACGCAAACATAAATATCATCCGCATGCATTTTCCATGGTTCACCATCTGAAAGAGACTGATTTTTTAAGGTGATTGGATTTCAGCGAATTTATTTTAACCTGGATTTTTAATCGGCGAAATTCCCATTATTAGAGTGAATCAAATGTCCACGTTATTAGAGAGCGAAATTTTCAAGAATCTTGGCAATTTAATGTTTATGCTGCAGTAAGAAACGATGGCATCGTGGCATTACATTTTTATCAAGAAAATTTAAAAGGTAAGTTAACCTTTTTTTAAATTATTTAAATATTTGATTTATTAACTTATTAAATAGGTGAAGGCTATCTGAACATCCTGCACAATTTTCAAAACAATTATTTAGATAATTTACCTTTGGCTGATCGTAGACATCTATTCTATCAACATGACGGCGCACCTCCACATAGTAGCCAATTAATCAACAATTTTTACAAGGCGCCTTTTATGATCAATGGATAGCAAACAATGGACCCTTCCTTTGGCCACCACGGTCCCCAGATATCTCAGTGCTCGATTTTTTTATTTGGGGTACAATTAAAAATCGAGTTTATAACACCCCGTTAACCACCAAAGAAGACTGCATGCAGCGAGTTAGGACTGAGTTTCAAAATTTAACACGTGAAGCAATAAGGAAGGCGACCCATGAAAATTTGCTACTCAGATGCGAAAAATGTCTAGAAGTTTAAGGACGTCAATTTGAACATTTAATAAAACAATTTTTTTTAAACTTTGGTCTCTAATTAATTGTTCTTTCTTGTAAATCAAATAATTAGGTTATTTGTCTGTACATTTGAATTAACGGGTCCAAAGATTTTGAAGTTTTCTATTATTCGTTTAAGGGCTTTTGGTGATGGATTCTGTTTTTGCGGGTATCTTGCTGCAAATTTAACATGTTCTTGATATAACTTTATTACATTGTCCATAAATAATAAATAAATTTAAGTAATCTTCGTTTGTATAATTTAAGCGTCCCGGCATGATTATTGAACATTTTTAACAGTTTGACATATCCTTGATAGATGATTGTTTTCTAACGCCATCATGGCCAACTAGGAATAACCATTCATACTAAAAAGAAATACAATAGCATTTGTGCAACATAAAAAAAGTTAAATTGACAATATTTCGAAAACCATGAATTTTTGAATAGATAACCTTGTACAAAGTCAACCTTATTTTTGATGCTAAATAAGATAAAATTATAAAAACATGGTGCTTGCATTTAAAAAAAATGACTTTTGACGTGTTCTTGAATTTAATTTTAATCCTTTTTTTTTGATCACCCTGTATTATTTTATTATCAAAATATCGACATAGCCCACTAAAATAGGTTCCCTGCTACAATGAAACCCATTCCAATTAAATAATAAAGGCATTAGTATAGGAAAATTTTATAATTTTGTTTAGGCCTGAAAACGTCATTTTTGACTTAAAATTTAAAATAAGTTCAAAACAGTTAGACTAAGGTATAGGACATTATACACAAAATGTGTCTAGAATTTTGTGCAAAATCCAAAAATAGAATAATATATAGGGTGTTCCATTTAAAATAAGCAAGTTGACATCTACTTCGGTATAACCGGAAGTGCCACCATCTTGAAAATATTTTAACGGAACTGCCCCCGTCGATGTTAGTATACTATCAAATTTTCAAATTTTTCCCATGCACAGTTTTCCTATAATCTATCGATGGCGTTCCCGGTGGGACAAAGTTCATAATATGAGAATAATTATGTTATGTTATACAATATTATGTATTTATGTGATTCACTTTCTTGCGCATTATATGCATCAGAACCACAAAGTATAACTACTAAGAAACACAGATCCGTTTTGGACTATTTTACGAGGGTGAAAGCGTTACTGATGTAGCATTTTACTATAGCAGAAAATTTATAGTGATAATGAGCTGTTAAAAAAGTATATAAATAATATCAAAACCAAAATGTCTTTATTTAAAAGAATCCTAGCGTAACATCTTAAGTGTCATTTCACAACTTAATTTCAAATTTTTTTCTAAGGGAGGTAATAATTACATACATTAACATTTCTCTAATCAATTTAAAAGAAATTCAAAAGAGTCACTAAATTAATATGTTACACGCTTTAGAACTAAGTTGTTAGAATACTGGTTTAAAAGCCCATCCTTATTATTTCTTAATTTGCATGACGTTATTTGTTTAGAAAACAATCTAAGCAACCAAGTGCAAAATAAGAATTGTTTTATATTGAAAATATTGAACATTTCTACCGTAATATCGCATGGATTGTTTTTATATTTTCATCGTATACTTGTATTTTGCTTACGCAACATTTGCTTTGATAAAATAAACGATAATAAGATAACTATTCAGCGCAATTTTTCGGGATCGATTGGATTTTCTTAGCATTTTGTAAGAGCAAACCGGTGGTAGTGATTTCGTAAATTGCTAATAATAACGGTTTGCAACATTATGCGTAGAAAAAATACCTAAATGTGCGTAACTGCAAAGATTCTTCACATACATTTTTAAAAAAAAATGTCTTATTACCGAATTTCTAAGCAAAATTGATTGTCATACGAATTAAACAATACATTTTTAGAATGTTGCAGTTCAGAAAATTTGGCAAAAACTAAACAAACGCTAATTAGAAGTAATTTGCATTTTTTATTGAGATGCTAGTAACTTGCGGAAATAAAAAAAAATGTTGTAGCGTAACGTTGTTTGGCAACATAGACACCGTCACGTTGTTAAATTCAATAGTATACGCGAATATTCACGTATTTCGCCCCCGTTCGATTTGCTCTTTAAAAACTATGTTAGATAAAAAACTCACCTGCTCAATTGTGCCGATATTAAGTTGCTGTATGGAGCATATTTGGCCGGGTTTGCGTACATCATGCACACAAGTTTTTCTCTGCAACGTTCAGTTTTAGCGGATTTATCTGTTCCCAATCCGAGCTGTTGAAAAACCGAATCCAACCTAGATAACAATGGACTATAAAATGGATCGTACGTTGTTAGCAGCAACGATGATGGTGGAATTTTGTGGAAGACTTTATAGTCTGTGTTCATTGCTGGCTTTTTAAAGTAGTAGTTATCGGAATGATATGGAGCGTATGACACCCTATTATTTCCATAACCAAATCTAAAATCATAATAAAAATAGTGTTTAAGCTTAAGTACTATAAATAAATTACTATCGTAGTAAATGTGGTACATTTAAACTTTTACAGAATATTTCGAATGAAACGAGCAATAATTCTTTCAAAACCAACTTTAATTCTATATGATAGGATCAAATGCCTTTATATGTTTTAATTTTTTTATCCTTCCTAAATTTTGTCGAAACATAATGTAGATCTTTCATATAAAAAAAAATTCATATGAGCAGCTCCTTGGTTACAGCCCCTTAAAGATTAACCAAAAAAACTATTTCCAATTTTTTTCTTAAAAACCAAAAAAGTTACCAAAATTTGAAATTACCCAACATTTCTTCCTATCAAAAAAGCATTAAATGAATATTTTTGTGGTATTCTTGTATAATTCCAAAGGGAAAAAAACCACCCCTAAAATTTAGTTTTTCTGAACTTTTTTCCTGTTTTATGTTTCAAAGTTTCAAAATTCATTTCAGATAGATTGATCCTTTTCAAACAAATAAGGTCTCTTGTATGTTTTTTGCAGGATCACCGGTTTTTGAGAAAAAAAATGTTTTATCAAGTACATCGTGTGAATTATATAGATTAAAATTTTAGTGGAAATTATCTAGTAGGCGGCTGTCATGTTAATATTTTTATTGAAAACGTTATTTAACTAAAAATAAATTATAAATAATGAAATAGAATCAAATCAAATTTTGGAAATGGTCAACTTCACTCATTATACGTCAATCTAGACGACGTCACACTGATCCACGTATGCGTCAAAAATTTCAACCTACCCGAATCATGCGATGTATTTGATAATGCATTGTTTTTCTAAAAAATTATTAATCCTACAAAAAAAACACAACAGACCTTGTTTGTTTAGAAATAATCAAGCCATCAGATACAAAATAATGAAATATGAAACAGGGTAAAGTTCAGAAAAAATAAACTTTAGGGGTGGCTTTTCCTCACTCTTAGAACTATACGAGAATACCACAAAAATATTTATTTTTTGGTAGCAAGAAATGTTCGCTCATTTTAAATTTTGTAAGATTTGTTGTTCTCAAGAAAAAAATTATAATCTGTTTTTTTGAGCCACCTTTTATATGAATGACTCACGTTGTTTTTTGACAAAGAATCGCCACTTATATTTTTCTGCGTTTATTTATTTACACCCTGTATATCAAAATAAAACAAACATTTTGAAAATGAATGAATCGTGAAGTATTCAGCAACAAATCCGAGTCTCCATTTAATATTTTATTTGCTTGATTATTTGACAATTTTACATTTTTTAAATTCTTATAAGAAGTGCTCTTTAACTATGTATGTAAGATGTAAGATGTTTATGTTCCATCAAAATAACTAATAAAAAATTAGAAAATTCAGATTTTATGATATGATTTTCCCATCAAAATAAGAAAAATATTGTTGTAAATGTTAAAATGTCAAATGGTAAGTTGTAAGCCACCTTTTCCGGTTGGTAACGGGACACATTTTCTTTAATCATTAGTCACATTTTTTTTCACCTAATTAATAACCTTTGTTACATCGCCACCTGCCGGTGGCTAGAACTAACAAATTAACTTTAAATTAATTTTGCAGCTATATCCTTATTATTTTTTTTAATTAGGAATAAAAAACATAATTCAGTTTAAGTAATTATGTATTTAATGAAATTATTGTTTTTATTGTGCTCAGAATTACTTGTAACAAAGAACAAACGTTTACATTAAATTTGCTACTAAAAATTTCGAGGCGATACACATGCACGTTTACGTTATAAATAATGTAAAGATAATTTAACTTTATTACCCTAAAAGCTAGGGGCTACATATGAGTAGTTACATCAAAAGCTCATATTTTATAAAGAAAATATTCCAGTAATTGTGCATTATCCGTATTATTCTTTAAATTACTCAAACTAAATTTCCAATTTGTTTTTCATTAGAAGTATGTAGGAATAGTAATATTTTATGTAAGTTTATAACTCATAGAATGTTAAATTGGTTATGAAATTTCCATACATTAATAAAGAAACCGTCTTTTATTCGTTTAATGGTATGGAATATAATTTCACCTTATATTGTTATGAAAGTGTAAACTACGGTGCCCCGAATGATCAATGTAATCTTGTGTAAAGCTATAACAAATTCAGAGTTCAATTATTTTTTTAAAAATTAGAAAAAACTTAAAAAGATGAAAAAAATTAACAAACGTTGTAAATTACATATGACACAGCTTTTCATCCAAATATCTTTAGTCATAATCATTATGAATAGATCAAATAAAACTCCTATCAAAAACTATTTAACAGTTTATAACAAAACAACCATAAAAATGGCTTAGATTGCTCTCTAAAAACTTTTCTACTTGTCAATGAAATCATTGTCAGAATCAATGAAAAAGTACCTTAGCATCGAATAATGTATATTTGCTAATGAACAGTACCATATCTTCTTATAAAATATTATTATTCATTACTTCGAAGTTAGAGACACTCTTTAACTTAATTTATTAATAATAATAACAATTTTGTTTGCTGCAAAGTGGCAAATTTACAGGTAACAATATTTCTCTTTACAGAATTTAATTTTCTTCTTTTCTGTTCTCTTGTATTTGGGCTGCCAGTCTTCTTAAGTAGAGTTTGGTTTAGTATAAGGCCATATATACGAGGATATATTGAAAAATTCCTAGCCCACTATAGAACCAAACAAAATTTCAATGTCAAAATATTTTATTACTCAACACATTCTCCTCTTAATTGGATACATTTATTACAGCGAACCTGCAACGTCTCTAGACCTTTCAAAAAAAATGTTTCTTCTTGCTCTGCAAACCAGACCTCCTTGTTGGAAGAAAATGTACGACCTTTTAAATTTTTTTTCTGTTAAGGAAAGAGGTGATAGTCGGACGGAGCCTAATCGGGTGAATAAGGAGGGTGTTCTAGTAATTCAAAAACTGCAAAAACAAAACACCTTTGGATAGCTTTCACCGTCTTTTTTTTTTAATATTTTCCCGTAGAGTAATCAGTAATGTCGAATAGTAATCTCCAGTTATTGTTCTACCCTTATCCAAAAATCAATCATGATTACTCCATGGCAATCCCAAAAACTGAAGCAAGAACTTTTCCAGCAGATTTTGGACACGAAACTTCTTAGGTCTTGGAGAACCAGAGTGTCGCCATTCCATCGATTGTTGCTTTGTTTCTGGATTGTAGAAATGTACCCAAGTCTCATCCATAGTAACAATTCGGTTTAAGAAGTCTACATCGTTTTCAAATCGAGCACAGATCGAACGCGATGCTTCTACCCTTGCACGGTTTTGGTCAACATTCAAACATTTGGGGATCCATTTTGCAGCAATTTTCTCATGTCCAAATTGACGTGAACCATATGATGAACGCGTTCGTATGAAATATTCAGTGCTTCAGATATCCGTTTTAGCCCAATTCGACGGTCTGATAAAATCATGTCATGAACTGCATCGATATTTTCGGGGACTGACACAGAAACTGGTTTTCCCAATCGGTCATCATCTTCAATGGAAAATTTACCTCTTTTGAAGCTTGCATTCCAATTTTTCGATTTTCACAATTTCGGTGGACATCTTTTTTCATTTAATTTATTGCGTGACTCTGGTTTACTTTTTTGACGTCAAACATTACACTGACACTTCTAATAAGTTATTGTTCGTTGCTATGGTAAAGCAATATTTTGTTTATGCAAGGAACTGGTCTAGGCTAACTAGATATCAATACATCCTCGTATAATCAGTTTTTAGTTTTATAGCAGAGTTTTTAATTTTACAACATATTTCAGTATTAATTTATACACGTAATTTTGATTTATACCTACTATATGTCTTTGCCTATTTTTTGTAAATGTAAATCATTATTAGTATTATTATTAGTATCCATCAAAATGTAGTATTTGTAGAAATTAATATTATTATTATTATGAGCACATTAACAACCAAATTCAGAGAGCTTCCTAATACCACACTCACCCTCAACGAGTTAATCACTCATTGCTGTATCAAGCTTAGTTAAAATTTCCCTCGCTTTTCACCCATTACTTAGGAATATTTGAGTCACTCATTGTTCTTTATTCATTTCTGAATACCGTTTCGTGATGTTAGAAAGCTATACTTAACGGCAAGAGTGTGAGCGGGCTTTTATAATGCTTTCTGAATAGAGTATAGTATTTTTTGCTATAATGTATAGCAGTCCCTTTTTTGTTATTAGAGTCACATTGTAGATTGGGTACTTCATTTGATCCATTCAACATTTTTGTTGTTGACCACTGGCTGGTAATTAGATAAAGATAGATACAATGAAACTGTAATAAACAATATAATCCAATCTTTGTAGTAGTTGGCATTAGTAAGTAATCGCCTTAAATAGTTTATTGGAGACTCGCAAGCATTCCTTTTTTGACTCTGCATACAGGGATTTATAATATTTAAAAATAGTTATTTACGTTTCAGTGTGAAAATAAAATTTTCATTATTATTGTGATGGTAGGTATGATACTGCCAGAAAGAAAAATGTTTATTACTATACCGAATGCAACGCATATCTGTTAGCGTTTAGTAAGAACCTTTTCATTCTGTCTTTAAATAAAAATGTAGAATTTATATCTAACTAGATAAAACTCCCGTTCTATCGGACGGGGAGAAGGGTGAACAAAAAGTTTCCCCTGGTAGACCCCCGGCACCCAGACCCCCTATTCCCTCCTATCGAATACTAGGTGGTCTTGGTTATACAGACGAATGTAGAAATCTTTTAATTCAATTTAAATTCTTAACTTTACCCTGGATATTTATTCTTAATTGTATAATCTTTGTAACAAAATAGAACGACAACTTCTAGTAAGATCGGATATACATAAACATTATACCCGTAAAAATGACGATTTAGTTTTAAATTACTGTCGTTTAAGCAAAACGCGCAATAGTTTTGTATATACAGCTAGACAAATATTTAGTTCTATTCCCATAGAAACTAGGAAACTTATAATTTAAAACTTAAATCAAAATTGTATTTATTAAAGCATGCCTTTAGTCTTTAGATGAATTTTTGAATTGTAAACATAGTTTTTAAATAGTTTTTTCAATTTATATTAACAAGCTGACGTCTGTAAATGATTTATCATATTTAGCAGAAATAAAGAATTATTATTATTATTATGCTCCATTCTAAGTCAACCATATACTCGGTTTCGACCTAGCATCTATATGGGCCAATTCTATAGAAGGACAAAGAAACAGACAAATTATATGATATATTTATATTTTTTATATTGTTTATTTTCATTTAAGTAATAGAAAAAAAAGTAGAAAACTTAATGTTATTTTTTTAATAATACAAAGTTAAACCATAATTTTAATCCAGTTTATCTGGGAGTAACTTTAGATACGTTTTTCACTTACAAAGATCATTTAGAAAAAGTCAAACAAAAAATTAAAACAAGCAAAAATGTCATTCAAAAATTAACTGGAACAACTTGTTGAGCAGATGCAAAGACACTTCGTACAGCTGGATTGGCATTAGTTTATTCTACAGCAGAATATTGTGCTCCTGTCTGTTTGAATAGTTATCATACAAAAATGCCCACTATGCGTATAATTAGTGGAACCATTAAATTTACTCCTTTCAATTGACATCCTGTTCTTTGTAATATTAGTCCATCCAACATTCGAAGAAAAGCTGCGTTAAAACGAGAATGGGTTAAATGCCAAATTAACAAAAACTTAACAATTTGGAATGATATTAACACGTTAAGTGCCACCATACACGTTGAAAAACGCGGCCAATAGGCAGCGGAACTTTTTTAACCACATTTTATTCGAAATGCCCTGTTGTCATCAAAAGTATTGATGTAGGTGCTAAATATACAAGAAATATGTTTTTTTTCGAATTTGATTTTGTGGTGACACGTTGGTCTCGCAAGGCATGGAAGTAACATATTTGATCTATTTGGCCATGTGATACCGATGTGGCACCACGCCGACAAGTCTGATCTTGTATGAAATAATGCACCCGCGATTCATGCGTTTATCTTCAGTCAGTTTGTATTTTACCACGACTGTGTACAGATGTCATACGAAAGAGAGCAAAAGCGATTAGAACAGTTATGGCAAGAATTTATGTCGGACGAAGAAGCTGAAAAAGATCCCTATGCAGGGATGACTCCTCAGAAGAATATGAACCATCGTCGTCTTCTGATAGTGACGAAAATGACTACCAATCACCGCCATCCAAAAGATATGTGATCGGAATAAGCGTATGTCAGCGTTGAAAGTAAACGTGTCCTCATCTTCGCAAGCAGAACCGTCAACTTCTGCTGCAACTGGAAGTCGTTCGACATCCGGAAGTGTAGACGAAACGATTGAAAACGTTATTAGAAATATGCAGAATTTTGATTGTGACGACGACAACATAAATGATTTGAATTCTGCCAGCACATCCCCATATGCATGGCAACCAGCAACAGGCGGGTTTCTGAAAACATTTGAATTTTCAAAAAAGATGCTGGTTTTCTGAAAGAATTCTTTGATTATTACGATAATAACCCATATGATTTCTATAAAATTTTGTGAACGACGACATAATTCAATTAATGGTAAGTTAATTTGAAGCTTTTAAAGCATTTTCAGAATTTTTATTTGCCTTCTCTAAACACTGCAGGTAACCGAAACAAATCGTTATGCTGAACAATGCATTCAAAGGAATGTTCACCGCCAATCACGCATACGTGCTTGGACTCCAACAAACGAAGCAGAAATCGAAACATTTCTAGGAGTTGTTTTATGGATGGGTCTCTGCTCGTTTCCAACAATTCAGTCATACTGGCAGAAAGACGAAATGTATAACAATTTTATTCGCAAAGTCATATCTAGAAACTGGTTTCAGCTGTTATTGAAAATGGTACATTTTAATAACAACGAAATTATTTCTGACGATAGATTGCACAAGTTAGCACCTTTAGTGGAAAAACTGCAACAATCTTTTCATCATCCAATGGTACCTTCTGAGTATGTGTGTATAGACGAAACTCTGGTACCATTTAGAGGTCGTCTCAAGTTTTTACAATATATTTCTAATAAAAGGCATAAATTTGGAATCAAACTTTTAAATTATGTATCAAAGGAGGATATACTTATGATTTCAAGATATACTGCGGTAAATCTGAGACCAAAATGTGAGTGTTCCTACACAGGTAGTATTGGACTTGATGGAAAACTGTTAGATGATGGACGAACTTTGTGTACAGATAACTATTACACCTCGGTAACTTTAGCGCATACACTGTTACAAAGAAAGACCCACTTGATTGGGACATTAAGGTCTAACAGGAAGTTCAATCCACATAATGTAGTAGGAAAAAACTAAAAGTAGGTGAAGTAATTGCAGAAGAATGCCAGGAAGGTATTGTAGTACAGAAGTGGAGAGATAAAAGGGATGTGCTGATGTTAAGTACTCGATATGGAAAAGAAATGGTTAAATTACTGAAAAGAGGAAAAGAAGTAGAAAAACCAAAGAATGTCATTGAATACAACAAATATAAGTCATTCATTGACATTTCGGACCAACTAAAGTCGTACAATACATGTTTACGAAAGGGATTGAAATGGTACCGCAAATTAGCGATGGAGCTTCTAACTGGAACAGCATTAGTAAATTCTTATGTCTGCCATCAGGAAATAACTAACAACAAAATGTCTATAACAAAATTTAAAGAAGAAGTTATTCGAGGTTTGCTAAAACTAGATGAAACAACTGAACAGCCAAATCAAGCAGAATATCCTCATGTTCTCGAAGACATGGGGCGCTCTAAGCGACGTCGATGTGTTTTGTGTTACAGCAAAATTGTTCAGGAATCGGGAAGAAAAGTTGCTGCCAGTAAAACACCACAAAGTGCATTGAAATGTGTAGGGTGCGATAAAAATTACTGCCTTACTTGTTTCTTTGATACACATAACGCAAACCTAAAGTAATTTATTTTACTATGTATTACTTCAGAGAATTGTAGTTTATTTGCAATATAAATTGTGTTATAAAATGTCATTGTTTTTTAATACAATTCAGAGTTATATTGTGTTAATAAATTAAAGATTTTAGCAAAACACTTGTTTACATAATAATATAAAAAATATTCCATGAGGCCACGTTGGTCTCATACTCGCAGGCCAAACTTATGTGTCAGTCTTACAGGCCATATAATCCATGATCCCATAGCTTTTAAGGCGATCTGTGAAACCACCGTGGCTTCATGAAGCAGAATTATGTGTTCGGTAGAGTGAGACCACTGTGTCACCACATAACCTAAAGTGGACAAAAGTCTGTGAGTCCACCTAGTCACCATATGGCACTTAACGTGTTAAAACCC
The DNA here is from genome assembly GCA_030710515.1 of Abscondita cerata. NCBI lineage: Eukaryota > Metazoa > Arthropoda > Insecta > Coleoptera > Lampyridae > Abscondita > Abscondita cerata. The sequence goes on from JALBCR010003036.1 coordinate 224,643, forward strand.
CTCAAACCAAAAATAGATTTTTCTGAAGTTGAAGAGTTGAAAAATTATGGTCTGGAGTTGATGTTATCAATAAACATCTCATTGAAGATCCAACAATAAAAGTCCCGGGCTTTGATAAAAAAAAAATTGTCAAAAGTAAATCGCATAAGAACAGGTTATTTAAAATTCAACTCCATGTTGTTCAAACAGAGTGGATTTCTAATTCGAACTGTAAATGTTGAAACAAACCAGAACCCGTTGCACATATTGTGAAGGATTGTCAACTAACAAAGTTTAAAGGAGGGTTTGTATACATTTATAAATTGACGGACGAAGCTATATTATGGCTTACTAATCTGAAGAACATCTAAAGTTAAGTAATGTTTTGTGTTCTCTGTCCTAATTATCTGTTATTCCATTCTTTTGTTTCCTGTTTCTTTAACCTACTATTTTATTTTTTTTTTGTCATTACCGTGACTGGCGCTTGAAGCGGTTTATTCTATGTGGTCATGCAATGGTTGGGCTGTTGTGTTTTATGTTCTTGTTTACCTTCTGTGATGTTTACACATTTAATTAATATTATTATACAGGGTTTTCAAACTTAAGTCGGCACTATTGCTAACTTTGTTATTATTAGAGCTACAGGATCGGTTAAATAGGCAAACTAATAGCATTTGTTTCTCTCATCACTATGGTGAAAACAGAATAAAAATCGAACATCGCGTTCGCGAGTTATGTCAAGTTGTTCCATTTTTTCAAATGGGACACCGTGTATACAATATTTTCAATCGATAGAAAATTTAATATTGAACAAAAAGTATCTCATTATTTTTTATCTTAAAGTCAAAAATGACAGAGCTAAATCAAAAATGACAGAGCTATTGATGATTTTTCAAATTAGTTAAGGTGGCTGTGTTAGTTCGATTTTTATTCTGATTTCACAATAGTGATGAAAGAAACAAATACTACTAGTTTGCTTATTTAATTGACCCTGTAGCTCTAATAATAATAAAGTTAGCAATAATGCCGACTTAAATTTGAAAACCCTGTATATCAATACTAAGGTGGGTAAGGGTTAACATGTTTAGGTTTTTAGTGGTTTTCCTAAACCTTGAAGCAATGCTTTGCCAATACAACCCAATCAAAATTTGCACACGGTTTCGTCACCACACTATACAGGTTTATACTGATCTTTTGGGTCACCATGCATAACACTTACATCACAATACAATATTAAACATGTACCATACGAATAAATAATAAAATATTTTCTATGTATTTTAAGTAATTATAAATAGTTTTTGAGATGTAATATTCTGATCTCTTACCTATAGATTTTTTGGTTATTGGGAGAGTTACATCTTTTCTGACGTACACTAAATAAGGGCTTAACGCACATCTCCATTATAGCTTCAATCAGTGTTATTACCAATTCTATTCTTCAATTCATTTTTTTATTAACGGCCGTCTTAATTCAGATAATTATTACGTATTCAGCAAATCGATGGCTTGTTTTTGTTATACCTACAATAACCCATCATTTTAAAGGAACTTATAAATTGCTTCTTTCCATTAACATGATGGCAAATGAAATTAGCTATACTCGTATTGCGTATTTAAGAAATCAAAATGGCAAAAAACAAAACCCTCTGGTTAATTAAGTAGATATTTATTACGCAATATGCCTAAACCCGATGTAGAAAAATTCTACAAAAATCTAAAAATTAAAAAAAATGCAGTCAAAATATTACTTTCAATATCATTATAAATAATAAGCAACTTTGCGTACGTGAACGCTTTCACGAGTCGACACTAGATGTCGAAAAACTTACCGTTTGATTATAAATAATTGTAATCGTGCAGTTTAATCACTACACAATTATCTACAAACCACATATAAATCGACATAAAATGTGAAGTAAACTAGTAACCTCCGGGCAGGATTGAATACAAGAAAATAATTAATGTTGATGCATTGTATAAATGTTCACCTTAACTGGAATTCTTCACTACATCCTAAGCATTAAAGCAGATGTGCTTATTTAACTTAGTAGAACCAAGGTGTCCCAGTTTTTATTTTTTCACTGGTACACAATCGTGTTTAAAAGAAGGGGTTCAGTCAACGCAAAATAAAAAAAATAAATGCAAGCGTCAAAATGCAAGTAGGTCCTGACTATTGCAAATATGTATATTTAAATAAAACTATACTGACTTCTGCAACACCTAGAAGTTGTCGAACGATTTTAATAAAATTTTCAGGAAACGTCTATTTTTATTAAACAAAGTGATGTTTAAAATTTGAATAAAATATAGCCAGTAGTTTTTGTTTTTTTGCTTGTTGTTTCCATAGCACATAGTAACAATAAATTTGAAGTATTAGACCATTTAGTAACTGTCAAGTTTGCAAATTGTTGTTGTTTCTTCACAATTTCATTCTGAGCTTGAAAACAATGCCGAGAGTACGTCAACATCGACATTTTGTCCAATTAAGTGATTTTGAACTTGGCCGTATTATTGGTATGAGAGAGATCTGACTTTCGCTAAAAGAAATTGCCCAACGTGTAAACCGAAATGTTTCATCGGTATTGAGATGTTGGTCCAAATAGTCCGAGGAAGGGGTTCAACATCGTCGCCGTGGATCTGAACGTCCTTGAAGGACTACAGATCGCGAAGAACGTCGCTTAAGTATTTTGGCCACAAGAGATAAATTTTGATCAATTGCAAATGATTGGATGTGAGGTACAGGACTTAGGATGTCAATGTCATCTGTTTATCGCCGGAAGAGATCTTATGGGTTGCGTTCATATCGTCCATTTTTATGTCTTCCTCTTACACCACTTCACCGTCTACGCAGACTAGAGTGGAGCAACAAAAGGGTTAATTGGGCGCAAGAATGGCATCAAATTGTGTTTAGTGACGAGTCCAGATTTTGCTTGTGGGCCCACAATGGTCGTAGGAGGGTCAGACGGATGCGTGGAGAACGTAAAAATCCAATATTTTTGTGGAACGTAACACAGCCCTCACTCAAGAAGTTATGATATGAGGTGCAATATGGTATGGTAGCAGATCACCCTTGGATTTTATTGACGGAAACCTTAACGCAGCTGGTTACATTGCTAATGTGGTACAACCAGTTGGCTTTCCATATCTTTAGGGGCTGCAAAATCCCATTTTCCAGCAGGATAATGCGCGCCCTCATACGGCAAGGGCTACAACACGGTTTTTGGAAGAATCTAACATTGCGTTCCTCCTATGGCCTGCTCGGTCGCCTGATTTGTCGCCAATTGAACATGTATGGGATATGATTGGTAGGGGGCTGGGTAATTTACCGCACTCTCCAGATAATTTACACGATCTTCAGCAACGGATTCAAGAAGCTCGGGATGATATACCACAAGCAGCTATAGATCACTTGATTGACAGCATGCCAAGCCGTCTAGATGAGTGCATTACAAATAGTGGCGGAGCAACTCATTATTGAAAAAACTTTTTAAGCTTTTGTTCTTTTGATTTTAAATTTTAATCATCACTTTGTTTAATAAAAATAGACGTTTCCTGAAAATTCCATTAAAATCGTTCAACAACTTCTAGGTGTTGCAATTTTTTTGAAAGTCAGTATATTACGTTTTAGATCATAAATTTTGGAATTTATTGTGTTTTGTTTGGTTTAAATTGCTATCATCTCTGCTGTAACAAGTTTGTCAAAAAAACTTAAAATATTACAAATTCAGCATAAAGAATAAAAAAATTCAAAAACACCTCCAATGAATTTCTCTTGACAGTGTGAATAAGTTAGATTTCATTTTAGTGGAGCATCTTTTTACTCAACTTAGGTATTGTTGTGCATGTAATGAGTCATTCACCTGATATTATTCAGTTTTATTGTTTACTATTCAAGTTATTATTTATTATACACACTAAATAATTTTAACTTATTCCGTATATACATGATTAAATTATGTAAAAACAATTGTTATTCATGTTTTAATTTTAAAAATATAACAAATTATCAAATTAAATTTCTGCGTTACATAATTTTAAGTATCATGTAAGAAATCTAATGTTAATTACAACTTACCGATTAATTGTTTCCGGTTTGTCAGTTGCGCCAGCAACATTTAAAGTTAATCCGGATTCAGCTGCCTCCGGGTTTCCATCTGTATTATACGGACTAGTATCTTTAAATTCAAAGTCTTCAACGTGGTCGTTTCCATGACCAAAACCAGAAGCCCCCGAACCACCGGAAAATGTTGACAACCCTTTACCTAATAATTTACCAACGCTCCCTAATAGCGATGGTAAAAACAATACTATAAGTACTGACTTAATTATTTGAGCACCGAGAAATACTGGCAATAACATTTTCTTCAACGCAAATGCTAAAAATCCCATACCAAAACCAGCCATAAACGAACTTTTTCCCACTTCGATTGCTGAAAGTAAATAAAATAATTAAATAGTATTTAACGTTTGCTATAAAAATGTTTTATTGATACCGTTAGAGTTAAAGTTCAATATCCTGTTTTAGCGTTTAATTAAATTCTCGAATAATTTTACAATATTTATAATAAACGAAAGCGATGTTAAATATGCTAAAACGCCAACAGAATGTGAAATCAACAACTACAATTTATGAGTGGAGAACGAAACGGAAATAAAATACTTCATCCTCGAAAGTATGAAGTGACTTTTTGATAAAATACAAAGGAAAACATAAGTCAGAAAGCAACATTAGTTTCTATATCTGTTTGTCTTTGAATTCGCTTGTAGAATCAATTTTACCAAAACTGTATTTGACATTTAGCGGTTATTGGTTTAGCTCTCCATGCCGAATTTATGCATTTTTTTCAAAGGGTATTATTTTTTGTCTTTTTAAAATCACAAAGAAATTTTGACGTCATGAAGTAAACGTAATGTATACCCAATTGTATATACTAAACTTTAACTGCTATTCAAATAACCAATTCGCGAACGGGGACATACTTCATAAAAAATTCAAATTTAGAAAGCTTTTGTAAATCTAATAAACACCCACGCTTTTAATTTTTTATGAGTAAATGCAAATTGATTGATTTTGTCTTGCTTATACATTTGATTGCAAATTTTGCTTTTATGTGATCCTAAAATTTGTATCTTTTTTCGTTTTATACATTATGATTTCTTGGAAATTTTAGACAAATCGTTTCTCGCACGGGTCAATCCTATTCAAATTTGTAGTCAACGAATTAGAATAGTGATTCAAGTTCAGTTGTTACTTTTACCGTTATGGAGATTAAATAAAAATGTTTAGATGTTATGGATTAAATAAAAAGAAAAGGTATTTTTCCCTATAAACAAATCGAAAACATTTAATTTTAATACTATACATTGTGTTTTCGAGGAGCATGTATTACTATCTCGGTTATTATAAGAGCTAGAGAATTGATTAAATAGGAAATGTTTTTAAAATTTTGTTACCGTTTTAATGCTATTTTAACATTTTTTGAATTTTTTTTAGTTACTGAGTTATTCGCGATAAACGGAAACTCTGCATTGTTGACTACCTCTTGTATATCGGTTATTTGATAATATACACTATTTTCAATTGCTCATTCTATTGGCACTTTTTGAAGATTTTTACAACAACAACAAAAAATTATCACTTTCGGTTATTGAGATTATAACCAATACTTTGTTTTTTTATGGACGCCATATTGGATTATAACTCACCTAAATAGTATTTTTTATGTTGATTTCAAAAATGGATCATATTTTATCCCAAAAAACAGGATTTAAAAAAAATTAAAATTAACCATTAAAGAGGGTAATCAAGCCACACTATAAAAAATCCCTAGAATTGAGCTTAATTTTTACCCCAAAAAACGAAACACTCATTTATAAAAATTGAATATGTTATGACACAAACTTTCTCTGACCTTACTGCTCCTTCATAAAAATTAGTGTTTTGTTCTTGACGTTTAACTTAACGGTTTTCTAACGGCAGTATTGCTAACACTTAACTAAAAAACCTAGTGTTTGAAGATGCTACTCGCCATAATTCATGATTGATGTGTTTGAGCTGGTTATGAATCATGACTTATGATTTCCACCCGTCTATGTTTTTGGCTTTCCTGTACTTTTTGCTTGTTCACTTTCAATAAAAGAGAGATTTCTGGGCTATGTGAGTGAATATGATGGCGATTTCATAACCTGCAAACGACATCAAATATTGAACATTTTCTATTCCTATACAACTGAATTAAGCGGAATGAAATCTCTCATAACCTTATTTACAAAGTCGTCATTTTTTTTATCGTTAGGCTGCAGGCAGGTCAGATTGACAAAACTGAAAATCAGATGAGGTGATACGAGAGATTAATTACATCTGAATATTTATGTGAGCGTATCCAGTTTATCGTTTACCTCGAAGTTCTTGGATTCGGCTACATCTTGAGCTATTATTGATTTTACTTCATTTTGGATCACACATTTATGCATACATACAAATCTTGAACATCATTTATAATCAGTTGTAACCCAATAAGCGAGAGTGAATATCAAAATTATGCTTATCAACTGAACCAATGAAGAATGATGTCTTGAGAATAAAAAACAAGGAAATTCCGTTCAGATTACAAGAGCAGAGAATATTAGGCTGTCTGAAAGGAGTGAGACCGTTGTGATGGAATACATTGATGAACATCTCCGGGCTGGCAGTATTTGCTGTATAGAACCCATTGAGACTGACTCCCTATGTATCGTAGCCAGTAAGAACCTTAAACGTCAACACGGAACCTGTAACTTTTAATAAAAAGATACCACAGTAGAAATGTGTACACCAGTAGCTCAAATAGGTACCCAGAAGAAGAAATGCCCACAACAAGTATTAGACATGTTGTCATCCTTGTGTCAAAATCTCGACCAGGACAAACTGAAAGAAGTAAAAAAATTGATTAAGAAATACCACGATGTGTTCACTCTGGATAGTAAGTCTAAAGGAAGAACGAGGGTTGTAAAGCACAAAATAAATACTAGAGATCCCCAGCCGATACGACAAAATCCCAAAAGGCTTCCCCTAGCAAAACATGGAGAGGCGGAGCAAGTCATCGCAAATATGGAGAAAAAAAGAGTGATTGAAGCTTCAAGTTGTCCGTGGGCGTCTCCAGTAGTACTAGTAAAGAAGAAAGACGGTACAACTAGGTTTTGTGTCGATTATCGACAACTGAACGAGGTCACAAAGAATCTACCTTCTACCCAGAATTGACGATACATTAGATACCTTGTCAGGTTCAACACGGTTTTCAACGTTGGACTTAAAGAGTGACAAGTTGTGCACATACTACTGTCGATTTGTTTCCGGATTTTCCAAAATCGCGATACCATTTAATAAATTAACTAAACAAGGACGTCAATTTTAATATGGGACTAAAACTGCGCACACGCTTTTCAACAACTTAAGCAATTTCTAATCACCTCTTCAGTTCTCAGTTACCATCGCGAAGAAATAAAATGTGTGCTAGACACTAATGCAAGCAACTTACTGTAGAAGCAGAACTATTCCAGGTTCAAGATCGTCAAGAAAGAGACCAGAGAGCAACTACTGCGTGACTACAAAAAAACAAATATCTATGAGGACAGAAATTCCTACTGAGAACGGCCCACGGTGCCCGGAAATGATTCTTACAATTTAAGAACTCAAAGGGATAAGTCGTCAGGTGGATTGAGCAATTTTGAGAATACTACTATAAGACAGAACACCTTGCCAGAACAACCCACCGTCGCATACGCCTTATCCAAGAAACTTTGTCTGATAAACTGTACTCGTTCTAAATTGTAGGAAAAAGTCAACGTCCTTAAAAGAACAACCATGGTCGATGACAGTTGGGAACCCAAGCAGTTAAGAAAAAAACAGAAACAAGACCCTGAATTGCAACTGTTTTTGGAATGGAAAACGAGATTGAAGGCCAACCTGGGAAGAGGGTTTTGAGTAGTAACGTAAAAGCGTATTGGGCTTAATGTAACTCATTTGCAATAGAAGATGGTCTTTTAAAACAAACCCTAAGAATTGTCAATAGTACCGAGAGAAAGCATCAATTAGTAGTTCCTAAGAGAAACCACCTGCATGATGAGACTTCTGGAGAACACTTTGGGGTGGAGAAGACACTTGGAAAAATAAGAGAACGGTTCTATTGGGTGAACTGTTAAGAATACGTTAAAGAGTGGTGCCACAAGTGTGTCCTGTGTGCATAAGGTAATGGCCCAGTAAGAAAAGAAACGCACCTATGCAGTACAATGTCGAGAACCCGTTTGAAAAAGTAATGAATTATTTCACCAAATAGACAGAAGCCACACCCAACCAAGAAGCAGCAACAGTATCAGACGTGTTAGTCAAGAAGTTTTTCTGCCGTTTGGAAGTGCCCTTGGAATTACATTTAGACCAAGAGCGAAACTTTGAGTCAACGTTATTTTAAAACGTTTGCCAACTGTTAGAAATGATGAAGACCAAAACGACGCCTATTCACCATAAACCTCTATAAATAAATTGAAAACATTTAATTTTAATATTATACACTGTGTCCAGATTCGAGGGGCATGTATTGCTATCTCGGTTATTATAGGAGCTAGAGTATATTTTAAATGGGCACAATAATAACTTACAGTAATATGTGTATGAGGTTTTGTTGTGTGTTGAATGGTGACAAGAAAATAATATTATTCAAAATTACAGTTTCTTTTTGGAAATTTATTTTCTCTGAGTGTAACAAGCAAAAACCTAAAAACAAGATTAATTTGTTAAGTAAGTGAAAACTTTATTACATTTTATTTCATGTTGGGATAAACTTAAGTGTACTCGATTGAGTTCAATGGGCATACGCAAGATATATTTTGAGATATTTTCTTGCTCTAAACAGTTTCTATATTTTCAGGCATTCTTATATGATGGAAGACCCCTACGATTTTCCCGCTTTATTTTTTTATCAAAAACGATTCACGACACTTACTTTTGCGGCCGCAACCATAGCAACTGTAAGATTCTCAAACTCAGAAATTGAGTCGTAATTATTCCGTCAGAACCCGACGAAGAAAAGTTTGATGAAGACAATTTGATTACAGCTCATCTTCCCCATGATATTACATGAGAAATTGAGATTCGAACTACACTATCGAAAAAAGCAAAAGTAAGTCTGCCTAAGTGGAGGAAGGAACCAGTCGATATAAAAATGATATCCACTAACGACAATTACACTCGTTAGGATAAAATGTGGAGACAATTGTCTAGCTATAATCCCATTCAAATTTTTGAAAAACGTTTGTCAAAGAAGTTTTCAATTTTATAGTAAAACAAACAAATAAATACGCTAAAGCCAGTAATAATCACGGTTTTTAAGTTACTAATGACAAAATTAAGATTTTTGCAAGAACGCTTCTTTTTAGTGGAAATCATAAATTACTACGTGCGCGTTTATATTGGTGTTTGAACGAAGACGTGAATGTTCCATTTATCTCAAACTGTATTAGTAAGATCTGGTTCGAGGAGATAAAAAAAAGATAACACCCAGATAAACAGAAATGATAAAATGTTTGAAGTACGGCCATTGATGAACATATTCAATACAGAGTTCCAACAATTCGGAATTTTTTACGAATATCCATTGTTGAGGTGATGGTCCGATATTATAGACATCATTCTGCAAAAAAGTTCATCAAGGGTAAACCGCTTTGGTTATAAGGACTGGATGTTATATAGTTCTAGTGGGTATTTTTCATCCCTTTGATACGTACTGTGGTGCTAAGCGAGGCGATGGTGAGATTGAAATACCAAAGTCCACAGTTGCTCTAGGATTGCAAGTAGAAATTGATCTTTTAAAAATTGTCAAAGAACTTACATCGTGTTTTTTGACAATTATTTTACAAGCTACGATCTGCTAACTAGTTTAAAAAAAAAGGTAAACAAGCAACCGTACTAAAAAATGTCCTATTCTTTCTTTTGAACAGATGAAAAAAATGCCCGTGGTAATTCGAGTATCGTTACGATTCAGAAAATTATCTTCTTTTTGTGAGATAGCATGACCATAGTGTCGTTACTATAACAACCAATTACCACGCCATAAAACAAATGTCACAAGTAAAAAGGTGGTCGTCAAAGAAAAAGGAAAAAATATTAGTACCCCAACCGAAGCTATTCAATACCTACAATGCGTTCATGGGAGAGGTGGATCTTTTAGATCAATCGGTCAATAATTACTGAATTGTAATTTATGGCAAAAAATGGTGGTGGTTTTTTCACCCACATGATAAATGTCACTGTTGTAAACGCATGGAGACTCTATCAAACGGTTTTTCCAACAGACCTATAGATTTGATATTATTTCAACGAAATATTACTCGTCATTACTTATGGTCTTATAACAAAGCCATTCAAAGAAGATCAACTTCAGCACGACCATCCGGTTCATTACCTAGAAGTTTATTAGACGATCCCACAGGTCGAATCAACTACGATGCAGCTTATGTCACAGTAGAATTAGATGGGCATGTCAGAAGTGCTATGTTACTCTTTGTATTGAGAGAGAGTGTTTCAAAATATTTCACACTAGTTAATTTTTAACATATCCACTGATTTTTTTAAATAAATAATTTTTGATTTTTGTTTTTTCTTTCGTTTTAGGCCAATAAGCTAAAAATGATGCACAAATGACAATAACATAGTGTATTCGACTGAATTCAATCATAATCAATTATTTTAGTCCTTCAATAGATTGGTGGGCATTAATAGGTTAATTTCAAGTTAATAGTGGATTTTTGTTAATTTGAATAGTTATAATTATTCTTAGATTGTTGTTTTATTCTATTTTAAATTTAATTGATTTCGTTTTATAGCTAAATTTCCAATTTTCGTTTATTTTTATTATAAAGTGGATTTTTTGTACGTTTATTATGGCTTTAATTTTATACCAACGAAGAAAATTTAGATAAGCTAGACGCATATTTCGAGTTATTAATTAATAATGAAATTGAAACTCCAAAATCTTCAGTTTAACGGATACTGACAATTAATAAATACCATCCATACAAACCTAGAGTTGTACAAGGTTTAAACCCGGTTGATTCTCAGCGAAGAATAGTTTTTTGTCAATGGTATCTTCAAAAAAGTTGTGAAGATCCCAACTTTGCATTTCAATTGGTATGGGGAGAATCGTGATTTATGAATAATAGAATTTTTAATAGACAAAGAAATTTGTTTTCATAATAATATGCAGATAAATTTAATGGTTAATTTTAATTTATTTAAAATTTCGTTTTTTGGGATAAAGTAAACCCCATGTTATGATACATTTTTGAAATTAACATCAACAATGATATTTAAATAAGTTGTAATCCAATATGGCGTCCATAAAGAAAAACTATATCTCAAAAACAATGTAAAAATTTTTATTTTTTGTTGTTGTTGTTGTAAAGATCTTCAGAAATTGCCCATAGAATCTACAATCCAAAATAGTGTATGTTTTCAAATAACCAATATACGAGGCGTAGTCAAAAATGCAGAGTTTCCGTTTATCGCGAATAACTCAGTAGCTAAAAAAAATTCCTTAAATGTTAAAAAATCATTAATACAGGAACAAAGTTCCAAAAAATATTACCTATTTAAATAATTCTCTAGCTCTTATTTATTTATTTATTCGTATGGTACATTTTAAATGTTGTATTGTAAGTGTTATGTATGGTGATGGTACCCCAGAAGATTGTAGATTGGTTCGTCTTGGCAAAGTATTTTGTTTCAAGGTTTAAGTTCATTTGCTTCAACTAAAACCTTAACATGCCAACCCTTACCCATCTTAGTTCTACCTCTTATAATAACCGCGATAGCAATACATGCCCCTCAAATCTGGGACACAGTGTATATTAAACGTTTATATGCAAAAAACGCGCTGTTAATTTCACCAAATAACTAGTAAATTAAAACAACGAAAAGTTATTTATTGTACTAGTGTGGAATGTATGATATTAAAAAGTATTCCACACGAATGTAAAATTAAACTAATTAGGATTGATTCTATTTTATGTAAAAACAAGTTTTTAATTTGTAATCATTAATAATTATAATTGTAATCTTATGTAATTGTTATCAATAAACACAGACGGCGTTAATAAATTATATGCTTTGTGGTATCCAAAAAATGTACAAAAGAAATTAACTAGTTTTTTTCGTTGCGGCGCGAGACGCAGTCAAGCACTGTATGTGAGCGAGTCCTTATACCATTTTCCATTTGGAGTTGTCTAATAGAACATAGACTTACATTTTCACTGTTTTCAATTGACCACTTACTCGTTGTGAGTGCTGATGAACCTCTTTGAGCTGTTTTTGGAAAAACTGGGTTATATTCTATTCTTTCAGTCCATTTTCCGTCAATACTTATTTCATTTCTAAAATAATACGTTTTTTCCATGCTAACTCAACCGCAGATATGTGAAAACATTTTTTTTGCAGACCTTCTAAATTTGCTTCGTCCCATGCATTTGTCATCAGTTAAATATTTCTTAAAGAAAAAGCTTGCGAACTAACTATTCGTTTATTGGCATGTTGTTGAAGACTTTTGCCTTTTGCATTTCTTGCTCTTCCTTGCGGTAGAGTTCCATATTGTTTTTACACATGACTTCTTATAATCTTAACCAATCTTCTTTTTATGTTAAATCCCCAGTCTTGAAGAATCTTAGCAATCTGTTCTGTGGATGTATCAACCAACAATTGATATCATCTTTCATCGCTGAATTCGCGAAATTGAACCCATATTAACAACTAAGTTTTTATGTAAGGTATTCCTTCTCTGATAGCATTTTAAACGTTTTCTATTAATTTTTTTCTAAATCGCTCCATCTTTAACACCAAAACTTTTATTTGAGACAAATTGTTTGACAAAATAAACAACCGGTGCTATCGAAGTATTAGAACTCACATGACAACGAAAATCTCATAGTCTGGCCAAAATAACCGGAAAAAAACCTTTATTAGTAATGTAGGTATCCTGTCCTTATTAAAATGTATTCGTGCTGTGGCAGCATAATTGAATTTGTATGATAACCCCAATGAAAAGAAGAAGAGAAAAACATGTCGGGTAAGGAACTGGATACTAACAAGCAAAAACTATAAGGCCTTCAATAACTTTTTTGCCGCTGGCATATGAAGGTGGCACTGGCAATCTAAAAACTACACAATTCTTCATTCAATTTGTATATAACACTACACAATATAAATTGTACCAAAAATTGCACAGATTTCGTAATGTAAAACAGTTTTCGGCAAAAAAACTAAAATACATGAGTGACCATATATGGTGCATCAAGAACCAAATCTAGTCATAAAAATAAACTTATAAAAGCTGAGATGAACGGGAGGAGCACAAAGGGTTAAAGAGCACACTCCATGACAGCTCAAAAAGCAGAGGGCTATTAGAGACTGAAAAAAAAAATAGGTCAAACACTTTTAGTCCTTTAGCTGTATTAGGTGGACCTTACAACGCTGATACGTCTAAAAGAGTATTTGGAAAGAACAAAAAAACAAAAAGTTAGTGATAAAAATTCCCGGCTAAAAAAAAACTGTCAAATAATTGTGATTGGGCTTTTGCCTTTCATTCGTTGAGCTCTATTATGAACTAACCTATTACGGAAAAAACTTTAAACAGCAGAACTATGAAACAGTAATCTTTTTTGACCTCAAATAACTCTAATTACTTTATGAATTGTTTGATATCGCTGGATTTGTCCTTGTTGATTCCATTGACAGCGTAATTATGGATGTGTTAAATCCTCTATAAGCAACTACCAATTTATCGAAAAATCTGATTTTTATGATGTCTAATCATTTTTATCACTTTATAATTTTATAAGAATGTATATAGGATTTCTCTTAGAGATTTAAGAATTCTTTCTAAAACTATCTCTAGAACTATTTGAGGAATACTGTTTGAGTTTCAGAAAAAAATATTACGGCCAAAAACGATTCGATACACTCTTTAGTTATTATACAACGTTAAAGGTTCGGAACAAAACTTGTTTGGGTTCTTAAATTTTTGTGTGGGTTACTGGTATCCCATCGTGCTTTCCAGATATGGGAAGTACCAGAAAAATCAAATACTCTAGGCAAATTAATAGTTGATAAGAAAGGTGCAGTATTGAATATCGAAAAGAACTGCTGAAACAACCATAAAAAATTTCTTCACTGAGGTGGGGAAGGCAACGAGAAACCACTCCATTAATCTCTTCAGGATAATCTGGTTATGCCTGACATACATGAACACGAGTGAGGGCGCCCCGTAAATGTGAGAAGAGTATTAAGAATAACCCCAGTCAACTGCTACAAGGGTCGAAGCGTCAAATATATACAGAATAGGTACATGGAACATTCAAACCATGTACGAGCCAGAAAACGTACAATGCGCCATTCAAGAAATGAAAAAAGTAAAAAAATAAAATATTACTGTAAAATTATTGCCCACGTTTAGAGCTTTTGGCAAAAAAGTTTCAAATGGGAAAAATATTTTAACCAACAATTTTAAAAATTCGAAGAAACGGTTTGTACTACCGTGTTCTACGCATTGAATTACATCAAATTATGATAAAAAGTCTCACAAAATGTTTTGTCAATTTTTGTCAAAAGACCAAAATCTATAGTCTTGGGTATAAAATCGGGTAAAAAATTTTGCTTTCGATTTGACTAAAAATTGGTCAAAAGAGTAATATTGAAGTGTAGAATACAGAAATACCATCAGTTGTCATCAAAATATTACTCTAAAATTATTGCCCACGTTTAGAGCTTTTGAGAAAAAAAGCTTCAAATGGGAAAATATAATTTAACCAGCAATTTTAAAAAATTCGAAGAAACGGTTTGTACTACCGTGTTCTACGCATTGATTTACATCATATTATGATAAAAAGTCTCACAAAATGTTTTGTCAATTTTTGTCAAAAGACCAAAATCTATAGTCTTGGGTATAAAATCTGGTAAAAAAATTTTGCTTTCGATTTGACTAAAAATTGGTCAAAAGAGTAATATTGAAGTGTAGAATACAGAAATACCATCAGTTGTCATCAAAATATTACTCTAAAATTATTGCCCACGTTTAGAGCTTTTGAGAAAAAAAGCTTCAAATGGGAAAATATAGTTTAACCAGCAATTTTAAAAAATTCGAAGAAACGGTTTGTACTACCGTGTTCTACGCATTGATTTACATCATATTATGATAAAAAGTCTCACAAAATGTTTTGTCAATTTTGTCAAAAGACCAAAATCTATAGTCTTGGGTATAAAATCGGGTAAAAAAATTTTGCTTTCGATTTGACTAAAATTGGTCAAAAGAGTAATATTGAAGTGTAGAATACAGAAATACCATCAGTTGTCATCAAAATATTACTCTAAAATTATTGCCCACGTTTAGAGCTTTTGAGAAAAAAGCTTCAAATGGGAAAATATAGTTTAACCAGCAATTTTAAAAATTCGAAGAAACGGTTTGTACTACCGTGTTCTACGCATTGATTTACATCATAATATGATAAAAAAGTCTCACAAAATGTTTTGTCAATTTTGTCAAAAGACCAAAATCTATAGTCTTGGGTATAAAATCGGGTAAAAAATTTTGCTTTCGATTTGACTAAAAATTGGTCAAAAGAGTAATATTGAAGTGTAGAATACAGAAATACCATCAGTTGTCATCAAAATATTACTCTAAAATTATTGCCCACGTTTAGAGCTTTTGAAAAAAAAGCTTCAAATGGGAAAATATAATTTAACCAGCAATTTTAAAAATTCGAAGAAACGGTTTGTACTACCGTGTTCTACGCATTGATTTACATCATATTATGATAAAAAGTCTCACAAAATGTTTTGTCAATTTTTGTCAAAAGACCAAAATCTATAGTCTTGGGTATAATACCGTGAAAAAACTACCCCGAGGGAGATGTACCAACGGATTATAGCGTATTGTTATGGGCTCAAATTTAAGAAAAATAAAGTAAGCCGTAAAGAAAAGCAATAATAATCAGAAAACAGGGCCGAAAAGCAAATTTAACTAAATTAATTTTGATGACACTTCTTAAGAGTTTTGAGAAAATATTCTGAGGGTGCCAAAATAATCTGTTATGATAGAAATTGACCAGACAATTCGTTTAGTTCTTTTTCGATGTTGAAGATCGTGAAAGCGGAATTTCACCAAGAACTCAACAAAATTTTTCAAGAGTTTTGAAAAATATTTCAAAAATATTCTGAGGGTGCCAAAAGAATTTATTATGATAGAAATTGATACGACAATCGTTTAGATTTTTTATGAAAGGGTGGCGTGATACGAGTTTCATACAATAATTTATTGACAACAGAACTAATTTTTGCAAATATTAGAAACAGTTACTACAGAGTAAGGCCCATATAATTTACATTGGACTTTTACACACGATATTATTTTTTACGCACAATTTATTAAAACGTAGCACGATTATTTGGTAGTTAATATGCTGATTATAGGTTAAACATAGACAAATAAATTTTATAGTACAAATGCTACAGTAAAACAACGTTAATAGTTAATAGTTAACAAACGAGTGTATTAATAAGAGCGATTAACAATTTAACGCGTGAGCGAAGCGAGCGCGTAAATGTTTGAGATTGTTAATCGCTGTTTAATTCAAGAGTTAGTTACATAACTTTTCCGTCGACCGTACTTTGTAATTTTAATAAAATTATAATTTAATAATTTTGGAAAAGATATGCTATTGTGAACGAACCTTTAGAAAGTACCGTTTTGTGAACTCACCACAATTTTTTAATTGTATAACATAACCTAACTTCATTGATTCTACTTTTTTGTGAGCTTTGTATTTGATTATTCTTTGCCTTTTCGTCTTTTGTATTTTAATTAAGGTCACTAAGTTGATGGAGAATTGAGGTACTAAATTCCAATTGTTGAGTCAAAATACAATAGTTTTCATCACAGCAAAACAAAGTATATAAATCTTTTCTGTGAGAACGGATAATCGACCATCACGTTTTCGCCGAAATGGAAAAAGGTGTTTCACTACAAAAATTCATACGGATAAACCGATACACTCACAAAGACAGAACTTTAGACACTAACTCAGGAGACGCCTTCTAACGCATACCTGGTCTAACAATGACTTCCCCCGCTCTCTCTTCTCACCGAAGTCCGATTCCCGTTACTTTTGGATCCCCCGTCGTAGGTAACTTTTGGCATTAATTACAAAAAAGTTAATTAATCTATTGATTTGTATTTTACTCTAGGGCACAGAATAAACTTTCTAGAGTGTGTGTTCAAAAATTCATTAAGATTATGGAGAAGTTATGGACCCATATTTCACCTATAGAAATGCACTATAAATGGCAGCCTTAATGTAATTTTAAATTGTAATGGCATAATTAAATATTAAATTAAAAAATTCAGGGCGATTATTTTACCCATTTCGGCTGTAAATAACTTGACAAAAATAATCTGTTGGAACGTTTGACCAAATAACCAACCAATGCAAGATTTAGTAATTTACTCTCCAGTTTAATAACTAACATGCTAATATTTAGAGAAGAACTATGTGGATCGAAGTGAGTGTTAGATATAAACATTGACAAGCTTAAAAATACAAATAAAAAAAAAAAATTACAACCAATAGCATAATATCTTTGTTGAGCTTGTTGAATCGCTTTCAGTTCAAATGTGTAAAGAATTTATAGAACAAGCGCGATGATGCTGAAGGAAAGGTAGAACTAGAAACAGGAAGATCAAATTTACTAACCAACAGTGAGTAAAATCAGTGTTTGTAAGTATTGTGGCGCCATCTACAGTGTTTTCCTATAAATAGTGGGCAGTTATGATACTAAATAAATTACATTAAGTATGATCTAAACACTAAAGTTTGTACTTTATACCCAAATAAAAGGAAAATTTGCGGTTTATAACAAAAAATATAGTTGCAGTTATAGAATGGGACTCAAACGAAGAACTAGATTTACCAGCGAATTTTAGTGTAGTAAGAAATATTTTGACTACATAAAGATTTCGTTGTCCCTAGATTGGAAGAAGAGAATAAATAGTATCCACAAAAATTTCTTAATCTTACAGTTTTTCTGGGACTACTTAAAATTAAAGGTGTACGTGAACAAACCAAAAATGTAGAAGAGCTAAAATCAATCATAATAAATGATTTAAAAAAAAATGAGGACATTGTTGTGGATCAAAGGATCAATGGTTGGCAGTTTGAACATTTAATTTGATTACATTTATTATTTGATCAGATAGTTTAAATTGTCATCAAATTAATTTTTCGAAATTCAATATTTTTTAAATGTTTGTTACAAAGTGACCTAATACAGGGTGGGCCAATAGTGCGAGCATAAGCAATATCTCGCGAAATATTGGGTTTAAAAAAATTTTAATAATAGTTGTACAGATCAATGAGTACCATATCTTAAAATTATTTTTGTTTATTCAGATGTTTCATAAAATCTGACATACCCTAAAGTTATGTTTTTTTTTAAATAGAACTACCTAATTTTTATTGCAAATTTGGATTCCTAGGCAAATTTTAACGTGATTTTATGTGACATACATAGCGTCTAAAATAGACGGTTTTTGCGTTGTTTCACTTTTTTCGGAAAAATTGACCTTTCGGAAAAAATTAAATAACTCACTTATCCTAAAATTGATCAAACTGCGATTTTGCAGCTTTAATATGCATTACACGTGCTAACTAAAGCTAGTTGTTCACCTTTCCAACCTTGCTAAGTTCAAAGACACATAAAAATTTACGAGGTGCTATTTCTAAAGATCAAGTTATCCATGAATTTAGAGAGTTTAATTTAAATAATTGATTACTCAAAACGTAGTAAGGTTAGAAAGGCCAACAACTAGTTAAATGATAAATTCCAGAATAACTGAGTTATTCAATTTTTTCGAAACGTCAATTATTTCGGAAAAAGTGTAATAATGCAAAAACCGTTAATTTTAGACATCATGTACACTATATAAAGTCACGTTAGAATTGCCCAAGAAATACAAATTTGCAATAAAAAATGTGTAGTTCTATTTAAAAAAAACATAACTTTGGTATGTCGCGCTTTTAAGAAACACCCTGTATAAACGAAAATAATTTTATAATATAGAGCTCAGTGATCTGCACAACTTTTATTAAAAAAGGTTTTTTCTAAACCCAATATTTTCCGAAATATCGCTCGTACTCGCACTAATGGCCCACCCTGTATATATACTGCCATGTTTACATTTTAATATCATATTAAACAACAATTTAATGTAGTATATTGTTTTTTTTTTAAATGCACGATCAAATCACAACTTAGAAACTGTTGATTGTCGGGTAGTCAATTGGTTATAAGAAAATCTTTTCTTTTTAATAAACATTGATCTATATGGAGATTCTGTTGAAAAGTAAATCTTTTCATGTTATAACTGATATTCCAGACTTTTGCACCTCACATATTAAGTTAATAAATAAACAAAGTTGCGAGAAACTTAAATAGATAAAAAATGAACACACATTCGCCTTCATAATTAGTAACGCTTGAAAAATTAGAACCCTTACACCAAAATACTTACGTTTAAAGAATCTCGCCGTTTCCGGAAGATTGACGGTAACATAATGATCAAGAACATATTTTTCCAGCTTCTCCGTTAAATAATCATCAATATTTTTCGTTCTTCTGCTTGTTTGGCAACTATCTGACTGTAATTCATCTTGAGACACATTTGAGTTACGTTTTATATCTATTCCGGGAATTATCTTATAATTGTCTGTTCTTACAAGATCGTCAACATAAGTCTTTAATTCTCTATCTAACCGACTAAGTTTATTAACTTCCACTGTTGAACACGATTGTATTATACGCGGAAAATAAATTAAAAGAAGAAATCTTATCATGCACCAGCTTCGTATATACTTCCACAATGAACCCATGTTTTCTCAACATCCCTTTGGGAACTACCTGGAACAAGATATTGCACAATTAATTATAACATAACATATACTTTAACTAAAAAATTTTTAACGGATAATTAATTTATCGTAAACAAGGGTTATTCTTAGAAATTTCTATTTAGTTCGATATAGTATATTAGTGGTTAGAAATAACAGCAAAACTTTCAATTAAGGAAAATCAACTTTGCATGGAAACTTCAATTCAATTTAGGTAAACCATTTCAAGTTTAATACAACCTAAATTGCTTATTGTTTCCTAGTTAAAGTGCCACTTATCCCAATGTGTTTATTTTCTAACTTCAAACATTTACAAACAAAATATGTATTCATACCGTTTATGCTTACACCATAGAACGACTGGTTGTAAAATATTAATTTTCTAATATTGATTTATATTAAGTATTGTTGACTGAACACTTTGCTCATTACAAAACTGAAATGTGATTCGATTTTCTTATTTTTAAAATTTTGCTCTTAATGAGAAACTGCCAATTCTTGTTCTATGTCTAATTTGTTGCATAAAATATTCAGGTGCAATTAATTGTGCCTTCTTATCTATGTTTCGTAGTGTTAAATTTCCTTTTGAATATTTACCGAATACAATATTACTTTCGTTACATTGAGGAGTAATTGAAAGTTAATGAAATAAAATTTATTTGAAGCCAACAAATTGGATGTAATGAGAATCTGTTTAAAAATTAAATTTCCAGGAAAATTTATTCTGGAATGTTTCGCTGCTAAAAAACTGCATCAAAAGTTTCACCTGGTTTTTTTGTAGGTATATAATTGCAGTTTCTGAAAGAAAGTTATAATTATCTTGCAAATTTATTGAACCGGATATTTTTGAAGTGTCGTAGTAATAATTTAGTATAAGTGTAAAATAGTTTCCGGTTAAAAATTCGTGCATTTAATTTTACATGATGCATAACAAAATGTAACTTTTATCTGAAAATAAATAAATTTATATAATAACCTGTAGAGTAAAGTGCCTCGCTGGGTAATACGCCACAGTTCAATATTTTTACTTTGGACCGATAGATGTAGCGGAATACCTCATACGCCGCTTCATATGTGTTTGTCTATTGATCTAGTGAAAGAGCGCGGAATTTTCTAAATTTTTTTTGTAGAAAAAGAGACATACTAGGTAAGTTCACTTTCAATTGTTAATTACAGCATGTTTATATGTCACTGTAATGTGTATTTGAAATGTTTTATCAGATTTCTTGAAACTGCCACCGTAAAGTCTGATTCATAACCTAACATTCTCGTCAGTAACACGCTTATCGATATGTTGAGTTTTATGGTAAAAATTTTTTCAAGTGGCATACGCAATATGAGGTAAGATGCATGGGAGTGCGACATTTTATCTCAAAATAGGGGAATATTTTCCGTACATGAGTTTAATTTGTTCTAGTTTCTACTACCTATTCACTATGCCACGAAAACATGTTACGAAAATCTCAGAGCTTTGTGGTCTGAAGAAGTTCTACAAAATGCTTTACGAGATGTAACAAATGGTGTAGGCTCCGTTTGTACAATCAGTCGCTCCTATTCTGTTCCCGTGCAGACTCTAATAAAAAAAATGAGATCACAAAATTTTGATAAAATGAAATTAAACCGCAAGAGCTTTTTGGGTGAAGAGCACGAACGTAGCTTGGTGAACTACATCGATAATATGGAAAAGCATGGATTTGCTCCGACATCGTTTAATGTGAAGAAACTTGCGTATTCCTTCACAGAGTTGTTGCCACCAAAGGAACAAAAACATTCAACTTTATTAAAAGTGCCGAATAAGGCGAAAGTATATCCGTAATTGGCTGAGTTAACGCTGAAGGTAATTTTTACCTCCCTATTGCATTTTTAAAAGGAAAACTAAGAAAAAAGAATTTGAAGATGATTTGCCTCTTAGTGACAAAGTAATAATGAACAAGAAATCTGCTTATGTAACTACAAATATTTTTTCAGGCCTCCGTCCAGAAACACTAACTTTACAATCGTCAAAATGGGCCGGAAAATAGTTGATTACCGGCTCCAGGGCCGGTAAAAATTTACAAATTTTGGTAACACGAGAGGGCAGGTCGATTGCGTCGCGGCGACATATGAAAAATGTTGAGAATATAACCTTCTAGCCTTCTAGGAAATATAACCACACAAATTTTCTCTGATGTAACATTTGACCAATATTTAACGCTCAATTTATGTTCAATTTTGGATTAAAATTTAACTAAAAAAAAAGAATTCAAGGGTTTGCACTTAATCACAAATTGTAAAGCCCGAGTATGTTGGAAATTTTGCAGTATGTAACTGTTTTTACACAAAAGATTTACCTATTTTAAACATTTAAAATTTGTCGATCTAAACAATTTTGTGTGACACACGTCCAGAAACTGTTTTGTGAGTATTCGCACTTATGGGGCCTCGGCTTTGCCTCGGCCCCACAACATTGTGCTCACACTCGCAAAAAGGTAAATTTCTGGCCTAGTGACACAAATAACTATTAAAAGTTAGCTTCGGAGAACATTTTATTCTACGAAAGAACTAGGCAAAGTATTATTAATCAAGTTATTAGATTTACTGCAGGTAATAAGATGATTTTATTGTGTCTACCAAGACACACAACTCATTGAATGCAACCTCTAGACCCATCCTTTCTTAAACCTTTAAAAACGATTGGTCCCAGGTCTGTAATAATGGGGTTCATAATTATCGCGGTCGCAAACTAAGCAGATTGCAGTTTGCTTCACTTCTGCATGGTGTAAAGCTGCTACGGTACAAAATGGAAGTTCTGGGTTTAGGACTAGTGGGATTTATCCCTTTGATCCCTCAAAAATTCCAGATTATGCTTTTGTTAGAAAAAATGTAGAAATAAATCCTAGAGGGGACCTCCAAATGAGACTGGTAGTGATGTCAAGGCTGCTAGCAATGTTGAGACTGCTGGCGATGTTGAAATTAATAATAAAGCCCAAATCAACAATGAGCATAATGCATTCAAAGTGATTTCCTCTATCCCATGTGTCCCTGGGCCAAGTGGATCCCAAAAAGGAAACAACAAGCAGATGTACTTAACATTGCCAGAAACAATTCAAGACAAACGAACCAAAAAGAATCGAAATTAGCGAAGAAAACAGCGAAACGTACACGCAAGGAAGATAGAGAAAATGAAAAAACAAATGAGAAAAATAAAAAAGGAAAAGAGAAGCAAATTGTTTATGAAGGAAATTCTGACAGCGCTTCATCAGAAAGTGAAATAGAAGTGGTTATTTCTGCTTAATGGCATGAAATTTTTTCTTTACGAGAATCCGATGTTGCCATATTCCCCCAACAAACGTTGCCATATTACCGTATGGCAGAGGTAATATGGGGTTTTTGCTTTGGTTGTTTGTTTCGTAGTCTATCGTGTTGTTACTAAAGATTGGTGGAAAATATTGTCGATACAGATGTTCAGATATGTAACACATGATATGGAACTGTTAAAATGTCTTTTTAGTAACAGTGCTTTTGCCCACCGTTGTATGGACTTTATCAAGACTGTCTTTAAATTTAAAACATTTATAACATTACTCTAATTAAAATTTAAGTAAAAAACATGCTCTTTACACTTCCTGTAACGTTTGTATTCAAGTGTAAAATATTTACATAAATTTTAATTAGATTACTGTTTATAAGTGCTCATTTTTTTAATTTTCCAAAATTGACATTATCATCCATTGATGAATTTAATTTTAAGATGACTATCAACTTATTTTTGTATACAGCTTTGATAAAGCCCACAGAACGCTGGGTAAAACGTCGGCAATTACAACCTCCTGAGTTGTTCGTACATCCCACCTCCACCTAGAAGGACTTTTTTTAAGTATATAGATTATTAAACAAATTTTGGATAAAACTTAAATAAATTTCTGTTAATTTTTATTTTACTTAGTCCAACTCCAGAAGTAACCTTGGTGCAGAGCTGTCGTAATTTTCTATAGTAGAGATAAGTAACTAATTCTAGGAAATTTATCACACATATCAGTAATTTTAAGAAAAGAAAGGTAGTGTGCCTGAACTAACAGTAGTCGTGACCGTTACAAAAATTTGAGTGCGAGAAAAACTAAATAAACTGTGATACCTATTTTAGAAATCATTTGAGTAAAATAAGTGCATATTGTTGGCGTGCGCGATAAGCGAGTCAAGTTATCGGTCATGTGGAGTTGGTGATAAACAAATAAACAGAAGTAGTGCTAAAAGAAAAAGTGAGTGAGTGGAATTTAGTTTAGAATTGTGTTTAGCTCTATATTATGAATGCTTTGGTTGTATAAATGTACGAATTTAGTAATAGAGTCAAAGATCTAAATCTAAATAGTAGTAAAGAAGGAGAACAAAAAGCATTTAGCAAAAGTGAAGTAGTGTTAAGATAGTCTACAAAAACAAAGAACACTATTAGAATAGTAGAGATAGGTGATCTGAGTGAATTGGAAGGTATGATGAAAACATGATAGTAGAAATAATAAAAAACATAGAAGATAATAGAAATTTGAGACAAATTGGTTAAGAGAGAAGAAAAAGAACTTGTTGCAGGGTGAAAAAGCGAAAATAAGCTGAAAATCTGGATAGAGCAGAAAACAAAAATGTGGTAGTCAAAGGTGAATTGGTGAGCAATCATCAACAGCCGCCCAACGGTACTCTGAAAAAGCTTCAGGTAAAAACTCATGTAAAAACTTAACCTCATTTAGCAAAAAAAGCGGACACCTGTAAATTTCGTGGAAATGAAAATTAGATAATAAGCAAAGAAATTATAAAAAATAAATTTAAGTTTAGTGGTCAAAAGTATACAGGGGTCCAAGATAAGAATAAACAGCATGGGGATCTCGGAAACCGTGAGAGATACAGAGTCGGTCAAATTTGGAAGAAGTTGCCCCCTTGAGAGGTTGACATTTTGCTCTTGAAAAACTCGCGGAGTTAGTTTTACTTTTGAAGATATTCGAAAAAAACCGAAATTGTGCCATTTTGTTTTCTTTATATTCTGAAGTTATTCAAAAAGTTACCAAAAAATGAGTGCACTTTGTCATTGCCACTCTTTCTGCTCTACAAGATAGCGTTTACAAATTTTTATTACAACGTTTCGTTTCAAAGAAACCACCATCAACTTTATTTTTTCTTAATGCACTCAAAAAAAGTACACCTGTATAAAAAAGCATTTTTTATTACAAATTCAACGATTACTACACAATATAGTTATTCGTAATTTAATTGCTAAAAATAACGTTTTAGTAAATTCCTAATCTTTTTGGTCTAGTATGCGGTGAATGAAACCATGGCAACGAAAAAATGAAGTCGAATCAACAATCGACGTCATTTCTTTCATTGTTTATTCTGACACAATCTATTTGAATGACAAAGTAGTATCAGCTTAGCAACGTTTTTCAGTGTAGGTCATATTTTACAATGGAGCAAGTAATGTTTTCAAATAAAGAGAAATTTGATATGGTGTCCTGCTACATTACATGCCTGAGAAATTCTGTAGAAGCGGAATACTTGTATTTGATCAAGTACCGAGGCAACTAGGAAAGTCCATATTTAGGCGTTTTGTGTCCAATCTAATAGAATACGGTTCATTCAAACAACCCGTACGGTCCCGCCAAAAACATTCGAGCGCAGCAACATTTTCTGTTTCCCGCAATAGACAACGTTAGTCGTGACGTCACTAGAGGCGTACACTTTCAAAACCTTTCCAAACAAAACCGGCTTCCTATGTAAATTCCCATAAGAAAAATTTTAACTAGTGTTTTCTCTTGTTTTATTAGTGATATAAGTAGTTTAGTGTTAGTATATATTATAAGTGACAATAAATAGTGTAATTTTAAGGACCTAATATTTATTAAACTTTCAAGTCGTTTGTGAAGTGCGTGCAAAGTAAGTTGAGGTTATGCGTTACTTTGGGCCGGTTGCACAAAACTCGATTAATGTTGATCCTAGATTAAAACAATCGTATCCAAGTATTTATGATAGCGACAATTGTTTTTAATCTAGGATCAAAATAATCGAGTTTTGTTAACTGATCCTTACTTATCTAATGTTTACTACTAATTTTAGTTTTGTCACTTGTTTTCATTTTAATACAATGGCCACAAAGCACGTTTTGAAGTTGGCAAAAATAGTTAGTTTTTCAATGAAGAGAATAAAGCATTCACTAAGGGTGAGAATGCTCTTGAATCAGGCCACGTTGAAAACATGGATTATGATGCCGAACTAATGTTAATTCGTGGAAGTGTTCATGCTAGCATGAAAAACAGGGTGTATAAAGTCGAGGTGAGAACGCTACATCACTTTCATTAAATTTATCTTTAATTTAACATTTGTGTATAGGTTTCGTTAGATAAGTCTGAAGACATATTGACAGCTCAATGCTCTTGCCCAAAAGGTATCAAGTGCCACCACATAGCAGCACTTTTACTTTTGCCCATTATAACATTTCCGTAACTGATAAGCTTTGTACTTGGCGTAACACAAAATGTAAATCTGAGGAAGTAGTGTCTTGCGCTGATTTATTTCCGAAAAAAGCCATACTGTGCTGTTGACAGGCAACTTACAGAAGTCGAACTACAGAAGCTACGTAGCGACTTATATAACTTTGGACCCACAATAGGATTTACGTGGTTGTTACAAGACGATCCAGAAGAAAATTCTTTTTATTACCATGTATAGCAGAAATTATCTGTACAAATGAATTCTGTTCTGCAGATAACAAACCCGAGTACATTAGACATAAATGTGCCATAAGTGATGCTACAATCACAGAAGTAGTACAGAAAACTATAGGCCAGAACAAAAATGAAAACTGGCTTCTTGCACGGAAGCATCGCTTAACTGCAAGTAATTTTGGTGCTGTTTTATCAGCATGTCGAAGAAACCGCTTTCCTGAGTCACTATTTAAAAGTCTTAGCGGTAAGTGATATTAACATATTTCATTGAAAAAATTACAAAGAACTGCTTTTATTTCAGGCATGTATAATTTAGAAGGAGTGAAGGCAATACAATGGGGAAGAACTCATGAAAGTGTTGCCATCAAACAATTTACAATATCTACGAATCTCGATGTGCAGGAAACTGGATTATGGTTGACTCAACCGGATTTTTTAGGCGGCAGTCCTGATGGATTAGTAGGTGCAGATTCCATAATCGAAGTAAAGTGTCCGTACTCTCATCGTAATGATGATTTAACACAAAAATTAAAAACATAAAAAGTTATATAATTTATTTCAACGATGATGGTGAACTTTGTATTAATAAAAACATCACTACTATGATCAAATCCAAGGTCTTTTGTACATTTTAAATAGATCTCAATGCTATTTAGTGGTTTGGACCACTAAAATTGTATAGTTTCAATTATTAAAAAGATTCCGCGTGGGACATTAATTTAGAAATGCTTGAGAGTTTTTATGTAAATAAATACATACCCAAATTATTTGAAAATATGTACGATTTAAAATAATTTTTCAAGCATACACTAAATAGTTAGAAATAATATATATTTATTGATTTATAATAAAAACAGTTACTGAACTAATTTTATAATTTATTGAGAAACACTTAGTTATAATATTCTTCCACTTCTTTTATTAAGGGATACTGCCAGTTTGTTAATGCTGCACAGACCTGAAAAATGGTAGAAGTGTGTACAATCAACGATTGTGGTACGCGGTCTAAAATGTTATAACATTTAATCCTACAGATAGCCCTTTCGACATGGATTCTAGCCTTTGCAATTGTCTTTGTTTCAAATACTTGCTTTTCAGTGAACTGGGGCTACTTAAAAATGGTGGAATATTTAAACTTACTCCTTCAGGTAAAATGTCTTTTATAAGAAAGCCCTTATCAGCCAAAATCAAGTCACCTGAACACATTTGATTTAGCACTCCACAATGTTTAACAATTTTTTGTCTGATAATGATCCTGGATAAGCATCACTAATGTAGGTGACTACACCGTTTGGAGCAACACCTACTAGCACTTTAAATGTGTTGCGGTGCTTATATGAACTGTATGTTAATCGTTGCTTTTCCAAATTTTTTGGCACAGCTGTATATAATTCAGTGCAGTCCAAAATTATCCTACAATTTGGAAATGGCAAAAATGCAGACGGAAGGCAACTTTGATTTTTTTTTCTTGATGGTATCGTTGCCATCAATTGTTTAAATAAAACCTCATGCAAAACAGACACCCAAGTCATAAAAATATTTGTAACTGTGGCCCTACTACAGTTGAATCTAATTGCCAAATCTTCATGAGGCAAATTTAGCCGTAATTTCATTAAAGTCAATAAAAACTGGTCTATTTTTGAAATTTTTCTACATTCCACTGTGAATAATAATTAAGTTTGAATTGGTCCAGTGTATTAAAGAGTAATTCAAAAATAGATGCTGTTGGTAGGCCAGTGTACATCAAAACATGACCATCATTGTTCTTAATGTGTGTATAACTGAATGACACATTAAGGTTTTCCAATTCCTTTCTTAATATGTCGACATTTGCCTTTAGAAAGTAATTTTCTGCTTCACTTGAAGCACTGGTTGTAGCTACAACACTTTGAGATGTTGTCGGCATAGCTTCTTGTTCTGGCATCTTTCAAAGTCACCACGTATAGGCTCCTGTCGTTTGGCAATCCTTTCACTAAAAGCAATAAATCTTAAAATTAAAAATTTTTAATCAAAAACTAACCGTTTTCCGGTGAAGAAAATTCAAATCTTCTTTTTAAATTGTGTTCAAAGATAGTTGGACCATTTTTCTCTCCCCATCTTTAAAATGGCAGCTACATACCAAGGAATACTTCGTTGGTTCTCGATCTGCTCTTCTATAAGATATGTAAATTTATTATTAGTTGCAGTATGATTTCAGTTTACCATACCTAATTAAATTTATCCATTTCTTGCGGTCTTCATGTTTGACAGGGAAGGTTAAAAACCTACATGTTCTTTGCTCGCTGTAGTGCTTACACAAAGGAACAAAACACATAACCATTTTCGTTTCTGAAACAAATACAATATATGACATGTTAACGATGTTATACGTATGTCATCACACTACAGGATGGTGACTTGCAAACGCCCCATAGGGATTTCAATGGTAAATTTTAAATGTTAAATTATTTACTCCCTAATTATTTGAGAGCAAAATGGTAGCTAAGTTTCTTTTAGAGAAAAAATCTGCATTTATTCATGATTTATCATTTTCTGGAACCGGAAAATTGAAGAAATTAAATCTTGTATTTTGCAAAAATTACTAATGCTATGACATTATGCACCAACCAGATAGTCAATCTGCACATGCACACTTGTTTTTCATAATGTCATAGTATTAGTGATTTTTGCAAAACCCAAGTTTTAATTTCTTCAATTTTTCCAGTTCCAAAAAAATAAATAAAAAGTAGTAGCATCAATAAATGCAGAATTTTTTTCTCTAAAAGAAACCTAGCTACCATTTTGCTCTCAAATAATTAGGGGAGTAAATAATTTAACATTTAAAATTTACCATTGAAATCCCTATGGGACGTTTGCCAAGTCACCACCCGGTATACAAGTTTATACTGGGTGCATAATACATAACACTTACGTTACAATACTATATTGAATATGCACCATACGAATAAATAAATATATTTATAACGCAGGGGTGGAGATTGAATATTATTGCACCATGTACAAAGTTATTGTTTACGTACACCTTAAATATAATCTTACCTTCCTTCAAAGTTGCAAGTAGTTAATTCACACTAGAAGCTATACAGTTATTGTCTTTGGAAACGAAATACCACTAAATAAAGTTTATAATAGTTTTAAAAAGTTCATTGGAGTAAAGTAACGCATAACCTCAATTTACTTTACACGCACTTCACAAACGACTTGAAAGTTTAATAAATGTTAGGTCCTTAAAATTACACTATTTATTGTCACTTATAATATATACTAACACTAAACTACTTATATCACTAATAAAACAAGAGAAAACACTCGTTAAAATTTTCTTATGGGAATTTACATAGGAAGACGGTTTGTTTGGAAAGGTTTCGAAAGTGTACGCCTCTAGTGACGTCACACTTACGTTGTCTATTATTTTAACGCACACTACATCAAAAAGATTTGAAATTTATGTGTTCCATTGTAAAATATAACCTACACTGAAAGACTTTGCAAACTGATACTACTATGTCAATCGAATCGATTCTGTCAGAACTAACCATATACTTCATTTTTCCGCTGCCATGGTTTCATTCAGCGCACACTAGACCAAAAAGGTTAGAAATTTACTAAAACGTTATTTTTTTGCAATAAAATTACGAATAATCATATTGTGTAGTACATCGTTGAATTTGTAATAAAAAATGCTTTCTTAAACAGTGTACTTTTTTGAGTGACATAAGAAAAAATTAAGTTGATAATGGTTTCTTCGAAAAAAAACATTGTAGTAAAAATTCGTCAACGCCATCTTGTAGAGTAGAAAGAGTGGCAATAACAAAGTGTATTTAGTTTTTTGATAACTATTCGAATAACTTTAGAATATTGAAAACGAAATAGCACAATTTCGGTATTTTTTTGAATATCTTCGGAAGTAACCCAAACTCAGCAAGTTTTTTAACAACAAAATATTGACCCCTCAGGTGGGCAACTATTTCCAAATTTAACCGACTCTGTATCTCTCACGGTTTCCGAGATCCTCATGCTGTTCATCCTTATTTGGGACACACTGTATATTGAAGGTGATCTCACTAATACAGGGAAAGACATACATCGAAATATTAGGAAAATAGCAAAAGAAGATAAAACAAAAGGACATTAAGTAAGGGTAGGATACAAAAAGATAGTTATTGAAGAGGAACAATATACGTGGGATGAGAATGAGAAGGTAGTCGTCAGGTTAACAAAAAGTAAGTAGCTAAAACAAACCAAAGATACGATGACAACAACTACAACTTAAACAAAAACGCATATAAAAATAAACGGTAACAAATGGAGGATTGGGACTTGAACTATCAAAAGTCTTAATAGAAAGAAAATGGATTGATAGAGGAATTTGAAAAAATAAATATACAATTAATAGCATTAACAGAAACAAGAAAGAAGGAGAGAGGACACTGTAACATTGGAAATGGGCATCTTTTAATATGTAGTAGACTTGAAAACGAGGTGTGGACACAAACTGGGGTTGCAAGTTTAATCCATAAAGACACAGAACGTATAATGAGTATTCAATTACAGCTCAACAACAAAGAAGTATGCACTATAGAGTTGGAAATGACGACAAAAGTAGTGAGGCCATGGTTGGAAAGTACCAGGAAAGTATGAAAAACGCAAACGGAAATGTGAGTATTGACTTTTGTATTATGAATGATTTAGTAGTGGAAACATGTTCTTTATTTATTCACTTATTTAGACATTCATAAATATGCCAGACAGTTAAAAATCAGAAGTGAAAGATCTATAATTGACATTGTTTTAGTTAAAAGAACAAATCTAAAATCAATTAAAGACGTTAAAGTAAAGAAAGGGTATGGAATAGGTTCAGATCACTTTTTAGTCGAGACAAGGCTAAAAAAAGAAAGTTAACATTCTCGAAGACAAGTAAAATGTTTTATAGAGTTTACAAACATTAAGTGTTACAAACTCAGTTCCGAAAAAATAAGGAAATATATCAACACGATGTGAAAAAGGAAATACAACAACACTGGAGAAATAATTTAAATGACGTCCTGAAAAACAGCTGGCAAATGTTTTACAGTATTATTCTGTTCAAAGTAACAACAAAATTATGTGGTGTAGTACGATACAAAAATAAGAAAAAACACACGCCATGGTGGAATTAAGACATTCAAAAAACAGTTGAAATGAAAGAAAGAAGAAGAATCTTCAGTAGTAAAGCAGTAATGATTATCAAAAGTATAAAGACCTAAGAATACAAGTTAAGAAGCTAGTTAAAGATGCTAAACTAAAGTCACGGGAAACAAAAGCACAAGGAAAACTCCAAACTCTTATATAGAACGCTAAAAAACACCAAAAAATAAGGTTAATAAATTGAGATGAACAAATAAGACACAGCGAAGTATTTCAAAAGTTCGAAACTTTACAGAACAAATTATGGAAACAAAAAAATGGTAGTGACATAATAGTAAACAGTACACAAAAACAGACAAGTAGAAGAAGTTACTCATGCTTTTAAAAATCTTAAAATTGGTAAGGCCTCCTGTGCAAGATCGCATCAAGCCGAAAATCCTAAAATATATGAGAAGTGCTGGAGATAAATATACTACATACTGTAACAAACACAACATGAGAAAAAAGGCAAATTTCGGAGAAATGAAAAGAGGCAACAGTTATACCAATACTAAAAAAGAGAGACGCTGTAATTTGTAACAACTACAAAAGAATTTTTCTTCTGTCGGTCGTAGAGAAATTATATGAAAAATCTTAGATCATCGTCTACGACGATATTTGGAATCAATTTTTCCAGCACAACTAAGATTGGATATTTAGCCTAAAACAGATATCAGTTCTAGGTGGCAATGGAAAGGTGTACCTATGCGCAATTAGTCTAGAAAAGGCGTTCGATACCTTACCTAGAAGGTGGATACCTAAAACCCTAAAAATTGAACTGTACCTTGGAATTAGTTAGAAATATACACAAATACCAAAATACAGTTCGACCCCAAAGGAAATTCCTAACAAATTTACTATGCTGAAAGGAGAGATATATAAGAAGAAATATTGAGTAAATTTCTGTTTATTCTAGTAATGGATGAATTTTCTTGAAAAAAATCAAAACAGGGTTAAAGGACTTAAAGAGGGAACTGGACACTTAAAATGTGTAATAGTTATAAAAGAATTACAAGAAGCTATAAAGATTTGGAAAACAGTGTTTAAGGAGTATGGTATGAAAATAAATACTCAGAAAACAGAAATGATGGTGATATCGCGAGGGGATCGAGACGTGAAAATTAATAGAGTTAAAATCGGTAGAAAATTGAATGTATCTTGGATCACATATCGATGGTAAGGGAAACATGAAAAACAAATATTAATAACCAAATTAAAAGTGAGTTTTGTTTATAGAATGCATTATAATTGGTCTTCATAAATAGAAGAGAAGTGAGTAAAAGGTGAAAATCTATAATAAAGTTTTGGTACCCATGTTAATCTACGGTAGTGAAACGTGGGTGTTAAAAAATAAGAAATTAAAAGTAAAATAACAAGTGCTGATATGAAAGTACTAAGAAAAATCAAAAGTGTCACATGACTAAATAGACTTAAAAACGGTTTCATAAGAAATAAACTCGGTGTAAAACAAATTATTGAAAAAATAGTTGAAAGGCAGTTGAGTTGGTTTGGGTTTCCTGTCAGGATGGGAAGTGACAATTTAGTGAAATAAATTTGGCAGCCATGAACGGATATAAAGCACAGGAAAGGATGACTAAAAAGAAGTTGGAATCAAGAAATCGGGGATATATTAAGGGAAACAAACATTACATGGAATGAAGAGACAAAAATAATTGTAATAAGCGAATACGGCGAAAAACGATTGACAATTTGCAAAAAGTGTAAAAAACAAAAAAATTGGTTGTTTTTTCAATAGTTTCTCCGGTATAGCGATGACAAAATTACTTCATTATTACAATGTCACAATAAACACAATACTTTAATACAATAAACATAGGCGATTTAATCACATTGCAAAACTAATTATTAGCTTGTAATAATGTCTTCTACTACAGTTTCGAAATGATTTGAGTACATTTATTGTTTTTCCACTATAGTAATGACAGTAGTTATTTACATTAGAATTTGGAAAGTAAGATTTACTTTACACGAAACTTGTAAAATATTTTTAGTAGACGATCATCATCAGGAAGTAAAAAAAAATAGTAGATTATTTTACTAGTAGTTAAGCAATTATATATTTTTAACTCCAAGTGAAA
This sequence comes from Abscondita cerata, assembly GCA_030710515.1. NCBI lineage: Eukaryota > Metazoa > Arthropoda > Insecta > Coleoptera > Lampyridae > Abscondita > Abscondita cerata. The sequence continues at coordinate 258,538 of JALBCR010003036.1, forward strand.
TATATTATTTTTTCTTCAAGCGTTTATTGCTAGTTTTCATGGGTTATTTTTAAATTTTGAGATTCTCGAGTGTTATAGTAACGTTTTATTCTCGACGAATCAAGTTGGTACTGTTACATCCATAATATGACATACCAACCTCTAAATAGTTGTGAAAACAAAAGAACTGTTGCTTTCAATGTTTAGATAGTAAAAGCGTTTTTAGCGTCTGTCTTAAATTCAATGAATTTTTATTTATAAAGTTGTTGGTAATGTAATTATTTACAATAATTGTTTAAACATAATCTTCATGAATATTAATTATACGTAGAAGTTACAAAAGGAAAGTTGTGGTAAATTACATTAATTATAACTGTTATTTAATTAATATTTCTACAATGTAATTTTCTTCTTTTCAATTTCTATATGTACTTATATATTTATTGAGTGTCAGTTTTGAGCGAAATGCTTATTTATTTATTCCATGCGGTTATTAAAAGTTGGATACTTATTCAAATGTAATAACTGTTTACAAATGAGCGCCTTGAGGAAGCATATTATGCAATGTATAATGGAGTATAGCTGCTGGTAAGCAAAAGAAAAACTGAAATGGGATTGCTTCAATTAATGCTGATTATAAAATTAATCTTAAATATTATTTGTGCTTAAGGATTAAAAGATACGTAGCAGTGATTACAAACATTACGAAAAATGTATTTTAGCAATATACACAAAATTTTATTTTATATTTCACATTGAAATAGTTTATTGAAATGATGAATAAAGAGAACAGCGAGTAGTTTGACGCTGCCTGTAAATTTTTCTATATCACATAAGCATATCTAAACATATCGAATCCATGTAAACCGAATAAAACAGCGGACAATGACAATTGCAGATTCACGAGCACAACCTACTTAGACGTGTTTCGCCTGAAACCAAAAAAATGACTGGAGAAAAAACGGCCTCATAACGCATGCATGCACATTAATGTGTAATACAAGTTAACGGTATTCGTCACATATGATTATAATAATGTCCAGTTAAAAGCTTTGCGTTTTTATTTAACGTAAATAAGTCACACCTTTGCGACCAAATAGAGACACTGGTCAGTGATAATTGCTGATCCCAGTTGGCAAAGATTGAATACGTTTGCGTTAAATAAAAGAGCAAAGCAGCGTACACCTCAACTTATAACAATAATTAATGACATTTATAAAATACTTGTTACATTTTTTTACAGAAATTTGTTGATATTTATTTTTTGACGTACCAACATCAGTGCATTAAATTTTACTAGTTTATTCGCGCACGCAAAGGGATATTCTAACATCCAAATGACGTAATACGGGGTTATTTTATTATTTTTTTACAAAGAAGTATCGAATTTGTAAGTATTAAAATACATTTATTGTTCAGTAATTTGAAACTATAAGTACTCATTAACATGTTTTATATACATACTCAATAACCAATCAATACGTATTATTTACTTACCAATATGGTTATAAAACAAAGCCAAGAAGAAGGTGCAAATTAAGTAGTTAGAATGGCTATAAAAAAATTAATTACGAAAGGAAGTTTTACAGACCAACCAGCTAAATTAGTAAGTAAATCTGTAAGGGGAAAAATTCAAGCAAATTTAAATATCTCACTACGAGAAGCAAACAAAGAATCAGCAGATCTGAAAGCTGAAATAAATAAAAAACTACGTAGGTGCGGAATTGGGTAATTTTTTACAACAATGAACTTATATTTGGGATGGAAGAAGGTGTCGGTAAAAACACAGATTCATATTGTTGAAGTTCTTTAAAAATAAGTTGAATTTGAATAAAGATTATTATAAAAAGTAGACCGGTTACTTATGTTTTGACAAGTTATATATCACTATAATTAACAAAAATTAACTTTAATTTGAATAATTGATCAGTTTGTGGATCAATACGTAAAAGGAGTTTGTGAAACTCGACAAAACAACCAGTTTTCGTATTAGTCTAGTGCGCAAACGCTAAACATGGATTAAAGATCTTTTGACTCAAAAATTGCCACACACTCAACATAACCATGGAACTTTTGGCCATCGTTTTTAATAATCCAATAACACGCCAAAATTTGGATGTCAATTGGTCACCTGGGAGCTGCGATTTGAAACCTTTGGACTTTTTGTAAGGGAACTGTTAGGAATAAATATTACGCTATCCAGAAATAATTGATACCTTGGAAGACAAAATCTAATATGCCATTTATGAAACTTAAGCCAATGTAATCAGCAGAAAAAGTATTTAAACATGGATCCTTTAAATGATATTCTTTTTCATTCTAAACTGTTAAGGTCAAAAAATATATTATACGTATAAATACCCAATTCATAAACAAAGTAAATTATGAAGTTTTATACTTTATTATTGATTTTCGTAAAATGGTTGTAGATTTTGTGTATATATGCTAGTAACTTATACAAGTATAGATCAAAACAGTTAAAATGTTATTTTTACTATGTTGAATTAAATTCAGTTTCCTAGCAAAAAACTTACTTTAGAATGTGGCGAACCTCAAGAAATTGTACTAGGCCCGATACTATTTACTATGCATGTAAATAATTTTCTGAAATTAAAACTATCGTTACTATAATAAACTTTAAAGGCGATACAGTTATATTTACGACTACGAAAATTGGCAAGGTCAGAAAACACACGTTGAAAATGATTTTAAATTTATTTAAAACTAATTTGATTTCAAATTACTAACTATAAATTTTCAAAAAGTAATTGAGCTAGTGCTGTGAAATATCTTGGTATAGTTATGGACAATCACTTATGATCATTAAATCTTTAGATTCATAAAACTCATGGAATTATTGGTTGGGTAGTGCAGCTTATTAACATATAAAAAACTAGATACAGTTTCAAAAAAATTCTTGCGTATTAATGCTAGAAAAAATGAAACTTATCCGACAAACTCTTTATATACATAGAAAGTCAGAATGTTTTTTAACTTTCGTTATTCATCATTTTAGAAATTAAAGAACTTTAGACTGTAGGAGTATGAAAACCAGTAATCGAAAGCCGATATCTGGTAAAAAACTATAAGACAAAAATTCATTAGATACAAATAAATTAAATAAATTATTTGTTAACTCACCACCCTTCAAAAAATGGAAACACGTATTTATTCAGTGCAGAACTATTTATAACATGTTTCCATGAAATCTGCTATATGAAATTATGTTAATACAACTATGTATATTGGCATTGAATGTACCTAAACTTTAGATTGAGCATGAAACTACACACACAGTTTCACTAACTTTGTTGGTGTACCTATATTTGTAATTTGTTTAATTAATTTGGTTTCTTATAACTTTCACATTTATTTTGACTTGAAAGAATCTGTTTTTGCGTGAGGTACGTAAACAAATAATCATTTATCTATACATATATTTAAAAATAAGAGTCAATAAAAATGTTACTTTTAAAATAAATACGTTGATTCCGGTCAAATAACTTACTGAATTTGTCAGGATTCCTTGCTCGGTTCTATTCAGTACAGATCTAATTCTAAACATACATTTTAAACTGAATGTCGTGGAAATTTATACCAAACAGTTTGTCCCACTCAAATAAAACACATGTATAATAGTTCTTTGCTTGCAATTTAATTTGATTAATTTCTGAGGCTCATCAGTGGGGTGAAACTTGAAAGAAAAACTACAGTAATTATTCAAGAGTATATTATTCTGCATTTCTCATTGGATACAGTTATTTATACGAGGTGTAAGTGAATGGTAAAATATTCTGTCAGAATTTAGTTTATAATATAGATATAGGCAGATATATTTATTATGACGTCATAAAAATGATGATTTTGCTTGAATTATGGGCTCTATAAAACACTACTGATTTTATGAATCAATAATTAACTTGTTTTTATACAGGGCGGCGCAAACTTCTGAGATCCGAGGATAACTTAGATATTAAATAAGATATAACTTTCAAAATTTGTCACATTTAGTACAGTTACTGAGTGCACATTTTAAAAATATTTTTGTTTATACAGAGTGTTGCAAAGAACCGTGGCAAAATAAACTTACATTTTTTGAAAGAAAACATACCATATTTTCTTTAAGGATCGAAAAGATCTTTAGAAAAATATAGCACTTCAATATATTGTATAGGGTATTTTAGAATATATAACAGTAAACACGATATATACTTTAATGCTCTGTTATAAAGTTACTTGAAATAATTTAACATGTATTTCTTCTAACATGCTATTTCCATGTCATTCTATGTGTTTAAAATTAATTTTGTTATTATCGGAAACTGTATTAATACAGAGCAAAGCAAAATCCAAAGCAAGCAATATCTCAAAATTTTTAAATGGATCACTATACAAGGTGTCTCACCGGGAACTGCCATTAACCGTATACGAAAAAGTATACATGGAAAAAATTTGGAGAATGACTAAAAATCAATAGGACAAACTCAACTAAAATATTTTCATTCTTTTGACACTTTCGTTTGTACCGGAAGTCAACATAAACTTCGTTTTCGGATTCTACGTCAAATTTTAGGGTCACTTTGTATAACATTTCCTTTACTTGGGAATTATAGATTTTGAGATATTAATTTTTTGGTAAAGTTTTTACAGATGCAAAAGTTCGGATTAATTTTTGGTTTGTAAAATTACAGATAGTTTACCTAAATACCAATTACAGATTTACAAAGTTCATAAAACAAATTGAAACTGTGGTCTTTGTTTAAAACAAAACAATTAATTTAGCATCAAACTTGAAATTCACAACAATTCATTTCATTTTGAGAAACAAAAGAAAACATAAAATAAATACGTATAAACGTCCTAACTTAATTTGTTTATTCTTAAATGCACTAAACACAATCGTTTTGGGGTTACATCAAAACTCCCAAAATTTTGTTGTCACACTTCTTTTTTTTAACAAGAAAAGTTTATTACGCCGATAAATGCATTTAACGGTATTGCATTTCTATAATTAGTTCGCATGTATAAAAGAAATTCAAAAAGTCCATAAGCGTTGTTTTGACTTTAGTCAAACGGCAGTTTTCTTTATTTTTGCAAACTGGGTTGTTTCTTGCAAGTAATCACTAACATTATTTATTACCCGCCTAAAAAGCACTTTCATTAGTTTGTACACAAAAACTTAAGCGATAATGACAATAACAAAAGAAACAAGCATTGCGGTGAATGTGGTACGAAAAACATACGTGCATTATCAACAAAATATACTTCAAATACATTACAACCCACTTAAAACAAATACTTCAATAAGGAGAAAATCATTTACACGTAAAAAAAATAATTTTTATCAAACAGTGGTGACACCAATTATTAAATTGACTTAATTCTTGGTAATAAGAAACTTTGGATTTTTTCAGTAGCAAACTCAATGTGGCTTCTTCAACATTTCTTGCAAATTTTTTTAGAAGAGAACTTTTTCTTTTCATTTTCATCAATATTACCAGAGCAAATAACATCAACCCTCTCGAATTAAAGTAACGTATTAAAAACTGTGATTGTTTTTAGAAATCTTCTTTGAACCATTGAATAAATACTAGGGAAAAATGTTTAACCATATATAGAGATTTATAAAATACTGCAATGTGGGTTGTTTGTTTAAATAAATGGTTGTTTTACCTGTCGATTTCAATTGTACAACCTGACTATCGGCCGGGAGTTTAAAAATCTAAAAATAATGTGTATTTTTGCAATTCATCTTTTTACTAACCTATTGTATTTAACAATCCAAGCAGCACAAAATATTTCAATAACATTATATGAATATAAATCTAATATTTCTCTCTTGGAAAACTGTGTTAAATATTTCTACGTACAGATTCATATTTAAGAAATATTTGGTATACCATATTTATAGAGGAAGTGGTCCGAATATAGGCCATGCATTTAATATAGGCCCTCAAATTATCTATGAAATCAGTAACGTCATCTATTAGAAAATGTAAAAATATACTACAGGACACCTCTTTGACACTATATTTACAGATGCCGCGGTCAGTACACTTGTTGATGTTGAATTGTGCGATGCTTTTGTTTCTGACCTCTGACAGATTATTGGGTGAGTTTATTCCGCGTTATATTTGTATTTTTTTATAATTTTTAAGAAAAGTGTGTCTGACGACATCTCGTGTATGAACATTGACACGTATGATTAGTATAAACTAAGAAAATGCCAACAGTTAAAAGTAAGGACATGTGTGCGTTTACGTGCATATCGCTATCTAAGTAACAGCTTCAATGCCTTAAACGCACGAGTGTCGATAAAGCCAAGTAAAAAACTTGTACAGAAGCATTACACGCAACGAAAGAACACCTGATGCTGCATTTCGCTCTTATTATGAGCTCATCAGAGGTGTATACTTAAGTGCGGTATACAACTGTACAAGACGGCGGTTGGTCTTTTAAACTCTCGTGGAGTAATGAATATAAGCAAAATGTGTGTCTGACGACATCTCGTGTATGAACATTGACACGTATGATTAGTATAAACTAAGAAAATGCCAACAGTTAAAAGTAAGGACATGTGTGCGTTTACGTGCATATCGCTATCTAAGTAACAGCTTCAATGCCTTAAACGCACGAGTGTCGATAAAGCCAAGTAAAAACTTGTACAGAAGCATTACACGCAACGAAAGAACACCTGATGCTGCATTTCGCTCTTATTATGAGCTCATCAGAGGTGTATACTTAAGTGCGGTATACAACTGTACAAGACGGCGGTTGGTCTTTTAAACTCTCGTGGAGTAATGAATATAAGCAAAATGTGTGTCTGACGACATCTCGTGTATGAACATTGACACGTATGATTAGTATAAACTAAGAAAATGCCAACAGTTAAAAGTAAGGACATGTGTGCGTTTACGTGCATATCGCTATCTAAGTAACAGCTTCAATGCCTTAAACGCACGAGTGTCGATAAAGCCAAGTAAAAACTTGTACAGAAGCATTACACGCAACGAAAGAACACCTGATGCTGCATTTCGCTCTTATTATGAGCTCATCAGAGGTGTATACTTAAGTGCGGTATACAACTGTACAAGACGGCGGTTGGTCTTTTAAACTCTCGTGGAGTAATGAATATAAGCAAAATGTGTGTCTGACGACATCTCGTGTATAAACATTGACACGTATGATTAGTATAAACTAAGAAAATGCCAACAGTTAAAAGTAAGGACATGTGTGCGTTTACGTGCATATCGCTATCTAAGTAACAGCTTCAATGCCTTAAACGCACGAGTGTCGATAAAGCCAAGTAAAAACTTGTACAGAAGCATTACACGCAACGAAAGAACACCTGATGCTGCATTTCGCTCTTATTATGAGCTCATCAGAGGTGTATACTTAAGTGCGGTATACAACTGTACAAGACGGCGGTTGGTCTTTTAAACTCTCGTGGAGTAATGAATATAAGCAAAATGTGTGTCTGACGACATCTCGTGTATGAACATTGACACGTATGATTAGTATAAACTAAGAAAATGCCAACAGTTAAAAGTAAGGACATGTGTGCGTTTACGTGCATATCGCTATCTAAGTAACAGCTTCAATGCCTTAAACGCACGAGTGTCGATAAAGCCAAGTAAAAAACTTGTACAGAAGCATTACACGCAACGAAAGAACACCTGATGCTGCATTTCGCTCTTATTATGAGCTCATCAGAGGTGTATACTTAAGTGCGGTATACAACTGTACAAGACGGCGGTTGGTCTTTTAAACTCTCGTGGAGTAATGAATATAAGCAAAATGTGTGTCTGACGACATCTCGTGTATGAACATTGACACGTATGGTTAGTATAAACTAAGAAAATGCCAACAGTTGTACAGTTGTATACCGCACTTAAGTATACACCTCTGATGAGCTCATAATAAGAGCGAAATGCAGCATCAGGTGTTCTTTCGTTGCGTGTAATGCTTCTGTACAAGTTTTTTACTTGGCTTTATCGACACTCGTGCGTTTAAGGCATTGAAGCTGTTACTTAGATAGCGATATGCACGTAAACGCACACATGTCCTTACTTTTAACTGTTGGCATTTTCTTAGTTTATACTAATCATACGTGTCAATGTTCATACACGAGATGTCGTCAGACACACATTTTGCTTATATTCATTACTCCACGAGAGTTTAAAAACCAACCGCCGTCTTGTACAGTTGTATACCGCACTTAAGTATACACCTCTGATGAGCTCATAATAAGAGCGAAATGCAGCATCAGGTGTTCTTTCGTTGCGTGTAATGCTTCTGTACAAGTTTTTTACTTGGCTTTATCGACACTCGTGCGTTTAAGGCATTGAAGCTGTTACTTAGATAGCGATATGCACGTAAACGCACACATGTTCTTACTTTTAACTGTTGGCATAAGCAAATGCAGCATGGTGTTCTTTAGTTTATACTAATCATACGTGTCAACTGTTTATACACGAGATGTGCGTCAGACACACATTTTGTTTTTTTTTTTTTCTTCACGAGAGTTTAAAGACACGGTTTTGTAAGTTGTATACGTACTTTAGTATAATTTTAATAATATTAAAAGAAAGAGATAGTGTTTTTTTTTTTTGTGTAATTTTTTTTTTATTTTTTTTTTTTTTTTTTTATTTATAATTTTTTTTTTTTTGTTTTTTAATTAATTGTTAAAAAAGGAAAAAAAGGTAAAAGTTTTATTTACTGTTGGCATTTTCTTAGTTTATACTAATCATACGTGTCAATGTTAACACGAGATGTCGTCAGACACATTTCATTTGCTTATATTCATTACTCCACGAGAGTTTAAAAGACCAACCGTCTTGTACAGTTGTATACCGCACTTAAGTATACACCTCTGATGAGCTCATAATAAGAGCGAAATGCAGCATCAGGTGTTCTTTCGTTGCGTGTAATGCTTCTGTACAAGTTTTTACTTGGCTTTATCGACACTCGTGCGTTTAAGGCATTGAAGCTGTTACTTAGATAGCGATATGCACGTAAACGCACACATGTCCTTACTTTTAACTGTTGGCATTTTCTTAGTTTATACTAATCATACGTGTCAATGTTCATACACGAGATGTCGTCAGACACACATTTTGCTTATATTCATTACTCCACGAGAGTTTAAAAGACCAACCGCCGTCTTGTACAGTTGTATACCGCACTTAAGTATACACCTCTGATGAGCTCATAATAAGAGCGAAATGCAGCATCAGGTGTTCTTTCGTTGCGTGTAATGCTTCGGTACAAGTTTTTTACTTGGCTTTATCGACACTCGTGCGTTTAAGGCATTGAAGCTGTTACTTAGATAGCGATATGCACGTAAACGCACACATGTCCTTACATTATTAGAACTGATATATATCAGTCTCACAGAAGAAAGGATGAAAGAGAGATTCTAGTGTAGATTGTGAACAAAAATATTTGTAAACATCATAAGCCAATATTTTTATGAATGTAAACAGTTTGAAATATGGGCCAGAGGCCCATATTCAGAACGTAATAGTTAAGGTATCTATTTTTTACAGGTTAACAATGTCTGCCAACAATAGAAAATTTACTTGTCAAAATCTGCGAAACAAATGGAACCAGCATGACATGAAGAAAGCTGTACATGCTGTAAAGCAAGGAAGCATGGGATTAAAACGAACCTCCAAAAGTTTCCAGGTGCCAAGAACGACTCTACAGAGAATGGCAAAAAAAGTAGAAACCAACGGTTTTCCTATTGCTGATATTATAAATTCTAAATTGGGACAAAAACCAGTTCTTGGATCTGCCATAGAAGAAAAATTGGTTGAGTATATTCTCAAAATGGAGTCTCAGTTTTATGGTTTAACCAGAAAAGATCTGTATAGAATGGCATCCACACTGGCTATTGAAAATAAAATCACTAATATTTTTAAAAATGGTATCGCTGGTCGTACCTGGTTAGACACCTTTTCAAGAAGACATAAAAATTTACTGTCCCTCCGAAGACCAACTGGAACATCTTTTGCAAGGGCTTTGGGATTCAACAAGAAAAATATCAACATATTTTTCGATAACCTTGAGGTACAATATGATAAACGTAACTATGGTCCGCATCAAATATTTAACGTCGACAAAACTGGGCTTTCCGTTGTACCATCAAGAATTCCTAAAGTCATTGGCCGAAAGGAAAAACGTCAGATTACTGCCACTACATCGGCTGAGAGAGGTTTGCTAGTGACTATGCTTGCGGCAATGACTGCAGGAGGGCAATTTGTTCCCCCTATGTTGGTCTTCCCGAGAAAAAATAAAAAGATCAGCTTATGAGCGGAGCACTAGCTGGAAGTATTTATGCAGTACATCCAAGTAGCTGGATTCAGCAAAATTTATTCACTGAATGGTTTAAACATTTTCTCCAGTTTGTAAAGCCAATTGAAGAGTTATCTGTGTTGCTTATAGTAGATGGACATTACAGTCACACTAGAAATTTGGACATAATAAACTTGGCAAGGGAAAATAATAATAAATAAAAATAATAAAAGTGTAAAGACAAAAGGAAAGGGAAAACAAAATTATCTATAGTAAATTAAAAAAAAAAAGTAAAGAAACCTAAAATAAAAGCAAATACAGCTCCAGCTCAGATGAAGAAGAGGAAGATGAATTTTTGCCTGCTGACAATGACCTTGACCAAGACCAGATCGGCGAATACACTCCTGGCAGTAATGATGCTACATATCTATTTTGCGATACACAATTTTCAGATGATACCAGAGGAGAAACCTGGGTTCAGTGTTTAATGTGCAATTTTTGAGCACATGAACAATGTTCCGGGACAAAAAAAGTCAGTTACGTTTGTGATTTTTGTCAGTAATTTAGTTAGTTTTTTTAATAAACATGTTTATTTTTACTTAGACATTTATTTTTGCTATTTTATTTTGTATTTATTATTGTGGCAAGAAAATTTATATATATATTTTTTTTTTGGAGGACCATATTTCGTACCGTTTGACCGTTTTCAAAAAAAAGTCCCCCTCTTTATATATTTTTCTGTAAAACCAAAAAACTTTATTTAAAAAAAACAGGTTTTGCAGTTTTGTTACTAAGGTCAGTATATGTATATAGATGATTTTAGACATTGTTATAAAAAAAGAAGAAAACCCCACAAAATTGTTGAATATAATTTTCAACACCAACTTTCATTAAATGTGTGGCTTGGTGTCATTGATGATTATTTAATTGGACCATATTTTCTACCAATAAGATTAAATAGAAACGAATACAGCCATTTCCTCGAAGAAGTCTTGCCTACTCTTCTTGAAGATGTTCCTCTACAAATTAGGCAAGAACTATGGTTCATGAATGATGGCGCTCCTGTCCATTTTAGTGTTATGGTTCGCCGGTTCTTAGACGAATTGTATGAAAATCGTTGCGTAGGGCCAGGAGGCCCTCAGAACTGGTCTGCCCGATCACCAGAATTGAATCCGTTGGATTTTTGCATTTGGGGTTTTCTTAAAACGCTAGTTTATTCAACTCCCGTTGAAGATATCAATGATTTAAGGAATCGTGTCATCGCATCATGTGAGACTATTAGAAATACCCCCGGATTATTTCAAAGAATACGCAATTTAACGAGACGAAGAGTAGAAGCGTGCGTTTTATCTGAGCGGCGTCATTTTCAACATTTATTGTGAATTATGTTATTATTATTTTGTTACCATTGTTAATTGGTTTGTTTTTGTTGTTCTATTATCATTATGACATCATTTGACACCGGCCTACTTTATTTTTTAAAACAAACGATAACCCCTCTGAATGTATGTGAAAAAGGAATGAGTAATGTTTTATTTTTTTGTTATCAAACTAAGAATTTTACGAGAAATAGCAAAGACATGAAAAAGTTACAGTTTGAATCCGTCTTTTTAAATAAAAATTTTAAGTAGGAAAATGCAGACGCATTAAAAAGTTCTGAAGCAAAATATTATAAGGGTTAATTTTTTCCCCCTCTTGTATACACTTTGCAAGGTTACAAAAACCGCCAAAAAATGTCACTTTATTAGAATCAATTATCTGCCAAATTTCATTCTTCTAACTTCTTCCATAGTGGACATATTAAATAAAAACTGTTTTTCCCCTAACTGTAAGGGGATGTAACTTGGAGAGAAAGTGGTTTTGAACAAAACTTTATATGAAAGTCCCCCCTTAATTTTTGCTGAAAAATTACCCTGTTGAATATTTCGCATCAATTTAGAAACACCCTGTATATGGTGTAAGTTTGTATGATATAATTTTTGTCTATTATTGAGAATTTTACGGATGCTTTTCATCTATTTAAACAGCATGTTTTATGTCATGTTAAAACTTTTATAGAAGTAAAAATAAAACAATATCAAGTAAGCTTAAAACAACTGCATTATCCATTTGAAGTGTGAAAAAGCTTTGAGAAGTTTGGTTTTGCTTACTGTTAAGGACTTATTAGTATTGCTAAATGGAAAATGTTAATGTATTTGTTGATATTCTCCAAGTTTATTTAGAGTGTAGAAAAATGGTATTCAAACGCAGAGCTGTCTTTTTCCCGACAGAAAAGTTTCCAATCGTCGAAAATCCTATAAAACTTTTTAATGTAACGCCTTTTTTCAGACAATTTTTGACCAAAACGTCGGCACCTTTTATAGTACATAAAGTTTATTTGATTTATCCAAAACTAAAATACCTAATTAAAAAAAAACAAGAGTTTTAATTCAAGTATATGGTATGTTAGAGTTATAGGTAACACCACTAAAGTCGTTATACTCTTGGGCGCTTTTTGTTAAATAGACAATTTGTGTTTAAAAAAATAGTTTTTATTTTAATCAACGATTTTGCAAAATTTATTAACATATAAAGAAAAAATTCAAATCATCCAATAACTAGCAAAACCTACCTAAATGGAATTTTGAAAAGGTCAAATAATTAATAAAAGTACTTGTTTTAAAGTTTTCTCAACCGGTGTATTCAACATGGAATTTAGTTTTGTTATCTGCCAAATACATAATATTTTTATAACTCTGCAGAATTCCACTTTAGTATGCTTTAATGATTTGAAACTCTGTAATTTTTAACTAATTGGATTGTTCTTCCTTGAGGAGGGCACCAAAAAACCATTAAGGCGTTTTATCAGGCAACGTTTCGTGCAGCCGAATGTGCACTTCTTCAGGCCTCTGTTTATTAAAAAGAAAGGAATACATTTAACGGTAAATTATATAAACATCATATCCTTAATATATAAATCTAAATTATAGGTGATTGACTCGACTACTTACTTAAAACAAATAAATGGTCCGCCACTTGGATAAGTGTAAAAAACACATAGATATTAAAACATAGAAATTTAATCACTAAAATAAAATAGAAGAAGGAATTCCCATTATCATATTGTTATCTAGTCATTCATGTTTGTTCGTTTCTACGTATAGAGTGTGTGTTTTATTAGAGATATTTATTTACATTTAATTATTAATTTATTTTGTGTTTGTTTTAATATCTATGTGTTTTTACACTTATCCAAGTGGCGGACCATTTATTTGTTTTAAGTAAGTAGTCGAGTCAATCACCTATAATTTAGATTTATATATTAAGGATATGATGTTTATATAATTTACCGTTAAATGTATTCCTTTCTTTTTAATAAACAGAGGCCTGAAGAAGTGCACATTCGGCTGCACGAAACGTTGCCTGATAAAACGCCTTAATGGTTTTTGGTGCCCTCCTCAAGGAAGAACAATCCAATTAGTTAATCATTTATAGGAGGAAATATTTACCTTTCATCTGTAATTTTTCCAAATTTATGATGTTAAAACACATTATATTTTAATTAGGAAAAACTAAAAATATTAAGTGAATAAGGTAAAAATGAGTCATTAAACTTACAAACAATGTATATCGGAAAATAATTTGTCAGTCAACTTTAAATATTATCTAACAACTTTTCAATGGCAAATTTAATTAAAAACAAAGTTGCAGCAAAACATACTTTCAGCTATTAACTTTCACACACAGTTGTTTTATATATACAGGTTGTCCCATTAGTATAAGTTTGCTCGATTACTGCAAAAGGGTTCAAGATAGACAAAAACTGAAAATAGCCTTAGTTATCTAAGCTGCATAATCTAAAAATTTTTTTAGGCTACAGGGTGTTCTAAAAAAGTGGTGCTCATATCAACTTTACTTTTACAAATAGCAACCTTTACTTTTTATTATATTTTTGGATTCCTTAGGTAATTTGTAGTTTCTTGATACCGATCAAAGATTTTGCACTTTCAGAGGTATTAGCACGTTTCCTTGTAAAATAGGATATTTAGGGGGTAGTTTGATTTCATGTCTCTGATTACTTTAAAATGCTACGAAAGCATTATAGATTCCGCTAGAATAACTATGTGAGTTTGTTTTTTTTTCTTTTTGAAAGCGAATTAATTATTCAGGGTAGAAGTCACATTGCTGAAAATTTGAACACTTTGAAATAGACGCAACTTAATTTTTTTTCAAATAGCTCATCAAATATGTTTTTATCTAAACGTATTCGGCATATAATTCTACATGTTTTTTATTAAGTATGTCTTTTACTTAAAATCCTTACTTAAACAGTTAAGTAGGATTTTGTCAAAATACTCAGATATTGGGCCCATATTATTTACTAAGGATGCCATGGTAAACAATTGCAGCTTAAATATTTTTCTGTGAAATGTCAAATTACTCCAATTCGACTTATAATCTCATTATTGCTGTTTATTTATTTATTTGTATGAAATATTTTAAATATTGTATTGTGATGTAAGTGTTATGTATGGAGCCCCAGAAGTTCAGAATAAACCTGTACAGTGTGGTGACGAAACCGTGTACAATTGTGAATTGGTTCGTCTTGCTGTAATTAGTAGTAAATGACGGAAAACATCCTAAATCGAAAGATATCCGTAAAGTGCAGTTGCGATTCAAAGAAACGCAAAGTGTTGTACATCAAGAGCACCGTCAAAGACGACCTGCGACTGAAGGAAAAAACAAAAATGATGTTATGCAATGTGTGGTCAAAAAGCCACATACAAGTTGCCGGGCCAAGACAGCAACTAGGACTCCCCAATACAAGTGTATCCAAGATAATTTATAAAAATAAATTTCACCCTTATCATGTGCAGTTTGTACATGGTCTTAATAAAAATGACTACATCGCAAGGCAAGAGTTTTGTTATGAATTTGTGATATGGTATAACAGAAAAATAATTTTTCTCATCTTGTATAATTATTCTCATCACCGATGAGGCTACCTTTTAGCAGTATAGAAAAGTAAAATTTATCATTTTTATTATTATAATAACAAAAACTCCATAAGACAACTTGACCACCAACACAAATGATATCCAAACGTTTGGGGTAGTGTACTTAGCCGTAAAATAATTGGTCCTTACTTTTTGCCGGTTCACTTACTGGTGAACGATATTTGAATTTTCTGTAAAATGATTTCCAAGTCTACCTGAAAGATTTACCTTCGATACAGTTAAAAAGATGTGGTTTCAACATGATGGTGCGCCACCACATAACAGTCGCATGATACAAGACTAATTAAATGCAGGATTTGAAGGAGATGGATTTTGCCAAAAAGTTCGGTTATTTTGCCTTCTAGGTAGAAGTCAGGTTACTTTGCTTTCTTGGTCACTAGATCTTACAAAAACAATTTTTTTCCTTTGGGGTTTTGTTAAAATTAGAGTTATCAAACGGAGATAACCCCACGCGACGATGTGCAGCAAAAACTAAATGATGTTTTCAGCATACTTGATCCAGGTAACATTGAAAGATGTAAATCACTCGTTTCTTAGACAAATTGAGGAGTGCTTAACCCAAGAAAGACGTCATTTTTTAAAAATAAATTAAATTATTATACACTCCGCACAAAAATTATCGCAACACCTGAACATTCTTGATCACTTATAATTTAAATAAACTATTTTCGCCCAATTTGATCAAATGCGCTTTTCTGACATTTTATAAAATTGTCATCTCAACGAATTATAAACAACGCACTTTTTGCTACCAATTTTTTGAATATTTCAAAAACATTAAATAGTCCAACATTCACCATGTGTAGATACTTATTTGGTCGGTTGAGTTTTTCGTCTGACATTGTTATGAATGTTCAGCAACGCATCTTTGCACCTTTCTTATGAAGAAACCGTGCAATGTATAGCATTGCTGGAAGATGGACGTAGTATGCGGCATGTAGCAAGAATTCTACGAGTACAGCCTTCAACAGTATCCAGAGTTGCAGCACGATTTAGGGAAACTGGGAACTACAGAAGAAGGGCTGGGCAAGGTCGCAGAAGAGCTACCACCCCACGAGACGACCGATTTCTACGCTTAAATGCTCTGCGTACCCGTCATTTCAGAGCTAGATTCTTAAAAATAAACTTTTAGCTGTTAGAAATGTACCTCTTTCTGTTCAAACTATACGGAACCGTCTTTGAAAGGATGAGATAAAAGCCCGTGTTCCTGCTCGAGGTCCACTTCTCACCAGAAAACACAAGGTTGCACGATTAGCATTCGCACGTGAACATGTGGATTGGGATATTCAAAGTACTTTAGCGTTTTATTCCCTGAATAAGAGAATATTCATATATCATTCAAAACTATTCTTATATCATGTACAAGATGTATTTTTTTCTCACAATAAACAGAATTTTGTTTGCTTTTGTGACAAAGAAAAGCTACATGACTTTACCATTTTTAGGCGTATGTGAAATCTTAGAAAGTTATTTTGTTGAAAAAAAAAAAAATGTGACTCCCAATTTCTTTGGATACGGCGGCATGGCGAGTTTAGAAAAACCACTAAAATCTAAACATGCCAACCTTTACCCACCTTAGTATTCATATGTAACAATATTAATTGAGTGTGTAAACTACATAAAATATAACAGCACAGCTATTGCATGACAACATATAATAGACCGGTCCAAGCACCAGTCACGTTATGATGAAAAAAATAGTAGGTTGATAAAATAGCAAAAAAAATAGAAAAACAGCTAATGAAGATAGAGAATACAAAATATTGCTGAATTTCAAATGTCTTCCAGATTCGTAAGCCATACAATAGCTTCATCCGTTAAATTAGGATTGTTTACAAACCCTCCTTTAAACTTTGCTAATTGACAATGCTCTACCATTTGTGTAACGGTCTCTGTTTCGTTTCCACAGTCACAATTTAGATTAGAAATCGCACCCCATTTAAACAACATAGAGTTGCATTTTGAATGGCCTGTTCTTAAGCGATTTACTTTTGACCAAATTTTTCTTTTTTGGTCAAAGCCCAAAACTTCTATTGTTGGATCATCAATGAGATGTTTATTAAAACATCAACTCTAGACCATAATTTTTTAAAACCAATCACAAAGTTACGTTACACGAGTCGACACCTAGGTGTCACAACACTTATTGTTACTTACCGAAGATTACAAAACAAATTGTACTTTGAAATAATATTTTTTTTAATAAAGACTTGCCGTCCCTTTTAGATGTTTTCATATTTTACCTTTTTTCGATTGTAATGAGGCTGAAAGTTGGTATTCTATTATATACGTACTCTATCAACTGAACATTTTAAAATCGTTAAAAACTAAAGTATGAAAAAACCCAAAAGAGATTAGCGGCGGCAAATACATAATTCTTAAAAAAAAATTAATTCAAAATTCAATTTGGTAAAGTACGTATGTACAGGGGTTCTAAAAATGATTGTCTCATTAGGTGAGCGTTGGAAAATTTAATTGATACTGAATTAATTTATGCTAATGTTATCATCTGTCAGTTATCATCGTTCCCTTGTAATTATAATCCCTGGTTGTAATTGTGTGTTGTAGAAACCCTGTAGTAGAATCATTAAAATCGAAAAAAGCAAAAGTATAAAAACGTCTAAAAGGACCTGATAGAGGAAATCCTTCTCTTCAACGTGGTATTTGACTATGGCGGCGACAAATCCAATTAAAAAAAAAATAATTAATTCTAAAGCCAAATTAGTAAAGTACAATTGAAGCCCATCTTGGCCCAAAAAAAAATTATTGCAAAATATATTTACAAATAATGCCACTACAATTAAGACACATGTCCCATTGTTTCACCAAAAAACGTCATTTTAAAGTCACGATACCTAAAATTGCTGTCATATACAAATGATAGGAACTGATCAATGTGACGTTTACAAACACAACTAACATTGGAAAACGTCAGTTGAGTGATTACAATTGTTTCCAAGGTTAACCTGAACAAAGATGTGTTTCAATTAAACAAACCTCGTATACAGTTCAAAAAATAAAATATGGGACACTTTGGTTCTAAGTTAATTAAGCATATCTAATTTAAAAATTATTAACCTTAAGTTAAGTTTACCCTATTCTTTGTTAAATTGTAAATAATGTAAGAAGGTCCCAAGGTTAATAAAGGGCCTGATAGCAGAAAACCTTCTCTTTAATTTGGTTTTTTGTGGTTAACAGCGGCAAGTCTTTTTTTTTTAAATAAATTCAAAGTTCAACTTAGTCGAGTACATTCGTATTAAAACAAAAAAGTATGAAAACGTCTAAAAGGGTTTGATAGAGGAAAACCTCCTGTTTAATATTAATCAATTTGTTTTGTAATGTTTTGTACCTAACTTTGTGATCACTCTTTAATTATTCACTATATGTATTAAAACATTATGATTTAATTTTAAAATACAAATTTTCACTGATTTTCTCGTTGAAACTAAATAAAATGATGCGCGTTACTTTTACCGCAGAGAGTACATCCCAATCCCAATGTAACTTTACCCTGAGTAAGATTAATAATGTACTGCACGTATCGTTATAAGAAATCTAAATTTACGTAACTTATATTTATTTAATAAATCATTGAAGATTAATTGTTTTTTAAATTAAGTTGTTTTTATTGGTGCGTGGAAAGTTAATGAATAATTCCTTATCTAATATAAGTGGAATTTGTAATACATTTTCATTTTGTATTTGTTCATATTGTATTATTTTACATTTAGATTTAGATCACTTTCTGTTGCCGGTATACCCACCGATCAAAAAATATTTCCAATTAGTTAAAAAAAATAATATTTTCAATAATACGAGTAGTAGATATGTAGGTATGCGTCCAAAATTAAAAGCTATATGTTGACATCATCATTTAAAAAGATAGTTTTTTTTAGAGATGTGAGTGCTCCCCTAGGAGTTCTTAAATTTCACATTAATTTTAAAAATAGTTCTGGCAAATTAAATAAATAATCGAGTAATATATTTTCCCGAAATCACCCATATTGTTATGACCGATAAGGATAACTCTTAAAGTGCTACTTAAAGGTGGTTAGAACTTAAGATGCTAATAAGAAATTGTTCAAAATATAGACGTTGTCCTGAAAAACTGAAAATGTCAAGTATAGATACTAAAAACTAAAACAGATTTTGAAAATTAATAGTTATCGTTAGAAGTCTTGAGGTGCTACCCAAAACTTGGTGGAGGTAAGGAGCAATAAAACACCCATCCAACTTTTCATTGGCTGACATTTTGCTTACAAGCGGCTTAAAATTAAGGAATGTTGTCCAAAATCAATGCCAAATTCTTTGGTATTTGTTCTATTATTTGTTTATTCGTCAACTAGAAAACCATTTGTGTTTTAATTATTTATTTATTTATTGACTCTTGTATGTAACTATCCTGAAATTACTTGTGAATATTAATGTTGATTGTGATTTTAATTTTGACAACCCCTCTTATTTTTAAGCCGCTGCAAAGAAGGTTATATTTTGGAAGCGAAACGTCAGCCAATTACAAGTCGGAAGCGTGTTTTATTGGTCCTTACTTCCACTATAGGTAGAATACTGAAATTCTAAGTTTGGAGGAATGTATTTAATTTCTAAAAAAAAATTAATCTTTTAGGAAACATAACTTTCAAATTTTGTTACTTTTATTCTGAGAACGCTATGGGCAGTTGTGGGTAGCACCACTATATTTGTCCAAAACATTAAATCGATACTTAAGTTTTTAGTATATTTACTTGAAAAGTCCTCATGAATGACATTTTTTCTAGATAATATCAGTATCTCTATAGTTTTAAATAATAACAACAAAGATGAAGGGCATATTAGAGAACTACGAAAAAAGGGGACTAAAATAGTAGGGCAGATATGGGAAATAGGGGAGAGGGTGTTCGGGAGTGACATGGTAAAAAGGGGATAGTTGTTCGAAAAACTTATAAAAAGTGTATTATTGTATGGGGCGGAGATATGGGGATGGAAAGAGAGAGAGACGTTGAAAAAAGTACAGGAAAAGTATTGGAGGTGGACATTAGGGCTGAAGAGAGAGACAACGGGATATATAGTGGCGGAGGAGACGAAATCATAAAAAATCAGGGTGCAGGCGGGGAAGATAGCTATGAGATATGAAGGAAAACACAATATTGATGGAATGTTGGAAAGAGGTGAAGAGCAATGGAATAGAACACGAACAGGATGAAAGGAGAAGTTATTACGAAAGGGTGGGTTATTCGACGGAAGAAGTGGGGAGGAAAAGGGAGGAAGGATGGAGTATGGAAGAGGAGATAGTAAGGAGAGATAAGGATACGCAGATGCAAGAGAAAAGGGAAAAGATAAAAGAAGGTAAATACTATGAAGAGTATGGAGAGATAATAACGGAGGGGAAAGCGAAATACGTAATGGAAAGGAAGAGTTTAAAAAGCAATCGAACAATAGCAAGGTTTAGGTGCGGTAACGAGGAAAGGAAAAACAAATATTGGAAAGAAGATGAATGGAGGAAATGCAGATTGTGTGGAGAAGGGTGGGAGAACTTGAGGCATATGATGGAGGATTGTGAGGAGATAAGAAAAGAGATAAGAGAAAGAAAGGTAATTCTGGGAGAAGATGGTGAAGGGGAGGATTGGATGAAGGAGGTGTTAGAGAGGAGGAAATTTTTAGAGGGGAGGTGTTTGAATAATTTTCTCTAAAATTGTTTTTAATTGTACTAACAGTAAAACCCGATAAATTTATTTTTTAAACTTTTTGCAAATTATCAATTGTTCTTCTCCTTGTTCCCTTATTACAATTACTTTTGACCAAAGAATATTTATCGCACAAATAAACAATCTTAATTTTTCAATAACTTGGACTATGATATGTTATTCGCTACCCCATAAGTACCGTTAGGTGTTGGGGTGTGTTTTGCCGAAGCAGAACCTTTTCCAGTCTTTTCTCGACTTGACCAGTCTCTTCATTCTATGGAATGTTCGTTGCGCTTAATATATCCCCAATTTTTTGATTTCAAGTTCTTTTTAGTAGTCCTTTCCTGTGCTTTATATCCGTTCCTGCCTTCCAACTTTATTCCACTAAATTGTCACTTCCCATTCTGACAAGATGCCCGAACCAACCCAACCGCATTTCAACTATTTTTTCAATAATTTGTTTCACACAGAGTTTATTTCTTATGACACCGTTTTTTAGTCTATCTAGTCTTGTGACACATTCGATTTCTGGTAGCAACATCAAGTTGCTACCAACTACTAATCGTCCAGATGGTAAACCCACTTTTTAGCATTTTCTGATCTAACCATCCACCCAACTGAAAAATACCTCGTTCTTTGATAGCTCATTCCTGTGATCGAGAAAGTCCGAAAAACCTATGTCTGTAAATAAGAAAAAAAGCATGCAAATTAGTACTCGCGATAGCTCCTCACAGGAAGCATCTAGAGCCTTGATTTTTCTACAGTAAGTCTGGTCCACTACAAGGAAAAGCTGATTAAAAATGGGGCATAGTGTGACGCACCCTTCTTGTCCCAAACCCACCACAATCATGTCCAAAACAAGTTTTTGGAAGTAAATTATTATCTTACAATTAATTTTTTGTGTTTCATGACTCAAACCAATGTTTTTCGTCATGACAACTTGCATCTTTTGGTACCGGTGGCATGGTACCTGCACTGACAGCACATGGTGGATAACAAATTATCTCCTCATTATTTTTCTCTTCATTTTTTTCCTTTAATTTTTTTCTCCTAATCTTTTTTTTCCTCATTTTTGTCCTTATTATTTTCTCTTCATTTTTTTCATAATTTTCTTTTCTTCATTTTTTCTAATTGTTTTTTTTAAATATCTTTATCCTACTTTTTCTCCTCATTTTTTCTCATTTTTTCTCCTCATTTTGCTTACATGTTGCTACCAGCCCGGAAAAGATGTCAGCCCTTTCAACTAGTTTTTTCTTGGTACTTTGCTATCAGCACCTGTTATTTTACGTTTAGTGTCTCACTCCTTTTAGCATAGCAAATTCGTTAGTATTTCCCTTTGGGGTTCGAACTGTATTTTGGTATTTGTGTATATGCTTCCAACTAATTCCTAAGGTACAGTTTAATTTTTTAGTGCATTCCATTTCACTTTCTAGGTTAGGCATTAAACGCCTTGTCTAGACCAATTTGTGCGTACGTACACCTTTCCATTGCCACCTAGAACTTTTTATGATATCTGCTTTAGACAAAATATTCAATCTTGGCTCTGCTAGAAAAACCGATTCCAAATATCGTCGTAGCCGATGATCTAAGATTTTTCATATAATTTCGCTACGACCGACACAAAAAAAATTCTTCTGTAGTTGCTACAAATTACAGCGTCTCTGTTTTTCAGTATTGGTATAAGTGTTGCTAGTTTTCATTCCTCCGAAATTTGCTTTTTTTCTTATCTTGTGTTTATAGTATGTAGTATATTTATGCCCCGCACTTCCTATATATTTTAGCATTTCCGGATTGATGTCATCTTTCCCCAGAGGCCTTAACGATTTTAAGATTTTTAAAGCATGAGTAACTTCTTCTACTTGTATGTTTGTTTTTGTACTGTTTACTATTATGTCACTACCATTTTTTTTTGTTTCCATAATTTGTTCCGTTTAGACATTCAAATACTTTGCTGAAATACTCTCGTATCATTTGTTTCTTATTTGTTCATCTCAAGTTATTAACTTTCCTTCCATACTCTTGTTGTTTATTGATTTTTTTTTGAAGTATTTTCATCGTTCTATATAAGAGTTTGGAGTTTTCCTTGTCTTAGTGCTTCCATTTTGAGACCAAAATCTTCCTATGACTTCAGTTTAGCATCCTTAACTAGCTTTTTAACTTGTATTTTTAGGTCTTTATATTTCTGATAATCGTAACTGCTTTTCCGATGAAGATACTTCTTCATTCTTTCATTTAAATTTTTGTTGAAAGTCACACTTCTACTATGGCGTGTTTTTTTTCTTATTTTTGTATTGTAACGTTGTTGCTACTCTGATTAAAATAATACTCTTAAACATTTCCTAGCAGTTTTCCACGTCGCCATTTAAATTATTTCTCCAATGTTGTTGTATTTCCTTTTCCACTTCGTGTTGGTATCTTTCCTTATTTTTTCTGAACTGAGGTTTTAACACCTAATACTTTTAAACTCTATAAAACATTTCACTTGTCTTCAAAAATGTTAACTTTCTTCGTTTAGCCTTGCCCCGACTAAAAAGTGGACTAAACCTTTTCTTTACTTTAATCTCTTTAATTGATTTTTCCTTTGTTGTTTTCACTAAAACAAGGTCAATTATAAATCTTTCACTTCTGCTTTTTAACTGTCTGGCGACAAATTGAGATTTCGGAAAAAATGTAATATGTAACTCGGCACTAAAGTTCTTTTTCATGACGAATGTGTTTTAATTGCAGAGGCGATAGCCGAAGCAAATAAAACACGTCAGTGCCTTGATACATAAATAACTATTACACCATACTTGACACAATAATGTACAGAATACTTAAAATCAGTAGAAAAAATGTTGTTCTTTATTTTACTTTTGATGATGATCGTAGGCCAAAAATATACAAATTTCGTGTGCAAAGTGATTTTACGGCTCTCCAACTCCAACAAAGCTGTCGCGCCTTAAAATTCTACTTTCCACACTCTAATGTAAATAACTATTGAATTATTTGAAAGAATATTAAAAAGGTTATTAGATTCTGTTGGAAAATATTTGTTAAATTTATGTGTCGCAAAAACTATATTTTACATTTTTGCTCTCATATGCATTAATAATTTTAGTTCAATACGATATAGTTTGCAATTTATTAGTTTATTGTTAAAATTCCTGCAGTTTTTTTTGTCTAATAAAAGTACTTCTTGTATCACGTGACGGATTTAACTTAATTAACACTTATTATTACATTTAAATTCAAAATTTGGTGTAGAATAAATTATATGCCAATTTAATATCAAATATTGCCTAACAAGATTCTAACTCAATTTATTTATTTTTCATTGTTTTTGTTTTATAATAACACCAATGATTTTATTTATTATTTACACGACCATATTTTCTTCTGTATTTCCGCGATAAAAACATTTTTGTGGAACAAGACTTTAGGGATCGCAATACAATTTATATAGTATCCAGACGTACAACTGTTAAATATTTATGATCTAAACGAAAAATAGCAAGTTTATCATGTTTTGTTTTGCTTTTTGCTTTTTCGTTAATTCCTAAAATACTACTTGGATAACAATGATGTTTTTTTTTGGAAGTATTATTATTCTTTCTTTGTAGTTTAATTGTTAAATTTATTTAGGTGTATTTTCAATTTATTTTGTAATCATAATTAAAAGAAGTTTACGTATCTATAATAACATAAAACAGTTATGTAATTATGTATTTAAAAGTGGGATGTTTTTACAGTTGCAATTTGGTGAGCCTTTTAGGTGCACCATAATATATGCATTTATCATACAAAACGTAAATGACAAACTAAATACCTACTTTAGCCGTGCACAATTCATAGACGTAATATAAAAGCATTAAATCTATTGTTTGTTTTAATCATGTTGAAGTGTATGAATGTATATGTAAATATGCTGTGTTCGTAAAAACAGCCATGAAATGATTTATTCAGCAAATAAAAATAATGTGCCACTTGGAAATTGCTGTAACATTTTGTCGGATTAGGGTAGGTTGAGGGTTGTGCTAATCGTTTTTTGTTTTAGTTTAGCCTAACAAAGTTTTGACTTGAGCTGAAAAGTAAATAAATGATAAATTTATAAATTAACTATATAAAAACCTAATACATTATAGTTTATATTGTTAAAAATGTAGCACATCACGAATTGACTAGACTTTTTGATGCTGTATTTTTTTTGTTACATGTGATTAGTTGTTAAAATTAGATGGTAAGTCAAAATGTGTTAATTTGTAGAAATATGAATTATGTTTTAAGATGCCGGCTGTCGGTTCTTCAACATCGCGAAAAAAGGTAAACGCATTTCTAACGCAATCAATCAAATTTCTGCCAACCAAGAATAACAGTAGCCACAGAATTAGGAACAGCACCTATACGCATTTCGCCTATTTTGATGCTCATGGTGTAGGGTAGGTCTAACGAAAGTCATCAAAAATCACTGAGAATAGCTACAGTATTTCAACGCTCGTGCGCCTACTCATAAGCAAGAGATAGTCGGTGTCTCCACCACATGGACAGTTGCCATGTCATCAAAATGTATTAATTTGTACAAGTCAGTACATTGATGGTAAGAAAATGAAATTACATGCATATTTTATTTTTATTTTATTTTATTTTATTTAAATACAGCCGCACCACAGCAAAAGCCAATTATAGGCGGGAACAGCAAAATACAAAACTAAAAACAAATCGGATAATATAAATATAAAAGTAATTAGACGTAGGTAGTACAGATATAATCCAAAACAAATAAAAATAGTAACGTTAACGTTAAACGAGGTAGATACGGTAAATCGATCAACCAACTAGGAAGTCGCTGCTGAATGATTTTATCTCGGTTATGGACGTATGAAAAATATCAAATTTACGTAGAGCACTGCTGCTGCATACAGAGAAAATAGGAGATGACTCCAACACACGCGTCCGAGGTGGGTAGGTAGAAAGTGGTAGGAAAACGAGACCCAGGTCGAGGAACGGAAAAAGATAATTTGCCAACAATTCAAGACAATCGACAAGGTAGTAAATAAGTTTGTATAGAAAGAGAAGAGAAGAGGTGGCGCGACGACTACTTAAATCAGAAAGGTTGAATCTAGCCAAAAGATCAGATTGCGGAAAACCTCTAGGAGGGTAAATCCCATCAACGTGATAAACTAGAAATTTCAAAAATTTGCGCTGAATGTTCTCCAGAGCGTGGATATGAACCTGATACGTAGGGTTCCAAACTACCGAGGCATACTCTAGCCGAGTTCGAATGAGGGTTCTGTACAGCAAGAGAGGTAAGTCAGCGCTTAAAAAAAATCTAGAGTTTCTGATAATAAACCAAGAGTTTTATGTGAAGATAAAACAATAGATCGAATGTGCAAACTAAAGGACAGAGACGATTCAAAAGTGACACCCAGATCTTTAAAAGCGCTAGAGCAAGTAATGGAGACGTCGGAAAAAGAATAGTTAAAAAGAATTGGGGACGTTGCTCTGGTATAAGAAACGATGTGACGTTTAGAAACATTTAGATCTAAGTGGTTAGACCGACATCATTTATCAAAAAGATCAAGCCTTCTTTGAAGCATAAAAGCATCAGACATATCATGTATTACCTAAAATATTTTCAAGTCATCCGCATACAGTAGGCAATGATAATCGAAAGTAGGTGCGACGTCATCGACAAAGATATTGAATAATAGGGGGCCAAGAACAGAGCTTTGGGGTACACCCAAAGGGACACTTGACCGAAAGCCAAGTAGCTCAACAAATTTGGTTCTATCACATAGGTAACTTTTGAGTAATTGTACTAAGTTGTTAATCAAACCAAAAGCGTAAAGCTTTGAAATAAGAATCTCATGGTTTAACCGATCGAAAGTCTTACTAAATTCGGTGTTCACAACGTTGAGCTGGAAACCAGAATCTAAGGATTCAGCAAGAAACTGGTGCATAACAGTTAAATTGGTAATTGTGGAACGTCCTCTAATAAAGCCGTGTTGATAGTTATGAAGGTTTTGGGAGATTCTAGAAGCGATGTGGTTATATAAACAAAACTCAAAAAGTTTTGAGAAGTTACACAGAAGCGCAAAGGGACAATAGTTAAGAACATTGAATCTGTCGCCTTTTCTATAAACGGGAACAATTCGAGCAGATTTCCAATCAACAGGAATGCGTCTCTGTTGAAGGATCAGATTGAATATGTGAAGTAATGGCGTCGACAGCACAGAAATGCAGTCTTGCAAGAAGATAGCATGGATGAAATCAGTGCCTGCGGTAAGTGTGGGCTTAATCTTTTTTATAACGAAAAGCAGATTAAACGAAATGTTTAGGCAGAGAGATCACGTTAAAAACCTGATGTTGACGTACAAAAAAGTGCTGGGCTAAAGCAGCTTATAAAATAAGAAGCAAAAAAGTTGACAACATCATTTTAGCTGTCACTGTGAGCACCAAGGTAAGTCATATTAGAAGGTATACCGGAGGAATTATGAACTAGATTGATGTAAGACTAGAAATGATTAGTGTTAGACCTAATGTCGGTTTAAATACAACTCAAGAAGCATTTATGAGAAGTCTGAATATCAGTCTTTATCTTGCTGTACAGCAGTCTAAACCGATGAAAAGAAGTAGGGTCATTAGATGATTTATAATTCCGCCAGATAGAGTACTTAAGCTTGATATCAGAGATGATAACATTAGGAAACCATGGCGGATATTGTGTTCTGGATTTCGGAGAAGAAATTGCTAAGTAAGCTGCAGGAAAAACTTATGAGAATGGTAGGATGATGGAGGTCCTCGTCAACTATTGAGTCGCAGTTCCTGTCAACCAGACATGGTTTGGATGACAATAGAAAATTAAGTAACCTATTGTAGGAATTGCGTACAAAGTTGAACTGCTCAAGAGACAGTAGGGTGCAAAAATTATTTAATTTTTAAACACGTTCAGAGGTAGAGCCAGAAAGGGATGAGGCATATTCGGCAAAGTTAAAATCACCCAACACAACGAGATCAGGTCCATGGGTAATGTGAAGTAGCTCAAGTGCATCAAACAGTGTGATCACAAGATCATAAGACACAATTTGGGATATGTAGACAGCGACAAGACAGAATCTAGCACCAGAGGTACTTATCAATACAGCAAAAATATCGATATCAAAATTAGACTGGAATAAACGAGAGATTAAATACAAATCTATATGCTGCACATGTAAGTGGAATTTTACCGCAATGAAAACTCCGCCACCTGTAGATCTGGATGTTGCTTCGAGTTACTGGTCACTTCTAAAGATGTTGAAAAGAGAGGGGAAAAGTTCGAAATTATCAAAGTCTCAGTGATGAGAAAAATATCGATATAAGAGATAGAGGAAACACCGTTGAGAAATTTTTGTGTTTTAGTGTTCAGGCCCCTAATGTTTTGATAGTAAATGAAAACAGAAGCGGAAGAAATATGAGATAAAAAGCAGTCTAGAAAGTTGGCGGGAGAAGCGGGTAATTGCTATCCGGAACTTACCAAATCTGCTTTTAAAGCAGTCAGTTTTTTGACATAAACAGAACAGTTCCTATCTCAAGCAGCGTGATCAGGTTTAATGTTGGGTAGAATCTTGCTGAGACTACAGCAATTAAAACACTTCAAAAAATCAGATTTACAGTCACCATGTTGTTCAGCACACTTAGGGCATACCAACGACTTCCGGCAGTGGCGAGACGAATGGTGGAATCCGCAACAATTGAAGCATCGAATAACTTCTAATGCATCACTTGTTGACTTCTGACGTTGCTTCAGAGGAGGGTTGAGAGGATGCGTGCGCTGTATCCGACAGCGTAAAAACAACGGAACTGGGCTTGATAAGCTTTGTGATGTGGGACCAACTTTGTTGTATCTTTACCTTAAAGTTTAGGGCCGCAGCTCCAGGACGAATCCGTGCACAAAAATGGTGCCCCAACTCGTTCTATTTATGATAAGCGATGGACGTCAAAACCGGGCGTCGTAAGCTTCGTACCACGTGTGAAGGCAATCGTGTGGTTCCAGCGCAGATATACGTCGAAGAGTTGGGCCTCTGGGTTTCGTGACGTAAGAAGGCGGTGCGATCTTTGACGGCTATCTCGTAACAAGACGTAGAATGGGTCTTGATTTGGTGTCCTCTGAAACAGCGATGCACTAGTTAAGTATCACTCCATGTGTTTTGTCTTAGAATTCAGCAAGATTGATTTGTTAGCGGTTGCACCGTTGGCGCTTCATCATGGCGGTGGCTGTTTGTTGGACGATGGAGTTGATGAAACGTCTCAGTGGTGGTGGTGGCGTTGTCGAGGATGTTCTTGGTTGTCGCAGCAGGTTTTAAAGCTTTGCGCCAAGCAAGCGGGAAAAATTTGCGTCTATACTAGCGTTTTCGTTGGCGACTGTGCTGTCCAGATGTGACTCCTATGGCGTCAAATGCAACCTTTCCATCGTTGTCAAACCTCGGGTTGTCACCACTTTTGTTATATATGTACCAAAGTGGTGGATAAGAAGATGCAACGGGATGGTTGAACGTTACATATTTGCGGCACATGGATATCACTGAGTTAGAAGTTTTACGTTACCGACGTACTACTGACATTACTCTCGATGCTATGCCATGCCATGCTAATTATTTTACTACTACTACGGTATTTATATGCGAGCTCTTGTGCGTTTGCAATATTGCGAACTTTATACTAAGATCGCAAGATTGTTTCTCGTGTGACCGAGAAATGAATAAGCTGTTATTCGTTTATTAGAAATTGTGAAACTCAAGAATTCAATTGTTTACTAAATAAAAACGTTTGTGGTGAGATGTATGTCGCCACACCTTCTTAAAGATCTAGGAATAAGTAGTTCTTTGAAAACATTAACTCCCGACACGCTTCATTTTCAAGATTCAACGACCACAAAAAAATTAAAAAAAAATTTTCTTAGCATGTATGGCCATTTTGTTCTTCAACGTCTTGCAATAGTTTATTTGAATATTTCCTTATGCACCACACTGATTAAATGTACAATATCATTCCAAATTAGTAAGTTTTTGTTAAGTTGGCATTTATTCTATTGTCGTATTAACACAGCTTTTCATCGAATGTTTGATGGAGTGATATTACAAAGAACAGAAAGCCAATTGAGAGAAGCAGATGTCATGGTTCCACTAATTATACTCATGGTGCAATTCAACTTTTTTTATTTGGTATGATAGCAATTCATTGAGGTAAGAGCACAATGTTCAGCTGTATGAAGTTTTACATCGGCTCCCAAAATGTTTCTGTTAGTTTTTTAATGACATTATTTCTGGTATTCCTTTTATGTTTAACTTTTTTCTAAATGTTCTTTGGAAATTAAAAACATATCTAAAATTACTCCGAGATTAACTGTGTTAAAATTATGGTACAACTTTGTATTACTAAAGATCTGTTGACCAACCTTAAAAAAATTCTTGTCGTAAGCAACTTATAAAATGCAAATACTTTAACTGGACTGTTTACAATACACGCGAGTCTATAATTTAACGCATCATAATTAGAATCTCATTTTACAATAAAGTAGACTTTAACAACATTACGGTGTGTACCAGAACTAGAAAAGAACATCACCATTTTATGTATTCTGGATTCAATAGTAATATTTTCACGTGGTTCATTTTAATTCCTTTTAACATACTTATTATAAATTATAAATATTTAAAACTTTAAAACTAAAAATCTAGTCATTAGTATGTAAATTAGATAATATTTGTTATCATTAGCAATAAAATGTGTATGTTAATTGTTAATAATGTCATTTGGTTGTTGTTTTGTAAAGAAACCTTTGTTAAAAATTGCAAACATGCGTGTTTCATTCCTCTAAAAGAGGAGAGAAACAGACACGCTTGCTTGCCCTCTCCTGGACAGGCGAATTGCTCAAGCATTTGGTAGCTACACTCTTGTGGGAATCGTACTCAAGTTTCCCTAATGACAAGTGTTCGTGGTAGAGGACTTTACCACTAGGCTACGAACCTTTGTAAAATCATGTTTCAGAAGCTTTAATAGAGTCCATGCTTAATTGGTGAAACGTCGCTGATTAAGAAACTAGTTTTAATAAACCTTTAAAATCATGCACCCACTCCTTAAGGAAGACTCAGTGAACTGAAAAATCCTAAATCTAGACAACATCACCCCTTTTTTATACCTGATATTAGAAAAATGGCCAGTATTGCAAAAAAAACCCTGTAGTGTTATTCATAGACTAAAGTAATTCGCAAAGAAATAAGGTTCGTTTTTTTGAGTCATTTTAAGTTTTAGATTTCTAAGTCTTTAATCTGATAAAAAAAAATGTTTTTGTTAAATTAATTTTTATCGAAAACGGATCGAGATATCGATATGAAACGAGAATAAAGAATGTATGCAGAAATGATTGTTCTTTCAGATTTTGAATTAAATGTGATGTTACACATTCAGGGTGAAAAGTTATTAATCTAAATGTGGGCGAACTTGGTGGTAAATAGCGCCCTCTATAAGCAAAGCGAAAATTGCAACATGTATTTTATTTTCAGAATAATGACAAAAAACCAATTAAAATTACAACTTATATCACCCTGTATTTTCCGAACTTTTGGAGAAGGCATGTTTGCACCATTAGACGTGTAATATCTCCAGTGTCCGAATATCCCTTTGTTAATGAATCATTCTGTATAATATTATTTTTGCAAGATTACAAAAAATAATTTTCATAATTATTAGCGGGCTCAAATATTGTTATGTTGTTTTTTTTTGTTACTTGTCAGTTGTCAAAATATATTTACTAAAATTAATATACTAGGTCTAAAGTAAGTGACTACCTTTTATGCCACGGAACCGTAAAATAATAATAATAATATAAATATTATACCCTTGAAGGAAAACAATATTAACTATTGCAATTAAATGATACTTGAAGACTTAAGACCGAGGTACTTTTACCATAATATTGAGTTCATAACATTCAAAAACTTTTAACGGATTATTTTACTTTTTATCTCAAAAGTAAAAATACTGTAGCAGTGGTAGCAGAAGAACCAATAGTCCTTATTGGTTTTTTTTTCGTTTTCTGTATACATGTATAGCATTTAAAAAACAAGCTTGGAATTAGTTCAGCAAAAACAGTCCCAAAACAATAAAAAACTAGACTATTAAAAACACAAACATAGTAGATTTTATTTAGAGTATCAATTAAAGTATAAGGTAAAATAATAACATCCTGCTGAACTTACATTGTTTTTATTTTTGAAATAAATATACACGACGTTTCAATTGCTATAGTATCTACAATGGTCATCAGGTGAATAGTAGAATAGTTCAGATGTTATTATTTTACATCAAACAACATTATTTAATTAATTCAAATAAACAAAGTTTAAGGTTTTTAAATGAAAATAATACAAAAAATTGTACTAATGATATTGACGTATTCTATAAATTTCTATCTTTTTTAACAGATATAAAATTGCGTTTCTGAATTAGTAAGAAATTACTTAAAGTATTGTGAGAAAAATTACAATTTACTGTCATTGTTGTTAGGTATAGAAAAAGTTAAGAAAAATGCGAATATTATATCGTTCGTATAATTATATAAAGTAGTATGGGCTAAGAAATTAGAAAGAGTTATTAAATGTCAATATTTATTTAAAAATTGTGTGACTACTCAAAATTTGTTTAAATAAATAAGAAATTGATCTTTTGATATTGGATCGTGTTTAATTGCGTCTCGCGTAATATTGTTAATTACAGTAAGTATAATTAATACGTACTTTGGTTTAATTGCCTATTAAGCAAATTCGACCAATTCCGCACAAATAAAATTGTTATTATGTAAGCACCGACTAATATAAATCTGCCCTTTTGAATTGTATTAATCCTATTTTTGGTATATATCTCTAGATGTACGTGCCATATTGACAATATTATGATTTTGTTAATTGCTTTGCCACAATTTCGGTTTACATTCAATATGGTTAATGAAACACTAATTGAAAGCGTTTCAAATAACGATCGATCAATTTGCTGTTATTATATTGGTGACAGTTTACTCGCTTTATTGTCTATAAAAAAATATCAGAAAGATGCAGACGTTGAAGGCGTTTGCAATAGATCTTTTCTTTAATGGGACTTGCTAGTCATTCTAAGAAATAAGTGTATCGGCAAACAATTTAGTTTATTAAATATGTTTTTATGGGAATTAAATATTATTTTTACGCCAATGTTTAATTTAAATAAAATTGACTCAGTTAATTAACATTTAAAGATTTGCTGTTCTTAATAAACAAAAATTGATTTTTGTTCTAAATCAAACAATTCATTTCATTTCAGTAATTATTGGGGAGTAATTACCTATAAATATTTTGTTAAACGTCTCTAGTAGTATCTCGTTCCCAAAGTTTATAGAACGATTATTTTAAAAAATATGTTTACTAATTAATATATACCAGACTCTCACGGTTGTTTGTTAAATCAATAATTAATTTTTTAATATATTAATAGATTACATTATAATAACTCGGTAAACTAAAACTAGATGTAATTATGTTTAATTTGTTTTATTTCTCTACATATCCTGTGAATATTCTATTTTTACGAACAAATAAAATGTTTATTACCTAAATAAAATATAAAAAAGTTAGAAAATGCAACGATTTTTAAACCGACAACTAAAATAAAACAAAAAAAATATTTTATCTAGAGACCGGTTGTCCGTCCGCATGTAAACATGTAACAAAAAACCACACTTTTTGAAAATATACATTTATAATAGCGCATATCTGATAAGATGTCCAATAACTCTACGGACAAACTTCGCGTAATGATTCTAAACCCAAAAATAAAAAAAAAGTTCATATAAACCTTGGTCCAAAAACGCTTCGTTTAGGACCTACAAGGTGTTAAGAAGTTTTAATTTTTCTTGGTCTTTTAGCGATATTTTGCAAACAAATTTGAATATAATCCTGAAATTTGGGACACACATTTATTTATTTAGTTTTATTATTTATTTCTCCATTTTAGTTCTTAAGTTCAAAGTTAAAGTAAAAATGCTAACATACGTTACATTGATACTTAATTCCAATTAGGTACGGATTATATGGAATTAAATTAAACTGTTCATCAACGAATATTTCGAAAGCGGTTGATCTGAAGGGCATCGACCTGTTTTGCTCAAAACTGAAAAGAGAACAAACTAATTAAAATGGAACGTCAATATACCGGGTGGTAAAAAAGTTATAGCCAATTAACTTTTAGCATACCACTGTAGATAGCGCCCTCTGCAAGCTGCATCAAAATCAATAAAATATTTAAGTTTCTCGACCACAAAAACCCCCGTGTCCCAAATTATAGAATTATAGGACCATATTCAAATTTGTTCGCAAAATATCGCAAAACTGAGGCAAATAAAAATTTTTAACACCCTGTAGGTCATAAACAAAGCGTTTTATTTTTGGGTCTACAATCACTACGCGAAATTTGTCCGTAGAGTTAATAGACATCTTCTAAATACGACTTGCATCAAAATCTCTTAACCAACATATTTCTTACAGAAACTTTAAGATGTTTAACTTTTTGGACATTTTTAGTTTTGATAAATTTCATACATTTGTAGAAAAACACTTATTACTAGCAGATCTGTCATTTCCGATTTAAACTTCAACATGATATTTTTCAAATTGAAACTGTAGGAAGAATCCGTAAGTGCTTTGGGATTTTTAGATAATAATTTTCTACGGATACTCGGTATATTACTGTTGAAACAATACTTCATTTGATGACCTACAATTGGCAGGTAAAAGAAGATATTTAGTTACAAACTCCAGGTCATAATTAATCTTTTTAGTTTTATTATTCAAGTAATTGGTTTTCGATAATAATTACATAAGCATCTCTTTCTTTGTTAAATCATAAACTACTTCCGCGATTGGAGCGAGAAACTAGAAAAAAAACTTGAAACAATCGAGGGTTCAGGATAAACTACTACAAGTCAGGTATTCAACTTGTCAAACAAACCAGATTCTAGACTAAAAGAAGTCTGAGTAATTAGAAGAACGCCTCCGTATTATATAGAAAAAAACCTTACAGGTCGTTACGCTCGGCGCCGATTGAAGGAGAAGAACTGGCTTAACGATAGAAGTCCACAAGTTCAAAAGTTCGAAACCGCGGTCGCTATTGAAATGTTTGGGATGGTTTGATTTCTTAACTCTTCTTGATTTTTCTGTTCAAAAAGAAAGAAGTTTTAGCAATTAAAGCGAAATTATCAAAATCTATTTTGCGACCAGTATCAAAATGACGGTCAGTCAGGGCAGACTGGAAACCGTGTTTTAACCCAATGGTCATGTTCCAAAATATTGTACTAATACTTTCACCTGTGTAACGTAAGAGTGAGAAACTTATTCTTAGGAGAAGTAAAACATGTGAGATTTTTTTAGAAGACCTGAAATATGTTTAACGCTTTAACGACGTTATTTGAATTTCATATTTATTGACTTTTTGGATAACCTGTATGCTATAACCATGTGCAATGCAAGTATTAGTTAGATGACTCCAAATTTAGATTCTCGGGTTTACATATAGAAAATGTTCGAAATGCTAGAGATCCAACAACAAACCATTTTTGCGCAGAATGATAGTAGGAAGAAGCATAAGTATCATCAGTATGAGTTGGTTTACGATAAACCGAATGATCTAATTCAACGTTAAGTTTCCGAGTGACCAGTGCGTCAAGAATTTTTTACAATTTCCATAATAAAGTTGATGTTATTTATTGAAATAGTCAACAATCGCATCTGAAGAAAGGCGACGATGGGAAATACGATGAATACATTATCAACAAACCTAAACCATACTTTCGGTTTCAATGGCGAAGTTTGGGCAAAGGTTTAAAGGCTTTCATAAAAATGTCAGCGATAATATCAGGAGACAAGAGGATCCCATAGTAGCACCCAAAACCTGTTTGTAAAAGTTATTGCGAAATTAAAATAAATATTTTTAAACATCTATTTACTACTTCGCAAGTAAGAAGATGATATTTAATATATATTTAATGAATTTCTCATATAAATACTGCTCTGAAGCTTGGTATTAGACCCCAAATTCTGATTATTAGTAATACATCGTGCAAAATAATTTCTCCTTTTTTTTAGCTCAGTTTTTTGCAAAGATATAAAATTATTCATTAGACACTTAAAGCTTAATTCTTCATAAAATTTTGAGTTTTCTAATAACTTTCTTAAACTCATTTCCGAGGTAATTTCCTTGCCCTTATGGCAACTATACAATAGATGTATTCAAGCTGGTATATTTTCACAATCATTAAAGAGAATTATTATTTTTCCTATGGTACAGTTAGGAAGCAATAAATTCATATGAAATTACCGGACTATTGCACTTACTTTTCCTTTAATAAAAATAATTAAAAACAATTAGATAGATTTAGCTACGGATGATGCTTTGGCTAAATTGAGATCTCTAGTTTACAAATCTTGTTTCAATATCCAATTGCTATTTTTCTTGATCTAGCCAAACCGTTTGATACAGACATTATAGTTAGATAAACTTGAACTATTGGGAATACCTGGTGTTGCTCATTTAAATAAACGTATCCAGAAAGTTATAATTCAAAACTGTAATATACGCCGTGTATATTATTTCTCATGCGCCATGCATTAAAAATACTCAAAGAACAAGAATAACTTTTTTAATTAGTACCCATGCAAACGTTACGTACGTTGTGTCTTACGTACCTACTTAAAAACTAAACGCAGGCGGTTGCGCCATCTATATATGTCACATCCCTCCGCACCAAGCTATCGATAACCAATAAATTTATTCTATCTGATGGTTTAATCTGTCTGCGTAGTCTTTCCTTAATGTTGGAAGTGTTAGTACATTTTTTTGGCTAAATATTTTATTATTAATACTTTATTTTTGTTCATATAATTTGAGAATTAACGTTTTCTAATGTAAACTGGTAACTTAAATATTTTTTATTGTAAAATGGTAAAATAATAATAATACATACTATATTCAATACTATTCTTAAGTTTTGTGAAATTATTTTCTCATGCGAATGACAAAATTTTCGTCTTTCTCATGAGAATATAATTCCGCAAAATTCAAGAATAGAGGTCCTGTAAGTAAAAACTTTAACAAACAGGACAAATGTGAAAAATAAAATAAAACTTATGAATCTTCTTCCTGGTTGAAGCAATCCATGCAGGTCAAAACAGTTTTATGTATATGTTCTTTGCATACTGGCTTCAAACATCCATCACAAGAGTACTGCGTAAACCTATTTTTCTTATTGGACAATAAGAGCACCGTGGTTTAGTGTTTTCCTGTTGTAGTCTTTTATCTGGAACTTTCTCAATTTTTCGACCCAAAACATTTATGATTTTCTGCTTTAGA
The DNA here is from genome assembly GCA_030710515.1 of Abscondita cerata. Classification (NCBI taxonomy): domain Eukaryota; kingdom Metazoa; phylum Arthropoda; class Insecta; order Coleoptera; family Lampyridae; genus Abscondita; species Abscondita cerata. The sequence continues at coordinate 295,886 of JALBCR010003036.1, forward strand.
GGAATAGATAAACAAGTAACACTAGATCGTCGTATAATGTGCGGCTTCGTAAGCTCTCTAGCTAAATTCGTTAGGTATAGCCTCCGTTCGGTTTTCTGATTTGTATTGGTGTAATAAATTATTTGGGAATTAATACCAGCAATATTCAGTAAACTGCAAAATACCGTAAATGGCCATCTGTTGCTCACTCTTGTTACATTATATTCAGTCTTCATTCTATCTACCACATCTATGCTCCTTTGGTAAGATTATAAAAACTTATAACTGACGGTTTGCATCAATTTCATCATCTTCGTGAAAAGTTGATAACATCAACACATTCTTATTCTTTTTAGGAATGTATGAAGTTAGCAGGCTTTTGTTGGAATTCATTCCCCAAGCAAACATGCTACTATATACAGATCGTATCTTTGTATCCAAAAATATTGGCGGGATCTCCCTCTTGTTTTTCCGTAATGTACCGACTAAGGTCAGACGGTGGTTGTTTATTAAATCATTTGCTAACAGCACCGAAGTAAAATAGTTGTCCATGGTAACATTTCTACCAGTACCACTGCAATGCTTTAGAAGACGGGTTACGACACTGTACGCGTCATTTTTTAGTTGATATGGGCCACTGGGTTGTTTGCCGGCCATATTTGGCAGGTTTGTTAGCTATGTATTGCCTAAACAAACATCTGCCTCTAAAGGCTTCCAGCATTTCATCCACTATTACGTAGGAGCCAACAGAGTAATTCTTGACGCATCTTTCTGTAAATTCGTCACGTCAAGCATCTGACGCACAGCGGCTAAATTATCTCTTTTAGATCTCTCAGCTCGAGTATTTTGTCATCAAATCTAATATTTTGTACTAAAGCATGAAAGCGGCGTTGCGACATAGTTGCAGCAAAGAATTCTGGAGCTGTTCCATCTGTCGCCCACAGTTTGGATGTGTTTAAATGTTGAGCCCTCTTTACACCTGCCAAATACAAAATACCCAAGAAAGCATTGATCTCCTCAAAATCGGTTGGCAAATTATGTTTGTCACTTCCAGTAAGCCTTACTCTAGCTAATTGCTTATTTGTGAAGTTTGTAATGTGATCAATCATTTTATCGAAAAAAAAAAGTTTCCAACATTCCAAAACATTCTTCGCATTTTTAGCTATTCCTTTTACGCCAGGTAATTGGGTGATTATATTATGAGGTGCAGTTTTACCTGGTTGTTTTGTTTGTTTATGAACTAACCATTGAGTGCCGTCTTTACCCGCATATACAGGACCATTTTTCACTTCTCTTTCCATTTGAGGAACCTCGTGACTATCTTCACTATCTGAACCTGATTGCTCTGTATCGGTATTGTGAATACTGTGATCGGAGTGATCGTCCTCGTCTGATAAATCACTTTCACTTCTAGCCGACGTACATGGCAGATCATCTTGTATCTCCTCCCAAAGAGCTAACAATCGCTGTTGCTCCTTTTCATACGACATCACAGTGTTACAGATAAATAGTTTTGTCACAAAATTATAGTTTTCAAAGCGAAAAAATCTTCCAAACAACTAGTTCACTAAGTAACAATGTCAAACTTTACCGTTACACGATAGGTACCGCGTTAGATTTTAACTAACAAGTTTACTCGAGTCCTAACAAAGGCACACTGGTCACGTAAGCCACAAAGCTCGAACAGAGTAATGGTGGGGGTTGCTGCGGAAGGTTCTTGGGAAATCATAACTAGACGGGGAGAAATCTACAGGTAACGGACTTTACAAAATATCGATAAATGTAACAATGTTAGATAAAATCTAACAGCGGTACCGATCGCGGGTTAAGTGTACGATAATCTTTAATATACACCAGTTCTTTCCCTCAAACTGTAACATACGGTTTCCGCAATGAAATTTTATTTGTCTTTCTTTTGCTTTTAGTGTTTCAGGAGTGGTTAGAAAATTAAACCGCGTCTTTACCTTCCTCGAAAACATTAATTTAGAAGGTGATTGACCAGTAAAGCAAAGTAGTGTGTTACGATATAAGAAAAGGTACTTATTGAGAAGAATGTTCATGTTTTGTATCGTACTCGTTTTGGTTACCATTTTGTTTGATGCGTATTTGAATGACAAAATTTTCCACCGCACCATTAGTAGACGGATGATAAGGAGCAGACGTAAAGTAAACTATGCCATTACTTTGTCAAAATGTTTTGAATACTTCGGATATAAATTGCAGTCTATTATCTGATATAATGGTGTTTGGTAGATCAAACCTTCCGAAACAACCCTTAACTTATCAACAGTGTTTACAGAACTCACTTTTGACATCTAATTTATCTCTGGCCACTTAGAGTAAGAATCAGTTATTATCAAAAACATTTGACCACGAAACGGCCCAAGAAAGTCGAAGTGTATTCTATCAATTACATGTCGGCCTTCGTCAAATTTATTTAATTTAGCTTTTGAAGGGTTTATAGAGTTTTTCTGACAACCGTTACTAGCTTTTACAGATTTCTTTGTCCGCGTCTAATCCTGGCCACCAGAGATACTGTCGTGCTAGTGACTTCATTTTCACTACGTCACTATGCGCACCATGTAATTCCTCCAACATTTGCTCTAGGAATTTGAGAGAAATGATTACACGATAACTCCAATTAACAGATCATTATCTATATTAAGTTCAAATGCTCGTCTAGAATATGGTTTAAGCCATCGGGTACAGATGCTACCCAACATACCTATACAACTGTCTCTAACATACCTATACACCATACTTAAGGTTAATATTAGTACAAATCACTTTTTTAATATCGGACGACCCTATCGGAATCTTGTCTTTCACTAAAAAATTTAAATAGTCCGATTTGCTTTCAAAAAGCTCTGTATCTTTTACTGGAATACGTGAAGTCAATCTGCCGCGTCATTTTCCGACCGCTTAATGTGTTTAAAAGTATAATTGAACTCGTTTAAAAATAAAGCTCAACGCTGAAGTCGTCCTACCGCCAAAAGTGCAGTCAGCGGTTTGTGATCGGAACATAAACTTTACCTATCAAGTATTGGTAAAACTTCCGAACACCCAATATATGGCTAACGCCTCCTTCTGTATTACGAAATATTTAATTTCATATTTGTTTAGTACACGTAAAGCAAAGCTAATTGGCTTTTCCGCTTTATCCTGATAAACATGCAACAAAACTGCCCCTAACCCCACGTTGGATTCGTCGCATATCAATTGTCATGTTACATTAGGATCGAAGTGTGTAAAGTAGTTCCCGAACATATCGCTTTTTTTGACTTCAAAAAGAAAGTTTCGCACTCTTTGACCACTTAAAACTTATTTCGCTACTCAATAATTTATATAACAGTTCCATTAGTGACAATAAATTAAAACAATTAATCATTCCGGCGTACGCCCTTACTTCATAAACGTTTTCCGGTCTTGGGCATTCCCTTACCGCTTTAATTTTACCTGGATCTTTTTTAAACCCCATTTATAAATAATTTATTTTATTTATTTTTTTATTTATTTATTTAACGGTAAACACCATTGATACAACAGAAAACAAAAATAATAATTATTTACCCAAACAGCACATATTACATTATCGTTGTAGATATCAATAACTACATAATAAAAAAAAACATAAAAATAATAATAATAATAATAATAATAATAATAAAATAAGATTTAGTTACTATTAACCAACCAATGATAAGCTCAATGTCCAGAAAAAGGATAGAAAGAAAAGAAGACGAAGAGTAGAAACATTTGAAAAGTCCTTAGAGAATCTATTGATACACCCTAATCGCCTCATTGCCTTATTTTTAATTAAAATAACATGATTTTAAAAATTTAAATTTTACAAAACTATAATTCCCAGATTACTAATTAAATTGACTCGATCAATAACTATACCAGATTTAAACTTATATGGAAAATCAATTACAGCAGATTTGGAAAACGATATTATTTTACATTTTAATTCATTTAATTTAATGCCATTTGCAATGCAGTAATTTTCAAGTCGGTGAAGGTCATTATTTAGATTCTGACAATCCCTAATATTATTGACTTTTATATAAAATTTTGTATCATCAGCATAGATTAAAAACTTGGAGTGTTGAAAAACTGGACTTATGTCGTTAATGTAAATGTTAAAAAGTAACGGTGCTAAATGGGCACCTTGAGGAACACCACTAGTTACCAAAATAATATTAGAGATAAAATTACCAATTTTAACAACTTGTAAACGATTATTTAAGTAAGAAAGTAACCAATTAAGGCGAGGACCGAGAACACCATAGGTTTTGATTTTGGCAATTAGTCTGTTATGATAAACGGTATCAAAAGCTTTTGATAAATTCGTGTAAATACAATCTATCTGACCACGATTTTCATCAGATGTAAATAAATGTTGTGAAAATTCAATTAAGTTTGTGGCAGTTGACTTTCTAGATCTAAACCCATGTTGTTGATCCACAATTGTATTATTGAACATAGGTGAAATAATATCGCTGACTATTGACTCAAACAATTTTGGAATAGACGAAAGCTTGGATAAAGGCAATATTGTTTAGCATCATTCCTATTACCACTCTTAAACATAGGATTCACGTAACTGCGGTTCCAGACCTCAGGGAACTTTCCAACCATTAAAGACTTATTAAAAATCCAATACAATGCTTCAGTTATAATAAAATGACATTTTTTTAAAAACTAATCTGGAATTCCATCTAGATCAGGTGAAAGTGAATTTAAAAGCTTTTCAATCTTCTGATAAATAGCGAACTTACTAATCTGGATTAATGAAATATTGGTTAAAGTGGAAGATTCTTGTATATCAGAAGTGGTCAATGAGTTGGTAGAATATACTCCCAAAAATTGTTTTTTAAAGAGATTGACTGTATCTGCGCCATTTGATGCTATTTCTTCTTCTAGAAAAATGCAATCTTTAGTTTTACTTTTCACATAAGACCAAAAATGTCTCGAATTAATGTTAATTCTGTACTCATGGTCAGATATAAATTTAGAATAACATTGCTTTGATTCATATTTACATAATTTGCGAAGATGTGAGAATTCAATGAAGTTTGCAGGAGCATTTGTAGATTTAAATGTACGGTGAACATTTTTCTTGTCGGATATTAACTTTATTAATTTACTTGAGAACCACTTTGGAAATTTATAGGAACTCACAATTTTAAATGGAACAAACAATTCAAATGCTTCATAGATACTTTCATAAAATAGATTTAAACAGTCATCTACAGAAAGATTAATAAAAATATACTGCCAATGAAAAGTGATAAATATCGATTAACTTCATCATAATTTACATTTTGAAATCATATAAATAATTAGAGCATCTCAATGGTGTACAATTGGATAAAGTAATATCTAGACAAGGATGAAAACCATCAGCTTTAACCATTTCATCACTACTTAGAACAACACAAACATACATCGTAATGATTTGAAAAAACTAAATCAAGAAATCTGGACAGCTTGTTAGGAACAGAATTAAATTGTTTTAAATTGAAAAGATTAAGCTGGTTTATTAAAAAATCTGACTTTTCACAAAAAGTACCAGTTAGATAAAGGCTAGTATTATCCTCTGACACAGGCAACCAATTAATATTTGGCATGTTGTAGTCACCTAAAATTACAATTTTGCAGTTCTTCTTTTGATTTAAAGTAAAATTGACCGAATTAGAATGTGCTTCATATACAGAAATCTGAGATCTCGGTGGAATATATACTCCACCAATAATAAACTTTTGATTTTTTAAATGCAAAATTACATACAATTCTTCAACTAATTAGTTAATAGTAGTAACAGAAGAACATATAAATGCATTTTATTACACAGATTAAAATACCACCACCTGAATGCTTATTACTAGATTTTAGGTTCCTATCTAACCGAAACATTTTAAAACCTGGAATATTTACTTCGCCATCTTGAATTTCTAGACATAGATTAGTTTCTGTTAAAATTATAAAATCGTAATCTGTACAAACAGCTGACAATATTAAAGTATTTAACTTAATTCTAAAGCCATTTACATTTTGGTAATATCCACATAAATTATAACAGTCTAAAAAGGAATTGGATTAGATTGTGAGATTGAGTTCTTTAATGGTTTTATGAAGATAAAGAATTATTTGATGTATGCGAGTTGCCACTTTGATTTTGGTTCTGGGAGTTCGATGCAGGTGGTATTTGAAGACTTGTAGAATTAATGATTTTTCGGACACCATTAAAATATTTAATGGTGAGATTAGTTTTCACCTTGATCAGAACGATTTTTTAACTCATCTCAATAATTCTTTCAGGAAATTTTGCTGCATGACTGTTTGATCCGAAACGATAGTAATATTCTTACCAGAACAAATTAAACAACGATTTTTCAATATTTCAGAGTCCCTAATAAAACCTTTTCAACTATTTTTTGAAAAATGGTACATGCAGGATTTGTACTAGACAGTAATCTATTAGGTTTGTAAATACCACAATGTGTACTCCAGCATAATAATTTTTTTGTATCCTCAGTTAACTCTAACTGGTTGTATGCGTTAGCAAAATCCAGTTTGATAAAATGTTCATCGCCTTGTAATGCTGCAAAAAATTCCTTAATCCGAAGAAGAGGATGCTTAACATCTTGCATTACCCTATTAACTGTTACCTTATAGTCTGCACAGACACGTATTTTACCACCGCCCATAACAACTGGCACTCAATGTTCTCAATTTTCTCTATTACAACCCTATTCTCAAGCTCACCTAACTCATGATCAACAGCTTCTTTAAAAGAAAAAGGTATATCTCGCGGTTTATAAAACATCGGTCTGCCTCAACCTTCAATTCAATCTTTTCCTGATTATAACACCCAAACCCACCACCAAACAAATTATGATATTTTGAGAGTAACTGATCTAAATCTGAGATAATGTTATTAACATCTTCCTCTTTACAATTACCTATCTTTAATTTTAAACATAAAAATATTTATTAGGTTCTTACCAAGTAAAGGAGTTGAACTATTTTTAATTACAATAAGCCTACATTTTTCCGAGATATCACCATACTGTGCTGTTGCCAAAATTTCAGCAACCGGTAATATTATGTTACTATCAAAAGGATTTAATCTAACATGTGTAGCACAAAGTTTCCAATCTTTAAATTTTTTACTGTAAACAGCTTCTGGCATGACTGAGATCCCTGCACCTAAATCTAGTTTCATTAATAAAGGCTTATTCTCAATCAGCATTTTAATATTAATAGGTTTAACATAATCGTTTGTGGTTACAAAAAACATTTCAAAAAATCTAAGTTACCTTCATTTCCAACTGGAGAAATAGGTTCTATGAAATTATCTGAAAGTATCTGCCCCCTCTTGAAACCTGACACAAAACCTATCTTTTTGAAATTCGTTTAAATGTGTCCCAAATTTGCATTCGATAGCTCCTGGTATGTGCTCCAATCCGTACTTTGCTTATATTCTGGAAATGTGCCAATTAAAATTCTTCATTCTTGCATGTGCTGATGACACTGTAATTTTATATCTAGTAACAGCTGGAACGAATTTTTTAATTTAGGTTTCAAACACTTATCGGAAATAATATGCTGGGTAGATAACAATTCTTTATCTCTAAACTACAAGAAAACTTTCTTTGTTTTTTTCCATATTTATAATGTAAGTCACCCACTCGATAACTGGATCAAAATACATAATATAATGTCGCAATTTCATTGGTTCTAAATCTGTATCGTAATTAAAATTTGTATCGTAATGAATTTCATTAGAGTACAGATTGTAAAATCTAATATATTATTAGGGGTAACTATGAAAACGTTAGATTGTCAGATAAAAATTTTTGAAAAAAATGTTATGAATGTAGAGTAAAGGTAAAGTCAATTTAAAGTAAAATTTATATTTGGGTTGAGCGATTTTATTCATTACATAAATTTGGCGCCAGCAACGTCGAGCAAAAGTGTGTTTAAATACAAATAAATCAACGACCCTAATTGAAAATGTTTACAAGAAGAATGGCTAAAGAAAATAAAGAAAAATATGTAGAATCTGAGTTAGGAGAAGAGGATAGGACGTTCACAGGTTTATTTGAAGTTGAAGAACAGGAGGCAGGAAGACAAGATCAGGCTGTAGGTGGACCAAGTTCACAAGAACAATTTGTTTCGACAATTATTTGAAAAATTCAATAACATGCAAACAAATATAAAAAAAGATTTAAAAAACATTCAAACCAATATGAATAATATGGAGAAGAAAATGACAACGAAGAATGATTTAAAAAACGTACAAACAAATATGAAGGAAGATTTAAAAAAGAATATGGAAAATATGAAAAATATATATATATATATATATACGAATAAGTATAAATAAAATTAACAATAATATGGATAAGAAATTGTAAGGATAAACATAAATTAAAATTTTTAACAAAAGATTTGAGAACACGGACAGTAAAACAAGAAATTTAGTAGAGAAGATAAGTAGTTTAGAAGAGAGAATGGGTAAAACATATGAAGAAACTAACCGAAAACTAAAAGATGAAATTATAAGAAAACTGCAGAAGAAAGTCGTTGAAAAAACAAAAGTGATACAAGACATCGTGTTAAATTTGGAAAATAACAATAAGGAACTGGAAAAGCAGAACAATATTAGAAAAAAAAGGAAATTAAAAATGAAGTTGAAAAGGGATTTAAACGAAGTGTATAAGAAATAATGGTAGAAAATTATGAAGAAATGAAAATGGACGTCGAACCAAGGAATAGAATACCAGTAGCACAAGTTGAAACGAAAAATGAACCACGAATACATAAGTGAGATACATAAAATGCAACATGAAACAAACATGAGTAAGATATTTAAATATGAAATGGAAATAATAACAAAAGACAGTATCAAGAAACCAATTTAATGAAGGAAACTGAGATTGAACAAGTTACGGAAAATTTAAAAATTATGCAAGTAGGAAGGAAGACGATTGAAAATAGATAACCATACAAAGACAATGTGCAGACGTTCGAGGGAAAAGGAAAATATTTAGAAGTGATCTACAAGATTGGAAAAATGAGAAGATACAAGCGTATGAGAAACAAGTGTAACAAATAGAATGAAGAAGTGCGGAACATTGTAAGAGAAGTAAAACTTGTTAAAGGCAAGAAAGGGCAAAAACCAAGTAGGAAGGGAAAAGGTCACATAGACATCAAAAGTGTTTAAGATTTAAGATAAAATTAATGAAGAGAATGATTACAAATAAACGAGTGTAGAAAGAAAGCATAAATAGCAAGTTAAATATAAAGTAATGGAAATTAGAAAGAAAATATGATGTTAGATTGACAACAATTAGTTTAAAAACAAAAGAAACAAGTTAAAGTTAAAGAAATAGCAATTAAAGAGTGTGAATGAGAATTAGATGTTTAGTAATAGGAATAATTTTGTTAAGAGGATTAAGGAAGAAACAATGATCAACGATTATAGAGGAAAATAAGTTGAGATAAAGAAATGTTACAAAAGGTTAAGAAAATCGTAAGAAGGAAATATGAAGTTATAAAAAGTATAGGAAGTTGAATGAAATGAAAGATTAATATTAATACAATGGAATTTAAGTTATTATGTAGTTTAAGAAATGATATTTAAAAAAAGATATAATAAGGAATAAAAAAAAAGTTAAATTAAAATGGAAATGGTGGATGAAGATCATTGAGTGAATGAGTGTGAATGATTAAAATTAATAATGGGGATGGGATAAGGTCTAGATAGAAATAAAAAGTTAGTTGTAAAATTACTTAAAAATGTAAAAAAAAATTAATTCAACTTTTACGTAATTTGAAGGGAATATGTACCTAATGATATAAATTTGGAGGAGGTTATTGAATGCATAAATTATTGGGGGGTAACTATGAAAACGTTAGATTGTCAGATAAATTTTTTTTTAAAATAATGTCATGAATGTAATGAGCAGTTTTAATAAAAAAAGTAAAGTCTATTTAAAATAAAAGTTATATTGGGGTTGAGCGATTTTATACATTACAATATGAATTACAACACAGGAGTAGAAAAAAGAAATTAAGTAGTAAAACAAACTTTGATTAATAAACCATCACAAATATCAAATCTGCAAACAACACGTTTTATAAATATTGTGTAGCTAGTTCCTTGTGATAATATGTTTACATTCACAAAAAGTACTTGCCCTCAAACTACTATTTTCAAAATAAATTAACTTTTTTCTTTAAATTTGTGTTATTACACATTCCATTAAAACGAATATTAATTCAATAGATTAGCACTTTTACATACAGTTTATTCAATTGAATAATTAAACACATACACATTCAATGTTAAAATGTCATTTGTTTCTAGATATTTTTGCAAATTTGTCTGTAGTTACTCCTCCAAGTTCGTGTTACAATATAACTTATCCTAACCGATCAAGTTGACACTACGTTAAATATTTAATTCTATATGTTGTCAAATCCTTCACACCATTATTCATTAATTAATAACTAGCAATAACGTAAATTATAATTACAATAATGGAACTTGTACTTTCCTAATCGGTATCTGACCGGACACTTTGCTAATGGATATAATGGAAACAAAATGGAGGTCAGTTTAATTCGCAAATTTAACCACAAACATTTTTGAATACTTTTTAAAGATGATAACGCACAGTTAATTGCAAAAATAAACTGCTTTGTGTACTGCCTTAATTCTGTAAATATATCTCAGTGTTCCATACTATTATTACTTGGTGTTTGTAGCATGTAAATGAGGTTGCACGGCCTACTGACCGTAAATGTCTCTTTCAATTGAGTTATTAATGCGTACATTTCAAGTTGCGAATACGCAATTGTAGGTTTTAAGTAATAGTAGATAAAGTGAAATTATGAAAATTAATAGCTATTAGAAACTAGAATCCCTCAACCTCCTTTTTAATTAATTTATTTTATTATTATTTTTATATATGTGTTAGAAATTAATTACAATAATAAAAACTGAAAATGTACTTTTTATATTTACGGTAATAAAATAATTTTGTGAAACCTCTACATTTCCCCACAAGGCTAGAGAACTTTAAGTGCTACACGATAATTAAATCCGTGTATGGCCTTTGTCGATACGCAGTAATTATTGCAATATGTAATCTAATTGCGGAAATTTGGAAAATGTGCAATGATCTGAAATCTAATTTAAGTATAGTACATTTACTTCAAACGTTTACGCAAATGGCCTGTGTTCTTGCTTGAGTAAGTACCGAAATAAATTGGTACGTATTGTTTGTATTATTACTCTGTATTTTAGTTAGAATAATAAGGTTTACTTTAATGACTACTTTATATCAAACTTAATTATATACTGAAACGTAGATTAAGTAAATGTATATTTTTCAATTTTTTTTTATACTTTTTGAAATTAAAGTTTGGCACTACGTGTATTTTGATTATTAATTTAGTATTCACCAATCACTTTTATTTAAAAATTAGTATATTACTAAATAATAAAAAACAAATTTGATTTGATACTTAATTACATACGGTAACCCACAATTTTATTAAAATTTGAATAGACGTGTTGACAGAATTTGGTGAAATTAATTACCAGAATATAATTGACGTCTTTTGTGGCGCATTTTCATTTCGATCTTTTTCAAATTTTTTATTATTAATGTTATTAACAAACACTTCTGTTTCTTATTCTCATTTCTTTGTTCTATGCGGCAAATATTTAGGTCTATATATCGGGTGAGTTTTTTAACTTGAGACATCAGAGTAACTCGAAAAGAGTGGGATAGGTATTGCAAAAAAAAAATTTTTAGACAAAAGTTGCAGGGCTTCAAAGGGGACACATGATGATGACTTTGACTTTGACCTTAAGCCCAATTTTCAAAGTCAAACTAAGGTCAACCTTGATTTTTCAAATGGAAACCCCCATTTTTTTCGATGGATTCAAGATCTGCATAAAAAAATACAAATCTTTTGTTGAGAACACTTTTTCCAAAAATGCGTTGTTTTCTCGCTAGAGAGCGCCCTCAAACTTGGGTAACCAGAATTACTCGGAAAAGAATAACTCGAAAAGTATGCGGTATCGCGAAAAACGACAGTTGCAATTGTCGCCATAAACATTTTTTGCGATACCGGGTAGTTTTCGAGTTAACCTTAGTTTGACCTTAAACATTAGACTCAAGGTCAAAGTCAAGGTCATCACCATGTGTCCCCTTCGAAGACCTGCAACTTTTGTCCGTAACTTTTTTTACAATATCCCACTCTTTCCGAGTTATTCTGATGTTTCAAGTTAAAAAACTCACCCGGTATATAATTTCCTCGAAATCTCTGTCTGCCTGTCTATCATCTCCTCCGAGGTGTTTAAAAAAAAAGAAAAACTGAATACACCATTTGTTAGAGGATTTTAAAGATATCTAGATGCAAGGGTTTTTGAAACTCTAACTTAACCCCTTGGGAGGCTAGCCACACCCACTCTCCCCAAACTTCAAAATTAATTTTTGTTTATTACCAAATATGTTAACATCTTTTGTACCTATGACCTTAAGGTGAAAAGTTATAGATCAAAATGCATGCGTCCGTAGGACGTGCTTAAAGACTTAGTTTACAATTTACAATGCAAGGAAAACAGTTATTTGTTGATTGAATTTTCTTGACGGGCTTTTTGTTAATGCAAAAATTTGAAAAAAATAGGAAGGAACAGAAATGCAAGTGGATATATAAATTGCATAAATTAAGCTGCATCAAACATCAGTAGCCCTAATTTTGCTTAAAAAAACCACAATAAACTGTGTCATTGTAGAACATTATAGAAATTAAAATTAAATAAGTGAAAAAAACAGTCTAACATCGGGATATTTTAAAATTATTTTTTTTTAATTGTTACTAAACAGAGTGTAGAAAAGTTACATCCCTCCAAAGATTTAAAAAATTTTTTTTTAATTTTTACTGTAGGTATGTTAAGCTATAGACACAAAAGTTATAGCACAGGCTAGCACAAGTTTGCTCAACGCTAGCACACCTTCAATAACGGAGTTATTGAGGACTTACTTCCTAAATCCACTCCGTTATTAAAAGTACGCAGCGTTGAGCACAGTTGTGCTAGCCTGTGGTAGCTCAGCTCTTTAATGATCAAACGTCAAAAGTTTAAATTTTTTTCTGGGGGGGCGGCTTTCTAGATTCAACCCTCAATAACTCTGTTATTAAAGATGTGCTAGCGTTGAGAAAAGTTGTACTAGCCTGTGCTAGCTCAGCTCTTTAATGTTCAAACGCCAAAAGTTAAAAATTTTTTTGTGAGGGCCTGGCTTACTAGATTCAACCCTCATAAACTCCGTTATTAAAGGTGTGCTAGCGTTAAGCAAAGTAGTGCTAGCCTGTGCTAGCTATTATCTTTTGTGTGCAAACATCAAAAATTCAATATTTTTTGTGGGGGGCTGAGATCGTCTTAGCGATGTTCATTGCTTATCTTCCTAAATCTTCAATCAACGGTATTAAACAAACTTATTACTTAGAATCGATTTTATAGGTTTAAGTTTGAACCGTAGATTTTTTAAACTGAAGTACTGGTTTAAACTTAGTTTTAAACCTAACTATTCTCTCCTGCGTAGACATCCGTTTAAGTAATCGCCAATTTTGATGATGTTGGTAACCTAAAAATGTTACTGTAACTTTACAATAATTATTTTATAATTTCAATTTCAAAATTTTGGGTGTGTTTTGTCATCTTTTCTTGTAGTACTTTAGTTTTTGTAATTTTATTCTATATTGTAGAGTCGGTAGATCGCAATTCTTACCTACGTAAGACTTAAATTTGTTTATAATATTACTCCTTTTAGGGATCTTTAAAGTAGAGGTTAAAAAAAAACTCTGTTTTTTTAGTGCAAAATTGCCCAACGTTTCGCTCTAACAAATGGAGGCTTCTTTGAAGGTTAAAACTATTTTTCTAAAATCTGGTCAATAAAAAATTGACATATGAAACCTGTTATTCCAATTCTCGTAGTCTACTTTATCGATTTTCATTTTATCGAATAAATTAAAAACTGCTTACTTCAGGTATAGAAAGTGTTAGATACTTTCCCATTGATTCACTAGTGACAAAAAAATGGTAGTTTAAATTTGACAAAATTGAGTTTACCGGTATTTTTGATGTCAAAGTTAAACCAAATTTTTCGGAAGCGATGTACAATGTTTTCGGTCATCGAGAATGATTCTTCTTAAGGCCGTACTCATACTTTAACACTTCGCAAAATAATTATTATGTCTACAAAAACTTCCACGGTACACTAATTTCGTTGATACCGTACATCTATTAAAAATTTTGAAATAATGCTAATAATTTGAAAACCGCAAAACTAAGGTGCAAAAATATATAGGATGTTTCATTTAAAAAAAATCTACGTTTTCCTGAGTCACCCTGCATATATGAAAATATTTTTAAAGTCTATTTGTAAAATCTATAATTTTTAATTATGGTGTGATTAGAATACTTAACGTTATTGTATCGAATCAAAAAATAAATTTGAAGAAAAAACAATGTACAAACTGTGTGAAGGATAATTGATTTTTACTTCACATTTTATAAATAAGATTTAACACCTCTTTTTTTCACGTTTTCCGACGGATAAGTTAGTACGCAAATGAAACAAAAAAGTTCTGTCCGATAGCCCGCCCGCCGTCCTCCCGGCCGTCCGTTCGTATGAAAACAAAATATCAAGAAAATTATTGGTCCGAGTTTTATGAAAATCCTTGAACATGGGCTTTATTATTTATAATTCCGCAGATCTGATTACATTTTGAGGGTAATAAATCAAGCCAAAATTACCGTTAACCTACATAGTTTTTCAAAATATTTTATTTATTTTACACATTTGTTTATGTTTTTTTTACAACGTATGATACTTTCCGTATGTTCTTTAACGTTTATTAGTATAGAGCAATCTGGAAATCTGTGGGAAACGCTCATTTATTCTTTCGCTAACAGCAATAATATAAAAATTACACTTGTAATTATATTTGTCTAAATCATAAAACGTTTTTGTTCTATATAAATGGTAATTCATTCAATATATCTTTTAATTATAATTTAGACACATTTACAATTTATAAACCAAACTGATTGTTTGAAAGTGGAACTTAAAACCAAGATATATGTGACTAACAAGAAATAGTTCAATTCTGTGAGCACTATCAATTTATATCAATAATGTAATAAATGCCTTAATAATAGGAAAATAAAAATAATAATGATATCTCTCAGTGTTAGTCATTTATAATGATCTAAAAAATTGATATAATTTTTAAAGTTTTGTAATAGTGTTCAGTTGTAGCAATCTCTGCTTAAAGTTAGGTTTAGTTTAGTTTCCTACACGATAATTGTTGACATAATTGTATCCTTAGAAATTAAACTTATTGTTAACTTTAATCGGTGATTGTACAACTGGACCCTAAGGCATCCACAGGTCATTCAAACCCGTTTCCGTTGAGCAAAATATACGCAATTTTATATCCCTCCAAACCTTCCAATACTGTCTGATTGAGCATATTCTTTAGTCACCCACTTGTAATAGATTTTTGTGCTCTCCTTCCAATGCTAGTTTAGTAGCTCTTCAATCTGGCATTCTCTATATTTAGGCAAATCATCTCAATCTATATGTAAATTACTGTTAAAAACTTATGAAGTACAATAATTACTTCAAAATTCTGTACAACGTTGTTAGTTTAGGTACAATAGTCCTAATTTACTATCAAATACGTTACCACATGTAGCACTTACTAAAGTATTAACATACTTAGATAATCCTTATAGAAGCAATTAACCGCACTGCAATGATATTTAGTTTCACACTTTGCAAAGTTCATTTGTAACTAATCTTAGTACATTATTTTATGATTTCAAATTACATTATTGATTTATGCGCTGCAGAACCACAGACGATCATAATTCTTCGTAATTTTTTATTAACATAAATTAATATATAACCAATCCTTTTAAAAGAAAAAATTAAAACTACCAACTTGTATTTAGCATCAACTACATTTTTCACATAATACTTTTACTATTATTGTCTGAAACTCAGGTGATTATTCTCAAGAGATATCGTATTGTAAAAGTTTTTTCTGATGAAGTGTACGCACACAATGCATTTTTTTTTTCAGTTAACGACATACGTATGTACTTTATCAGGCGTTGATGACAGGAATGGTTTTTTTAGGGTTTTGCATCTTTGGAACACTTTTTATACAAATATTCTAATATAATAGAACCTAAAGTAAATATAAACGTTTATGTTTTATTTAATCTTAAAGAACGTATAGTCTGCGTAAATAATAAGTAATGCAAGAAAAACAGACAGTATTTAATTAATGTATTAATGTTCATACAGCTTGAAATGTAAACAACATAGTATTATCCATAAGTAAAACAAACACTTCTCCTAGTAAATCGGATTACGTAGTACAACGAAGTAAGACCAATCTTGTATCTACATAATTTTGTACATCATTACAGGCTTGAAAATAATACAACACTTCTTATGCTCTCATGTAACATGTTTTTCTCATCTTCTACTGAAATAGAATATTCTAATAAATATTAACAAGAAAATATAATTAAGATTTGATTCATTTTTATCAAATTAAGTATCGATTGTTTTTTTATTTGCATGTTATGGCAAAATTCTATTATTTTTTACTGTTAAAAAATTAGAAAATAGACAAATAGTTATGTTGACAGCACACGTGGACAACACTTTTTTATATACTTCTGCAACAGATATTGCCCTTCATTTTGGAGATGGGACAAAGTAAACATTTTTTTCTCCAATGATTATTGAACTGAAAAACAATACAATTCAATTCAATAGGACAAAAAGATCGGCATAGCCGTTTTTCACTTTTCCCTTATAATATACTAAATTAAATAAATGTATTTACAATAAGTTTAAATGTCAACATATTTTCTAATACATTTAAATATTTATTTAGAGGCCTGCACATGTAACAAAGCGCCCTTGAATTTCCTGTTAAAGTCCAGACATGATGAGGAGTTTGCAAACAATGCGGGATACTTGTTCATCAGTTGTGGCGCAAAGTATAAAAAAGCTACACCTAAATTTAGCACTAGTGTGTTGCGGAATACAAAACGAATTAATATTTCTTAGAGACAGATCGTGTATGGTAGATTTTCTATTTAACAATGTATAAAGATATTGTGGTTCTTTGGAATTTAAAATTTTAAACAATAGTTTTCCGTAAAGCAGCATAAATCTATATTCTATTTTCAAAATACCTAGTTTATTATAGTAGGGCGTGATGTGTTCGTATCTCTTAATGTTATATGAAAAGCGCATACAACAGTTTTGTAAAATTTGCAGTTTATTTTCATTTCAACGGTTAAGTAATTGTAGTATACATTACTTCCGTAGTCGAGATGACTTAAAACGAGAACATTTGCTAAATTCCATTTTACTTCATCTGGTACCATTGCTTTGAATTTCCATAGTAATTTTAATTTTGCATAAGCTTCACTACACTTTTTATCACATGTTTATCAAAATTTAAACGATTATCAATGCATATGCCCAGATTTCGGGTATTGTCACTTTCGTTTATTATTTGGTTATCCACTAGAATAAAGTTATTAACATCCATGTTTAATTTTTAATTGTACCACTAGTGCCAATACACAACACTATTGTTTTTTGGGGATTTACACAAAGCCCATTTTTCGTAGACCATTCTAGTATATTGTTGATATTGCTGTTTAATTCAGTTAGTAGTTTATCCTTTAGGTGTGGTAAGCATGACTTATACATTTGGGTGTCATCTGCACACATGTGAATGTTCCATTGGTGCTGTAACACAGTTGGAAGTTCAGCTGTGAATATTGAAAATAGTAACGGTCCTAGTATGCTACCTTGCGGAACTCCATATTTAACGATCAATTCGTGTGAAATGTCATTATCAATTTTAACTATTTGGCTCCTGTTATTTAAGTAACTATGAAACCATTGCAGTATATGTTCTTCTATCCCATAATATTTCAATTTGGCAAGCAAGAGAGTACGATGAATTACGTCAAAGGCTTTACTATAGTCCAATAACACTAAATACGTCAATTCACTGTTGTCCATGTATCTGGAAATATCACTAGTTATTTTCAATAAAGCTGTAGTGGTGCTGTGATTTTTGCGAAAACCTGATTGAGTTATTGGCAAGATGTCATTATTGCGAATATGTTGACTTATTTGGTTGTTAACTATTTTCTCAAGAATTTTCGACATTGTTGGTAAGATGCTGATAGGCCTGATGTCTTTCAGTTCGTAGGCTTTATTGATCTTGGATAGTTGATTGATCACCGCTTTTTTCCATAAATCAGGTACAACTCCATTGGCAAGTGAATAATTAATGATATGCATTAAGGCAAGTTTGCAATATGGTAGTACTAACTTTAACATTTTTAAGTTTATGTTATCTACTCCATAGGCTTCCGACGTCAATTCACCAACTAACTTTTCAAATTCTGTCTCTGTTACTTCTGTAAAAAAATCCAATATATTGACGTTCGTTTTTCTTGTTGTAGTTAAAATAATTTAATGTCTCTTCATCAACTTTGACGGTTTGAATGTTGTTTACTATGTAATTATTTATTAAGGTTGCATTTTTAATTTCTTTCGATATTTCATTTGTGTGTTTGGAATGAATGCCCCATGTAGTAAAGTTTTTCCACAACAACTTTGGATTTTTTATTAAGACGAATCTGATATTGGACGTATGCAGCTTTTTCTCTTTTATGGCAACTGATAAATAGTTTCTTATCTGCCTGTAATAATTTAGATGCGCCTCTAGTTTAGTTTCTATAAATTTTTATAAGCTGTTTTCTTTAACTTAATCATTATTTTTATGACATCAGTTATATAAGGTCGATAAGTATGTCGAAGGCAAGTGCTCTTTATTGGTGCAGTGTGTCAAATAAGGCAATAATATTTGAGTTAATAAAGTCAACTTTTTTCATTTATATCACCCATCTCCTCAATATGATTCCAATTAACTCCCAACGCATCTTTGTGGAATTGATTATATTCAATTTATTATTCAATTTATTATTATTATTTCAATTTGAAGCAATACGTTTCTTTCATCAGGCTATGATGGTGATAACGATAAATATAATTAGAAGCATGTAATAACTTCCTATTCATTATTAACAAAATTAAAAAATCAAATAGATAAATTAAATAACTTACTTGATAGGGAGTGTGTAATAAGTTTAAACAAGCAAGATTGTACGTAGCAAAAATTAAAAAAACGTTCCTAAATTTAATAGGAAGATTTTGGATCACCTAAAATAGGACATTTTAAATTTGGCGCCTTCTGCCCTCTAGAGAGAATCGCTAACATAATAACTGTTGATACTGAAACATAACCTATCTATAGATGTTGAATTACACTTCGGTTTCAAATTTATATTTTATAGTTATAAAACTGTGACGGAACGAAATAAAGGCAGAAAAATTGAAAGATGGAGAACATGTACTCAATTTAGTTGAAAGCTCACAAGCATGTATGTTAAAGTAGTGCATAAGACAAACATTAATCAATTGCCTTATGATATATTATTGTGATAACGAGTTACTTCGTTTTGTACTTTTTTGTAGTTAGATGAATCTAGAACACTCTGTGTACCTGTATAGCCAGATTTAATGGTAGTTACAAGCATATTTCGGCGACAGTATTAGCCATAAACGAAGAGGATTTGACTAGTAAAACCAATAGACCGTGTTCTTAGAATTAGCCTAAAAAATTTGTACGAGATAAATATAAAAAAGGCCCAAAAAAACATTTTTGGGAAAGCAAACAAAAAAATGTTCAAACCATGTAACATTTATAAAGATATCTTCCAGTTTTTTTCCTCAACGATTATTCAGTCCTCGTTACATAAAACGTAATCATGATAAGCAGACGGAACACATTAGATGGTATCAAATATGAAAAAGGTGCCAAAATCATGACTTCGTAATTTTGAACAAATTATTTGGTTATTTTTAATTTGTATTATTGCTGTTTTTGTTACAGAATAATATTATTTCAATTTTATCTCTGTGTACTAATATGCTTATTCAAAGGCAAAATGCTTGAAGTGCGTTGAATAAACTTTACAAACAAAATTTACCAATTTTGAATGTGGCAACGTACAAACACAAAAAGGTGTTTAGCATATAATTTAATAGATGCAAATGTATTTAAAATAGTGTATTTTAATTACAATGTATGCTATGACTGTCTGCCTTTCATAATTGATTACCATTTAACTCATTATATCCACTTCATTCATCGAATATTATGTATTCTCTATACCTTTGTTGTTAATAAGGGCAAATAGGTAAACTATAAATCTTAATAGATGGTTCTCTGTTATAGTACGGATTTTGACATCCCACAATACAACAATGGATAAGAGATTTAGTCGATCTTTTTCTACTACACTACTGGCGTTATCAATATTGATTTTAATTGAACCCAAATAGAAATAGCTTAATATAAACAATAGACAATTTAACGGTTGTACCAACAGAAATGCCCATACTCTTCGTTAGGTGGCGCTGATAGCATTTATGCACGATCCCTATAGCAGTTTTTGAGGTTATCGTTATTTTTGTTCTCATGCGCAATAAGAAAAAAATTTAGATCAAACGGTACAACGATAATACAAAACTTTATTTACGGAAAATGTTAATTACGTTTAGTGTGGTTATAGGGCGACCAAAGCGCATTGCACTGTCAAATTAGTAAACCGTCACAAAAATTTAGGTTAGGTTTAAAAATATAACAAAAAAGTGTAATAACTACCAGTTCTGTTAAGTACACTTCAAAACCTCTATTGAATTGCTCGACGTTATCGTTATTTATAATTACAGAGTACGTTATTTTTGATATTTGGTGGTTTCTCTTAGTGGATAGGAGCCTTAGATTGAAGATTCGTATAAGTATGACTTAATGAAATCCCAAGTAATTCATTGATGCCTTAATGAACTTCGGTTTTCATTAAGACCTTAATGAATTACTTGGGTATTTATTAAGTCATCCTCATACGAATCTCCAATCGAAGGCTCCTATCCACTGGGAGAAACCACCACATATAATAATTGACGGAGAATACCTTAATTAAGTAAATTTTTGATGTTACTTAATGACCCAAAATATCTCAAATATTTGCATGAAAACCTAAATAACGACACCCGATAAACTGTAAAAGTGTCCACATTAACAAACGTACATTGAATAAATACATACATTCTCCTACATTACTACCATATACGAAAGTGACAGTTTTCGTGAATTCTAGTAATCAAGAAAGTTGACGATATCAGCCACCTTCAAAATTAAGGGTTCAGCTGTTACGAGATTTTGTATAAAACACAAGATTGTTATTAGAACCTCATAACATAGTCGATAAGCATTACTATAACAATTAACTTCATCAACAATGTAATTACAGTAACTTAAGTCTTTTGCTTGATTAGAGTTATGGTCGTGGGACAAATAGTGTACATGACTCAAAGGGTAGTGTCTATCTGTGTCCGTAAAATTTAGGGAGTCGGCTGTCGCCTTGTGCTGAACTTTTCCTTGCACTATATCATTCACTTTTTGTGCTAGTCATATAAATAACTATTATTTAATAACATTCTTACGGAAACCTTTGTGTGTGTTGAAAATAAAAATGGCGTCGGTACTATTAAGAGTAAAACTATCAAATATGTTAAATCGTGCAAGAAATTTTTTTCCTGGAATTTAATTTAATATAGTTATTTTATACTGGTTTTGATTTTGTTAATTTTATTATTATAATGTGTACTTAGATTTTGACTGTTTATTTTAAAATTATAATTCTATCTTCATAGAGGTTCATGTTTCATTTCGGATGTTAATATTGTCTTTAAAGTGTTGTCTATATCTAATACGAGGATGTATTGATATCTAGTTAGCCAAGACCAGTTCCTTGCATAAACAAAATATTGCGTTACCATAGCAACGAACAATAACTTATTAGAAGTGTCAGTGTAAAGTTTGACGTCAAAAAAGTAAACCAGAGTTACGAAATAAATTAAATGAAAAAAGATGTCCACCAAAATTGTGAAAATCGAAAAATTGGAGTATTGAGCCATCATCAAGTACCTGTATTTAAAAGGTTAAGATATAAGCAGATTTACGAAGATATGCTTAATACCCTTGGTGATCAATGTCCTTCGTATGCGACCGTCAAAAATTGGAATGCAAGCTTCAAAATAGGTATATTTTCCATTGAAGATGATGACCGATCGGGAAGGCCCGTTTCTGTGTCAGTCCCCGAAAATATCGATGCAGTTCATGACATGATTTTATCAGACCGTCGAATTGGGCTAAAACGGATATCTGAAGCACTGAATATTTCATACGAACGCGTTCATCATATGGTTCACGTCAATTTGGACATGAGAAAAATTGCTGCAAAATGGATCCCCAAATGTTTGAATGTTGACCAAAAGCGTGCAAGGGTAGAAGCATCGCGTTCAATCTGTGCTCGATTTGAAAACGATATAGACTTCTTAAACCGAATTGTTACTATGGATGAGACTTGGGTACATTTCTACGATCCAGAAACAAAGCAACAATCGATGGAATGGCGACACTCTGGTTCTCCAAGACCTAAGAGTTTCGTGTCCAAAAATCTGCTGGAAAAGTTCTTGCTTCAGTTTTTGGGATTGCCATGGAGTAATCAGGATTGATTTTTGGATAAGGGTAGAACAATAACTGGAGATTACTATTCGACATTACTGACCACTCTACTGGAAAATATTAAAAGAAAAAGACGCAGAAAGCTATCCAAAGGTGTTATGTTTTTGCAGGACAACGCCCCTGCACACAAATCTCATGTTGCCATGCAAAAAATTCGATGCGTTGTTAATAAAACGGCAGAAAATTATGGTTTCATCAATTCCATTTTATGGACTGACGAATAAACACCACTACCCCGAAGAAGATTCGCATATCGTTCTACTATGGCAAAATCATACTTGTTTTGAATTCAAGAATGTTTTGTGGGATATTGGGCAATCGTTTTATTATCCCCGTAATTTTTAATTATCATTGTTCGTTGAGTGGAAAGGTCGTCATTTCTTCTGTTCAATTACTAATAATACTAATTTTAAGAAATCACCAGTCTCTTACTTTACAACAAAATAATAAACAATAGAGAATGACAATTTAAACAATTGAAGTTCATTTGTTTCCATGGCTTAGCAGATAATAAATAATAACCGGCTTGTTAAGCTTTCTTATTTCAAACATATCATATGACATATCGTTGTAAGCAAAATATAACGTAGAAGTTATTTACGAAAAAATCTAAAATGACGCCCTTTTAAAATAAGAAAGTTGCTATCAATTTCTTCAAAACCGTTCTTGCCATAATCTTTTTGAAAATAGTTTACAGTTTGCCTTTATTAGTGAAGAAATTTTTGTACAAATATTTTTTCAATAGCTGTCCTAATAAATAAGTAAAATAATTGATATTTTCGAAAATGGCTTTTTCGTTTTTTTGCGGATATCTTCGGAATGGACTGGAATTTTTGATCTTAGTTAACAGCATCTCTATTGGCATAAAAAGTTGTACAACATTACCCATTTAATCAAATATTTATTTTATTAATTACAATATGGCCTTAGACTGGGACACACTGTATAGTATCCACTAGATAAATTTTATACAGATATAAAGATAGATGAAATTAAGCAAACAATAAAAACAACTAAACTATACTCTGCTCAAAAAATAACACCAAGGCAAACAATACAAAAAGAAATATTTTCAACAGTAGTGACTATAATGCTCAAAAAAAGAAAAGAATTAACACAATTGAAAAAACAAAGAATATAATTGAGTTTACTGAAATAAATACAACTATTAGAAAAACTATAAAACAAAATAAAATTCAAACATAAATACAAAAAAAAACATATAAACTCAAAAACCATTAAAACATAAAAGTATTACGACCCATTTTGGGTAGAAACAAAATAATAGCCACAAAAGACAAAAAGATACTAAAAAGTGAAAACAAAAACTATTCAAATTCTAAAGAAAAACTTCAACTCAAACAAAAAGAAACGAAGAGAACTAATTGTAAACTCAGAGGATTTGCGGAATATAATGCAAGAAGAAATAATAATAAATTACACCGTAAAAAATTAAAAATCACAAATTTTGTAGTAAGAACAATTTAACAAAAGAACTACTAAGCAAAAAAGGACAAACATTATAACATTTAATAAATGTTTAAAAACGGGAAAAATAGTACAACAACAGAATGAAGACAGAACTATATTAATATAAACAATAGGAGAGAAAACAGAACTAGCGAATTATAGGCTTATAACACTATAGTAGCAAGTGTAAAAACTATTTTCAACAATACTCTTGAAAAGAGAAATGTACTTCTCTGATGACGAGGCTGAATTTAGAAATGGGTCAACTACAGTTTACTACCTACTAACACTTAAAATAATAACAGAAAAAATAAACGAATATCATTATTTCCCTTACAGGGCACTAATAGATATATATCTATGGAAAAGCAAAAATAACGGCAAACTTATCGGAAAAGATTCAACCAATTCCAATACAAAGAGAGGTTTGAGAGAAAAATTCAATAACTACTAAATTATTTTTAATGGGTTTCAAAGACATTTTCAAAAGATTTAATTAGAAAGAAATTTCTAATAGAAGCTTCGGAGTGACACTTTTTAATGATAAAAGTGAGTGTTTACAGGAAAGATTTCTCATTTTTTGCTTATTTTTATAAGTTGAACTCATACTGGGTCTAGCAGGAGGTTACATGAGCCGTGAGTTACAAATTGTCAATTAATGTTGTAACTGAATGAATAATACACTTCTTGTTAATGGAAGATCTGTCAAAAATGAGGTAGAGAAAATTTCATCAAATACAACTAGCATTAAGAAAAGTCAAAACTTTCCATTGCAGATTTTTTGGTCAATACTTTAACCAGAAGTGTACAGTACCAACCTATACTATAAAAATATATTCAGAAAACGTTTCCAAAAAATGTCCGTATTATTAAATTTAGTAGATGTCTTGTCACGTATACTCTGAAGAACTCTTCTACTAGCTAATTCAAATGCAACTCTAGGTGTTTTAAAACTTTTTAGACGACAATACAAATCTCCCCAAAATATTCGTTTGTGGAGTTTAAATAATATTTGCTCCCTAGAAATAAAAATGGCTCACCTTATACACTTCAAAAAGAGACAAAGTATTAACTTTAGTCTCCGAACAATCAAAATTCAAAAACTTAGTTATTGGTGAAAATATATAAAATTTTTAATTTTATTTAGTTTAATAACAGGTTGAACAATTCATAGCAATCCAATTAAAATTAATTAAAGTTTTTTTATAAATCTTGTGAAAAACAAACAGCTTTGTTACTTAAAAATTAATAACTATAATTTTTTTTTTCATTTTATAATTGAAAGTAAATTTTGATTAAAGTTTTATTCTTCAAAAATTATTTTGTTTTATTGAAGCTAAATCAATCGTTACAATATACCCAAAAATACTTAAGAATTAATACAGTTTAAAATTCTACTATAGTACCAAGTCCTGCGGGAAATCTGTCAACGTTAGATAGTAAATGTTTGCCACGTTTTGCATTAATTAATATCTAACAACTTCTACTGTTTAAACTCGTATCTATAATTATTACGATTTTGTGACAAATTTTATTAGTAATTAACATATTGTTCTATTTCACCGAGTAAACTATATATAATTTCATTGCGTATCAAATAGTTTCATTCAACTTTCAGACATGCTCTAACTGTTTTTATTGATAAGTTTATTTTGTGTTCTAAGTACCTAATTTTTATCGCCCAGTAGACAATAGATCTTCAAGTAACACCATTAACCTGGCTATAAAAATCACATTATTTAAAAAACGAAAATTTTATGATCCTCGGTGTTTCACACACGTTGTGATTTTAATTAAAAAATTTGACTGCATTGTGGGTTACAATAAATGTTCGAATAATATCAAAAAAGAGCTAAGCTCTACTAAACACAAAATTATTTTTTGAAATAAACCTCATTTAAATTGTGAAAAGTAATATTAAATTAAGAAAGTGATTTTCTTTTGTTTTTACATTTTATGATTAGATTTCACACAGATTTACGAAAAATGTTTTAACATCCACAAATACTCGTTTAGCTTAAAGTACTTTATCTAAAATAATTAAATTTTGGGTTTTAGATTAAATTAAGCAACAGTTTCTGTAGCTTTCTTATAATAACTTTAATTTACTGCCGGCGTCGGAAGTTTATTTTATTTATTCTTTTGCGTTTAAAGTGGTTTAATGTTTATTTAACAAGGAAGGGATTTCTTATTTATGTATATACACATAATTTAAAAATAAATTGTCTATTCGCATATCTTTGATATTTAGAAAGCATTCGAATAAGGTTATGAACGTTGTAAGCGTAATTAAGTTTAAGCTTGACTAACGTACACTGATCGATTTTATATGGTGTTCTTAAACCTTGACTTCTCACATACACCTACTTAACTTAGGACCATTTTCAAAGCAAAGTATTAGGAAACAATATTTCACAAATTTCAGACCCTAACAACTTATTATTAAATCCCATCAAAAAGTCTGTTCAAACCATAATAAGTATTACAAAATTGTGTTGCTTTTTGAAGTATATATAATCGAAATATGCAATAAAATATAGTGTGTTCTATTTATAAAAATGCAACTTGGTATGCTACCGAAAATTGAACACACTGTATATAGAAAAAATAGTTTCTAAAAATGGAGGAAAATGACATCTAAAAAAAAGTTTCAATATCTTTATAACGGAACAATGCTCTGTGAACAGAGCGCTAAGACCCCCTCTGATATAAGTTTACCATAATCTATACAGGGTGTTCATTAAATAAGGGAACAAATTTCAAGGGCTGATTCTACTTTTTAATAAATATAAGAATAAGGTTTTATAACCATGGGTCCGCAAAATCTTTCTAAAGAAGCTACGGTCTTTTGAATTTTGCCTCCAAAAGATGGTTTTTATTTAATATCTCAGGAACCCTTCGAGATAAAGCGATGCGATTTTGCGTACGATTTACTATTAGTAAGGGATACTATTTTCGTCAAGATTAAGTTCAACCATTAGCGCGTGAACGGGGGGGGTAGATAAATTTATTTATCATGTTTTTTTATTCTTGGACTTTTTTGACAAAACACTTTTCAGACATGGTACGATAGCACGAGCGGCACTAGGTGTTGCAATATCTTATTATTTTCCTAGTTTACCTTTACTTATGATACAGTCGGAGAGGTATTTTTGTCAAAGTGATTGATTTACTGGAAGATCTGAAATTTGCGGTCACGTGAAGTTGACATATCCATTAAGTTTTATCGCACTTGTTTATTAATATCACAATCAACTCACCATAAGCGAAATATTTTTAATACTAAAAACGTATGGGTGTATGGTAAAAAATAAAGTTACTATATAATACATAAATAAAAACTTTACATATTAGTCTGAAGTTAACAATAAAACGTTAAACATTGTTATTATAATATTACAGCATATTCCTCATCAAGTTTTCCTCTTATATAAGATATATTTTCATACAAAGAGCTATTGTTCTTATTATTAGTTATTATTATTATTATTCATCTTGTAGCATATAACAAATCGTTTCTATCGTTTAATTTTGAATTTTAAAAAAGTGTTAAACATTTTAGATGTTAGATTTTAACTTTGGTTTAAAGCCAGAGGTTCCCATACTTTTTTTTCTCATAGACCACTTTAAACATTTTGCTGGATCTGGTGGACCCCTGCAGCTATTACATTTACTAACTTACTTCCAAAACCCGAAAAAAGTATATGTCTATGTAAATCTGTGTTGTGGCTATTTTTCAATCAACTATGAGTTGAAAGTTTTCGAAAAAAAGGTGAGAATTTATATTGCTTTGATTATGCTGTGAGTATTGTCATTCAAGCTAAGTTTCAAAGCCAGTCTAAAAGCGTCTTCATCCAACAGTTGGATTCCTACTTTACTTTTTGTATTCTAAGATTGACTCACAGTACAAGAAACCAATAATCTCCCACTTCGGAGTGGTAAAAGTAAAAATAAATATTTTCTTGTTTTGTAGCTATTTATTCAAACACAAAAATTACTACACTTTTAATTATGTTGTTATAACAGTCTTAGTAGAATCAAAATTTAACATCAAAACTAATAATGATTATTATTTTAAAACAGTCGCAATATAATCAAAACTTTGATTATATTGCGACTGTTTTTAAAATAATAATCATTATTAGTTTTGATAAAATCTTTATCTCAGATTACCATTGTAATCTGAGATAAAAGTTATAATTTTAATGGGAGGGATGTACTTGGTGAATTGACAGCAAATTATCAATATTTGGCTTGAGTTTAGTTAAGTATAACCGTAAATCTCCTCGCTCTGTAATATTTAATCTGCTCCGTTTTTTGTCAACAAGTTTGTTACGGCACTAAAACTGCGTTCGACAAGATATGACGAAGGAAACGCTATGAGAAATTTTGCACAATTCCCCACAGTCCTGGATATTTTTCAGGTATTTGTGCCTGCAGCCAAAATGATTGATACCCTCTTTTGAATGCTACTTTGAGCTCCTCATTAGTGCTAAGCTCGAGTAGCTCTTCTTGCAGTACCACATTTTCCACTTCAGTTTCATCATATGGATTTATTATCCATGGTGGTATATCCATCGACAGAATGTCTTCAAATCTGATTTTAAAATCATCATACAGGGCAATCAAATGTTGAACATACGTCTGAATATCTTCGTCGAGGCATTCTACCTGCGATAAATTTGGAAACTGGGAAAATTCACGTCGACCAATATTTTGCTTCATAAGTTTCAGTTTACCAAGAAAAGCTGAAATTTCACTCTTTGTTTTTATCAAATTGAGGCTGTCCCCTTGTAACTGTAGGTTGAGGTCATTGAATTTTTGAACAAATCTGTCAAATACGCAATGTCTGCTTTGAAATTCATGAGGTTTTCTTTTAAAACAGGATCTTTAGTGTTCAGAAACTCTAAAACAGAGTCGAAAAGCAAATAGAATCTTGATAGACATGCACCTTTCGACAACCAGCGTACTTCGGTATGTAGCAGCAATCGTTGGAAGTCCTCATCATTTTCTTCGCACAACTGTGCAAATAAGCGCGTATTTAATGCATTGCTTCTTATTTTGTTAACTGCATTAATCACAAATTGAAGCGCTTGGTGCAATCTATCACTCAATTTTTTCGCTACTAGATGTTGTCGGTGGATGACACAGTGAATTGCAATTACCTCTGGTATAATCCTTTTAAGATGACTTATAAACCCACGATATCGCCCGACCATGGCAGGAGCTCCATCTGTTGCCACCGAAATAATGTTTGTGAATGCAATTGATTTTTCCGTAAAAAATCATTCAGAACATTAAAAATTGATTCACCTTTAGTGTCAGTCTTCAAAGTTTTCGCGAATAGTAACTCTTCAAACATTTGTTCGCCTTTGATAAATCGAACATATGCCAATAATAATGCTTCATTGCCAGGTAAAGTTGACTCGTCCAGTTGAATAGAAAAATGAGTTGTTTGCAGATAATTACACAAGAAACTTTCAACATCAGAGCTCATTTCATCAATACGTCTTTGTACAGTGTTGTTACTCAAAGGAATTCTTTTAAGTATGTCAAATGAAGATTTGTGCAGGACAGTTTTTAAGACCTCTTCAACAGCAGGCAAAATTAACTCCTCTCCAATGGTATGCGGTTTCCCAGATTTTGCTATAAGTAATGAGATATTGTAAGATGCCCGCAAGCCATCGTCGTTGCTTTCAGACGTTGAAGCGAACATACTATGCACGGTGGGTCTCTTTTCATACTTTTCCTTCAATGTTTGGAAATATTTCAAATCCTTACCTATTTTGTCAGGATGACACCTTCTTAGATGATCTTCCAGCTTCGATGGTTTCATAGAGTCATTGCTCAAGACTTTGTTGCATAAAAGCACATGGGCAATCGCTTGTCTGTATTTGATGGAAGAAAACCAAATTTCAAATATTCAACACTGTACTGTCGACACTTCTTCTTAGATTCAGCCATGTTTCGTATCAATTACTTACCTGTAAATATGAAAAAATGATACAAGTTGCTAACAAATAGATAGGTAGATACTTACTTTTCCAACACTGGCAAACAATAATATCAATTCACTTTAATTTTCAAAAGTCTGAAAACTACTTCCGTCACTGGTGAACACTTATATAGGTACACTTTCTTTTTGAAATTCCGGAAACAACTGAGTAATGTTTATCATTCGCATTCGTATTTATATTAAAGAAAAATCCAACAAGTTCATGCAAGTTCAGACACGACTTTAACTAGGCGGGCGGGCGGCGCGGCATCGGCGAGTCTTGACACGCTCTTTCTGAATATGGAATATGCAAGTTCTTACAAAAACAATTGCTGAGCTTCTTATAATATTGTCTTCCTATATTCATAGGAGAAGTCAAGCTTCTTATAATATTGTCTGCCTATATATATTATTGTCTCCCTTATTCATAGGAGAAGTCAAGTCGGGTCACCTAATACATTTTATAGACCCCCGTTAACGAGTTGTGGACCCCCATTTTTTCCACGCAAGCGTAGACCCCTATCGGGCTCCGTGGACCCCTGGGGTCCACCTGGACCACTTTGGGAATCTAGAGTTTAAACAATATTCTACTACTTGTTCAAATTACAAAAACGTTCATAAGTTGAGAGTTCAGTAATTATAGATACATAATTAACTAATATTGTAAATAGTAACACAATTGATTAAACAGAATTTCTGACGTATATAAAAATCCCTTAATATTATTATGTATATAATTATTTCCAACGTAGTTGGACCTTCTTCGAAAATGATTTAGTCTATATTTTTTTATTAACAAAAATTATATCAATACATCGTTTTATTCTAAAATTATACAGTATTATGTATAAAAAATTATATACAATATCTTGAAACCTGTATGGCTTTATAGCATTCAGCTGCGGGACTGTGCTAGCGACTCCAACATCAAATCTATCCAACATTTCAGAATAAAGTATTACGAAACATAGTAAATGCCCCCTGGTGTATCCATAATTCTGATCTTCATAGAGATCTCTAAATTCCAACAGTTAAGAAAGAGATCAAAAGGTTTGCTGGAAAGCATGAAGCTAGACTTCACTTCCACGTTAATACAAAGACCCTTCAAATGCTGGACAACCAAAACCAAGTCCGAAAACTGAAGAGAAAAAAACCATGTGACCTTGTGTAGTGTGTTGGGTATAAAAACAGAGCATAATGCACGAGTAAAGTGTAAATAGCTTAGGAAAATCGAGACGACAACAATGGATGGACTCTAGTTTTGTAAGTACCTAGTTTAAGATATAAAGAATAAAAATTAATGGTTAGTCTTACAGACTAGTTTTAATAGCAAATAATAAACAAAAAAATATACAATAAAGCTGTACAGAAGAAAAGAACAAATACTAGATTAAATTGTTTTACTATATTGGCTCAAAAATTTTACTATTACAAAAAAATTAAAAATTATTGACCTAACAAAACCTGATAATTTTATTTCGATCCCGAAAACACATTAAACACATTTAAAATTTGTTTTATAAAATAAAAAACCAAGGGTTTACTGCAGAACTCTACATCGTCCGGATAAACAAAAATAAAATTGCATTTTAGGAAAAAATGGTTCAAACCAGAGCTGCCGACAATAGAATTTTCAACAACTTTTTTCCATCAACTTTTTTTGTAAACTTGATATTGGTGGAGATATTGTTACAACAATTAATGTCGCGCGATTGATAATCTCAGTAATTACTTATCGAATCAAAAATAGTTTAAACAAAAATTGCGTATAATTAAATTGTAAAACAAATTTTATTTGAAATAAAAAGTGTAAAATGAATATTTTTCTAAATATTTAAAAAATTTCAAAATCTGTGTAGGTTAACGGGTGTTTTAACTATTTCAATAAATCAAAATATAAGAAATTTAATAAATGAATGTTATTAACTAACTAGTGTACGTCAAACTGACGTTAAGACAACAACAAAACAAATGAATCAAAAGTAGCACTTAATGGTGGCATTTCCCATCTTCCATTTACATATCCAAATCAAGTGTATATAGTCCTTTCTGAGATCTCTGAAGACAGCATAATTATTGTTTCTGTAGTTTCATATGTCTATTGCAGATTGTTTCTATAGTGTTGTCTGCGATAGTGTTTTGCAAATGAGCATAAATCCTGTTGTTGATGTACGAATTGTGACGGATTTAAAAGAAGGTCGCGGTCACCTGAAACTATGAGAAACGTTGATCAAAGTATTTTAAATGTGCACTGAGTATGGCGGCGGTAAATAGTTCTGCTCACTTAAAGATCTTGTTCAGGGCGATGCAAGACTACAAAAACTACCGATGACCGCTTTCTTGTTTTTAGTGCTTTTATTTCCATTTTGCACTAGAATATTTGGCTTGGTCCATAGCAGATTAGAGTAAGATATCGTTTTCCGACAAATAGCGATTCTGTCTTACGAGTTCAGATATACGTCTAAGTAGGGTGTGGCGACGACAAGGAGAAGATATGCTCAAGCGTGTGTTGTCAAGAAACTTAGATTTGGTGGACGATTAGGTATGGCATAGGGAGACATATCTTTTGACAATCGGATATTGGACCGAGGTTCTTGAAGTCTACCTTTTACCATTCATGGATATTCTTTATAACAACCCGACATCTGTGCATAACTCTAATGTTTTGCAGATTATTTTAAAGGAGCTCACAACCCAAAAATCAAAATCGTAACACATGTTATTTTGTAAAGTAAAATAAAATATAAGATGCTTGGTGTTTGTTTGGGTTTCGTACTACGCGCGGTTCCAGAGATATTCCCCTTCCTCGTTTATCGCTTGACGTCATTTGGCCGAACATATGTTTGCTGTATACAAAGAGTACACAAGGTGGCAAGAGAACATCGCACAATTTCGTTGATTTGCTCTAAATAATTTACCAGTTTAAAAGTTTTTGCGTTGTTAATTGCAGTGTATATTGTTTGTGGTGAGTTATCTTCAATAATTATTCTGATATAAATGTACTAAAAGTAATTTTACTTAGATATTGCTACGTACCTTTCCATTTAGCGTTAGGCATTAATTTAATTTTTAATAGCTGCGATGGATCATAATCGTCTTCTTTGGTTTCGTCACCACACTGTACATGTTTATACTAATCTTTTAAGGCACCATACATAACACTTACATCACAATACAATATTTAAAATGTACCATACAATTAAATAAATAAATAAATCGTCTTCTTTAAAATGTTGAGAGCAAATTCTTGAGTTTGACGTCGGTTTGAAGTTTTTTCGTTTGAAAATATAACCCATGCTTTAAATTGCTGAGGATTGCGAGTTTTTGTCTAGAAACTGATGCAAAAGTATGCCTTTTGAACGATTATCTTCAGCACCTTAGTTATTTGAACACCCATATACACTGCATTGTGGCATTATTAGTAATTTTGCATAAACAATTACCTTAAACTAAAGACTAAAGAGTAAAAGGGCAAACGAAGTCATTTAAAAACCTTTCGGACTCAGAGCGCATATGCCTATTGTCTACGTTGCCCACTGCCGTTCGGCCAAATGACGTCACGCCTTTGGCTTTCGGCGATCGTGAAACCCAAACAAAGCAAGCGAGGAGACTCATAGTTGCGGGAATCGCTTTAGTATTATGAATACTTTCAATTAAAAACAACTTAATTTTTTGGGTTGTGAGCTCCTTTAAACGTACAGCTAAAGTTTTAAAATTACTTTTTCCAAAATTGTCACTAAAATAGCAAATAATTGGCGGTTCAAATTTTTGCTAATAGACAAGTCAAAAATGTATGAAAATTTTAGAATCGCGTATATAAAATTTGGTGGATTTTAAGAAATGATTATTGCGAATTTTTTGATTTAAGAATCTTATGTCAATAATAATCATTTGCGCGCATATCGATATGGTTTCAATTTTTTTAAAGAACAAAATGGTACCCAACTGAGATATTTCAAATTAAAAATCATTTTTGAATTTCTCATTTAATTTGTGACTAAAAAATGCTTCTGCCTTTTTTTCGTATGGTTTTATATTGTGTTATTGTTCTTGTTTAATGTTACTGTATTAAATGTTTTATTTTTCTGGCAATAGAGATTTTTGTGACAACTTGGACGAGAAATTCAATAATAATTTCTAATTTGAAATATTTCAGTGGCATACCATTTTTTCTTTATTACCTGTATGCGCGATTATGATAAAAATTAATTAAATTTTATACAATAATAATTTTTTTTATTTAATAAATTAGTGAGTAAACTGTACAACCAAAAAACTCTTTTTATACAGGGTGATTGTTTGGAACCGTACATTAGAATGGAAATAAGGATGGGAAAATCGTATGGCTCTGAAATTTTTATGTTGGCCGAAGTTCGTTGTAATTTTTCCAATAAAAATATTTTTAAGATAGCGGCACTTTTGGAAATCACCCTGTATATAAAAATGAATTCCTATTCCCCTTTGTCACGCCATAACTTGAGAGCGACTTTACCGATTTCATTCATCTCTTTTTTTGTAAGTTTTGTTATTCTTACAAAAAAATTTTCAAAATCGCGCAAAAAATTTTAAAATTTTAGAAATTTGAAGTGTTTGTTTATTGCAGTTAAATAATTTATTTTAATATTATTTTATAGTAAGTTTTGTTCGATTAGCAGGTGGTGTAAATGGTTATATCGAAACACTGACTATGGGTCAGTTCCACCAAGCTGGGTTATATTTAGTCATTGAATAAAGACAATTGTTGCTGTGTACGATTGTATTCAATCAATGATTAAATCAAAACTTTGGTGGAACAGGTTCTAAATATTATTTTACCAGTTGAATTTTAATTTTTCAAAATGACACTAATGAGACGTACGAACTGTTCACAGCAAAACGTTGCTATTAGACCAATGAAAGTTGTGTGTCAACTTTATAAGGCATTTCGGTTTTAAAAAAATGAATCCCATAAATTGTGTTGTGCCAGGGGCTAAGTGAAATTGACATCACTGATATTGCCACGAGAGTCACTACATCACTAAACTCTATATTATTTCACTAGATCCATTGGTTTCCGGAAGTGATCCAAATTCTATACATTTTTTTACTCATATACAACAATAAAACAATTGCTTTCAAATGACGTCATTTGGGGCAACAAAAGTTGTTGGAGTTAATTTTGTGCCTAATTTTAAGGTAAGTATAATGGGAAACAATAAACGTTTACCACCATGTGACTGGTGCTATGAATTTCCAAAAGCAACCATAAGGAACTGTATTTTTATTTTTTATTTTGTAGTGGGGAATAGTAGTACTGTCAATGTATTTTTCCAGTTACATGTCAGTACAAATACTTCGCTTTTAACTTTGCAGGTTCACGGTCAATTATATCATTGAACAGATTCTTTATTGCCAACGTATAATGACTACACATTTTTCCAAATTTATTTTACTGGCGATTTATCATGACAAGTTGATCAACTTTGTTTACACAATAATTCGGTGAAAAGACCAAATGTAGAACAATTTCAAATTATGTTAAACTCATATAGAAGACCGGACAACTAGTACAAAATACAAAAAAAAAACTCTAAATAATTCCAAATTACCAAGTGACCCTAGTTTTATTTTTGGTTGTGTATTATTTCAAAGCCGATACCTAGATACATATTTAGGAGTAGTACCTAAAAACTGTGTTCAATTTGTTATGTTATTAGTTCAAAAAGACAAACGATATATAAATATGCAGGACAACGCGCTTATGGATCCTGCACCATGTGGTTGTTCAGTAAAATGTAAAGCGACGTAAATTCGATGAGGTTATGGTACCCTTTGTAGATAAACATTATGACTATGGGGTTCACTTTTCAACTGCAAAGGAATTTTGGGTAATATAGCATACGATACAATAAAATAGATAACAGTTATGTTACTTGACCATGTTTTCTGTTTTTGCTATGTAGGCATTATATGCGTTTATCATTTTTTTTTTTGAATTGTTTGTATTATACTATAGTACAGTATAACAGCATTCATCATCTAATTTCTTGAAAAAACAATGAAGGTTCATAGCAGATTTGATTTTTTCCAATATTTGGCCTGTTATCACCCCTTCTAGAAAAAGATAGCAAAGAAACAACTCATATGGTCTAAATCGCCGAGGATTTTTCAAAACTTATTCAAACCTAAACCAGTAGTCACTTTTAATTTAAAATATATCAATTTCATTAGCCAATCTAATCAATTTAATCAATTGTAACTAATAGCTTATCTTTAATAAAACCTTAACAATGTCATCGCTTGGAGAGCAAAACGTCTAACCTCTCAGTTGTTTCCTTGCGACCTTCACCTAGAATGGGTTCTAAAAGCCCAAATAAACATTTTATTAATTATCATATTTTTTTTATTTAATTGTACGCTTATAATTTTATTGTAATACATCAAGAAATGGGTACTTGTTCCTTTAAAAAATAAAAAATATGGAAGGTGATTGGTACTCTATAGTACTCTATGGTCATCACCTCAGCAAACAAACAAATGGTTGCGTTTTATTTAAATGCTAAACAGCTTCTACAGACGAGTAACCACGGATCAAGTTAATCCTAATTATGACAGAATCTGATGTACAGCTTTATGCTAAAATACCTTCATCGATAATTCGGCATTTTGTTCTAGTATTTTGTCAAATAGAAGTTTGATCATACTTAATTGGTTCAATGTTTGATCTTTTACGTTACCACATTGCTAGAAATCGGCATAATTAAATTCTTTGACAATCTCATGAGGACTTGAAATCCGGCCGTTTCCTTTTTTTTTAAATAAATCAGTATCGAATGCCATTCTATCGCCGATTCTGTATCAATACAGTTTCTGTAAGAATAAAAGGGGGAAGTACTAAAGTTCACCTTTTTTTCCTTATTAAATAATAAATAATTAATTGAAACCAATACGACAACCGGTTTTGACACCTTGATGTCTTGATGCTTTTGTATTTGTAGCTTATTACAATGTATCATAAACCAAAAAGTATTATTAACGTAGCAACCCAGGTAGAACAAAACGTTTTTGGAACATAATGGACGTTTCAGTTAAGGAATATATTTGACCCGCGTGGAACGTTTTCTTTGAATGTTTCAAATCATGCCTATATTTGACGTTTCTTCTTTGAAACGTTTTATATAAGTTATAAACACTGCTATGATGGAACGTCTAAGTGACGTTTCATTGAAGGATTATATTTGTCGTTCTAGTAACGTTTTCTTTTGAGTTTGAAAGAGTGATTATGGAACGTCCGTTCGAAATGTAAAATGTAGAACGCCGTAAAGAAAATTCTTTTTCTGGTACAATTTGAAATGTTTTATGTATGCAACCGAGTTTGTGATATTGTAGCTATGGTCCGTAAAATGTAAGATTCGTATTTTCGGATTAGCGCTTCATTCAACTGCCACAGGTAGAAAGTATATCTATTTCGTTTCCTCCTACAGCGTATGATGTAGGCAGAAAAAGTAGAATGTTTTTAACGCGACGGGTGGTGAACTAACACCTTCACTACACGTAACGAGATATCGTACATTTAAACATTTGGTTAGAAAGAGACAACAAAACGAATGGTATGTTGCAGTTTAACCAGTAAATACTCACATAAATTCGCTTTAAAGCGGTATTGAAAATGTTTCTAGCGTAAAGTGCATAACTTGTAATTCTAAATATATTTATGTTAATCATTTGAAACAATGCTTTAATGACCTTTTTCTAAAAACAAATTAGATAATGACGTTACCGTAATTATTTCTTTTAATGAGTTACACATATTTTTAAATACAGTAATGACATTAACCTTCATTTATCTTGGCAGAAAGTATAAATTCAACTAATGAAGTGAATTATTGTGTAGTTTTCTTCGTGCTTTCTCTTTTAAAACGTCGAAAGATGCCTGGCAAATGCTTAAATGAACGGTGCCGCGAATTAGTTCTTAACGTACATGAATATTTCTGCAGAGAAAAAGATAACAGTGGCTCTTTATGTAGTGTTATGGCAGTGCAGCGAAGAACATGTGATGCTTTAAAAATATCAGTTGACACATTAAAAAGATCATTGCTAGTGAAAAAACTAACACTCCATTGCCTAAAAGGAACAAGAGATGTCGGAAAAAATATAAAACTACTGATATACCAGAAGGATTAAAACATACAATAAGGGATGTACTGTATGACATGTACGCACAAAAGAAACATGTCACGTTAGATGCGCTTAAACATACGTTACATGTTAAAGGCTTGTTAGAAGCATCTAGACCGACCATAAGTAAGATTTTGAGTGATATTGGTTTTAAGTATAAGAAAGACTGTAATCGGAGAGCGCTGTGCGAAAAGAACAGTGTTGTATTTGCGCGTGTTAAATTTCTAAAACAATATATACAGAACATGAATGCAGAATCACCTTTATCTGTTGTGTTTCTGGATGAAACGTGGATATTTTCCAGAGGATCACCTAAAAGATCTTGGCAAGATGATACTCCAAATACTGTTAAAAATGCCCAATATTCTTCAACTGGGAAAAGGTATATTATTTTGCACGCTGGAAATTCTGATGGTTTTATAGAAGGTGCAAGTTTAGTATTTGTTGCAAAATCTAAAACATCAGACTACCACGATAATATGGACTCTACGGTTTTGAAAAATGGTTAACAGAACAGTTATTACCAAAGCTATGCAATCCGTCTTTGATAATTATGGACAACGCGTCTTATCATTCCCGTCTTATGGAACGAATGCCGTCGACTGCTTGGAAAAACAAGAAATACAGGAGTGGTTGAAAAATAAAATATATCTTTTTCCGAAAAAGATTTAAAGATAAATCTTTTGAATCTTGCAAAGAAACATGCAATAGAAAAACGCTACGTAGTGGACAACATTATTCAAGAACATGGTCACTTTATTCTTCGACTACCACCCTACCATTGTCAATTTAATGCAATTGAACACATTTGGGGATCTGCAAGTCCTATTACGACAAACACATCGGTAGAGATGGATATTCGGATGCTAGTGTGTTACACATGTGGGAAGAATCTCTGCAACAGTGTGATAGTGCAGTGTGGAAAAAACAATTTTACATACTGAAAAGTTATAGTACAGGGGTGGTCACGAGAGCAATTATTAGATGTCGAGGTAACACCATTAATCATTTCTGTTGGAAGCAGTGATTCGGAAGATGATTTATATGCAGATACAGAGGACATGGTTTAAAACATATTTGTTTTTTAATTTGTACCTATTTATCAATGCTTTGTGTAATTTTTGTAAATATTTATTTCTATAATTATGTACGATATGTTGTACTACTGTTGTTTAGTGGTTGATTAAAATATTTACTACTTAAACTTTTATTTGGATTAACACAAAATCATAAATATGAGATTGAACAGTTTGAATGTTTGGAAAACGTAACTTTGGTTTTTATTAACTTTCTATTAGTAAGCATGTACTTACTTAATAATAAGTAAACAATAATTCACTTCATTAGTTGAATTTATACTTTCTGCCAAGATAAATGAAGGTTAATGTCATTACTGTATTTAAAAATATGTGTAACTCATTAAAAGAAATAATTACGGTAACGTCATTATCTAATTTGTTTTTAGAAAAGGTCATTAAAGCATTGTTTCAAATGATTAACATAAATATATTTAGAATTACAAGTTATGCACTTTACGCTAGAAACATTTTCAATACCGCTTTAAAGCGAATTTATGTGAGTATTTACTGGTTAAACTGCAACATACCATTCGTTTTGTTGTCTCTTTCTAACCAAATGTTTAAATGTACGATATCTCGTTACGTGTAGTGAAGGTGTTAGTTCACCACCCGTCGCGTTAAAAACATTCTACTTTTTTCTGCCTACATCATACGCTGTAGGAGGAAACGAAATAGATATACTTTTTACCTGTGGCAGTTGAATGAAGCGCTAATCCGAAAATACGAATCTTACATTTTACGGACTATACTGCTTTTACAATACACATAGATAAATAATTAAAATGCTCGAGAGAGTGGATCAGGCAGAAATAGCATAGTACTATAAAATGAATCATTTATGTCGTGTTTACGGCGATAATTGCAATTTTTTAACAAAAGATACAAATAATACATGCAGTTTGTATAAATTATAACCTATTTATTGTCCTTCCAATGTTCATCCTAGAATTCATTACAAGAGAAACTACCTGCAACAA
Source organism: Abscondita cerata (assembly GCA_030710515.1). Lineage (NCBI taxonomy): Eukaryota > Metazoa > Arthropoda > Insecta > Coleoptera > Lampyridae > Abscondita > Abscondita cerata. The sequence continues at coordinate 336,337 of JALBCR010003036.1, forward strand.
ACTGTTTATGGAAAAATGACCCTTATCGGTATGGAGTGTCGCATGTTTTAAACGCAATCCCTTCTACTTGAAAAACAGGTTAAAACCTGTTTATAGCGCCAGCACTAGCACAATGCAAACAAAAAAATAAACTTGCTTTTCTATCTAAATTCTTACAAATTCGAAACAAAAATATTTAACAGCTGATGTGTCAGTAGCCCCGCGAATTAACTTTTGATTATCTTTGCAATTGACATTAAAAACGTAGTTGTTAAAAGGAATGTGTATTGCCAGTGCGCCATCCCTAAAAAACTTTTAATTTTAAAATTTGAAGCGAAACTTATTGTTTTAAGATATTTTAAGACAAAACTTAAGGCTGTGTCGCTGTTGTATTTTTTTTTTTTTTTTTTAAAATGCATTTTTAATTTGTACATTTTATAGCACATTTAACACTATAATCTAAATTAAAACATTGCTGATAACTTGAAAATATGAGCCAATGTTTTAGGTACTTTCAGACCATTCGACACAATGTTACCGTGGGGTCTCAATTGGCTTAGCGGTTAGAACCCTTGTAACCGGTATTTACATACACGGGTCCTCGTTTAAAATTTCACACAGGAAATCGTGTTAATGTTCTAAGAATACAAAAATTTGGCAGCAGTAACTGAGTTATGATTTTTTTAAAATTATTTTAGTTATTTATTATTATTAGCTTTAAATAGAACCTTCCAAATTTAGTTCAGCGTTATGTTTCTAAAACGTTGCATTTACATTGATATGGAAAGAAACGTTTTTGAGGACGGACATTTTACGTGTTCAATGACGTCTTTGGGACAATTTTGGGACGTTACATACAATTTATCACGTTTCAATGGAACACACTTAAAACGATTTAGAAACGTAAATAATCCACTTGGGAAAAGAACAAATTGCACTAAAATAGACAATCTGCAGCGTATTGATAATTCAAATCGAGTACTCACAAGTAAATAAGAATATTAACGAACTGGTGAACCACATTTTTTGTTTTGTAAATATATGAAAATGATAGATCGATCACAATAACGTCTTATAAATAAAGTTTTTAAATTATAAAGAATTATTCTCAAAATCCCTCAACTGTTTTCCATACTAAGTTGAAATAATGTATTTTTTTTTTGTCTTGATATTGACGATATAGTTTCAGCAGTTTAACCCCAAACTCAAACAAAATTTGAGCAAGAACAATGGTAGTGTAGGTCAACGTATCCGTAAATACAATAAACACCACGAAAGGGAATTAAATTTAAAAAGTAAAACAAAGTTTTACCATTAGAGATAAATGCGGTACACCAAAAGTAATATCAACAGATCGACCTGTGCATAAAAACTTTGCTACGCTAACTTCTCACGTAAGTTTGATCCCCCTACGAAGACCTTAAATAGAAGTTCTATTTATAAATGAATTTTTAGTTTAGATTAAAAACCACAAACTGTATTTATTTAACGGTTGCAAACTCCTGTATTAAGTTTGATTTCATATTATGTTACTAAGTAAATTTGACTTTAAACCAAATTAGCATTTCAACATTTATCGATAACTTATTACCTTTATAACCAAAAGAAATTATTTAAATGTTAATAAATGACTAGTTCGTTGTGTCAGTACTAAAACAGCATTCAAGTTAATGCATAACTTATTAAATAATGACAGATTGATTTCTCAGTGAAAAACGGTTTACATAAATTTAGAGAAAGTTTTAAAATAGTTTGAAAAGAACGGTAAACATGAGTAGGTATAATATATTGATTACGAAAATAATGTATGTTGGATACGAAATTACCTAAAAGCTATTGGGAAATTAAATACCAATTTAAGGAATTTTTAAGGAACTATCGACTATTGAAAAATATTGCAAACACTTAACATGACAAAAATATAAGCAGTAGTATTAAAGTTGTTGAATATAATTGAATTTGAGTCGGTGATTATTATTGATACAACATACATAATTATAATTTAGTAAGAAAACTAAATTTTCAAAATATCAAAAAGTATACAGGTTGATTGTAAATTCAGGGCCACTTGATTTACTCTTTTATTATCGATGATAGACAGTTTATTAAGAAAAGTTTTACAAGTATACAAGATGAGTATTTTTCAAACTTTGCACAAAATGGCTGATTTTCGTCTTAAATGAAAATGATATCAACTTTATTTTTTTTAATGAATCATCTATAGTCTGTATACTATTGGCGCGGAGTAATAAACCTGTCAGAATGATCGAATCTCCCGTATTGCAGTGGCGTAGGTACCTGATACGTTTGGAAAATCATATTTTTAGTAGGTAAATATATTATAATAGTAAAATCTACCTTGATATGAATTATTATGTGGTTATATGTTATTTATTTTATTTGTATAGTAAAGCACATTACAAATTTTACTTCTTACGTATTATATACCATTATTTTTGTATCTTGGTATAATACCCACATATACGGCTATGATTCTCGTTTCGTCAGTACCTGGGCTGGTGGCAATGTGTTTTCACAGATTAAACCATTGTTCTCAGACCCTAGATGGGTAGATATGCTGCAAAAGCGGTACAATGATCGTATTTTGGTTAGAATTTATTGGTTTTTACTTAACCGTAGAAGTACCGCTTTCACAAGAAAATAAAGAATTATTTCAAGCAATTATGATTTATTACTCCGCGCCAATAGTATACAGACTATAGTATTTTTTTAAGCTAAAGTGATTCTTTGATAAATTCTCATTAAAAGAGTATAACACAAGTGTCGCACTAAAATTACTAATAAATTAGTTATTTATTATTCAAAATGTAAAGAGATGCTTTCGATTGGTACAATTAATCTTAGAAGTCTGTGAATACTAATGTGCACAACGATCAGAATACGATTGTTAGTAGTCTTTAAACTATAAAACAGGTATAGTCACAAATCACGAAATCAAAATTTAACAGCAGTCGATCATCAAATTAATATTTTGCGACTTATGAAAACAAAAAACGGCTAATAAACAAACAACAAAAGGAAAAATAACTAGTTTAACAAATGTTTAAAGTGCTCCCCATTTTGTTGTAGGTATACGTATTCTGACTTTTGTGCACATTAGTTTTCACAGTCTCCTAAGATTAATTGGACCAATCGAAAGCATCTCCTCAGATATTGAATAATAAATAACTAATTTACTAGTAACTTTAGCCCTATACTTGAGTTATAGTTTTTTAAAGAGAATTTATTAAAGAATCACTTTAACCTAAAAAATACTACACGATTTATTTATTAAAATAAAGGTCATATCATTTCTACTTAAACCGAAAGTTGGCCATTTTGTGCAAAGTTTGGAAAATACTCATCTTGTGTACACTCATGAAATTTAAAACTTGGACACCACAATTTTTGTAAACAAAAGTTTGCACATTGTGAAGCGGGCTTAAGGGTATCATTTATAATTCTAACAGCAGATAGTTACAACAGGGGTTATCTTATAGAAGGACTATAGAATGAATCATTACACTAAGCACGTTTTAGAAAATAGGTAACGGGTGCCCCAATAAGAACGATAGGAAAAAAATTTAAATAAAACAACAACAGTTTGAGATATCAAATTGGTTTTGGCTTTATTTTGAAGCTACATCCATGACATTATGTATGGAATAGCACATCATTTAAATGTCCGCCTCGGGCTCGCTGGCAGTGCTTCAAGCGGTCGGTCCAATTTTGGATGACATTTTCGAGCATTTGCGGCGTTATGGCGTCGATGGCTACTCGAATATTGTTTTCGAGGGCATCCAAAGTGGCTGTTTTGTTGGAGTAGACCAATGACTTGATGTACCCCCAAAGAAAATAATCGAGAGGTGTCAAATCACACGATCGCGGTGGCCAATCGATGAACGCTCGTTTGGTGATGATCCAGTCGCCAAACTTCTGTCGAACAGCTTCGAGCGTTGCGTCGCTTGTGTGGCTCGTGGCTCCATCCTGTTGGAACCACATGTCGGTAATATCGATGTTATCGAGGTCTGGCCACAGAAATTTTTCCAACATCGCTCGGTAGCGTGGCCCATTGGTCGTAACGGTGTTTCCTTCCTCATTTCGAAATAAGGACCGATGATGCCGCCATGCCACAATCCGCATCGGGAAGCGTGAAACGATGCATGATGAATTGTCAAACCTTACTGGATATTTTGACAGCTGGATGACGTTTGTACCTTCAACAGCTGTCTAGATATCCCTATTAGAAAACCTATCACTTCTATTGGGAAAATAGGTAATTTACGTTGCTTACTTAATTTTTTTCTTTAAAGAATATATTTGAAGGTATCGCTAATTAAACACCATAGCTCGATTAATTATCGAATCAAAATTTTGTTTAGGAAATGTTTACAAAATAAAATTAGAAATAATTTTGATTTAAAAAACGTCTACAAGCAATAACTTTTAAATTAAATCAAAAACTAAACATGGTTATTTGGGTTGACTGATTATTACTTATTTTTAAATAAATCTAACCTACTAATTATTGTAAGTTATTAAAAAAAATATTAAACTTCTATTCATAATATTTAGTCCTTACAAAATGTATATTTTAATAAAAACTAAGGCAATTCTTATTGTCAACGTATATATTTAGTTTTTGACAAGAATTTATTACATAATTATAATTAAGATACCAAGTTATAGTTTAAAATTAAATGAAAACTTTTTTTTTAAATAAAGGTATTACTATATAAATAAATATAAGAAATCAATAATGGGTGTGACCTCCATTATTATTGATACATTCTTGGAGGCGTCTGCTCATTGACGCTATCAAGGTATCAATATAATTAATATTAATCGTTTCCCATGCGGTATCAATGGCTGCAATTAGTGCATTACGGTTTACTGGTATAAAATTTGGCCCTTGTTGTCTTCGGATAACAGCAAGTATTCGAGCCCAAACATTTTCGATAATGTTAAAATCTGGGTTTTTGCTGGCCAGGGTAACAGCTCCAAGTTATTTGCTTGTATCCAGTTGCGCACAACCTGCGAAGTATAGGGTCATCATATCCCGATAGTTAATTATCGAATGTTCCAAGAAAATATGTGTAAATAGTAAATGGAATCTACTAACGTAACGTTAAGTCGTTAATTATAGTTACATAACTCTCCTTTCATAAGATATAGTTCATATTAATATGCTTATTGTAAAGCTTCGTACACACCTGAACAACAAACCGAGGAACAAACAGAACAACGAACCGAACGGCAATCGGAACATTAATTTGGACGGTGCTACGTACGAATTTTAGAACAGATTCGCAAGTCCTGATTGTTCCACGAACGGTTTGCGGCGTTCCCGCAACTTGTCGGTTTTTTCTCCGACATCAAAGAAAATGCGCGCGAATGCGTTTGCAGGTTTGGACGAATCTAAACAAAACGGCGAACAAACTTATGCGGGAGAATTAAATTATTTATTTTTGTCCTCTCTTTTGTGGGTTTGTTGTGTTTTTAAGTAATATTATGGAATTGACAGAAGAAAAATGTTTTAAATTAATCAGTGTTTAAGAATGCAATAAAAAAATGATGTCTCTATTGGGCGGGAAATTTTCAAAATAAAAAAAAAATCGAAGTAAATTATAATTTTTTACTCTTCTTTGTGGGCGGCGGGCCGTAGCGTGCGTGAAATTTCACGTATTTTAGATATACCAAAAAACATCGTAGGGCATTACCGAGTAAAATGGAATCTTGAACACACTTTGGTAAGAGCCGTCGGAAGTGGTAGACCTAAAGTATCTACACGTGCTCAAGATCTCGAGTTGTTTCATTACGTAACAGAACAACCATTTGCTACATACTCCAGGGCTATAGCAGATACACATTTTCCCGGATGCCGTATAACTGCACAAAAAAGATTAAAGGAGATGGGAATAAAGAAGTATAATGCTGCTGCGAAAGAAGTTCTCAGTGACGAAAATATGAGACGTCGTCTGGAATTTGCAAGGCGATATGTGAACGAACCTTGGAATTTTGGAATCGAGTGATTTTTAGCGACAAAAAAACGTTCAATAGCCGCAACGATGGACCACTAAAAGTTTTTAGAATGGAAGGAACTCGTTACGAAAATAATCACATATGTCCTAAAAAACGAAGTGGTTATTTTTCTGTGAATGTGTGGGGTTGGGTTAGCGCGCGGGGTCCAGGAGTTTGTTGGGCTATCGATGGACGTCTTGATTCTGCTGCGTATTTAGATATTTTGAAACTATTATGAAACCTTCAGTCGAAGTGTTTTATCCAGACGAAGATTATATTTTCCAACAAGTAAGTATTCTTATTTCACTATACTTTCTCCAAAAATATTTCGGGATCTGTTGAATTAACATTTTTATAATGTATTTTTGTTGTTAAAGGACAACGCCCCTATTTATACTTCGCGGGTTGTGCGCAATTGGATACGAGAAAATAACTTGGAGCTGTTACCCTGGCCAGCAAAAGCCCAGATTTTAACATTATCGAAAATGTTTGGGCTCGAATACTTGCTGTTATCCGAAGACAACAAGGGCCAAATTTTATACCAGTAAACCGTAATGCACTAATTGCAGCCATTGATACCGCATGGGAAACGATTAATATTAATTATATTGATACCTTGATAGCGTCAATGAGCAGACGCCTCCAAGAATGTATCAATAATAATGGAGGTCACACCCATTATTGATTTCTTATATTTATTTATATAGTAATACCTTTATTTAAAAAAACGTTTTCATTTAATTTTAAACTATAACTTGGTATCTTAATTATAATTATGTAATAAATTCTTGTCAAAAAACTAAATATATACGTTGACAATAAGAATTGCCTTAGTTTTTATTTTCACTTTTATATTAACTACAGAAAAAATGAAACGTCATAAAATATACATTTTGTAAGGACTAAATATTATGAATAGAGAGTTTAATGATTTTTTTTAATAACTTACAATAATTAGTAGGTTAGATTTATTTAAAAATAAGTAATAATCAGTCAACCCAAATAACCATGTTTAGTTTTTGATTTAATTTAAAAGTTATTGCTTGTAGACGTTTTTTAAATCAAAATTATTTCTAATTTTATTTTGTAAACATTTCCTAAACAAAATTTTGATTCGATAATTAATCGAGCTATGGTGTTTAATTAGCGATACCTTCAAATATATTCTTTAAAGAAAAAATTAAGTAAGCAACGTAAATTACCTATTTTCTAAAACGTGCTTAGTGTATAAGATAACCCCTGCTGAGACTACCTGCTGTTAGAATTGTAAATGATACCCTTAAGCCCGCTTCACAATGTGCAAACTTTTGTTTACAGAAATTGTAATGTCCAAGTTTTAAATTTCATTAGTGTACTTGTAAAACTTTTCTTAATATACTTTTTCTTTATCATTAATAATAAAAGAGTAAATCAATTGTCCCTAAATTTACAATCAACCCGTATAGACCGCACCAAAGCGTAAACATTGTTCGAACACATAGACTATATCCTAAATCTGTAAAAGTGTGACGGAAAAGTATATTAAAAAATATAAGTTACAAGAGACAAAATATTCAAACACAAATCTAAGATAAGTGTTTCTGTAATAATCGTTTTCTACTATTTCTTGTATTTCAGAATTTTGAGATGTAGCCGACGTGTTCAAGGGAGAAAGCGCGTCGTTTGGTTTGAGGAAACGGGTATTAAAACCAATACCTACGGGTTAATTTGTCTAACTGGGTTTATTTAGACGTTTTATTTTTTTCCAACGATTTAAGTTCATCGTTAAAATAACTTTACGTTATTTTCCTAATCTTAAAGTCAACAATACATTACATAAGTTATTAAAATGTTCTTTTTGTACAACGTTTGGTTTTATTTATATTTTTTTTCTATCAATAGTTATACACTTTTTTTCTTTTACCTGCATTAGTATTAGGGCAATGTGTTAGTAGGTGCAAGTCGTTATTAATAATTTTACTTTGACTACTGAGATAAATATTGGAGATGATAATTTTATCCATTAAAATGTTTAGTTTTACTGCATCAGTTTATTGGTACTACATTTTAGCTGTTGTTTCATTTTAACTGCGTAATATACTAAAAATAAAATTTATTTTTCAAAATGTTTAGTGTAATGAATTTGTTCTTTAATTGTTCTCACTACCTGTATTGCGTGATCAATAAAGTTTTAATTAATCCCACAAGATTTTTAATAGAACGCAAAACAAATTTAGATAATTAGTGCGACAGACAGGCGCTACTTCATAAGAGTTTAATTCAATTCAATTACGATTTCAGATAATTTACGTAAATATAAATAACTTGAAACTGCTTTTACCATTAATTTGCACATGACTTAAATCTAGGTATCTCTGCTTGGTCTAAATATTCTAAAGTATTCTAAACTAATAAAGTCAAAGTAGGTATTTCATTAAGTTGACCCATTTGAAAAATGTTATTGTAAGGAATTTCAAAGATAAGGTGAAAAGAATTGTAACACCTAATTTACGAACAGGACAAGTGAAGGCACCTTAAGTTTTAATCAGACCTTATTAGTATTTATGAAAGAAATCAATACATACAGAGTTTCTCAGTTTGAAATTTTCGATGATGTTGAAGACGCATAAATGTATCACGTTGGGTTTAATTGTATAATTTCCAGTCATTAATTTTCAGTACCTAAATAAAAATAAAATATATTTTTTAACGCCCGAAAACTAAATCATTTTTTAGTTAATTAATTTCAAGTATTAAAACTAATGGTACCATATATTCTTTTGTTAGTTAAAATTAAATTACTCTAAATGTTGTGAAATTGCCATTTTCTGTTTTTTAAGATTATAGTTGTTCACAAAAATTCGTCAACGGTAAAAGTAAAGTTTTTTTTAATGTTTTTAAGGCTACGGACTAACTGCCAATTATATTTAATTAAGAATAATGTAGACCAAGTTTATTTTTGGTTTATCCTGTTATTTAATGAGCACGCTAATTATTTTAAAATAAAACAATCTAATTTTGTCATGCGTAATTTACGTGTAATCGGAATTTCACATAGGTGGGAAATTATTTCTCGTTACGTTAAATTAAAGCGCAACATTCTTCTAATTGCGCATTTTGGACAATATAATTAATTTGTTCTCGTCTCAAAAGCATTAACACCATTACGAATGTTATGCGTTTCGAAAACGTAATGTAGAACAAAAATATAACTAGAAATGATAGGCATTTTCTACTAACACATTTAATTCTTCGTACCAAAACATAAAAATAGTATGACATAAGATTAATTATAGCATCATTCGCTTATTAATCAGCAAAAAACGGAATAAATTAAACAAGTAGCGGTTTCCAGTTTTTGATTACCGTACGAACCTGGACCTAAAAAAATTGAGAGTTGCGCCCAAAAATTCTTGATGGTACAGATACATTTGTGTGAAATGAGGTTTACGTTCGAAATATGAGAATAAGAACAACGTGTTTATAAATGTGGAATACATCCTGTATTGACTAGGTTAACACTTACCTTTAAAAGCATGCACATTTTGTCACTTATATTAAAAAAATAAAAACAAACAGTTTAAACTCAAACCTTTGAGATTGCACTAGTTTAAGTTCATAGTTATAAGAAGTTATTGCAAATTAAAAACAAATTGAAAGTTTTCGGGTTTTATTTAAAACAAACTGTTCGACACCGTTCGTCTGCTATACTGCAGGTTGCTGACTTTAAAAGAGACGTAAGTAACCAGCAACGCTGTTGGGTGAAGGAATCCAGGTCACGGTGCCGCTTGTCCACAACGATGACGCTGCCCACGATATTTGGTTACTGGCAGAATTTTGTAAAGATGACGGTCAAGTTCATAATTATGTATTCCGTCAACGCTCAACAAACAAAATACCCTTTATTCCCAATTTTAATTAAATAATAAATTTTGGAGAATATTTATTAAAAATTCTATTTTTTTTAGTTTTTAGATTTTCATTATTTATGCTTTATTTTCAAAATTCCATTCTAAAAAAACAGTTTTTAAATAGGAAGTAACATTAAAATAACAAATTAGGCCATGCACTTGTAAGAATCGATTAAGAAGTCGATTTGAATATTCATTAATTAATATGTAATTTATCTACATTGGAATTGGATGAAGTATGTGAATGCAGACACATAACTCTTAAATACCCAATATGGGTCAAATCATGGAGGAGAAGAATTTGAGTTGGAGCGAATTTTCTTAATTGAAGCTACAATAAATTGAATTCTTTTCTCGTTTATCCATTATCATGATCGGAAGTCATCTTCACATGTAATTACTTTGATTCAAAACATTCTTAGTCGAATATTATTCTATCTAACGTACCTAAAAATCATTTCGGGAACGTTTCCATAATTCATTAATGGAACTTCAAGTGGCGAAGCAACACATTGAAATCAATTGAACTTAAGTAACTATTTATGAACACTACTTAGACACAATTTTCTTCAAGGATTGTCACATGTTTTACAAAAACAAATATTTATATCTATTTGATTAAAATGTTGTCCCAGAGAAAGTCCGTCATTTCGTGAACGCAATCGTAAAACATCAATATATTTTTCCTTCCAGATGGCGATACAAGCGGTCTTTCTGACGTGCTTTTGAATGTGTTGACGGCGTGTAATTGTTTGTCTGAATTATTAAATAAACTAAAGTGGTAAGCAAGTTTCAATTTTCTATATAAACTAGTAACCACACCCATTTGAAAATGGGCCTAATCTAGACAAACTTCAAATTAAAGACGTGAGGTCACTACTCCCGGATCAGAGGTCAAAGGTCAGGTCAACATAGCCTACGCTCTAAGTGGGAATTTTCTAAGATTTTGAGGTATTGTTTGTCAAAATCGGTCCAGCCGTTCCGGAGGAGTACCGTAACAAACAGACAGACAGACAGACAAACAGAAGGACAAACATTTAACAATTTTATATATATTGATACCGTAAATCAATTCAGCATCATTATGAGAACGCTATTGTAGAATATGTTTAGGTAAAAATAACATATTATTTTCAATGTTATGATAAACATTTGAAGCAACTACAATATAACCTCAAAAACCTTTTCATTTAACATTGTAAAACAGAAAATCAAAGACAGTAATGGCCAAAACGTCATTTCAGGAACGTTGGGAACGTTCTCGGACTATGACGAGCGTTTCGGAAATGGTGAATGTGTTCTCGAAATGACTGTCAGTGTTCTGAGTTAAAATTCTTCGCAAATAAGCTTCATTCTGTTTTTCATGACAAATTGAATCGAAAAATGGGGTCTAATTTAAACGATAAGAAAAGAAAAACTCAAAGAAAATAGTGTTGCATATATTAGACAAAAAAGAAAACTAGAGCGAGGAAACAAAAGTTCTAAAATAACATGACCAGGGAACAAAAAGAAATAAAGAGAACAAAAGGCAGAGAATACTATCAGAAGAAGAAAGCTGAGAACAAAATAAAATCTATATCTGACATGACAGAATGGGAGAAACGAGAACAAAGAAAAGTGTGGAAACGAAATTCAAAAAAATATAGACAGAAGAATAAGGCGTTGGCAAACACCTTTAATAATACTCCTCCAGATTCAGAAGATGAAAGCATCACAACTCTTCGTTCTATATCACATAAAAAACTGGTAGAAAGATTGTAAGAAAAGACAAAGCTAAAGCGTATAGAACTATAGAGAGACAAAATATCCAAATAACAAGATTGCGACATAATGTGGACAGATTGAGAAAGAAATTAGAAAGGTATAGTAAATCTCAACAAAGAATGCCAACTGTAACTACTAATAATGATATGGGTATGACACCAGACTCTAAAGTCAATCAGTTAGTAAAAAACTGTATTGTTACGTCTAAAGTAAGAAATAAAGTTACTGTTTAGCGAGGTAATTTTGCCACAATTACAGCACAAAATGTACCCAAGAATTACAAAAAATTTTAGAAATGCCTTAGTGGTGATGTTCTTACGAAGTATCGGTTGCAATATATAGCAAAAAAGTTTTTACCAAAGAATACGAATTTCCAAGACAGCCTGAAGTCCGATCGTAAAACACCAATCATTGTTGTCTCTCTCATAGTTAAACAAAAAATATTTCTGAAGATAATGAAAGTGATGAAGTCAGTCGAATGTGCACGGGAAAGAGAGACTACGTTATCAAAGGTAAAGTGAAGAAACAAAAGCGTATTTTCTTAGATAGTGTAATTGATTTGAAGTCAAAATTATTTTATCAAACATTCTTGAGACAGAAGCCATTCTGGGTAGTTACTTGGAGAGATCGTAAAACATGCATCTGCGTTAAGCACGAAAACTTTGGGTTTACGGTTACTAAACTCAATAGTTTGAAACAATTGACTGCTAAGACTACTCGAGAAACAATGGAACAACATAGCAGTGACATTACATCGTAACTGCATGTTTGGCGTTTGTCTGGTGTGCAAAAACGTTGATATAGCTCCGAGAGACAATAATGATACAATAAATTACTGACAGTGGCAATCACAAAACGAAAACAGAGTTATAAAGGAAGATATAAAAGTAATAAGAGTTACAAAGAAGATATTGGTCTCAAGTACAGTCAAGCAACTTAAAAGGGCATTAGCTGCATCCATTCCAGATATGAAAAACAAGGAAAATAAAGAAACAAAAAAATTTTTAAAATGAAATTAAGATTGATTTTTCGGAAAATTTCGTTACCAAATATGCACATGAAATTCAGTCAACACATTTTGGAGCTTGTAAAGGCTAATTATCGATTCATACCAAAGTCTACTACACAAAGGATGACAATAATTTTAAGATACGACTACACTCGTTTGGTACTGTAACAACCTTGATCATCAAGCTCATGCCGTCTGGGCTCATGTGAAACCAGTATTACAGAAAATATTAACCAACAGACCTTGTGTTGACACATTGTACATATTTTTTGATGGACCTACCAGTCAGTACCGTAATCAAAAGAATGTATATTTATGGCTTAGGATACTGATTAATGAAACTGAGACATCTACAGGGTTACTTTTTTTAAATCTCAGGCTGCTGACGCTTAAATCTTTGCGGCGATTATTAAGACGTTACTTAAGAGCAAGTAGTAAGAATTCTTCCTGAACTTGAGCTGAAAATGAGAGGAAGTCGTCGATATTATATATTTTTCTATTCACTGCATATAATATACAACAAATGAGCCATTACCTCCCACGGGAGGTAATATTTTTTATCTCCCGCATTTAATAAAAATCGAGTTTACTGGGTTTTGTACGTGACAGCGTTGACAGCTGTAATGTGTTGATGTCATTTATGTCAATTATTCAAGTATTTTATAAATTAAAGTATACAATTATTTTATCTTACGGTAACGTTACGGTTTAATTTATTATAGTGAACTGGAGGAGCATGTGACAATATTGTTAATACTTTGACTTCTGTTAAGAAACGAAATTAAAAGGAAGAGAATAAAGTACCTGCATTTCCAAAACAAAGACCTACAAAATCAAAGTCATATTAAGATGTTGATAATTTTGTGAAGGATTTACTTAAACAGACAATTTATAACATCCTCAATAATCAGAAGTGTTATTCAAATTGATTAATATGTCACTGTTGCAACGCTACAGCATAAAATTGGTAGAAGCGTTGTATTTAAGTTCAGCAAAAGCGGTGTAACAAGACTCTTGCATCAATGCCTTTTTTTTACACATGATGGCAGTGGTAGCTTATTTGTACAAAACCACACTCCTGAAATTTATGTTAGATGTTTTTGAAAGTATTTTTCCGATATGAATTTTGTATTATATGATCCTGCATTATAAATGATTTCAAAGAGTACTATAATAAACAGATTGGAGAGTCCGTGGATTGATAAGACACAAGTGGATACAGGGCATATCTCTTCTGGATAAACTACGCCATTGTTCCAAACAAGATACTCACAGAAGAGATAATAGCAGAAGTGGAAAGTGTCATCAGAAAGCTTCCAGTTGAAGAAGCAGAGGAAATACGTCACGAAACTTGCCGGATTTTACAACGTTCCAAAGCTCCACGTAGGAACATCACTCACGCAGAAGAAATTGCATTAAAAGAACTGGGAAGCAATCAAGAAATCATGGTGACACGCGCAGATAAAGGCAACGCTACAGTAGTCATTAACACCGAAGACTACAAAATGAAAATCAAATTGCTACTGGATCCACAACTTTACACCAAGTTAAAAGGAGATCCAACCAACAAAATTGAAAAACAAACGAGAACCGCAATCAAACATTCAGCTATACCAGTCGATCAACATCGTCAACTGCTACCTTCCGGGAACAGACCATCTAGACTATACGGATTACTAAAAATTCACAAATTTGGTAACCCCCTAAGGCCAATTGTCAGCACATGTGGATCTGCAACTTATGAACTGGCCCGTTACGTGGCTAAGTTTCAACAACTGTACGTGGGAAAAACTGAATCTTTTGTGAAAAACTCCGAACACTTCGTCGAATTACTGACGACTCTGGAAGTAACCAATGACGATATACTAGTTAGTTTTGATGTAGAATCGCTATTCACTAACGTACCAGTCGACGATACACATAACGTCATAAAACAACTGTGCACAACCCATGGGTTAAGAGAAGACGTACCAGAGCTAGCAAGAATATGTCTGAATACAACTTACTTTCTATGGAACGGAGATTTCTACGAACAAAAATCAGGTGCAGCCATGGGATCACCATTATCACCGGTTATTGCGAATATCTTTATGGAAGCATTCGAGCAAGAAGCCATTCAATCCAGCGAACAGAAACCGAAATGCTGGTTCAGATACGTGGACGATACCTTTGTCATGTGGCCTCATGGGAAAGTAGCACTTACTGTATTTCTTAACCACCTCAACACTCAGCACAAAAAGATCAAGTTTACCATGGAGACAGAAGAGAATAAGGAGCTTCCCTTCCTAGATGTTCTAGTGAAACGAGGGAATAACAACAAGTTGGCTCATAGTGTATATCGTAAAAGACACACACCGACCGATACCTCCATGCCACATCACACCATCATCCACAGCAGAAGCGGTCTCTAATCAAAACTTTATTGCATAGAACTAACAAGATTCCTGACGAGGTTCACAAGGCAGAAGAACTTCGACACGTCCAACAAGCTCTAATGAAGAACGACTTTACCAGAAAAGAAATAAGAGCCGCCTGTCGCAGGAAATCCGAAAAAGAGAAGGAACAGGTCACCAACTACGCTCGTTTGCCATTTCATTGCTGGAGTAACTGACAAATTAAGAAAATCATTGGAGAAGAAGAATATCGGTGTCAGGTTTGGAACGGTTAGAAAAATCCAGCAACTACTACCTTCTAATAAAGATAACCTGCCGAAACTCTCAACAAAAGGAGTCTACCAAATTGATTGTTCATGTGGAAAGGTCTACATTGGTCAAACCGGACGCAACATAAAATGTAGATTAAAAGAACATCACCGAGACGCCAAGTCCAAAGCGGTAGATAAATCAGCAATCGCAGAACATCTACACAAAAAAGGAAAACACATCATCAACTTCGAGGAAGCTAAAGTTCTATCAAGGACTAACAACTACTATTCAAGGATAATCAGAGAATCCTTAGAAATTATGAAAAATAAAACAACTTCAATCGAGAAGATGGTTACCGATTAAGCAACACGTGGAAACTAACTCTTCACAAAAACAAAGAAAACAAATGTAGCCAAAAAAATTAGTCGATACCAAACAGAAGATCAACCAACCATCGAAAACCAACCACCCGTCACTGATCGACATCAACCAACCGTAACGGAACATAGGTATATAACGAGGAGCAGAAGACAACAACATCAGTCTTTAGAGTAACTTCTGAAGAAGCTAACAGCATGGTTAGCGAAACGTCAAGCAGAGAACGTAGGAAGGAAGGACGAACACGGCTCAACCCGGAAGATAATAATCTTAGTGACAACAGCCGCGAAAGCTTACATTCATACCCAAAATTTATTGTAAAATCATATTTTTATCATTTAAAGGAAATTACCAACCGATGAAAGACTAAGTGTTAGTCATACCTAAAACCCGGTGAATCCCACTAGAACAACTTTATTTATGAACATTTATTGTGAAATTACAATTACTTGCGTGGTGTATAGTTACAGCAGTATTTAACAGAAAATCAGAAGCAATTGCTGACTGCACGTTTTTTATTGAAGCAATATTATTAATAACTGTAGGTATAGAAACCTCAGACTCGGTAATTGTAACAGAAATATTTTCATAACTAGTGGTTTGTATTTCTCTCCTTGAAGATGAAGGCTCAACTGCATTTATGCTAGAATTTTGTCCCCCAAGTATTCTGAGAGATGTGCTTTTTTTGTTTTTAATTGAATCATTAATATATTTCTTTTCTACCGCAGTAGACCTCCAGCCTCCATGTTCCTTCAAAGTAAGTATATTTGCTCCTGCATCAACTAACAAAGTAGCAGAAGTTTTTCGTAAACTATGACTTGTGAAAGCCTCGCTATTGTCTTCGCCCAAAAATTTTGCTAGAACACTTGGTATTTTTGCTAAAGTATTTTTCCCAACAACTTGAACCGAACATTTTCCACTTCTGTAATTGACGAAAAAACGTCGATGATCTATTTTTTCCTGTATATCTCAACAACATCTACTCCACGTCTTGTTGTTCCGTCAATTACAAAAGTTCGCTGAATTCTGGTCATCTTCACCAATTCGTCGCAACGTAACGCACCCGTAATTCCCAATATTAATGCAATCTAAACAACAAATAAATAAGTACCAATTTGTTATTTAATTATATGTTAAATCAATCTTCATCAATAAAAATCGTTCGTCTGACGCTTCCAACAAAAATTTGTTCACATCTTCCCTAGTAAACGTTTCCGATTTTTTTGGTTTATATCCAGCAGACTGGCGTTTAAGAAAAGCTATAAATTTAGAATATTTCATATCTATATTATCTTTAATTGGTAATGTCGTTTTTAACATGGAGAACTTTGCCCATAGAGATGGAGGTTTAAACACCTTTGGTTTCTCAGAAAAATAAGCAAGTAATATATTCTCACTAAATTTCTTTGTATTTTTTTCTTCGCCCCATTTCTTGAACAATGTGTACTTTTTCAAATACTTACCCTCGATTTTTGGGGAAGGACATTCATTGACACCGAAGTTGCTTCTTCCAAAAGGTCAGGTGTAGTGTAATTCTGCTCCCCATCACTTTCACTGACGATCATTTTATTCTTTATTGAACGCACGAAACAAATAATTTAAGAATTTTCACAAATTGCACTTGTTATGTTTATTTAAGTTGCTATGGACACAGATTAGGTGAACCAAAAGCTACGTTAAAACAATAGCGTTGTTTGTAAATATTCATTATTTTATATTTGCGCGCGGGAGGAAATTATACAGTTTGTTCCTTTGATATATAAATAAGTATTTGCTAATTATGTCAAAATATTTGATAAATAATTGAGTCTTATAGTTGCAGAGTACTGATTTATTTGTTTTTTTATAGAATTTAGTTATGTTACTGTATGTTACTGCTTTTTAAAAGTTGCTCCACTATTAGGTAACGTCTAATAGTTTTCATTAGTTAAATGACAATTCATAAATTTCCTAAGTAATGAAACAGATGATCTCTTAGAAACTGAACTGATTTTTCTAAAATGCTATACAAATTTTTATTTTGCCAAAAATAAAGTTTATTTTTATTATTAAAGGTGTATTATTTTTAAACAAAAGTACATATAATTAATACTTTCATCATTTCGAAAACACCACAGTCATTTCGGTAACAATTCAATCATTTCCGGGAACGCTAGTAAATAAGCACTTAATTACAAAATACTACTTATTTTTTAAATTAATTTAACATTAAATTGATGTGCAGGTAAACCCAGATACCAAATAAATTAATTGTTTATTTAAAATTTTCGATTCAAAATTGATGAGAATGAAATAAACAACAAAAAATGCACCACCAATATTACATTCAAATAGGTAGAGTGAGTAATTTTTTTTTTCTTAATTTTACAACTCTTACTAATTTTACCTAAATAAGCGGAACTAAACTGCGTTTCCACTGAATATCATATTATTTTTTGTATTTAAAAAAACGTTTCCAAAATGACTTTTTCATCAACTGTTAGTTATGAAAAAAAACGGTGAATGTCGACTTGTAGTTTCTCGATCTCTAAATAAAATACCTTGAAAGATCGATACCCTACTCCTCTAATTGACGATCATAAAATTAAGTGGTAGTGTTTATTTCACAACCCTTGATATGGCCCAGAAGAATATGTTTGCCAAATGCCAGAAACTGACTAACAATGATAAAGCAAATGCATTTAAAACTACATTATAAAATAACGAGTTTGACAAGTTAATTCTAAAAAAGTAGCACAATGCTTTGTACCAAAACATGCATGCTACGCCCTCTTAAGGGAATATAATATAGCTTAAGCGCACATTTCGGGTTTCCCCGTACGCGCCAATTTGTAAAAATAATATACGAAGTGTGGCAATAAAGAAACCGGATTGATTTTTTTCCTCTCATTTCTGGCCACGTCGATGAGAAAGAGGAGAGCAGGGCATTTACTGTGGACTCCCCTACACCCCCACAAAAAGTTTCATGCATGCACTGCGGTTATTCTGGCTATAGCCGTTGTTAAAAGCGGATGGTGTATCTGAGCTCCGTCGGAATCATGTTACGTGCTAATGTAGAACAAAGTTAACATCAAATTCCTCACAAAACTGGGAAAATCCGTTAAAGAAACTTACAATTTATTGACAGAAGTTTATGGTGATCAATGTCTATCTCGCACGCAAATTTTCTAGTGGTTTAAGTAGTTTAAGGTGGGTAGGGGAGACGTCGGGGACGATCCAAAATCGGGCCGTCCTTCCACTACGAAAACTGATGAGAATGGAGAGAAAGTGAATAGAATTGTTTGAGGAGAACGCCGCCCTAGCATTCGAGCAATTTCTGAACTTACTAACACTAATAAAGAACTTTGATTTTGCACGACAATCTAGACATGAAAAAAGTGTGTGCTAAAATGGTGCCAAAACTTCTTACACCCGAGCAAAAGGAACGTCGAGTGAATTGCTGTGCTGACGCTCTTAAAAACATTAAAAATTATTCTGATATCTGCATTGGAAGAAATCCCAATCCCTAGAGTGAAGAAAGCGCGCATGAGCAAATCCAAATTTAAAGCGATGATTGTTTTTTTTATCCGGGGGATTGTCTACATTGATTGGGTGCCTGAAGGTCAGACTTGTCAAACAGATTTATTATAATAATGTTCAGAATACCCTCTGTGAACGTGTGCGACGAAGCAGACCAGACATGTGGAAGAATGCCCCATGGATCCTTCATCAAGACAACGCGCCAGAACACGCCGCGTAATCTGTGAAAAAATATTTGGCGAAAAACAACATTCCAGTGTTGGAACATCCACCGTACTTGCCTGACCTCTCACCGTGCGACTTTTTTCTCTTCCGGAAAGTCAAATCTGCCCTCAAAGAGGTTCAAATCCGTGGATGCAGTGGAAAAAAAGCGAAGCAATTGTCGAACAGCATAACACAAGAAGACCTGCAGCGCTGTTTCCAACAATAGAAAATTTTGATGGAGCGGTGTAGGGATCGCGGAGGGGACTACATTGAAGGGGACAACATTTCAATTGTCTGATTTTTTTTCAATAAAGGATTAGAGCATGAGTCTGGTTTCCTTATTGCTACACCTCGTATATAATTGAATCCAACGTGACCTTCTTCACCAGCAAACCTACTCTAAGATGATCACCGTATAGTATTCGCTCATTTTCAAAATTGCCAATTCTATTTTATACAATTCATATTGATTGTCTTAAATTTATTCTCAGTACTGAAGAACGGTTTACACACATTTATGTAGCCGTTGACGCTTACTCCAAATATTGTTTTCTATGCTCTTTAACGTTAAAAAAACAGAAGATATTGCAAATTGTATTTCAGACATGATTTATTCTAGCGGTATCAATAAAATCCGGTTTACCGATTTTAATCGGGGTTCTTACAAAAATTTAAAACCGGTTTACCGAATAATCGGCAAACCGGTTTATAAAATCGGTTTTTTAAACTGTTTTAAAATTCGGTTTGTTGAACCGGTTTAAAAATCGTTTCGTTGAACCGGTTTAAAAAATCGGTTTTTAAACCGGTTTAAAAATCGAGTTGTTGAACCGGTTTAAACAATGGGTTTGTTAAACCGGTTTCTGGAATTGTTGTACAAAATCTGTTTGTTGAACTGGTGTGTAAAATCGGTTTGTTAAGCCATTTAGTAAAATCGTAACATTGAACCGCTTAAAAAACGCGGTTTGTTGAACCGTGTTGAAATTATGTAATATGATTGTGTTTGACTTTTATGTCCTGATTAGAAAAATTGCGTGCTAACTCTAACATCTCTTTCTTTTTCTTAACCAACACAATTTGTCTATGATGTTGGTATTAATTGAAACGAAAATCATTTTTTAAAAGAGATAACGATCCCAACAACAAAATTGTCTCTGAAAAAAAAGTTTAATAAATACCCATGTAAAGGGGTTTTTAATCAAGTTAAAACTGGTTTGTTAAACCGGTTTAAAACCAGTGGTGTTTGAACCGGTTTGGAAATCGCAGTTTGTTAAACCGGTTTATAAACTACGGTTTGTTGAACTCGTTTAAAAATCTCGGTTTATTAAACCGGTTCAAAAAACGCGGTTTGTTAAGCCAGTTTAAAAACCTCGGGTGATAAATAGGTTTAAACAACTTGGTTTGTTGAACCGGTTTATTGATAAACCGTCTTTTGCAATACTGGTTAGCTGGTTTTTATTTTGACGGTTTCTGCCACCACTAATTTATTCGGTTGGGATACCACCCCGCATACTGCAGATAATGGAACTATACCAGCAAAGAAACTAGAGTCTGGCTAGGTTTGTTCTTATAAAATTATAAGTTTGGTGAATGTAGATCGTTACAAACTACGCAAAGTTGGTAGTTTATCAGAGTCCACTACAGTAAAAACAGCAGTTCCTTTTCATATGAAATTATGAATCAAAGAATGGCGTTCTGATGACTGCAAGGAAGTTTTAGATAGTTTTATGACCTCTGAATCTGATTCTAAGGTATGCCTTTATTTTATTTTTAATTTTAAAAGCTGGAGACTCTACACCTTGTCGAAGTAGTTCTTCGGAATTTTACACATGGTTAAAGTAGCCTGTTATGATGGAGACTCTACACCTTGATAATGTAGTTCTTTGGAACTCTAAAAAATGGTTAAAGTAGTCGGTTATGATAAAAACTCTACACCTTGTTAAAGTCATTCTTTGGAACTCTACACAGGGTTAAAGTAGTATGTTATGATGGTGCCTTTACACCTTGTTAAATTAGTTTTTTGGAACTCTAGACATGGTTAAAGCAGTATGTTATAATGGAGACTCTACGCCTTGTTAAAGTAGATCTTTGGAACTTTACACATGGTTAAAGTAGTCTGTTATAATGGAGACTCTATACCTTGTTAAGGTAGTTCTTCAGAACTCTACACATGGTTAAAGTAAACTGTAATGCTAAAGGCTCTACACAAAATGTGAAAAAAAAATTTACTTATTTATTGTAATAAAAATTGATAGTGAAATTAGAACACTTCTTCATTAGCTTCACGGTGGGTGACATTTCTGCTGCACTAATGTTAAAATTTTGAAGTGCCGATTAAGAAACAAGCATTGGTTGCTTTGATGACGTTGCAGAAGGTTGCCTTCTATGGTTAAAGTAGCCTGTTATGATGGAGACTCTACACCTTGATAATGTAGTTCTTTGGAACTCTAAAAATGGTTAAAGTAGTCTGTTATGATAAAAACTCTACACCTTGTTAAAGTAATTCTTTGGAACTCTACACATGGTTAAAGTAGTCTGTTATGATGGTGACTTTACACATTGTTAAATTAGCTCTACACCTTGTTTAAGTAATTCTTCGAAACTCTGCAAATGTATAAAGTTGTCTGTTATAATGGAGATTCTACTTCTTGTTAAAGTAGTTTTTCGGAACTCTACACATGGTTAAAGTAGTCTGTGATGCTGGAGACTCTACACCTTGTTAAAGTGGATTTTCGAAACTCTAGACATGGTTAAAGCAGTTTGATTTGAATTTTAAACTTCATACGCGTAAGCATTAGTGAAGGACGTAGGCCACAAGGGGCCAACAGTACTTTACTTCTAAGATATAATGATGCATTATTTGAAGATGTCCCGAATAAAAGTCAGGAAAAACCCAGCGATACATGGCCGAGAGCGTCCATTAGTCAGGTTGGCCGTATTAGCATATCGGTCATCATATGTTTATTTTTAGAATGTCACTCTTCAAATAGGGTAACACAGACACACTCCGGCCTTGCTCAATATTATTCTAGTTATTGTTTAGTTGCTGTCGTTATTAAGAGTATAAACTTTATATTCAAAGTCAATGAATATTAAATTTAACTTCCATTGATAACAGTATGTATTATGCATTTTTTGCGTATTACTATTAATTCTTAAAAAAATAATACTTTGTTGTTGATAAAATGTATGAAACAATTTTAAAGTAAACCGCATGGATTATGTCGCATAGTTTGATCAAGAATATTTTTTGTGCTTCACTTGCAAAGATTATTGTATATACATAGTTACAGTAGTGTAAAACATTGTTGTAATAGTATATTATTGTTTTACTACTCGAGATATGTACTATACCTTTATGTATACGCATCTTACTCAAAAAATGATACTTTTCGAGATATTGATTTTTAAACGTTCAAATGAGTCAATACCGTTATTCCACCTATTCTTTTTAATTTATATATTTCTGATCTTCCTTCTTTACAATGTCGAAAATTCGTCTACGCCGATGATATGGCAATTTCATTATAACATTTGGAGTTTTTTAAATTGAACGAAAACTATTTGATGATTTGACTATTATAGAAAATTATTTCACAAAATGGCGATTATGCCCCAAACTTAAAAATACAAAGGTTTTCGGTTTTCATTTAAGTAATAGAAAAAAGTTGAAATTTTAATGTTATCTTTAATAATACAAAGTTAAACTATAATTTTAACCCAGTTTATCTGGGAGTAAGTTTAAATTCGTCTTTAATTTACAAAGAACATTTAGAAAAAGTCAAATAAAAAATAAAAACAAGAAATATCGCCGTTTATAAATTAACTGGAACAACTTGGGGAGCAAATGCAAAGACACTTCGTACAGCTGCATTGGCATTAGTTTATTCTATAGCAGAACATTGTGCTCCTGTCTGGTTGAATAGTTATCATAAAAAAAAATAGATGCCCAGTTGAATTGCACTATGCATATAATTAGTGGAACCATTAAATCTACTCCTCTTGATTAGCTTCCTGTTCTTTGTAATATTACTCCATCGAACATTCGACGAAAAGCTGCGTTAAAACTAGAATAGGAATCACAATACAATATTCAAAATGTACCATACGAATAAATAAATAAATAACCGTCCTTCAGATATTTTAAGTTTTTTAGTTTATTAGTTGAAATATGAAATTCAAATTTTATTCACATTTAGGGCGGTAACGACTCTAACTGCACATACTTTAAAAGTTGAGATCGATTGTACAGGGTATTGAGAAAAAAAATGTCACCTGTATATTTTTCGCTATACCAATGTAGAATTAAATTCTCTACAATTTTGCTATAAATTTTTTTTCCCCAAAACTCACTGTTAGGAGTGAAACTTATTTTTATCGAAAATTATTATCGAAAAATTAAGTAGTCAATGAAATGCAAACGCCAAAAGTTTATTACTGTCACGGTTGTTTTAGTAATTGTCTGATCTATTATAATTTATTGTATTTTTGTATTGTTAGTAATAACGAGTCAGTTTTTTACAGCAGAATTAGTTTATACCACCGTAAAATCGAATGGAAGTTGTTTATTAGCAACTCATAATTATTAAGCTGAATATCCCAAGAGCCCAAGATTCAAAAAACCTATGAGAAAAAAAACTAGGAAACATGTTTGTACTGAAGAGGATATGCAATTTGCCATCGTTATGAGCAGTTAAGAATCTTACTATTTGTATAGTACAAATATCAGATAAAGTTGGAGTTTTGAAGATCCATGCAAATAACCTGTTACAAAAAAACAAATTCCGTCTTTACCGCGTACAACACTATATCAACATCTGACAAGAACAGATTTTGAATGCTGACAAGATTGCTAGGAATTCTTCTCGTATTTGACATTTCCAGTTTATTCAGATATTCTTTTTTCTTATTTAAAATAATCTGTCTAACGATTTTGTTCTAAATTTAATGATTTATTTTATAACTTCGAGTTGTCAATAAAAATGTTTTGAAGAAACATGTATTTTTGATAATAAAACACAAATTTCACTGCTAACGGTTGAGTTTTGGTAGGCAGTTGTATATAGCAAAGTTTTAGAGAATTTAATTCTATATCGATAAGGAAAAATATACAAGGTGTTAAATTTGATTTTATCAAGTTATTCATTATTTTCTATTATAAAATTTGACTTTTCTTTTCTCATATTTTCTATAACCAATTTCAAATTTTAAACCACGGAGAGTTGAGGTCGTTACCACCGTAAGTGTAAATCAAATTTGAGTTTGTTATTTCAAATAATAACTTAAACAATCTGAAATATCTGAAATATGATATTGACCGAAGAAAGTGTTTGAAAATTAATATCTCAAAAAGTATTACTTTTTTCAGTAAGATTCGTAAATATAAAGTTTCCATTCTGAATAAAAATATGTGTTTCTATTTAATAAAATATCAAAGTTGACAAGTGATCCATGAAAGTGGAAATTAAAAATATTTTTAAATTGTAGCCACTGAGGAACCTAAAAGAATGCTCAAAACTGATCTTGAATAAATCTTCTTTTAAAGGCAATATCAAAGGTCCTCGTACTACACGGGCAGGCTGTATTTATAAGAATGTTTTTGCCCTTCTTTTAATAGATTTACTAAGAAAAATACGAAAACGTGAAAAAAAAATTGCGGCACTGAAATTTGAACCCTTAGTTCACCGATTCAAGGTCACCCACCTTAGCAATTGAGCCAGCGGGCCTTTGCTTTTGATTTTTTCTTGATTGGAGGAGTTTGATGAAACAATTGATTTGACGTTAGAATTATTTATTGTGGCGTGTTATTGTGTTTAACATCAGTAATAAAGGTTTTATCCAAAAGTGATTCTGAAGAAGATTAATTCCATAAAAGGACATGTACTAGGCAAGTCGTTGGAATTGACAAGATCCTTCCTGGTAAATTTTGGTAATGACTTAATAGCTCTAAAGCTTTATGGTGGATGGCGGTCTTCGATGGTGGTAGAAAGTTACCCAGACAGCTCTTTGTGCAATCAAATATCCACGGCAAAAAAAATTATAAAATCAATAAATTCTATGGATGACCTACCTTCTCCTCTCACATCTACTAAGCAAAGCAACACAATGTGCCGTAAAATTACTAAATCCTACGAGAAATGCTATTGCTTCAATTTTTGCATCTATGACGCAAAACAACCCAATATTCGCAGACTTTTTTTGAAAAAAAAATGAGTTTTTCTACAACTGACACAATAATATGTAATTAACGTTTCAATAAGTGTGCCAATTTCACGCACGTAAATAAAAATTTTGACGCCTTAAATTTTTATTTATTCTTACAAAATGTGAACAAAAATTTACTTATTTATTGTAATAAAATTGATAGTGAAATACTTCTTTATTAGCTTCACGGTGGGTGACACTTCTGCTGCACTAATTCTAAAATTTTGAAGTGCCGATTAAGACACAAGCATTGGTTGCTTTGATGTCGTTGCAGAATGTTGCCTTCCAATTTGGTCAAAGGTGGACGGCGTGTTCAATATTTTATTTGCAATTTCAATCTTGTTATTTAGGGAGTCTTCAATGTATTCTTCCGCTAAGTAGGAAGACTTTTAACCCCTGTGTCTTTTAATAATCAACAAATCTCTACCAGCATTGGCTAGAAAAGTAGTAGAAGACATTCTGAAGCTTTTAGGATCGTGTTTCTTCAGAAATGCAGCAATGAGACTGGGTATGTCTCCAATTTTATTTATTCCTACGTTTTGAATTACACATCTGCCTTTTGAATACTTCTGGAAGAGAAGCTTGTACTATATGATGGTCTTTTAATATTTTTGTATACTTCAATGTATTCTAACTTTGAAACCGTAAAAGTGCGATTACTGTGAGTTTTGGTATCGCCAACTTTGACAAATAATATGTGCCCCAGATCATCTACGTTATCTATTGCCATGTTTGTCAGTTCCATTCTACCACAAGCGCAGTAGACTCCCAAAATCAGAACCGTTTGCAAACAAATAAACATCATAAGTGTGATGGAAGTTTTTTATAAAGGACTTTGACCTTCTTCAACAAACAATTCGTCTGCTTCAGTCACAAATTTTTTGATGTCATTCTTTGTCAAAATAGCAGATTTTTTTCCACGATAGCCAAGACACTTACTTTTTAAGTACATTTTGGAAACTTCCCAAGATTTATATATTTCTTTTACATTGAACGTGCTCTTCAACAACGATACTTTTTTTCCAGGCACCAGTCTTCAAATGAAGAATATGTTTTTTCATAAACCGATTTCAACTTTGTGGGTAGTAATCTGTCAATTGCTGCCTTCATATTGTGAACCAATTCAACAGGAATCCTTTGGTCGGTCACAACCTCATTCTCATCACTAATACTCATATTTTCAAACGAAATTATACATTGCACGTACAACAAAATTATTTTTCTGGCAATGGAGTCGATTGTTTAAACATATTTTTATGTCTTACGCCAGAAAGTTTGTTGCGATGCTGCTCCTGATGGCAAACGGAGGACCTGATTGCAAGAGAGACGATGTGCCCAGGCAATCTGAGGTTCTGCTGGAAATAGGAGGACAATCTGACTAAAGCTCTAGCACTGAATAACGCTGAATAATTACGATTACTTTTAAAGGTGGTCCGCTGTCCAGATGTTAGGTCGTGAGTAGGATTTCAGGTCTACTAAAACAGGAAACCAAACCAAATAATTAAAGCAACAATCCAGCACCATGGGGGGGGGGGTCAAAAAACCATTCTCATGGGGACAACCAACCCAATCCCAAACGAAAGAAAATTTAAACAAAGTAAACAAAATCCTAGAGACAAAAATACACTTATGTTTCTTTTTTCATTCTTGATTTAACAAATGAAACTCGCTTACCTGAACATGTTGGATGGCTTGAAGAGTGAGTGTGTGCATTTATTATTCCAGTTTAATTAACGGCAAATACTTAAATTTATGCAGATATCTTTCAACGCTACTAAGTAAAATAGGTTAATGACCAATTATAAGCCAAATAAATGCAGAATAAACAGCAGGTCAATTATCGGCACACACGGCTGGTGTCAAAAAAGGATCGTCCAAAGGGGAAACTACAATTGTTAACAATTATTGATAACAAAAATAAAAACAAGTTATTTTCTTCGCGAATGCAAATTGTCTCGCAAAAATCAATTTAATAAAGTTTAAAATCTATAGGCAACTCAAAATTCATAAATAGACAACACATCACAAACGAATAAAAATTTTCAAATTCAAATTTGACATGTAACAAAATGTTTCTTCTCACTTCCTTTAAATACATAATGATTGTTTCTCTTTTTCAAACTTTTTTAACATTGATCAAATAACGGGCGTTTAACGTCTTTTTGTACACAAAGCATTCTTTGATTATCGTTACAGATTTCAGAACTTACTTACTAAACAATTTCACAATTTTAATTAAACGGAAAATATTCTTTACGTACAAATTAAATTATTTTGTTAATTGTATTTATTCGTATAATTAATTAATTAATTATTGTTAATAGAAATATAGATACTGCAATATACAGCGTGTACCAGGATTTATGTTACAAGAGGTGTGCGGAATTAAAAATCTTTGAATTTTAATTTAATCTTTTGTGTCTTGCTTAGTTTGAAACTTTTTTTAGTATACTTTCGAGGTTATAAAATCAGGTACGCATTGACAGTTGAACAAGATCTATTTGTGTTTCAGGTAAAGTACCTTTTTCGTTTACAATACGCTAAAATATTACCAAAAAAGTTGTTCAGAATAACAGGCTACGGCACTATACAACATTTGAGGACGATCTACCTACTTTATTAAATCATTATTTTTGGATTCAATGAAATGTAATTATTTATTCATAAATGTAATAATAATATTAATCTACAATAAATCATTTATTTAATTTAACTGCCACCTTTTTCTGCACACCGTTCTATGCCTGTCATTCTGAACAACTTTTTTAAGTAATATTTCAACATATTTAAAGATTTTTAACAGTTAAAAACAATGTTAAATCACATTATGGGTGATGACGAAAAAAATAATTGTAAATCTGCGTAACAAATTTTAGATAAATTGCTACAGTAATCCATATTTATTTGCATATAAAACCTTTTGAAAGGTATGTTGTATTTTATATTTTATATTATTTTATATTATAGTATTAGTGGCAAAACCGTCGAAAACAAAAACCTATTAATCGTTTTTAGAAAAAATCGAATAATCGAAAAATCCATTAACCGTTGCTTCTCCAAAATCGTATGTTAAATTCGATTTTTAAAATTTATATAATTGTTATTTTTGTCATGAATTTTTATACACGTGCGTGTATGCTTCTGTACAAGTTATCTTGGCTTTATCGACTCACGTGTTGTTTTAAGCATTAAAACCATAGCTTAGATAGCGCCGTGCACTTTAACGCACACAAGTCTTCACAGTTAACTGTTGGCATTTACTTAGTTTATACTATTTACACGTGTCCATTTTAACACGAGATGTCGCAAGACACACATTTTACTTGTAATAATAAATTATGTTTTTTTTATGAAAATATTAATAAAAATGTCGCATTTGCTGTAGCACCGGAAGTAACCATTAACTTTCTTATTTTAAATAGAAACCCCTATTTCCTATTTGGTTCTATCTAATCCAATTTTGTTAAGTTTTGCAAATTTTAACTACTTAAGCCGTTTCAATTTAATTCCATATCTATTCAGTTTTAAAACGTTTAAAAAAATTTATCCTACCCCTTTGAGCAGCAAACCTCTTAGTATTTTATATAATATATTGTAGTCGTAAATAATAATAGAGGTTTTGAACTTGTTTAATTAATTGAAAAAATATGGTTTGTTACCGCTATTTATCTTACTTTGTAAAAGATTTCCTTTTACAGTTTTTTACAATTGCCAAAACCGCCTTTCTATCCCTACAAAGCAATGACAGTTTTATGTTGACCAGTATTTTTTGAAGAATATACTTAGTTAACAATAAGAAGATTAAAACAGTTAAATCTTAGTTTGTCGGTGCAGCAGATAAAATTTGTCAATGTTATGATTATAGAATATTTTAATATTTTTTTATTGTTTTGTTTAGGGGTTGGTAAAATATTATTGCTTTGTTTGGTAAATTTATTAATTTATATAAACGTGTTAGATAATCCTGCCCAAATTTTGAATACTATAAATAGAGAAGTAACCGTAAGAAATAGCCCCTATAAAACTCATGATGGGCATTTATTTCCTTAAATGATTACCTGAGCCGGCCTTTGCGTAAGGTACCAAAAATCAATCGTTTGGTCGCTTAAAATGATATTTTAAACATTGACTTAACCGATTAATCGATTAACCGGTTAGTCATTTTTGTCGTCACCACTATATATTTTATTTAACAATACAAATGCCTCAAAATATTTGAAGACATTCGGTTTCCTTAATCATTAGCCTGTAAATTTAAATCGAATAAATCATTTTAAGATACTAAATACATAAAACAATTATAATCCAAATTAAATTCTTAACTCACCAGATAGATCTAGTAAAAAATATTACTCGATCTTTTAAAACTCTTCTTAAAGTAAATCCATTATTCTAATTTAATTCGAGATTTGGCAAAATTTTACTCGTAGCCTAATTATGCTTTTCCATTACGCGGATTTTACGTGTCGTCTTGTCTTATTAACGTATTGTTAAGATAACGAAATTTATAACACAGTTGATCTATACAAAATAATTCCCCACTAATAAATGTAAAACCCAAAAACAAATTAAGTTTCGAAAAATATTTATACAATAATTATATTGTCTAGTGAACATAATATAGTACCTACATAAAAACCTAATATTTTCTACTCCATACAGATTTTTTATTTAAAAATGTAATACATACGTCAGTTCTAATATTTTCAATTTTCTGAGGACATAAAAAATTCGTGACACGTACTAATATTACATCAGCATATTTTTGATACTACATAAATTGAATCGTTCGAAATAAAACAGCAATAAAAAAAGTCACAATAATAAAAATTGTAGCATATTATGTAAAAATTTAAAATTTCAATTCTAGTTAATTTAGATCATTTTAAGCTAAATGTTAAAGGGTAAACTTTTATTTAAAAATACCATATTAATTCTAAATATATTTAAATTTAACATGTACAAATTGTGAGTTATTTTTTCAATGTTGTCTTACCTTTTCGTGTTTATTAAATATAATTATACAAATATTTACTAAGTGACAAATATAGTATTAACGTGATAATTTTCAAAATACGACTAGTCGAATTTATTATTCCCTGTTGTGGTTCTTATACACTATACAGGGTGTTTCTTGAAGATTGCATAACGAATAATGAGAACGAAAAAATTGATTCAGCTGAAAACTTATAACTTTATACTAATAATATCCACTTTGTTGTTTTAAATACAATGCCCTAATTAATATTTTTGGTCTCCGCATAAAATTTTACTACCAGGTTTGGCGTACCTATCTCTTTCCATTATCAAGAAAAAAAATTATTTCTGGCGTAAGCAAAGAAAATTTGAATACACTGAAAAATTTATATTTCAACGGTTAGACATGGTATTGGACTATGTTTTCAGTATTAGGCATATTTTCTAGGAAAGGTCCGAGAGTATCGGTAGTTAAGAAAATTAAAATTGTCAAGAAGTCATTTTTTTTAAATTGCAAGTTGTAACACGCACTAGCAACCCCTCGTACACCCGCGCCAAACTGGGTTAGCTAACTGATTAAAGGTATCATACGACAGGCAGCAAAACAGATTGCAAAGCACACTATTAATTCTTCAGAAAAGAAAGAAAGTTGAAAAAAGCAGATAACACAAAAATCATTCAGTTTGAGTATAGGAACATGATATATCAGCGGATATGTAATTAAATTTTGCGTGGAATGAATCGGAGCTGGCTGATACTAGGCTTGTAATTGCCACCAATAAAACTAGTGATCGCAGATTACACTTTTACTTATACAATCCGTCAACAAAAATAGTAACAATATGTACAGATAAATGCACATTTAAATCCCGTCGCAATTGCAGTTAAGTAGGCAATCAGCTGGTCTCCAAGAGATGGCAATTTTTGCCGAAGGTCGGTTTGCGACAAGTATATCTTGCGCCCTTGCATGGGGCGTGGGCGTACTTTGTCGGTTGTTGTATGGTGCGCTTCAGTGCGGGTCGTTTACCCTACTCTGCGCGCGTGCAAGCAGGGTTGCTACTGCAGTGTTGCAGGCTGCCCCTCTGAACCGGATAGGCGTCCCGACGTAAGGTTCAGAACTTTGTTCTCCTTTAGAAGTCTTCCACTCTTCCTCAAAGTCCACAAGAGCTGGATTGCTTCCGGCGCGTCTTTTATTCTTCCTTGGTAGGGCAAGAGTGCTAAAATGTGGTACTTCCCCAAAGGCTTGATTACTCTCTCGCTTGATGCTATTTCGTATGTCGTAGAGAGATCTGGTTTAGAATGCGGTAGAGTCTATTTTGTCGTTGTTTAAACTTCACCTTATCGTTTTCTTAGCAGCGTTGCTAAGAAGGTGAATTTTTATCTACACTTTGACACCTGATTGGAAGGCTGGTGCTTCTCGGCGACCTGAGTCAGTTATTGCTTTGGTTTTCTTCTGAGTCTTTTTGTGTGTTTCTCTCGCTTACCTTAGAGTTTCTATTAATTTCAGTAGGTAAAAAATGATTGAGTGAAAAAATGTGTTTTGTTCGATGATAGCTTTTTGAAATGATGCCTTTGCGTTGCATAGTCCTAACGGCATTCTTCTGAAGCGAAACAGCCCGAATGGAGTCACGAAGGCGGTTTTGTCTTTATCGCACTCGCGTACTGCAATCTTGCAATATTCCGATTAGAGATTAAGCGTGGTGATGACTCTGCCTTAGCCATGTGTAGCAGATAATCCATCCGCGGTAGAGAATAGCGGTCAAGCACTGTCAATTGGTTTAGCTTGCAATAATTTATACACAATAGAGTCTTTTTCTGGATTGGCAGACGCTGAGGGAGCGTGACGACGGGTTGTGCCTTCTCGGTGTCTGTACGGCGCTCGCCGTAAGAGGTGGCTTCTCTGGCCAGGGCAAAGATGTTTCTGTCGCCTTCAAGCAGAGTTTTAAGTTGAGTTTGGACAGGTGGTAAGGCCTCCCCCTTATTTGGGCGTAGTTGTTGGACTTTAACGTATGCTATCAAGATTTCGACCCGGGGTCTTACTTCCTCGGCGAGTGGGGAAAATATGTTGGAACCTGGCAGTTGGGACAATGTCTTTGACGATGCTGGCAAAGGTATGGTATTGCCCTTCAAACAAATACTTGTCATCGTCATCTGTGGCATATTCTTTGTCCGAAAAGGGCATTCATGCGGGTCATTGACTGACGCGGAACAGTAGGATGTCCCGTAGTAGAGAGGGCGGTTCTAAACCGGTTCTAATTTCCAGGGTTGGTGGGGCGTTGAAGTAATAGTGGACCTGTGGTTGGTCCCTAAACCAACATTTGCGAAAGGGTAACTCTAAGATGAAGCCCGCTTTTTCAATAAAATCGACCCTCAGCAGCGTCTTGTTGGGTAAGACGGTCAATTCAGCCATAAATATCTAACGATCCGCACATAAAGAGTATGTTACTACTTACTAGGACTGTAAACAGAACAGAAGATCTAAAAGAATTTAAATGTGACGGTTATCTTCTTAACTAAATATAAAGATGCAAATTTTCAAAAACATCTTGTTTTCTTAAATAAGTATGGTTTTAATTAATAAACAATCATTTTTAAGTCTTGTAATAAATGGTTACAGCTAATAAATATTCTTAAAAGCTAGTTTGCGTGGTTTTCTGTAACCATCGTTTTGAGGGTTTTTTGTAAATACTTTCGATACATAACAACTTGACTTTTTGTTAACAATATATTCAGTGTTAATAATGCTAAAAAATGTGATAAAATAAAAGTATTATATATAAACGTTTTTTTCCTAAAATATATCGGTTGCGATATAGAAAAATGTTAAATGAAATTGTTCAATAAATATATAATTGAAGGTATAATTGTACTCGTATACAGGGTGATTTGCGTAGAGCGTGCATTAAAAGTTTTTTAATCTATGAGTTATCAGAATGTAAGCTTGACGTCTCCACGTAAAATAGTAGAAGGATTCAAAAATTATTTCTCAAGCGTTTTTTTTTTAAATAATACTGCTAGTAGTACATATAAAACGCCATTTTCAGATAGTTCTTCTGTTATACGAAACGTCTCTGCCAGAGAGGATGATTTCTACATTGCGATAAAAAATTTAAAATTTAATATGTGTGTCCCAACCGCTTTTATTGTTGTTTAATAAATCTTTAAATACAGGTGTTTTTCCAGATATTTGGAAACTTTCAGGAATATGTTTTAAAAAAGGTGATCCTGCTTGGATATGTATGTATCAAATTATTTAGATATACGTGGTCAGGTTGATGTTGTGTATATGGATATGTCTAAAGCTTTTTGACAAGATAACACACAGTAGACTACTTTCTAAGCTAAATTCTCTTGGTTGCTCGGTAAAAACCTCTAAACTTTTTCAAGTCGTACTTTAGTAATAGGCAGCATGTATAATGGTTTTAAATTAACTGCATTTGTATCAATCGTGTAGCGTTCCTCAAGATTCTAACTTGGGACCGCTTTTGTTTTTAGTATACATTAATGGCATCTCTAACTGCATTAATAATAGCAAGTTTCTTTTATACGTTAATGATATAAAACTCTATAGAAGCATAAATACTACCCAGGATTGCAGCTTATTGCTGCAAGGTGGGTAAATAATTGATTGGAATATGTCAAAATGTAATGTAATGTCTTCCTCAAAATGTTATAATGTACTGCAGTTGTCCTATATAATCAATAGTATTACACTAGATAAATTGGAGACAGTGAAAGATCTAAGCATCATATTTGATCATAAACTTAACTTCAATCTCCATATTAACTCTATTGTTTGAACATCATTAAAATGGCTTGGGTTTCTAATACGTAATACACGCCGGTTTACTAGTATCGTTACACTTAGAAATTTATACTTTTCGTTAATACGATCTCGTCTTGAGTACTGCTGTTCTGTTTGGTTTCCTGTCTTTAACTGTTAATATTCCTATCTTGAGAGTGTGCAGAGACGTTTTGCAAAATATTTGTATTTAAAGGTGCACTCTGTTTATCCATCTCATGGAATCGATCAAAGTTTTTTAATAGCCAGTTCAGTTTTGATATACTCGTTGCCAGAAGAATAGATCTGACTTAATATTTATTGGTAGACGGGTCATGAATTTAATTGACAGCTCATATTTATTATCATGCATACAATCAGTGTATACCAGAAACAAACCCACTTTTCACTTACTACTATCAAAACAAACGTTGGTGCTAATGCGCCTATAACCAGGATGATGCGAAATTTCAACAGAATTGTTAACGATTTTAATTTATCTTCTCTATCATTCTGTAAATGTATTAACGCAATTGGCCAAACAAGATTTAACCAGTAGTTTTGTAATTTTTTTATTCAATTCTTTTGTACTATTATTATTTTGTTTTATGATACATTATTTGTAATTTATCCTGTAATTGGGGATTAATTTTCCTGTTGGGCAATAAAGGATTATTATTAACCTTAATTGCGACAGAGCACCAGGTCCCTTACGGTGTCAATGTACTGAAATAACGATGAAAACGGCAAATAAAATAAAATTAGGTTTAAAACGGCAAAATAACAACATTACAAGTTCTAGGACGATGGATAAGAAGGTGGTTCTCGAACGACGGGAAAGAATATTAATTGAAGACGACGGAGAATAATGTGGTCTTTCTTTTCCTTTGAGGCCTATTTATACCCGCATCAAGGTTACCTTTTCGGTTCGTGAAAGCGGGGCCATTGACATCACTATTTCTTTGTATCGAGTAAGTGAAATTGTTCTTCATTTGGGATCACATCTATCATCGTAACAAGTTGTATTATGAAAGAGTAGGATACGCGGGAGAAGAAGTGAAAAAAAAAAGAAATGAAGAAGAAAAATTAAGGGAGGAAATAGTACAAAGGGATAAAGACACATAAACCCAAGTAAGAAGAACAAGGATAAGGGAAGGAAGGTACAACTGGAGATATGGAGATATAATAACGTAGAGTGTGCCTATGTATGTATTTGGGGAGAGAAATATAAAAGGAAAGATAAGGATGGGCAGATTCCGCTGTAGAAATAAAGAAAATGAAAATAGATATTAGTTGGAGGATGGAAAGAGGTTGTGTATATTATGTGGAGAGACGTGGGAGAACCCCTGGAGCACATAATGAGAAGATGTGTAGGGCTAAGGGGAAGAAGAAAGATGAAGAAGAAAGATTCTGCATGAAAGTGGTGAGAGACTAGAGTGAATGAAAAGGTGATAGAGAGAAGGAGGGACTAGAGAAATATAAGAAACGAAGAAGAAAAAAATGATGTGATTTATTTAATTATCATGTATTTATGTAAGGTGGAAGAAAATAGGGAGATGATTTTTCAATTTTTAAAAAAACAAATAAAGTACATAGTAGTAGTAGTAGTAGTACCAGAGTTATAAACAATTGAGTAATGGTAATGGTTTTTATTTTAATGGTTTAAATTTAGACCTCCGAATAGGTTGGAAACTTTGTGTTTAAAAAAGATTGGTTGTAGACTCTTATCTTCAATATGCTATTGTAATTTAATATAATAAGTTAAAAATATTATAGAAAACTGAATCTTTGCGAAAGGAAGAATTTATTGATGTTACGTAACCGTAGTGGAATAAACTTTATTAGATTCTTAACGAAATGCGTAAAATTGTTAAGATAATTTAGATAATAAAGTTTTAACAGCATTCGGATAATTTAGTAAACGTTGTAAAAAACTAACTGTAGTATCATTAATTTTTTTTTCAATATATTATTGAAAGGAAACATAAAGTTTAATAATTTAAATGTAGACAATAATCTTTTAAAAGTTATATTTATAAATTTCATCTGAATGTATGTATAGATAGACATATATTAATTAGCTTTTAAATAATTTACCTAATTTAGCACATTTCAATGCATAAAAACAAATTCAACTTTTAAATTGGTTGAGTTAACCAAACCCACAGAAAGTGTTTACATATTTATATATTTATATATTTATGAAAACATAAATGATATTCGGGCATTGTTTCATTTTTTTTTTTTTATTTGTTTTAGTGGAGAACCAGTGTTATTTCCAATAAATTTAATTTATTACCATTCGAAAACTTCAATTTTAGGAACCCTACACATTTATCACTTTTTTGGAAGTGTTTTCTATGTTACTTAAAATGTACTGCTGTAATAATTAATTTATCTTGTTTGTTGTTCTTTAAAACTTTTTTTTAAATTTAATTGTATCCACGCTCACACCCGCCTTTCAAAATTATTACGAAACAGCTTCAATAAGAAAATATTTGAGATAAAATTGCACTCCAACAAATAATGCAATGATTTATGAAAACAATATTCTGCTAAAGAGTTTTTGATTATTAATTGCAATTTTCTACTAATCTTTAAAAGCTGCATAACTTATAAACTTCGTATTGTAAAGATGCAGAAAATTAACCTAAAAAAATGAATGAGTATTGAATAATATTTGTACTGTAAATAAAATAGCTAGAAAAATTTGTAGATATTTTTTAACGTGATTTTTATAAAACGTTTTAGATCATCTATATGTTATTTCAGAAATGATACAATAAGTTGTCTAGAAACAAAGCTAAAACTTTTGGTACAAATTTACGTAAAGTTTGAAAAGTTATTAATAACACTGCACAACAGCATTTTTGATGGTTGGGTTATGTTACATGATATTAGTCCAATCCCTTTATGACGATTTTAATTCCGTGATTGAAATTTCTGTATCAGCTGTAGTTAAAAAAATATGACACAGGTTTTCTTATATCATATGTCCCAGGGAGAACGCAACATAGGATTTTTATTAAGGCAAAATATAGAACGGATCTACTTGTGCTATGATATTTTTCACCATCGCGATACGACGTGCGTTGTAAGTGTCAGTTGAAGTAAGAAAGAAAGAGAGCGGTTTGTGTGTGTGACGATTGTCATGTTTACCACAACTGTAATATTTCTTTTGACATTTCTCAACCTAAAAATTTATTATTTTGTTTTTTGCAAAAATTGTAATTGTTTAGTCGCTTTGATGTGATCGCTTCTCAAGTAAGTACAACTAATTCTTTTACTTAATTACGCATAATTATTTTCTTAAATTAATTTTAGGTTATAAACAAAAAGTACATTGTAGTCCTTAGTATTATAAAGAATATTAAGCTGATTTAAGATGCAGTTATATCAATATGATTAAAAGTGCCTATGGTTTCATTTTTATACAGTATGTTAAGAACTTCACGATATAAGACCAATCAATACTTGTGTAAAACACGATAAAGGAAGAACCAAGAGACCACAGTTCCATAGGCAAAGAATATTATTATTTTAGTACCTACCTAAAAAGTGATTTAACTTAGAATATTATTTGCAAGAGTCGTACAAGCTAAATGTAGGTAAACAAAATGTTGTGATTATTTGAGAATGCCAAATAGTTAACAGCTTTGAATGTTTGAACCTCGGTTTGAACTCACAAAAAATATAAGGTTTGTATTTTAAATTATTTTCTTTGTTTCATATTCTAAATTTCAGATCATAAATTTAAATCTCTGCAAATGCACACATGAGATCTATGCACACAATCGCCAAACCTTTGTAAAATAAATTTAAATTATGTTTATTAATAAAATTGATTTTCTTTGAAAGTCGTGTAAAATTGTTTTTTGTGATTTTTTGGTGGTCCTGAAAATGACCCTTTGGTTTTTGGGTAGGTATGCAGAAGTAAAAGCTGCATTTTATTTAAGCCAGCAACTGCTTATATTAAATGCTCGAACTGCTGTCCATTTACTACTAAACAATGTCCTAATCCATTATAAAAATTGCGTTGCACATTAGAGATTACGTTTGCCGGAACATTAAAGCAAACTTCTACAATTCTGTCCTTTAATGACTCGACAGTGATGTGTGGTCGATCTGAATACACTATAGAGGCAATGTATGACCATAAGAAAAAGTCATTAGGAGACAAATCTAGTGATCTCGGTCGCCAAGCAATTTCACCACCTCTTCCAATCCAAGTTCTGGGCAACGCATCATTTAAGAGGCCTTTTACCAGATTAGCACTATGAGCTGGACACCCATCGTGCTGATACCAAACAACAGTATCCTCTTTAGCAACTTCGTGCAATGCTGGTAGCACATGCTCAATTAATAGGTCACGGTACTTAACAGCAGTAAGTGTACCCTCAATAAAAAAAGGACCTATTACGGTATTGGAAAATATCCCAGCCCAAACATTTACTGATTGGGGATATTGGGTGTGAGCTGGTATAAACAGATGAGGGTTTTCTGTGCTCCAAAAACGGTAATTTTGAATGTTTGGTGTTCCATTTAATGTAAAAGTGCATTCATCAGTAAAACACAGATTTTTAATAAAGTTATCGTCATTATTAGATTTTTCCATTAAAATTTCACAAAATTCTTGTCTTTTTAGCATCCGTTCTGAAAAGCTCTTGATGTTGAGAATAATGGTAGGACTTATACTTGTGTTTCTTTAGTATTCTATGTACACGACTTTTACTTAGACCGCAGTCAACACTTAGTTGTCGAACACTTATGATCGGATTATGCTGAACTGCTGCTAGTACATCAATCTCGTCGTTGTTGTTGTTAAGCCTGTCAAGCTGCACCAGCTTTGGCTGCTTGTGAACACTGCCAGTATTTTCAAAGGTTTGAAATACTCGCATGACTGTACTAGCACTTGGAATCGGTCGATCTTGAAAAAGTGCAGCAAATAATGCTGAACAGTTTCTATAGCTTTCACCACTGCATACCCATTTAACCATTTGAACTTTTTCAGTAGTTGTATACACACTCATTATTGCAGAAAGTTATAAAAGTAGCGCTAATAATTCAAATTTAAGTTGGTTACTGCAACTTCAGAGCAATCAAAATGACACATACCGACGTCGCATTGGTTGAAAATTTTAAAGCACTAGTAGATCCATTCTATGTTTTGCCTTAATAAAGGTCCTATGTTGCGTTTTCCGTGGGACACACGGTATGATTTTTTTGCTAAAACTGAAAGCAGAGAGCTATTTTGAATGCTCCAACAATAGTCAGCCATCATGTGTGCGTTCCAGTAGCCTTGATAGCGTTTCTCCATGATACGAAGATCCTGGTGAAATCGCTTACCCTGTTCTTTAGCTAGGTCCCTAGGTTGGCGGGAAAAGGGTCCAGTTGGTTGTGAAGAAAGTGTAACTGGATGCTCATGTTAAATCCAAGCCTTTGAAAATGACCAAACAGTTATTCGACGTGCTGAGAAAATTCAGAACTTTTGTCATTTCCCAAAAAAATTTGAACATGCCAAACAAACTCATTCCATGCCGTTTTCTCTAACTCAGTCATAGAGTCCGTAAAATTTGATTCTTTTAATGATCTTATTTGTGGCCCGTCAAAAATTCTGGCTTTTGTCTTTTCTGCACTCAGTTTTAGAAATTTTTTTGATAGGAAAAGGAAATTTCAATTTTTGTTAATCCAATGTTGAGCTAAAAGCTCTACTGTCCTACAAGCAAAAAAAAACAGGGATATTTTGTATAACCATTTTGTTGGCCTAAAAGTAAATAAACCATTTTTAAATCAACACATATGAGTCAATTGTGTTCCACACATTTAATTTTCTCTAAAACCAGAGCCATAGCATTTTTTATCTTTGGGGAATGAGTAATAGGCCACGACCTGAATTTATTCCCATTGTGCAAGGGAACACATTTTAGACTACGTTTTTAGATGAGTCTATGAATAGACGCCAGTCAAGTCACTAGAAACGTAATTTTGAAGTCCCATTGCAGCCATTAATCCAGGTACATCTTTACAAAATACGAAATCATTTTCTTCCGCAAAGTAATTAAGGAGAATTTGTTTTCTGGTGCAGTAATAAGAAATTTTTGTTTCCTTTGTTACTAAGTTTCTTTTGTTTTAGCTTAAAAACCAAAATTTCTGAAGCAGCCTTTGATAGTCCCAGATCTCTGACAAGGTCGTTTAAATCATCTTGGTTGAATAGTTTTGGCGCTTTCAGATCACATTCAAAGTCACTATCACTACTGTCAGTTTTCGCCTCAAAATGCATAGGCTCATCGTGTGAAGCAAAACACGTCTATGTGTCGACCGTATAGAAGGATATTTACATTTAGCTCGATTTTTGCTGTTAATGGCAGTTGTGTTCATCAACAAAAATAACAGTCATCGTGGTGGATCAAGGGTTCAGTCCAGATTATAGCGGTTTCGTATCTAAAGCCATTCCCTTTCTTATTTGTCCACAAGCGTAGAAACTCAAGGCACGTTTTGCATACCATTTTCGGAATCCAAGGCTTGTCTTTGATTTCCAATGTGTGACCAAAGTAACTTTTGTAAGCCTCAATCGCGAACGCTGTCACATTCAAACGGTATTCTTTAAATATATACTCTCCGTAAATAAAACAAAAATGATTTGGATCATTGACGCAGACTCTTCTTGACGATGCCATATGAAAATATATTAAGAAAGCTTAATATTTTCTTAATTACAAGCAAATTAACACACTAACACAGCAATTTTCTCGTAATTGAAATCAGCGACGTCAAATTAGTAAACATCACGTAATAAAAATCAATCATTAGACAAAAGTGGCCATATTGTTGTGCAGTGTAATTGAACAATTGCTAATAAATTGATTTGTAGTTATTTTGAAATTATAGAATTATTCCTGTACAAACCAATAACATAATCTCACAAAATATAATGGTATAATACCCAAATAGTACCAATCGTCGTATGGGCGTTCTTGGGTCATTACATACACTAGAACTAAAATTAAGAAACTCTTAGATAAATATCAATAGATTTAATTGTTTCAAGTTTTAATTTATCGCTACAATAAATTAATATTTTCAAGCAGTTCCTCATTCAGTTGATAATTAACTATGTATTTTATTAAAAATTTAAAAATTAAAAAAAAATAAATACGTACTAAATTACTTTCTTATTAATTGTCAAATTAAAAATCTCTGAATTATAAACATTTAAAATATAATAAAAATGTGATAGTGCTTATTCTACCTGCTGTAATTAAAATAGTAAAAATACTAGAAAATAAAATGGTACTGTTGTCAGTGACTGCTAAAATTTAAAGCAGTGGAAACTAGTTCAACTGTTTTCTTTATTTTTTTATTAATAAAGCAGTATTGTTTTCCTCTTTTTATATAATCATAACTAACCCGAACATGAATTTTTTGCAATCAAATAAAATAGTAGGTCATAATATATTGGGTTTTTATTACGAATTTAAATAATTGCTGTGTTATTTATTTAAAATTTTTATGTTAACTAGAAAACATTGTTTAGGTTTTACATTAATAATTTATTAAATGCCAGTCGAAACGTTGGCTTAACTGCATCTACTGTGTATGCCTGAAATTTCTTTCAAAACACTTCTATAATAAAATCATGTTGAGAATAATTGAAAATCATATTCATTCCTAAGGAGTTACTAACCAAACATGAATCGTCACCATCAAATATGGCTAATATTGATGGAAATCCCATTTCACATTTTCACTTATCTATATTTATCTTAAATTGTAAAATTTTTTGGCGTATTAGAAAGCTAATTGTTTGCTTATTTAAGAATAATAATAATATCTTTATTCAACTATTTTTTTTTGTTAAACAAAATAAACAAAACAATTGAATCGCAAGGCGAGGTTTAGCATTGCTGTTCTTACACCTAACCTTGATTATTTTTGAGAAGTAAAAAGAAACTTTAGCATAACACATATTTAGATATAACAATTACATATAAACACAATATAAAACTCAAATTATTCATTTATTCATAAATTGTAAGATGTTACGTTTGGGTAGACAATAAAAATGTTTTGTATGCAGTTTTAAACGAATTTGACGATAACACTTTCCAATCAGGCGTTAAATGGTTAATTATATATGCCACTTGCTAAGTGAAGGACGACTTGAATTTTTCTGTTCTATGTTTTGGGATAGTAATAAGTGATTTCGATCGGAGAACAGAACTGTGAACAATGGATCGAAAATGAATTTTATTATACAAATAACTAGGACATTTACTACTAACAATCTTAAAAAACATGTACGTGGTGTGCAACAATCGTCTGTTGTGAGTCGTCAGCCACCCAGTATCTTTTAGCTTATGAGATACTTTATCGTATTTTCTTACCCCATAAATATATCTCAGACAAGATCTCTGAACTTGTTGTAAGCGGTACTTGTCCTTAGCAATCAGGCACGGGCCATAGACAACATCACAATAATTAAGGTTAGATAGAACTAAAGAATTGCACAAATGTGTTTTAATCGTAATATTGAGATGATGTCGAAAGGGATATAATGACCTGAGTGCCGCATAAGACTTTTTCAAAATTTGCACCACATGCTCAGAAAAACGTTAATCTTTATCAATTGTTAACCCTAAATTTTTAACAGTATCTACAGAAGTGATCCGCTCCCCGCCCACACACACAGATATATCTTGCAACACCATGTTCCGCAAACGACCTGGACCGACCAAATCACATTAGTTTTGGCAGCGTTTATGATACCTCTACAATTCTTTTTAGATCTACATTCACACAACCACAAGCAAGGTTTGAATTACTTGAATCAAAAGAAAAGTATATCTGTGTATCATCAGCGTATTAATGTAACTGACAAAATTTTAACTCTTTACTAAGTCGGATGGTGTAAATAGTAAACAATAACGGGCCTAATACAGACCCCTGTGGCACCCCAGACATCAAATTAAGAGTTAGTGATACTGGCATTGATTGATCAATTTTTACAAACTGCTTTCGACCAAACAAATATATGTATAGCAGTACTATCAAACCCTATATACTTTAGGATGGCAATAAGCGTTTCATGATTTAGTGTATCAAACGCTTTGCTGTAATCGAACAATACAAGTAGCGTTAGCTTATTTTCATCACTAGCTGTAAAGATATCATCTGTAATATTCATCAGAGCTGAAGCACAGCTATAGTTAGGTCGAAAACCTGACTGTGTGCTTGGAAGTATTTCAGCTCGTTCAAGATAAATTTTAATTTGAATACTGACAATTTTTTCTAAAATTTTCGACAGAAAAGATAAAATACTAACCGGACGGAAATTCTAATGATCACTGGGATCACTAGTCTTTGCCAAAGGAACCACAACTGCTACCTTCCAGATGTCCGGAAAACACTTTTTCTAAACAAAAATTGATTATATGTTGAATGTATGGCAATATTTCCGGTAAACATAGTTTAATCATACTAGCGTTTAAATTATCTACACCAACAGCATTTGATTTTATTGAATTAATTGCATGTAATACTACCGTCTCAGAAACTGTATGCAATCTAAAAATTTGGTTTTCTTGTGTTAATAAATTGTTATTTGCATAGAAATCTATAGTTTTTTTTTATATCAACATCAACCTTGAGAACTGAATTGACAAAGAACTCGTTAAATTTTTTAGATTTTTTTAATGATTTAGGAACTTCTACCGTTGGTTTAGAATGAACTTTATAGTTATCTAATTTTTTCCAAAGAGTTTTACTATCCAAATTGCGAAGTTTGTA
Organism: Abscondita cerata; assembly: GCA_030710515.1. Lineage (NCBI taxonomy): Eukaryota > Metazoa > Arthropoda > Insecta > Coleoptera > Lampyridae > Abscondita > Abscondita cerata. The sequence continues at coordinate 380,491 of JALBCR010003036.1, forward strand.
TTCAAAAAATGCCTTTTTTTTGTTTCTTATGACTTGAGTAGTATAATTCCGTAATTGTTTGTAATAATCCCAGTGGGCAGGATTTTTACTTTTTTTGTATCTTTCTAAGGCTTTATTCCTAACATCCATCATCAATTTGGCGTTGGGTGTAATCTAAGGAGCAGGAGGCTTAGTAAACCTAGAACGTATATAAGGAGCATGCTTATCAAAAGTTTGTATTAAAGTATAAATTATTTTATAATTCCCGGTTTTTATTAGTTTATTCTAATTTACTAGAATCCCAGATAAATTTCGTTTTTTCGGAAAAAAATAACAAAAAATATGATAAATACACGCACAAAAAAAAGATTCAAATTGACCACTAACCTACTGCCGTTTACTTTGCTTTTTTAATTACTAAAAATATTTGTATACAAATTAAAAAATATCTCAGTGGTTGTATGAATACATTCATAAGTACCATTGTAATCAAAATAACAAAATGACAGTATTTCTTGGCTAACAAGAAAAATTAAAATAAATAAATAAATAAAAGAGAAGTTCGAAAGTCCTAAAAATCGATTTGCAGGCGACTGTATGCTTGTTTAGGCAATTGTGGTAGCGCCTGTGCTTTTTGGTACATGCTTCAATTTGTAGTGTTTTCTAGAGAGTTTATAATTTGTGGGTCTACTACCCAAAAAATTTATTGAACTAGCATTTTGACAAGCTCGTGATTCTTTCTCACTTTAACTGCTGAAATTTAAAGGATTAGAATGTGTAAATTCTGTATTAGTTGGATAAAACAGAAGAAAAATATCATTAAAATTGAGGGATAAGCACTTGTTTACCGCCATTTTCTCTTCAAATTTACAGATTATCTGTTGGGCATATGGATAGCCATTAACTATTAAATAAAGCAACGAAGCTATAAATCCGGATGTTATTTTTGTGGATGTACTGATCCACCTAAACCTTCTCTAGAGCTCGGTCGTTGTACAACAATTGCTGTTTCCCTTCGCTGCTCATGCAAGATAAGCAGTGATTTCTACATGATTATTTGAGGCAAGCCTAGCTATCCATACCATAGTATCTGTTTCCGTATTCTTTTATCCATTTCTTTGGAAAACTATCTTTCATCTATCCTGGATGCTGCAGCTGTCAACTATCTACAGCTAATCGTCATTGACATATACATATAAACGGGCTAAGTTAACTCTTTTGCATGTTGTTTTCTTATATTACCTGTATATTTGTAGCGTTAATATATCTCTACGCTCCAGTGAATTTACCAACATAATTATTGCGCTTTGTTATTGAATACTTGTGAATTTGAAAGATCTTTTAAAGTTCGTTTAATATGTTTGTTATCGGACAATTTTAAATTTGCTGTTGGGGTGCCGGTGCCCACGTACTTGCTTTTTGATTCAATTTAACGTCATTAATTGCTACACAAATTAGTGTGTGTTCTGGGTTAGTTATTGGTAGATAAGATCGTAAAATTTTTTTAGACGGTGTTTACGTTCTTCTCTAGTGGCGTAGTCGACAATTCGGCAAATGAAAAATCAAGCAGTTTTGCCTATATTAATTGATAACAAATTGTTATATTGAACGTTTACTTGATTAATTTATATTGTGTTTTATCTATTTGTGTATATATCCATATGTTGATGTTATTGAGGCTTAGTCATTTTATAATTATATTCCCAGACAGCACACAATGTCTTAAAGACGTCTGTTTTAGATCCAATTTAGGCCTGAACGCCTAAATACATAAGAGAGGCGTCTTAAAGACACCTGTATCGGAATATCTTTATGACGTACCCGTTCCAACATATTTAAGACATCTGGTAAACGTCTTAATGGAGACTTTCATTGAAAATATGTTTATTATTAAAACAGATTACAATTAAAATATTAACTTTTAATTGACTTAAATAGAACAAGTACCTATACGAAGTTACACAATTGTAGTCATGTAGTAAATGTGAAATAGTACTTGCCTCCACTACATCTCATTAGCCAGTGTTGCCGATTCTCACATAAGTACCAAATTTTAACATAATTTTTAGTCAATTCAGATAAAAAAACCTGTTAATGTAAAGATTCTAACAAACGTTAAAATTGCTGACTCAAACTCTAGCTTGATTTCTATATGCATAAAAAGAGTTTGATATGAAAGTATGAAAATTTTATTAACGTTACCACACGTTACCAAATCTTTTAGACATACTACTGACAACGCTGCTCGAACCCAACCTTTTACATAACCTAATCTAAAGTGTGAGTGTTTTGTGCTAAATAGTACGTCATTACTTTGCGCTTTGTTCCAGCCCTAGATTCTTAGTGTCTTTGAATTTTTATAATAGGTAAGTTGTTCAAACATTTAATCATTAAAATCTAGTATAGAAACTTAATTTAATGCAGGGTAAACTAACCTTATTTATGTTACGTCACTACGTGGTATAATTATACAAAAACGCCCGAATTAAACGAGAAAACGTTAAACTGATCACCATACATAAATAATCTTTCTACCTGGTAGTCGTTTATTTAGTTGACCAACGTTATGTAATAAAAGTAATAGTGATTAAATGAGTGGTATTTTATCAGTTTAATATTTTTTTGTTGATATAAAAGTGCAACTGGATTTTAACTTGTATATATGGTTTGAAGATCACCAGGATATACAAAATAACTTATCTTTGTCCACCCCAAAAACAAGCAAGGATAGAACTTCCAATCTGATTCGTATGTTTGCCCTCCTAAAGCCAAATGAGCGCAACTCACTTTTTATATTTTGATGTTTATACATGTTATCAGAAGCACATAAAGTGCAATAAATTATGACATTATCTAAAAATTTCAGTAAAATGTAAATGGTCAACATGATCGACTAGTGAGATGCATATTTTTGGCTACAGCAGTGTTGTCCTATGTAATAATAAAACTTTACTTTTTAGCTGAATTTTCTTTGGATGAAAATCATTATAAAGAAGAATTACTTTCACCTATTCAGAAAACTAGCAACCAAGAAGGTAACATATTACAAGAGAGTAATGAATCTACACGTTAAATTGTAACTGAAAACACAAAGATATTGCAACGACATTTTGTGTTTTATTTAGATTTGGGTTTTTTTCTCTAATAATTTTCTCATTTTAATATTTATTATGCCGTTATTACATACCTGCCACAAATGCGATTTTATAATATTTGTAGATATTTCGAAGATTCTAAAAAACTTAGTGCAACAAGGGCATATTTTAAGGGGCTTACTTTTAGACACTTTAATGGAAGTCAAAACCTTGCGGAAAGAATTAAATATTAATTAAATAAACAAAACGTCGTCTTCATTTTTAAATAACGAGGAATTGCATTTTCAACAAAGTGGAGGAATTTTTGCAAAATGAGGAAGACTTCAATAATGCAGTAAGTTACGATATTTTGAAAGTTTATTCCTTTATATGTCAAAAAACAAGAACAAATTATGAATGAAATGTAGATCGATTTGATTTTTATTAATAATCCAAAATGTATATTTCATAAGAGATTTGTTACACTTTATGTATGAAGATGTATTATAGGTATAAGGTGCAGGCTAAATTGTAATTTCATTAACTTTATTTTCTTTTCTCAAATTTTAATTTTAAATCTAATTTTTTTTAAAGTGTGGAATTATCTAAACTGAGGGGCTAACCCTTACGATTTTATACGAAGGGTGCTACATTTGCTATTAAGCAATGAACAAGCTTTGAAATATAGCTGGCTGGGGAGGAAAGGCAAGAAGACCTTCCAAAACTGCCTTATAGTGAGACTTGTCTTAAGTAAATGATTTGCTAATAAATTATAAACGTGATTAAAATACAAACTTGTTTTAGAATCTGCAGAAATAACTGTATGAGTAAGGTTTTAAAAAGATACTGAAGTTTCTATTCAAACATGGCTGCGAAGAGCTTCTGATCGGAGAAGTTCTTCCAGAACGGCAAAAAAAATTTTAATTTTCTTACATGTATTATTATTTCTATAAATTATGATTTAATATATTCTGCATAAACTTAAATACTCATGAATCTTAATTATGAGTTTTAATTGAAAGTGGTATTATGTAGGTAAATGACTAAATAATGTCTATGACAGGAGTTTGTAAGATGTCGTTATATAGACGTCTGCAAACGTTGTCTTTTGTAACATCAGGGTTCTATTAGACGTCTTAAAGATGTCTTCCGTACGTCAACAGACATCTTTAAGATGTAATAAATATCTGGGTTGGACATCTTTTGGACATCGTATAGACGTTTCTGTGCTGTCTGGGTTTCTACCATCCTACGTTTTGTTTCTGTGTTTATGAGTTCCTAGTTCCTCTGGAAGATCCCTTCCACGTTCTACTAAATGGCGTCCTTATAAAGTATTTTCAGTGTGAAAGTCTTTGGTCTAACTATTCGTAAGTTAAGCCCAAGACCACTATTGACAACTAGAGCTGCTGGCCAAGTTTCAACACTGATTACTAATTTTTAAGTTTGGTTACAAATAAACCGTAACACGTAGATACACATTTGTAATTTACAAAATAGTCTCCGTTATCACTAATGAACAAATTTTGATTAAAAGGAGGTGATAAAACGTAGGCAATTAAACAATGTCAATGAAATTTCTCGACGATTAAACAGCCTTTTGATGAAATGGCGGCGATGAACTGGCGGCGATAAACCGACGGCACTAAAAGGTCTAATCCCCTATATTCAATGATGTTATATTAGCATCATTTTGCTCGTACAATTCGATGGTGATTTCAAATTCTACAAAAAAATCTACATAACGTCTTGGCATTTTATAAGTCGTGTTTTGAACATTGTTAACAATTGTTCTAAATTATGAGAAAATTAGGTATCTAAAACTACAAATATTTTTTGAACGACTGGATTTCAGCACATTTTGTGTAACTATTTTATTGCGACTATAGATTGTAATAAAGCGTAAAATTTAACTGCTAACTAAAAATTATAAAAATATTTATTTATAGTTAAACTGAAACATTCAAGAAATTAAATGTTCGATAAAATGCAGTAGAAATCAACAACCTGAAAATAAATGAAGAAATCTGTCACCGGATAGATTAAAAGGAGAAGATGAAAAAGTATAGACACCTTGCGAATAGAGGAAAATACATGAAATCCTTCCGGTAAACAAAAACAAAAAAAATACTTAGAAGGTCTTGGAATAATGAAAACAGAAAAACAAAACCAACAAAAATATTATGCTTTGGGTAGAAGAACATAAAGAAATTGGGGGCAACTAAATTTTGAAAGGTTTAAGAATGTGTAAAAGGGTTAAAGAATAATGAAGATCGTTTTTCTATGTTGAGTTTAGATTAGTCTAGTTTTTGCGTGTTAGATAGATATATTTATTTTTTAATTATTATTATTTTATTTAATTTAGTGTAAGTCAACTGTCATATTTAAGTCAAGAAATAAATGTAAACAGTTTTCTGAAAAACTATTTTATAAATTTTACAAGTCACCCGAAAATTTTTTAGATTTAAAAGTCTTATTATTAATAAATTGAATAAAACGGTAAAATAGGAAAAATAAGAAAAATAGTATAAAATAATCGACTAATTTCCAAAACTATTCTTTGGTATTGGTAGCAATATAAAATTAATGCGTTAAAACTTAAAAGTCTAAAAATAGGTAAATATTTTTTTGGTTTTCTGAACTGTAAAGCACATTTTTCAGTTGTTTATACTTGTCTTGAAACTTGACTTTTACACACAATGCGGTAACGTACGGCTACCATGCGGTAAAGTACGGCTGCTATGCGATAAAGTACGGCTACTATGCGGTAAAAAAGTGGCTGATTTGTCTGCTATTTGCGAACGTTTTAAAAATAATTTAAGAAAAAATCCGATAAATTAATTTTAAAAAATGTACTTTACAGCATGCGTGACACGAATGTACAGAATAAGGGCGGATTTAATTTTTTTATTGATGATGATATTGATGGCGCCATCTAAACGTTAGTTAAACAAATGAACTGACCCATATTGGGTGGTGTATGTTAAAATGGTTAAACAGTCAGGCCAACTTAAAATATGTAAAAAATAATTTATTTTTTTTACTTTTTGATGATGATCGTCGGGCAGAAAATATAATACAAATTTCGAATGTAATGTGATTTTCCACACCTTGAAATTTTAGAAAGATGAGAAAGTGTTTTGTCAAGTTTGAGTTCAAATTGAAAAAAGTATAGAATATCAAGTTTAAGCTCACGAAACTGTTCTCTATAACATTATGAGCAAAATTTTTAAGAGAGGAATTTGTTAAGAAATTTTATTATTGACATTAATAAGAATGAAAGCTAGCTTTACATATTATACTTTACAACAGCTACCAATTAAATGAAAAGTAGCAAGTATTGCATGTTGTACATACAAAAAGAAGTCAATCATAATTTTGAATTAAAAACGTATTATAAATTGGGGTTGCTTCGTGGCACTACCTCAGTCGATAGAGCAAATACATTATCTGACATAATGCCGATCAGTAAATGTTTGGTATGTGAGGAAATATTAAAAGAAAAAAGATAAGGAAATTCAATGATGTATGTAAATTACATTTGCATTTGATATGCTTTGGATTATCGGGCAGTGAAGTGCAGTGTTTTATCAATAAAGACCGTCGTCTATCTTATCAGTGCGAAAAATGTGTAAACCAACGTTTAAAAGTATCTGAATCAACTTATCTTAGAACTAAAATCTGAGATTAAAGAATTAAAAAAACAAAATGAAACTACCCTCAAAAGAATGGCGGGAAATGACAGAGAAGAAATCATATATGAAATGAATGAACGACAGCGTCGTGACCAAAATGTAATTTTGTTTAATGTTGAAGAAAGTATCTCCATTGAGGCTGTTATATGTGCTTCCCAAGATTTAGAGAAGTTAAGAACGTTATACAGCAGATAACCGAAATTCCCACTGATAACATTAAATTATATCGCTTAGGTAAAATATCTGGCCTTCAAGGTAAACCGCGGCCGATAAGAATAGTTTAAACTCCACTTACGATGCAAACAAAATTCTTAAAAACAAATATAAACTAAAGGGAAGTCGGTACTCAGTAAATGGTGATCAGACTCCCTTACAAAGAGAATATTTAAGCACATTAAGAGAAGAATTGAAAGAAAGAGTCTCTACTGGAGAGCGAAACATTCCAACAATTGTTCCTCTAAAAAACTGAAATCTCACAACAGAAGCAACAAGTTACTTTGTTATTATCAGAATGTCAGAAGCTTGCGGAACAAAATAGATCAATTCTGCTCATCTGTAAGTATTTGTGAATATGATGTTATGTGCTTTACGGAAACTTGGTTATCTGCTTCACATCAGACAATTACTACATTTATCGTTGTGACCGAAAGTTTGAAAAAGTTGGATTAACGCGAGGGGGTGGTGTTATGATAGCCTTAAAGATATGTATTCAAGTCAAACAGTTAAACCTACAGAACTTATTAAACACAATCATATTATTTGATATTGGCGGATGTAAGTGTATTATATCTTCCTTCACTTTTTATTTAATGGTTCTTAATATTCCTCGCACACCTACTACTGAAAGCTTACAAATTTTATTAGACTACCTTATTGAACTCTACAATTGAAGACCACACGGAAAAAACGATCTAAGTCACTTTTGGCAAGTTTTAAGATAAATCAATTTTAAAGTTTGAAAGTCTCCTTTTATTACACACTGAGGAAAACAAAATGACTATTGGGATTAGTTAATGGTTTATTAACGTTCTGACAAAAATTAAAGCAAATGATATAAGCAAAACCATTTAAAAAAAAAAAACACCTACAAATTTGTAACTACAGAAAAAAAACGGAAAAACGATCAAAGTCCAAACCAAACTTTCGTCTTTTTATTTTTAAGTAACAGAAAGAACCACTGTGACCTCGCTCGTTTGTTATTGGAGGAATAGCATGTAAGAACACTCTTTTTAAAGAGCGTTTTTGCTTTATAGTTCCTGCAAAGAAGGAAAAATATTTGAGTTTTGTCAAAAAAATTTTTATCATTAAATCAAATTCATCATCACTCCTATTGGTATCTATGGTTGGCAACTCTTAGTAATTTTGATGTTCTTCAGCAACGAATTCCTTTAGCTGCTGTAGCTGTAGGTATTTTTTCTTTAGCAACCCAATAGCTTGTTTATATAACAGTTTTGGGGATCCCTTCTAAGTCAAATTGGGCCCAGCAATAATAAAAGATTGCCTCGCTCCGTTATAATTTTTTCTTGTTTCTATTGTTCTTGAGTATTCACGGCTTATACGAACTTCTCTTAGGGGTCTGGTGGAAAATGGGCATTTTTTCTTATAGGTTGGTGCAAGAAAGTCTGTCCAGGCGAAAAACATGTCTTGCTTGCATTATACAACATCAAATGGTCGTGGTTTGCATCTAGCATTTTTAAAAACTTCCACCTATTGCTGTGGAACATCAACTTTACTTTTTTGGTTTATTAGGCCAAAGTCCTTGTCACATTTAAGGTAGGAATGACTTTTTATAGGAAATGTGACAATCACACAGTCAAAGCGCTTTTCTTTATGTATGTATGTATTTATTCAAAAATCTAAAAAGGGTATAATTTTTGTTTTGCCCAGCGCAGGAGTCACAGAAAATTTCTAAATGTCGTCCTTCTGCATCAAAAAAATTAAAACAAAATGGTTCAAAAGGGACACAACATCATCTGACCCCTTTTTAGCAACAGTTTGCGGGTATGTATTAAAACAGACTGCCCTGATGAAAGGATATGAATATTAAAGCCAACGAACGTCAATTGCCTTTTGTAATAGACGTCGTTAGTTGTGATGTTTGGTGTTGGTAAATTTTTAAATAATCTATTGTTATAGCTTTAAAGTTTACTAGTTTTTGGGAATTTAAAAAGTTTCCGCTTCGAGTTTGTGTAATTTGTGTTCAGTTTCAATAGTTCTCAGTTTTTTTTCTATATCAAATTTTTTTTCTTGATAAACACCTAAGTTTTTTAGTTGAGTCTCAAAAGACGACAGTTTGGCTTTAACTTCATCGCAGTAACTACAGGTATCTGATCTAGGATACCCAAATCCAATGTTAAATTTTGTGGTAAAAATTCGTCTGTAAGATTCATAACTTATTTTGTGATCCGGATATTTTGTTTGAAAGAAGAGAAACATTTTTTTAATATTTAGAGTCTCTGGGAAATACAGTATTCTTGACTTTTTAAGACTATAATGGGAGACACGGCTTTTAAATGATCTGATATGTTCCTCAACAAGTTTCACTATTTCTAGACTCATCTTGTTTGGTCGATTTTAATGCCTGCCTATAAATTAAAACTTATACAGATCTAATACCTCTGTAATTATATTTTACACAACCTACCTCTCATATCGTCAATTGAGTTACCTTCTCTTCTAAGGCCACTTTTTATTGTTATTATTCTTCTGTTTGTTATTCCATGTAGACCGATAAAAGCTTGCTGATACACTGACATTTCATGGAATCAATCATTCTCCTCATTTTGAATTCTTATTTTGTAACGAAATGCATTAGATCTCAAATTTGCCATTTCTTCACTCTTTCGTGATCGGCGCCTTTTAATTGGCAGCACAAAAATTAACCCAGCTAAATATCTGTTTTGTGAATTTCTGTTTTTTAATGCATTGAATTTTTTTACAATATTATTCTTTTCGCCGTTGCTTAATTTTTGAAAACATCGATTTTTACAGTTACAAGGATTCCCAGTCTCAAATATATGGTTTCGTACATGTTTCTCAACATCTCTTACACGACCACAAGACTTTCTCTTTCGTGTCTTACTTAAGTAATGCGACAATGGCACAGAGTCACTATCACTGCTAGACATGGCAAAAAATAATATTATTTTAACGCCCGACAAGAAATGCACTGCAAGCTGGAACACGTTTAGAATCACACTGAAAGTTCAATACAAATAAATTCACTACCCCCTTCTTGGATCTGTTATTGGACTTGGATCGGTTATTCGTAGATTGAGAGGACTTAGATCTCTCTTCCATTGTACGCTTATTTTTAAACGCGAATATTAGGGACTTAGATGAGTCTTGCAGTTGTGTACCATGGGCAAAATAACATTCGTCTCTTAAACTAATATTTGACGTCATAATCCTAATTTTCGATATTTTAGACTTAGATCGTTTTTCCCGTGTGGTAATTTTTGTGATTTAACTAATCTTACACAACTTAATAACGTAAATATTTGAAATCATACTGTTTAAAGATATTTATTCTAAAACCAAATGTTTGATTTCGCCATACCAACACCGTTTTGTGGAAAAACGTTCAACAACAACATACTTAACTTGTTTTACGTAATTAATTGCGGAAACATTAAATATCCAAGGTCAAGTTGATGTTGCTTACACAAACTTCTCTAAAGCTTTTGATCGACTTCATCACAGTGTTGTGGTAGAAAAATTACTTAATTACGGTTTTAGCAACAGTTATCTAAATTTATGTATGTCGTACTTACAATATAGACGTTAATTAGTATGAATATACAGCCCCATCGGGTGTACCACAAGGCTCAAACCTTGGACCTCTTCTGTTTGTATTATTTATCAATTATATTTCTGACAATATTTGTTCAAACATATTAATATATGCAGATGACGTAAAACTATTTGTTTCTATTCAATCGCAATCAGACTGTATAACATTACAAAAAGATTTGAACACAATAGCTGATTGGTGCACTACAAATAAATTAACTTTAAATATAGAAAAATGTAAAACACTCACATTCACTCGCAAGATATTACCAATAAATTTTTCATATTCTATTAATGCAATTACTTTACCACGATCCAACTGTATCAAAACCTTGGCATAATATTTGACTCACAACTAACATTTAACAGTCATATAACAGAGCTTGTATCTTCTTGTTATAAACTAATTGGATTTATTCTTCGCAATTGTAGTTCTTTTAAAAAGGTCTCCACCTTTCAAAACTTATATTTAACTTTAATACGTCCTAAACTTGAATATGGAGCCATTATTTGGAATCTGCACTACAATCAATATAATACGAAAATTGAAAATGTTCAAAGAAGGTTTTTAAAATATCTGTGGTATAAGTCATTCGGTGTATTTCCCGTCAGAGGCATTGACCAATCTATCTTATTATACACATTTAACATAACAAGTTACAAATAAAGAAGAATTATTATAGGTCTTACTTTCCTGTACCTAATATTACATAATCAAGTAGACTCTTCCGATATTTTAATGAGACCATGCTTTAGAGTACCCAGACCTTACAACAGGCAAACTAATACGTTTTATCTCCCAGTTGGTCGTACCAATTTTCTTCGAAGATCTCCATTGTTTTTTATCTGCGAGAATTACAATAAAATATGCACTACCACCGACTTCTACACTTAACGAAATCATAAATGCTATCTCTAAAATACATTAACTGTCTATGTTGTACACAATTTAGATTTAAGTTTTTGCTGTTACAATCAGTTAGTTATTTTATGTTATTATTTTATTACTCAGTATTTTATGTTGATATATTTTTTACTACACCTCATAATAGTTTATTGTTACATTTATAATTGTCTTGAAAATAGAATTTCTTTTCTGTTGTACAATAAATACCATTATTATTACTATTAAATAATAAGTACATTTTTGCCAAAATAATAGTAGGATACCGCCTGCGCCGTGTTTTATACCGAAATGAATTTTATCGTATTCGTATTTTATTCGTATTTTTATCTTCTACAACTTTTCTTATTTACAATTACATAGCGTAGGTGGTATCCTACTAGTATTTTTGTCAAAAATATATCTCTATTTACTGCACTATTCAGTAAGCGGGGTGTGTCGTTAGATGATTTGTCTTTGTGAAATGGTAATAAATAAACTGCTACTATTTAATTATATCCATAGATAAGCGTTTATAATGGGTGAACACACGCACAAACAGGCACCCACTTACGTAACTTCTAAGTACGGTGTGGAACAGCCAAATAGAATAAATTCATTGCAACCCCTTCAAATTGGAAGTAGGGGCTTGTGATGCTTCATTTCAAGGGTCTTTTCATTCTTTCTTAAAAACTGCTATAGTTTTAAGTTTAAATACAAAAATTAACAAAGAAAAATAAAAATAGAGCAAAAAGTTTAACACTGACAACTGCTAACAGCTGTTTCAATATGACAAGCCCGTTTGTCAAGCAAAAATTTTACATCAGTAGAAGACATTTCTATTTATGTCTAGAATGTTGCCATATGTTGGAGGAGGCGTGCATTTTAAACATCTGCTGCATTGATTTTCCTACTTAGGAAAAACTAATCTTTTTTTTTTTGTTAATTTCTACAATAAAAATTATAACCATAGTAGTTTTAAAGAGAAAATCAAAAGACCTTTCAAATCAAGTATCACAAGCATTTCAATTTAAAAATTTAAACGTTGCAGCTGTCACTCTAAAGGGGTTAAATTTAAGGATAGCATTTATACGTCGTTATATGTATTTTAGAATTAGAAATTGACGTGTCTCAGAACTATTTTTAAAAATGCATAAAAAAGCTTTTGAATTTATATTATATTTATTAATTAAGTTTAATATTATAAAATATTTAGTTAAAATAATAAACAACTTAATAATAGTAATAATAATTGCAAAAACTTTATAATTCATTTATAGAGAAATGAAAAAGTTAAGCATCTAGAATTACAAACACACTTATTTATAAAGCACCTCATTTTAAAAAAATTAGTGAAAAGAATGATTAAACATCGTAGCTAGTACTGTAACTGTGATTTAGAGTAATATTTCTTGAATAATCTTTATACGTTCATTTTCAGAATTTTATTAATACATTTTACTTTAACAACTTTTTCGACTTTCAAACAATTACTATAAATCTTAGTTATTGTTCAATTATAAATCCAATTAAATTCAATTTTTCAAACGTAATAAAGAACTTTTGAAATTTAAAATTTAATCTTAGCGCATTAGGGCGAAAAAGGCGTCACAAAAGAAAGTTTCAAATGTTGTCACACAATGATATAGATTGTAATCAATGAGTTGACAACAAGAACGAATTTATTTATTAGACTATATAGTTCCAACATACATTTTGCTAGGCCAATTTAACAATTTAATAAATTAACTTTAATTTAATGATTTCTTCCACATCATTATTTATGTAGATTCTACATTTGTTAATAAAATAGGCCGACAGTTTGACGATGCTTATTCATCATGTGAAACATGCAAAATCGTTTTCTGTTTTTTAATTTAATGAAGTGAACTTAATGGAGTCTATCATCAATGTTTCTCTATATTTTAATATGTTTAAAAGAATTTGTTAAGTATTAATTCCGTACAAATACAAATACGAGAAAAAAAATCCAAAGAAATTTATAAATAAAATTGAAGCGATAAATCAACTTAGTGGCGAAGTTAAAAGAAACTGTAGAATAATAGCTTTTATAGTCTATCGAAAAGCGTACATTTTCAGCTTGAAATACCTGAAATGATTGAATTTCGATTAAATTGGTTTTCTTCGGCTACACGAAATGTAAAAGTACGCCGAATATCTTTCATTTTAGTTTTAATGAGTTAAAATTAGCAAATAACTAAATCAAATGCATTAAATATTTTCAGTAACCTACTTTTGATTTATTACGTGTGATTTATGTATGCCAACAGCGTGACAAATCTTCTCGTTGGCCTCGACCTACAGCTTAATCTGACAAAATTGAGATGATTTCATTTTGTGTTTGTGAAAGTCAATTTGCGGTATATGAAGTCCGCTGCAAATTCCAATTGAAATTTAATTTACTCGAAAACTAAAACTAAACAAAAGAAAATTATAATACTCGAAATGAATTAAAGGAGTGTAATGATGAATTAATTAATAGGTTAAGACCAACATTATATTCCACCTATATTATTTTAAAATTTATTATACAGTATACAACAAGTAAACAGCCCTTAAATTTAATATAAGATATCTCATCATATTTTGGGATATGATGAGATATCTTATTTCGACGTTCCACGGTTGAGTTAAACATTCAATTTAAAAACACCTTGGGACCATATGTTATAGGTAATAATACACACAAATAATAATAAAATTATTACTAACGCAATTTTGATAAATAATAAAACTTTGACTTTTTTCTTTAACAAATAGGAACTAAATAAAATTGCCAACACTAACAAAAATGTAATAAAATCGTAAGTAAAGTTGCATAAATTCTCAGCTACATAATTACGCAGTTAAGTCAATCAATATTTTTATTTTAATTTTCATTTAAGTAATACAGGGTCCGACACATCGAGCGTGAATGAAAAGTATATAGAGAACTAATTCGATTCATTTTCTGAAAATAGTGCTGAGCCTGTTTTCGACATCACTGAACTCAGACAAAACATTTTCGTTCATACAGCACTTCCGGTTGTGCCGGAAGTAGCTATAAACTTTCTTATTTTAAATAAAACATGCTATTTTTTATTTTATTTTCAGATTCTACGTAAAATTACTATACCATACCCTAAAAATGACTTTTTTTAGATTATCAATTTAAAAATAAAATAAAATTATGCTGAATTGTTATTGTTCATATCTCAAGGTGCTATCAATATTTTAGTCCTATGCTTAAATTAATGATTAAAAAAACACAGGGTGTCTCATCAATTTGAGCATAGGACATGTTTATTATGTATCGAAAGAGGACAACAAAAGACATTGATTGTGACATAATGTGTCCTATTTGCATTAACCCTTAGACTACTGCGTTCCTTATACCAATGGTAATTACGGGTGGGGTCCTCGAAAGACCCCACCTAAAAACGTATGGTAACATTTGAGTAAGTGTTTATAATTGCAAATTATATTGAATATTAATACATACTACAAATACAAAACAAACTAATAACAGAATTCTTACAAATTACAAAAAAGTATAATATTTTGTCAATTGTTGACGTGATCAATACAACTCGCTGTGGAGACAATATTTTCTTTTCGGTGGTCTTTGCAAACGAAGAACTGACATTGTGAACATCTTATATTTACTTTTTTATCGGATGCTCGTGTACAAAGTCTGCATCGTCCCCGTTTTGCTTGTTGCGATGCCGGTGCAGCTAGTTTCTCTTGAGCGGGTTGAATAGGATTGGTATCCACTCCACAAGCTTCAATAGCTTTGAGAATATATGGATGCTTACGTAATTGTGCTGCGCGGAATTTCATATTTTCGATAGCTAAATCTTTTCCCAAAGTTTTGAGAAAAACCCGCCTTCTGAATGTATTTCCTGATTGCCAATGGGGATTTTTGATTGTAAATATCACAAAAGCATTTAGAGCTGCTGCATCCAAAATCTGCATAAAACCCTAAATGGCCATCTTGCAGTTCGGCGTGCACAACTATATTCGCAAATAAGCTTATCAGCGTTATCTACACCACCTTTGGTATTATTATAATCCACTATCATGGTTGGTTTTGTTGTTCTCCTTCAGTTATTTCGGGATTATCATGTTGAGAGGATAGCACATGAACCATTTTGCCTTTTTGGGTATATATGATACTATAGTAAAGTTTTTCGAAAATGCAAATTTTGACGAGTACTCTGATCGTCCCGTAATTTTCTTCAATTCTTCTGGCGTGTCCGGTTTATTTTTCCTAAGTGTTCCCAACAAAGTTATATTTTTTGTTAATAAAAACTCCGCTAAAGGCACTGACGTAAAAATTATCCGTAGTTACCCCACGTCCAGTGTTGTAAAGTGGTTCAATGAGATCTTTCACCACACGCATTCCTTGATCCTTCTCTGGTCGATTACCAGCAAGTTTTCCTGTATAAATTTGCAAATTATATAAGTAACTTGTTTTACGTCAGCTGCTGCCCAAATTTTTATGCCGTATTTTGCTGGCTTGGATTTCATATATTGACGGAAAGGACATTTACCACGAAATCCTACCAGTTGTTCATCGACAGTTATTGTGTCATGGGGAATATAAGAATTTCTGCAAGTTTTGACAAAATCATCCCATAATTCACGAATAGCGGCTAATTTATCTGTTGCCCTTCTCTCTTCCCTAGTTATTTTATCATCAAAACGCAAAAATGTGCGAATTGCAACGAATCTGTCACGCGACATTGAAGCAGTAAAAATTGCTCTTCGAATCGATTCATCCGTTGTCCACATTTCAGTAGTATTTTCTTTACTACAACGCAAAGCACCCGCGGAAATCAATATACCGACAAAAGCATTCAATTCTTTCTCAGTCAGCTGCTCCCATATTTTTTATTATTGGGATGTTCTTTATTATACGCGTTGTAAACTCGACAGGCTTCTTCGTTGGTATACAAACATATATTTTCTTTCATTTTTTCGTTACAAAGAGGTTGAAGGTATCGAAAATAGTTGTTGCAGCAGCTGCATATTGGGTTAGTCCGGGAACTTCAGTCACAATATTGCGGATTCGTCGGCGGCCGTGGGTGAAATTATTTGTTTGCCATAATTTCCTGACTTTGCTTTATATTGGCCACTCTTAGGTTTTTGCTTTTGTTCAGCATCAGCATCTTCATCGTCTATTTCGTCAACATTTTGGGCTACAACTTGAATATAATCTTCAGCCTCTTCTTCCACTAATTCAAGGTTGTCTTCTACCTCTGATACATTTACTGCAACATCAAAATGATTGGGATCATCGATGCTGTCACTCTCATCGGACATATCACTTTCTAAACCACCTTTCTCAGTTATTAATCTAATCTCTTCTTCAAGCTCCTTGTCAGTGAGCGGACGATATCTTTGATATTTGGAGTTTGACTTCGACATCTCTGTTATCTACAGAAAGAGCGAAGTAACACAAACAAAATACAAAAATTACACTCGGAGTATTTACAGTACAAAATACTCATAAAACTTACTCGATATAGTATCGTTGTGCAAGTCCAAGTAACCAAGAATACAGCAATATTCACAAACAAACAAACAAAAAAGCGTTGCTGTGTCTTGCAACTACGGCATAAAACTGTTGTCTCTGCTCGAGTCTAGAATAAACAATGAGACGGGGGTGAAAAACGACATCGGACGTCGGAAGTGGGGAAACACGTAACAACAATATCTGTGCATCCCTCGTCATTATTTTCTCTTACTACTCAATTCAACAGTGTATTTTGAGATAATACATACGGGTTCAGATAAATGTATAGACAAGTTATAACACCAAATTTAGTTGCAAAAAAATCGTCGTAAAATACATAAAAACTGACATCTATCTTTTGGTTTGTAGAAATATATGGAATACATTAACAACGGCATGGGGTCCTTGGAGACCCCACGCGCCGATTTTGTTCAACAAAGGTACGCAGATATTAAAAACAAAAAAATAAATATATCGTGCTATGTATAATTGTCAAAGTGACAATTACACAGAAGAAAAAGTTTATTATAAAAATACCAAAAGAGATGTTCAAGAAAAACAAATCCTGGGGTCTCTTGAAGACCCCACTCAGTAGTCTAAGGGTTAAGCAAGTTTTTGAGGTTGTTCATATTGTCACGAGCATTTTCATCACCCTGTACATACAATTCGACTTTCCATTCATATGTGAGTTACTGTAACATATCGACAATTGCCACAACAAATTAGGAACTAAAATATTGATATCATCTTGAGATATGAACGATAACAATTCAGAAGAATTTATATTTAAAAAAATCGATATAACTAAAAAACCAGTAATTTTTTGGGTATGGTGTAGTAATTAGACTACTCCTTAAATTTTACGTAAAATCTGAAAATAAAATAAAAAAATAGCATGTTCCATTTGAAATAAGAATGAGAAATAAGAAAAGTCTAAACAAAAATATTTTGTTTGAGTTTAGTGATGTCGAAAACAAGCGCAGCACTATTTTCAGAAAATAAATCAAACTAGTTCTTTATACACTTTTAATGCACGCTCGATGTGCCGGACCCTGTAGAGAAAAAAGGTAGAAAACTTAATGTTATCTTTAATAACACAAAATTAAACCATAATTTTAACTCCAGTTTATTTAGGATACGGTTTTAATTTACAAATATCATTTAGAAAAGTTCAAACAAGAAATGAAAACAAGAAATAATGTCATTCGAAAATTACCTGGAACTACTTGGGGAGCAGATGCAAAGACACTTCGTACAGCTGCATTGGCATTAGTTTATTCTACAGCAGAATATTGTGTTCCTGTCTGGTTATCATACAAAAAAAATAGATGCCCAGTTAGATTGCACTATGCGTATAATTAGTAGAACTATTAAATCTACTCTTCTCGATTGGCTTCCTGTTCTTTGTAATATTACTTCATCAAACATTAGACGAAAAGCTGCGTTAAAACGAGAATGCGATATATGCCAACTTAACAAAAACTTACCAATTTAAAATCACATTGACAACCCTCCTGCTAAAAGACCTAAATCTCGAAATCCTATATGGTTGCAAGACTACTAAGTACGGCTTTTTCTGAAGTTGAGGAGTGAAAAAAATTATGGTCTGAAGTTGATGTTTTCAATTATCATCTCATTGATGATCCAACAATAGACGTCCTGGGTTGTGATCAAAAAAAAAAATTTGGTTAAAAGCAAATCGCATAAGAACAGGCCATTTAAAATGTAACTCTATGTTGTTTAAATAGGGTGCGATTTCTAATCCAAATTGTGACTGACAAATCTGAAGGACATCTAAAGTTTAGCAATATTTTGTATTCTTGTCTACTACTACTATTTCTTTCGTCATTGTCGTAACTGGCGCTTAGACCTGTCCATTATATGCCATGCAATGGCTATGCTGTTATATTTTATGTTCTTATTTACCTTTTATAATGTTTACACACTTAATTAATGTTATTACTTACAGGGTGTTTCTAAATTGTTCCGAAATATTCAACAGCGTAATTTTTCAGCAAAAATTAAAGGGAAACTTTCATATAAAGTTTTGTTCAAAACCACTTTTCCTCCAAGTTACAGCCCCTATAAGTTAGGGGAAAAACAGTTTTTATTTAATATGTCCACTATGGAAGAAGTTAGAAGAATGAAATTTGGCAGATAATTGATGCTAATAAAGTGACATTTTTTGGCGGTTTTTGTAACCTTGCAAAGTTTATACAAGGGAGTGAAAAAATTAACCCTTATAATATTTTACCTCAGAACTTTTTAATACGTGTACATTTTCCTACTTAAAAATTTTATTTAAAAAGACTTTTTTATGTCTTTGCTATTTTTCGTAAAATTCTTAGTTTGAACACAAAAAATAAAACATTACTCATTCTTTTTCACATACATTCAGAGGGGTTATCGTTTGTTTAAAAAAATGAAGTAGGCCGGTGTCAAATGATGTCATAACGATAAACAGTTTTATTGTCCTGGCTTTTTGGAGAGTTTTGTAAGTACTTAAAACAGTCTGCAGAACTAAATAATGGCATTTCTATTTAGTCAAAAAATTAGGAAATATCAGAATAATAAATTGAATAATAATTATTGTACTACTAATTACTATTAACGAACAACAAAAACAAACTAATTAAGAATGGTAACAAAATATTAATAACAAAATTCACAATAAATGTTGAAAACGACGCCCCTCAGATAAAACGCACGCTTATACTCTTCGTCTCGTTGAATTCCGTATTCTTTGAAATAATCCGGGGGTATTTCTAATAGTCTCACATGATTCGATGACATGATCCCTTCAATCATTGATATCTTTAATGGGAGTTGAATAAACTAGCATTTTAAGAAAACCCCAAATGCAAAAATCCAACGGATTCAATTCTGGAAATCGAGCAGGCCAGTTCTGAGGGCCTCCTCGCCCTATCCAACGATTCTTGCCTAATTTGTAGGGGAACATCTTCAAGAAGAGTAGGTAACATTTCTTCGAGGAAATGGCTGTATTCGTTTCCATTTAATATTATTGGTAGAAAATATGGTCCAATTAAATAATCATCAATGACACCAAGCCACACATTTAATGAAAGTTGGTGTTGAAAATTAGATTCAACAATTTCGTGTGGGTTTTCTTTGGCCCATATGTGATTATTATGAAAATTTTAGATAGATTCTCGGGAAAAGTTTGCATTGACAAAAAATTAAACAAGGTAGAAAATCTCTAGGTAAGAGCGCTTGAACTCGTTGGATATGGTAGGGATATAACATTTGTTCTTTCAAAATTTTAAATATTGTGGAATTACTCACATTTAACTGCCGGGAAATTTTTCTCGTACTTGTTTCGGGTGATTCTTCTATTAAATTAAGAACAGCCTTTTCTAATGCAAGTTCTTACCTTTCGAGGACGTTCGCAATCGACAGTACTTCTTGAAAAGATTCTTTCTTCTCGAAGACGTTGATGAATACGCGCGAATAAACTATGATGGGGTAATGTTTGTTGTGGATATAATTCAGCGTAAAGCCTCTAAGCTTTTAAAAAATTTCCATTAGCACGGCCATATACGAAATGCATATCTGCCATTTCTGCGTTTGTATAGTTTGCCATTTTATTTCAGTTTTCGAAAGTTTACAAAATGTCACGAAGAAAACTAGGACAATAAACCTAGACAAATATTTGAAATTATGACATTATTTGACACCGGCCTACTTTATTTTTTTAAACAAACGATAACCCCTCCAATGTGTGCCAAAAAAAAAATGAGTAATGTTTTATTTTTTTGTGATCAAACTAAGAACTTTACGAAAAATAGCCAAGACTTAAAACAGTTACAATTTGAATCCGTCTTTTTAAATAAAATTTCTAAGTAAGAAAATGTAGACGCATTAAAAAGTTCTGAGGTAAAATATTATAAGAGTTAATTTTCTCACCCTCAAACTTTGCAGGGTTACAAAAACAGACAAAAAATGTCACTTTATTAGAATCAATTATCTGTCAAATTTCATTCTTCTAACTTTTTCCATAGAGGACATATTAAATAAAAACTGTTTTTTGCCCCTAACTTTAAGGGGCTGTAACTTGGAGGGAAAGTGGTTTTGAACAAACTTTATATAAAAGTCCCCCTTAATTTTTGCTGAAAAATTACCGAATATTTCGCATCAATTTAAAAACACCTTGTATAAATACCAAGGTGGGTAAAGGTTGGCATGTTTAGGTTTTAGTAATTTTCCTGTATTGTTCTTGGATTAAAAGATTTTTTGTTTTATACTATTTATTTTAAATTACTTGTAATTGCTCCCATCTTTACTTGAGCAGAGCGTGGACTGTACTACTCTCAGATACATCTCCGTATTACATTTATTTAAGCGTTTAAATATGCGTGCGCATTTCTACCCTTACTTAAATATTTATTATAAACCTAACATTTCCTAAACCTTGAAGCAAATACTTTGCCAAGACAAACCAATCCATTATTGCCCACGGTTTCGGCACCACACTATACAGGTTTATACATATCTTCTGGGGCACCATACATAACACTTACATCACAATACAATATTTAAAATGTACCATACAAATAAATAAATAAATAAATTTAAAAAAATTTGGTTTTGTTCTTATCATCTTATCATTATTTCAGAAAATTTCATTTCTTAATTAATAATAAATAAATGGAATTAAAAAATAATAAGCAAAATGTGTGTCTTACGACATCTCGTGTAAAAGCATTGACAAGTATGATTAGTATAAACTAAGAAAAATGCCAACAGTTAATTGTAACGACAAGTGTGCTTAACGTGCATATCGCTATCTAAGCAACAGCTTTAATGTTTGAAACGCACGTGTCGATAAAGCAGCAAAACTTGTACAGAAGCATAACACTTTCGTTGCGTGCTATGCTTCTGTACAAGTTTTTACTTGGCTTTATCGACACACGTGCGTTTCAAGCATTAAAGCTGTTGCTTAGATAGCGATATGCACGTTAAACGCACACATGTCGTTACAATTAACTTTTGGCATTCTTCTAAAAAAATAATGTACCTATACTTAAATTGTAAGTACTCTTCCTGAACTAAAAAAATTACGAGTGATGCAATTTCGTACTTACAAAGTCCCCAACTTTGTGCGAAAAGTAATTCAAAAAACTTCACGTATGTAAACAATAATACAAAAAAACTTTCTAGCTTATTTTTATAAAAAAAGTGGAGTTTACAAGTTTTCAGCATTATAGAACAGTTATACAATGTTGAAACCAACAACAATACATAGTTCATTTTATCAAAATTTACAGAAAAACTCCTCACAAAAAAAATCTAATTGAATTTGTCAAAGCACTTTACAACAATTACCTGATGTGGAATAGTAGCTTTCTACAAATATTTTACCATTAATAATGATTCACATTGTAGATTTGTATGGTTTTTGGTGTATTGGGACATTCAGAAATTGATAAAGATATGGACAATTTTCCGATAATAATCATCCTAGATTTTAAGATCAAAACCTTTTATAGTACCAAATAGAGATTTTAGTTCACTCAATCTTTATAGAATATACAGTGCGTGACAGGATAACATCTTCCATTTTCTCTTATTTTTGAAGATAATTGATAACTATTTGGGTTATCTTATACAGATGATATAGGGTCAAGTAGGGGAGAGTATAACAAAGGGCACAGTGTAACATAAAGAATATCTCTGCCCTTTTTCCATTTGTCTATGGTCTGTCTTGACGTGTTCTATTAGTTCCATGCCCCGCCATTTTAAACAGTTGTCATCAGACGTCAAATTGCCAGGTAAAAGAAAAACTGCTCAAATTTGTGTTGCTAATTGTACAGCAAATTAAAAAAAGATGATACAATAAACGTTTTTTTATCTAAAAATAAAAATGACTATTTTGTTACACTATTCCTCACTTGACCCTACACTTTTGATTTTTAAATTGAACACCTTGTATATTATTGTATTTTTGAAATGTGCAAAGTGTACTAAATTCAATTATACTATTTCATTGACCTTTCAAATGTAATATTTTTTTTTATTTAATTGGTATTTTACTATTTAATTGTGATACAATGGTTGAAATTTATTCTAATTCGTAGTATAACAGTTAACAAAGAGTATATTCAGTTAAAAAGAAATAAAATAATAAGATTTTGTTTTAGTTAAATACTAAGAAGTTAATATGACGGCTTTTAAGTATTTTTTTATGTATCAATGCCACCTTAATAATTTCTTATAGTTTAATTAAAACAAAATGGTGTTTCTTTATTTTTTTAGTAATTTTGATAGTATCTATTGCACATTTTAATAGGTATTCCTTTATTAATAAAATTATATTGTATTATTAAAATATTTTTGTTTTTCAGTGTATTTCAGTTTTATATAGCTAACTATATTAATAACAATTGTCAAATATTAAATATTAAACTATTGTTTTAAATTTAAATTCTGAAGATGAATGTAATTAATTAGAAAGTGAAAACACGTTAATTATATACTATATAAAAAAAAATAAAAAATATTGCAATGATTAAGCGTTCCAGACCCCAACTAAAAGCTTATTTATAAACTAATAAGAGATTTAATATTTGAATTGCCGGTTTAATAAACAGTTTTAAGAAATTTAGTAAAAAAATGATTGTAATTTAAGATCCAAACAAATAAAGTCTGGAAAGGAAAGGAATTATGTCTTTAGTCAAACGGTGTAAACCAAAATGTCATTTATTATTTTTAAAAACTTACTATGTCTAAGTGATTTGTGCGACAGGTGTAACATATAAGTGAATAGTCCTTCTAGACACTTTACATTACTCTAAAAAAATTCATTAAAATATTTGTGTCCGTGATAAGGCACAACATCAACCTCCAGAGATGTTATTTGGTAAAAATGTTATAAAAACTTCAGTTCGGGATGAAGTATCCAATTTGCTATAAATAAGAGCAAAATCAGTAATGTATCCTGCGCAAATTATATGTAAAAATGACAAGTAGGTCTTGCCCCGATTTAAATTTAAAAAAAAATAATGAAAACTAACCTCAAATTTTATGACAAACGAAATTTCTAAATAAAGCAATCAGGAAACAATTAAAGACATATAAGTCGTATGTCTAAATAATCAAAAAAATTGAAAGCACTGTTTAATCATGATAAAATGACAATTAATTAAAAATTTGCGAATTAAGGTTCCAAATTCTGAAGTTGAAATTTAGACGACGTAGAGACCACCGCAAGTGTCCGGTTTTTAAAACTAAATTAAAAAATAACCTCCGATGTAACATCCCGGAACGACAAAAAGTAAACGTGAAATAACGAATTCAACGTATAGAAGTTGACGTTATAAACTAATAAATAAACTAAAAAATAGTTTGAAGCATAACACGTGCTAGAAGTATAAATAAACAAAACACTAAATTCTAAATTAATAAACAAAAATTATTAACGTCGAATAAAAATGGGAAAGTGAAAAACTTACTTATGATGTTTGATGCAATAAACCTGGTGCATGGACCTAGTGAATCACAACATAGTTGGTGGAGGGGACCAATGATTTCCCAAGCCTGCAATAAACAATAATTGAAGAAGTGTCGGCTTATAAAGAAGATGAAACGTCACTCACCTCTCTTCTAAGATAGTCGATAGTGGTAAATTTGCATAATTTTGTTTCATGCATGCGTCTTATTGTAAATCAACTTTTAAGTCTAAACGAAAATAAAATACGTTGGGAATAAATAAATCTTGCGCGTACGCAAAACGTAACTTTTGTATAAGCTGCGTTCACACTAGGATAATAATTTCTTTTGGCCCACATTTAGAAAATAGTCAACAACCTGTGTGAAAAAAAGTAGGATCAAAGACATGAATAATAAAACAATTTTTTTTATTAATGAGTTTCTTATTTTAAGTGAAAAGCAGGTAGCTGACGCACTGTATTAAACCAAAGATAAATCAAATGAAACAAATAAGTTTGCATTTGTTTAATTTTTATGTTATTAAAAAAGCAAGTGGACACATCTATTATTTTACTAGAAAGACAAAATTAATTAGTTACCCTTTTAAAATTTCCAATTAAATCATAGCAATAAATTGGAAAAAGCAAAATTTTTTAATAATATAAGTTAATTATAATTCATTAATAAATATAATACATGAAACACTACTTAGTTTTTAAAATTCTATTATTAATCTTATTATTCTGTTGTTAAATCGACGCTGCAGTTAGTGTTCCTTTCCTTTGGTCTAATAGGTGTCAAACCTTAAGTCCAACAATTGTAATATTAATTCTATACGATTCTTGCAGATTTAAAATCAAAACTAACAAATTAAAGAACGATTTGTTATATTAGAATGCAATAAAACTCAATCTCGATTCTAAAATAAGAGAATATTACAATTTGACAAACAAAGGTGCAAACAAAAATATTTATAATTAACGATTGCTAATCACAGCCGATGATGCTGGGAAAAGATTTTAATTACAAGGAAAAACAAATAAAAAAAAAAGGAAAGTGGAAACCAATTAAGCACATTTGCAGGAGAGCCAAGTCTAACAATATTGATTACATTTTTCACACTCCCACCAAGAAGACTACACGTGGAAGTCGCTGAAAAACACACCTAAAAATGTAATCAGAAACCAGATCGGTTTCATCCTGGTAAATAACAAAAATAAGAACAGCTTCAAGAGTGTGAAAACTTACCTAAGCGCTGATACACAATGAGACCACATGCCGTTAGTGGGTACCTTCAGAGTCAACCTTAAAATTTTAATAAAGAAGAAAACATAAAAAAATTAAAAAAACCGATGGTAAAAATAGAGTAGAAAAAATATTAAATGACGACCTTAGAGTAGTGACAAATATAGAAAATGCTGTAGAAGAGGTAATAAATCTAAATACTAAATATTCAAAAGGAATTCTTAAAACCAGATATCAAAAGAAAAAAGTCGTAGATGACTAATGAAATACTCGACATGATGGAAAAAAGAAGACTCGTAAAAAATCGTCCTGAGGAATATAAAAACACAAAGTGATTAAAAAGAAAATTAGAAAAGCTAAAGAAGAAAAGTAAAAAAAATGTATAGAAATTGAAACTCTACAATCAAGAGATGACAATTTTAACATATATAAGAGAATAAACGAGGTGACTGGAAATTACAAATGAAGGTACAATTATTGTCAATAAAGAAGAAATTAAAAACACGTGGAAAAATTATATAGAACAATTATTCTTTGATAATAAACCAGAACCCCTACACATAAACTTTAAAACAGGACCAAAAATATTAGCAGACGAAGTAAAAAATACAATGACAAGTATGAAACAAGGCAGAACATCGGGCCCAGACAATACAGAAACAGAATTCTTAAAACTTCTAGATAACGAATATATAGAATGGTTAACAGCCTTAAACAACCGTGTGTATGACAGTGAAATTATACAAGAAAAATATCTTAATTTACTGAAAGTGTTCCTGAAAATAATCCACAAAAGTACGTATAAACTCTGTGAGGAACAAATGTCAGATACACAGTTTGGATTTAGAAAAGCAGTTGGAACAACATAGGCCCTGTTATGCGTTCAGGTATTATTCAAGAATATGGGGTTGTTAACCAGGATGTATATGCTTGTTTTATAAACTATCAAAAGGCCTTCGATAGAGTCCAACACCAGGAGATGATACAGGTCTGAAGAAAAATAGGAATACATGATAAAACCTAAGAATTATAATAAATTTATATTGGGATCAATCAGCGTCAATAAAATTAGACTAAGAGAACATAGAAAACATAATCATTCTAAAAGGAGTGAGACAGAGTTGTGTGCGGTCCCCAATAATATTTAATGTTTATTTGAAATACATCTTTAGAGAAGCATTAGAAAATATAAAATTATAAATTTTTGTAAACGGAATAAGACTAAATAATATTAGATACGCTGGTGACACCGTCATTTTTGTAGAAAATCTAGAGGACCTACAAGCACTAATGGATTAAGTGGTAGAGAGTAGCCAGAGAAAAGGCCTGGATATCAACATTAAAAAGACAGATGTCATCTATAGACCTGTTGAGCAAGTACATAAATATGCATACCTAGAATCAGTCACAGGAAATATAGATCCGCATAGAAAAAGCCAGATTTATGTATTACAAAATGAGTATCATATTTAAAAGCCACGATTTGACGATGAAGACACTCTTGGGATGCTACGTGTTCTCTGGGTAGAGTCATGTACACTGACAAACACAACTGAAAAAATAGTGGAAGCGATGGAAATGTGGCTCTACCGTAGAATATTGAAGGTATCATGGAATAACAGAGTCACGAATAACGAAATTCTACAAAGAATGCGAAAAAGAAAAAAAATACTGAATACTATAAAAATAAGAAAACTCCAGCATCGCGGGTACATTATGAGAAACGAAAGCAGTTTCCAACTACTGCAAGTTATAATTCAAGGGAAAGTACAATGTACGAGAGGTACCGGAAGAAATAGAATATCGTGGCTTAAGAATCTAAAGACACGGTTTTCTGAAACCACAACACAGTTATTTAAAGCAGCAGTTAATAAAGTCATCATAGCCAACTTGGTTGCCAACATTCGAAACGGATAGCAACTATAAGAAGAAGAAGACCGAGACCGGTGCCTGCCATCAATGACGACATCACAAATGTAATGTGGCGTGACATACAACACAGTATGGTTCGATCAAAAATAATTTCTATATTCACAGAGGCGTTACACCCTTTATATAAAAATTTAAAATGTTTGCTTTTAGCAAAGGAGCAATAACATTTACTTTAACAAAAGTTGTCAAAGGTGCTATGCCATTTTTTTCTTTTTCGTACCTCCTTTAGTTAATATTTTCTAGTTCAACTTAATCATACTCTGTTGCTGCAATCTTGGTTTTTCCAGAATTTTAATTAGTAAGTTGTGCAATGTAGCAAAATATAGAGTTACTAGCTTCTCTGTTTTCATAAAATGTTGGCAATATAAGTAAAGATATTTTTCGCGATGCATTGCAAAAGAAAAATAAATGGTACGGTGACCCGCACAGCCTTCTCGCATTAACACTTAATACACATTCTTAATTAATGTATTAACGTACCAATTTTAATTGCACTTTAAAGGTAAATTAGCCAAAAATTTTATCAAAAGTTTTTGCACATATTATCCTGAAAAAAAAAACGATGTCGCCTTATAAGTTGACAATATAATTTATTGACTACTTACAATTTTCTAGAAAATTCGTCAAGCTAATTTTGAGTAATCTAAATTAGTTTATTCAAATTTAAAAGTTCAAATTTGGAAGATAGTTTATGGTGTTTGTACTGTAATTTATTGTTCAATAAACTTATTTTCAAGAAATTGGTTGCAGTGGTTTCTAAAAAATTATTTCTTAATAGATTTAAAAAAAAACGACCATAACTATTTTTTCAACTATGTAATATAGTACGTGTGTAACGGTTGTAGTTCACAAATAAAAAACAGAAAGTGACGGCTCTAGCGATACAACCTAGAGAGAAGAACAATACTACTTGGCTCGAAATAGTTCACTAATTTATGGAAGATCGCGTATTTGTAATAGTTAGCACAGCAGTGCCCGACTAAGTCGGTGAGTTGGGTAGGTCTTTGAGGAACTGCAAAGAAAT
Source organism: Abscondita cerata (assembly GCA_030710515.1). Classification (NCBI taxonomy): domain Eukaryota; kingdom Metazoa; phylum Arthropoda; class Insecta; order Coleoptera; family Lampyridae; genus Abscondita; species Abscondita cerata. The sequence continues at coordinate 409,076 of JALBCR010003036.1, forward strand.
AAACTGCTGCCTAACGAGGCGCCACCTGCTGGGTAATAGAAAGAAATAAAACTGACCAACAGAAATTCAATAGGTTTTACTTAAGGTTTAATACGCTAAAACGAACACAAATCAGAGAGACAAATAGACATTTAAATATAGCAAATAAAACTTAAAATACTAGGAAAATACGTGAGAAGTAAGAGTTTCTGTCGCATAAGACTTACGGACGTTAGCAACAACAAATTAATTAAATGTCAAAATTTAGTTAAGCTTTTGTTTGTTACACCCGAAATTAAAGTTAGCGTTACAATTGAAGATTATATATTAAGGAAACTCGACGTACACACGTCACTTACACATGGTGACTTAAAAACTAAATTTATACTCGGACTAGCACGGTAAGTAGCTTCCGCCAACCCGAAAGGCCTTTGGTTTTAGCTTCACTCACTTTATCTAAAGCGCCCAAGCTTTTATGGAGCTAGTTAACAACAAAAACCGAGTGTTGGTGATGAAAAATTTACTTATATGCTAGGGATTCAAACCGTTTAATGTCACATGTACGTGAGCTTCATACGCATGAATAGAGAATAGGTTTCTTAAACAATAAACTTAGCTGTGTTCTGAGGCATGCAGTTCCGATAAGAAAGGTTCTTGCTAACAACAGCAGTTGACAGCTTTAGAAGATCGGTAGTGTTATGTTCTTAATATTTGTAAGCAAAGTACGAGATACGGCAACAGGGCATATAATAACGGGTGTGCGCAGATCCGGAAATGGGTGACATGTTAACTATTAACCATTGCTGTTCAAGTCGTTACGATATGAAATCACATGTAAAAATATTGGGCGAATAAATTACATACATAACAGTTGGCGACAAGGAAGGGATTATTACAATCCAATTACATTTTCTACATTACATGCATCATGACTACCAATACAAATACAAGTAATGAAGGACGTAAAGGTGAAGAAGCAGTGGTATTCCAAGTTCAGTCTACATTTACAGTAGAAGTGTTCGATAACTCAAAAACGAGATGGGCACGATGGGTTAAGCGGCTGGAAGGCGCATTTCAAGTTTTTAGAATTCCCAACGAGATGAAATTACAATACCTGTTACACTACATGGGGGCACAATCGTACGACACCTTGTGCGATAAATATGTACCAAAAATAATAGAGAAGAAGACCTACGAAGAGGTGGTTAAAGCAATGGACAATTTTTACAACCCAGCCCTATTAGAAATTTCAGAAATTTTTCGATTTCAAAAACGTACACAGGAAGAGTGTGAGTCGGTACAAGAATTCTTACTCGCATTACAAAAGCTGTCCATTAACTGTAAATTCGGAAGTTATTTAAAAAGTGCTTAAAAGTGCTAAAAAGTACGCAACCAATTTGTTTTTGGACCAAGGTCACGACGCACTTAAGCCAGATTGTTGGAAACCCGAGACCTTGACCTAGATAAAGCAGTGGAAATTGCAATCAAAATTGAAAGATCAGAAAAAGATAACAACCAATTTAATTACAGTACAAATACGCAAGTACAAAAATTGCATGTTAGAAATAGAGATAGTGTTAACACTAACATTAGTAATAAGCGAACCCCTATGCAAAGTCAATCTAAGCATATTAAAAATACTAACCCTAACGATTTCTATACAAAAACTAGTTCTAAAACTTTCACAACAAATACTTGTTTTTGTTGTGGTTCAACACAACATTTTGCAAATAGTTGTAAAAAAAAGTATTTATTCTGCAATTTTTGCAAAGTACGGGGCATTAAATACAGTAATGTAAGTAACGTTGAGGAAATATTTACTATAAGCAAACAATGTAAACGAGTTAATTTAAAACTGCCCTAAAAGTAAATAATATAAAGCTTACAGTCGAAATAGATTCAGGGGCCGCAGTTACACTAATAAATGAAAAATGGTACAATCAATATTTTCCAAATTTACATTTACAAAATACGGATATTAAATTAGCTACATATTGTAAAACTAAACTAGATGTGATAGGGATGCTTTCAGTACAAGTTGAATATGATGAAGTCATTTTACTATTACAGTTATACGTTGTCAAAGGTGAAGGAATTTTATTAATCGGACGTGAATGGATACGTGCTGTAAAAATAAAATTACACAAAATTAATTCAGTTACATATATACATACTTACCAAATTTAATAAATCCGTTGGAAAAATAGTAGGCATGCAGGCTTCAAGTTTTCTTAAACCAAATACAAACCCAGTTTTCATGAAAGCGCGTATAGTTCCTTTTGCTCTACGCAGCAAAGTGGAAGCAGAAATCGATTTTTTAGTTGCACAGGGAATCCTAAAAAAGTAAATTTTTTAGATTGGGCTACTCCAGTAGTGCCAGTGGTTAAAGCTAATAGAGAAGTCCAACTCTGTGGCGATTTTAAAGTTACATTAAATCCGCGTATCAAGGTGGACGACCACCAATTACCTACGATGGATGATTTACTAAAGTCTGTATACTATTGGCGCGGAGTAATAAATCATAAATGCTTGAAATAATTCTTTATTTTCTTGTGAAAACGGTACTTCTACGGTTAAGTAAAAACCAATAAATTCTAACCAAAATACGAACATTGTGCCGCTCTTGCAGCATATTGACCCATGTAGGGTCTGAGAACAATAGTTTAATCTGTGTAAACCCTTTGCCATCAGCCCAGGTACTGACGAAACGAGAATCATAGCTGTAGATGTGGGTATTATACCAAGATACAAAAATAATGGTATATAATACGTAAGAAGTAAAATTTGTAATGTGATGTACTATACAAATAAAATAAATAATATATGACATAAATATAAAATAAAATAGTAATGCAGATATCGTCAGTACATTTATTACAATTACAATTAATTTGCGGGGATAAGTAAGGATTGAAACAATAAAATAAACACATAATAATTCATATCAAGGTAGATTTTACTATTATAATATATTTGCCTACTAAAAATATGATTTTCCAAACGTATCAGGTATGTACACTCATGAAATTTAAAACTTGGACACCACAATTTCTGTAAGAAAAGTTTGCACATTGTGAAGCGGGCTTAAGGGTATCATTTACAATTATAACAGCAGGTAGTCTCAGCAGGGGTTATCTTATAGAAGGACTGTAAAATGAATCATTACACTAAGCACGTTTTAGAAAATAGGTAAATTACGTTGCTTACTTAAATTTTTTCTTTATAATTATTGTAAATTATTAAAAAAAAATCATTAAACTCTCTATTAATAATATTTAGTCCTTACAAAATGTATATTTTATGACGTTTCATTTTTTTCTGTAGTTAATATAAAAAGTGAAAATAAAAACTAAGGCAATTCTTATTGTCAACGTATATATTTAGTTTTTTGACAAGAATTTATTACATAATTATAATTAAGATACCAAGTTATAGTTTAAAATTAAATGAAAACTTTTTTTTAAATAAAGGTATTACTATATAAATAAATATAAGAAATCAATAATGGGTGTGACCTCCATTATTATTGATACATTCTTGGAGGCGTCTGCTCATTGACGCTATCAAGGTATCAATATAATTAATATTAATCGTTTCCCATGCGGTATCAATGGCTGCAATTAGTGCATTACGGTTTACTGGTATAAAATTTGGCCCTTGTTGTCTTCGGATAACAGCAAGTATTCGAGCCCAAACATTTTCGATAATGTTAAAATCTGGGCTTTTGCTGGCCAGGGTAACAGCTCCAAGTTATTTGCTTGTATCCAGTTGCGCACAACCTGCGAAGTATAGGGTCATCATATCCCGATAGTTAATTATCGAATGTTCCAAGAAAATATGTGTAAATAGTAAATGGAATCTACTAACGTAACGTTAAGTCGTTAATTATAGTTACATAACTCTCCTTTCATAAGATATAGTTCATATTAATATGCTTATTGTAAAGCTTCGTACACACCTGAACAACAAACCGAGGAACAAACAGAACAACGAACCGAACGGCAATCGGAACATTAATTTGGACGGTGCTACGTACGAATTTTAGAACAGATTCGCAAGTCCTGATTGTTCCACGAACGGTTTGCGGCGTTCCCGCAACTTGTCGGTTTTTTCTCCGACATCAAAGAAAATGCGCGCGAATGCGTTTGCAGGTTTGGACGAATCTAAACAAAACGGCGAACAAACTTATGCGGGAGAATTAAATTATTTATTTTTGTCCTCCTTTTTGTGGGTTTGTTGTGTTTTAGGTAATATTATGGAGTTGACAGAAGAAAAATGTTTTAAATTAATCAGTGTTTAAGAATGCAAGAAAAAAATGATGTCCCTATTAGCATCATTTGGGCGGGAAATTTCCAAAATAAAAAAAAGCGAAGTAAATTATAATTTTTACTCTTCTTTGTGCGTAAAATTTGGTTGGCACTATCTTCTTGTTTTCCGCAATTTTCTCTTCTCAATAATAAATATATAAACTGAAAACTACTGAAAATAATTATGGAACAGCACAAACGTTCCGTTTGTTGTTCGGATTGTGGAAATCATAAAAGATCGTTTGTCGTTCTGTTTGACTTTCGGTTCGTTGTTATGTTTGTTGCTCGGTTTGTTGTTCAGGTGTGTACGAAGCTTTACAACTTAAGCAACAATTTTTGGCGAATAAAGATTAGTTTGTGATGTAATATTAGAAACACAAATTTATATCATATCAAATTTATGACAACTTAAAACCAAGAACGTGTATGTTATTGCTAAGAAATTATTAAGGAAAAGCGCAATTGCAGTGTAAATATTTATAATTAGATATTTTCGAAAGTTTATAAGTCCTCTATTGTAATCTTAATACTTAAAAGAAAATCCTGTCCATTAGCATTATAAGGAAATGGCTTTTACTTTATGAATAAGTTTCAATAACAATAGAATATCCTTGCTTGTTTAATTTACTTCCTTTGAGTCATATTGCTCTAAGGGTTGTTACATTGATCATTAGAAGTATGTAATAAATAAACAATTACCTACTGTTTGAGAAGGGGTAGTGTGAACCAATAAATAAAGTAAGAAATGCAAATTCCATTTTAGTTTAAAATTTCAAGTGTTGTGAAATAGCCACCTCATCTCGGTGCTGATTTGAAAGCGCGGATTGTTTCGGAATTAACGGCGGGCCGTAGCGTGCGTGAAATTTCACGTATCTTAGATATACCAAAAAGCAGCGTAGGGCATTACCGAGTAAAATGGAATTTTGAACACACTTTGGAAAGAGTGTGTTAGATTTATTTAAAAATAAGTAATAATCAGTCAACCCAAATAACCATGTTTAGTTTTTTGTTTTAATTTAAAAGGTTATTGCTTGTAGACGTTTTTTAAATCAAAATTATTTCTAATTTTATTTTGTAAACATTTCTAAACAAAATTTTGATTCGATAATTAATCGAACTATGGTGTTTAATTAGCGATACCTTCAAATATATTCTTTAAAGAAAAAAATTAAGTAAGCTACGAAAATTACCTATTTTCTAAAACGTGCTTAGTGTAATGATTCATTCTACAGTCTTTCTATAAGATAACCCCTCCTGAGACTACCTGCTGTTAGAATTGTAAATTATACCCTTAAGCCTGCTTCACAATGTGCAAATTTTTGTTTACAGAAATTGTGGTGTCCAAGTTTTAAATTTTATGAGTGTACATGGATACATTTTTTCACAAAGCGCAATTACAATACTTTATCTCTAGGTAAACGAGAAAGTAATAACTTCTTAATCTAACCCTTCTCAGAATCGAAAGTTTCAGGTAACATTCTACATTCTGTAATTTGCCACACAATAACTCATTTGCTGAGCATGCATTCTCTTCTTCATTTATTTTCTGTTTTTCCAATTAGTTGATGAATTTCTAACGGAAACCTAAAAGACAGATGCCTTAAGAGCAATTTAATATATAAATTACATAGGTATATTCATGTAAATAAAAGACTTTTATCTTAGGAAAAATTAAATTATATTATTTAAAAATACACCATTCTTTTTTTTTCCGTTCTACCTGTCTGGCCATGTTGGAACTGCTTCCAATGCTTCTTGCTTCTCTTCTATAGACTGTTTACATTTTTACTTTACAGTTTTTCTACCATCTATGTATTTGTATAAGATAATATAATAATATAACCATAACATAGTAGTTTATGTTAGTAAATTCTAAAATAGGGATATTTTACATTGCCACACTTGCCAACGGTATTTGCTAAGTATTTCAGATTTTTACAGAGCAAACAAGTAAGTACAAGAAGTTGTTACATTTATTGTTTTGGGCAAATCGCGTATTAAAACATCAAAAATCAATCTTACTTAACAAAGATCACATCTTAAACCGAATAGATTCTAATAAATGTGCCATTATACACAGTATTAAAAATATGTTTTTAGCGGATGTATGTACTAATGTAACATCAATTATTATTGAATTTATTTACTTATTTACTTATTATTGTACTTTTCTTTTCCACATAAGAATATGTTATTTTGTTTAATGTTTTGTAAAGTTAGTGGAAGGCTAACTTTAAAGTTGAACTTCTACCTATTGTGTTTGTCTTAAAATAAACGTTTTTTTGATTTGATTTAATAAATCAAAAATCTTATTGAAATGTGTGTTGATATACAGGGTGTTGCTATATTCGACCGACAACGCTCTACCCCAAAGAGGTCTCGTAAATTGATCAATGTTGATATAGGAACATAAACCCTTAAACGGCTTAGTTGCTGAGATACAGGGTGTTAAAAGTTTAAAATAAAAATTTAAAATTTGCAATAACCCAAAAATACCTTTAAATTTTTTTTTTAAATTGGGTGACCAATATGCTCTTTAAGAAATATTTTAACATAAACTAAATTTTTGAAAATTTAACCAGTGGCGCTCTATAAAGGTTAGTGACAACTTTTACTCTCTTATTTTTTACGCCACTAAAGCAAATATTTTTTAGTTATCTATTTATTTTTGGTCAAAAAGTAATAAAGTTTTATGGTGCTAAAATGAACGGTCTTGAAGATATTTGCATTTAAACAAAAGTCTGCAGATACATATTCCAAATTATTATGTGCAGTGCAATTTGCCCGTCGTTTTTGCTAAACAATTTGCTTCAATCCGTGATTTTGAATAAAGGTTAAGTGTAAATTGTTCAAGAAGTAATACAAACTATTTTTGTGCTTAATTTCTAAGACCAATTGCGGCAGTTGCTGCAATTTAATGGAAATAAAAATCACAATAACGCAAAAGCTATCAGAATTTATTCAAAATTTACGTTCTTATATCAAAATTCACTAATTTACGAGACCTCTCTGTGCTAGAACGCTGTCTGTCGAATATATCAACACCCTGTATATATATATTTATATTAAGATAAAATTTTAATAAACATAATATCTACGTTTTGTCAAATTGTATGGAATCTAGAAATATATGGCGGCTCACGTGTAAAATGTACAGGATTGTGATTGAATTTTATTTATTTTAATTAGTTGATGTTACTAAACATAGCTTTGAACACTGGTTTGTGTTAGTAATATTATGTTCTGTAGAAATAAATATGCAGTTATGTAGTAGTTAATTAACGTTTCCTACTAACTTTGTATAAAATGATTCTGTCAAATTGGTAATTAGAGCCCAATTAGCAGGTCGAGTAATATAATATTTTTCCTATCGTGAATAGTAAACTACAAATTTAATTGTAACTTCAAATATAATTGCATGTTCATAAAAGGAATGCTGTTGCAAAAATATTGTTCAATATTTAATTTGCAATCTAGAAACAATGTTATTTTATACTCAGTGTTTCCTCTGTAAGTTCCTGTACTGTAAACGCATGCAATAAATTGTATTTAGACAAGCTTGATATAAATGAAAACTGACCCGGATATTAAGTGGAATTTTTAAGAAACGCAAAAAAATATTTAACTTGTTACATATTACCCTTGTCACAAAATTGCAAATAAACAAAGACCAAAAATATATTCATCAAAATGAATTTTACTAATGTTAAATATTTGTATTTACGCCTGTTTTATTTTCAAATCCACAAAAGAAAATAATTGTTTAGATAACATATTTATTAATTTTAATTTAGACAACTTTGAATCAGACATTATCAATCCATATTTATCAGATCATCTCAGTCAAGTAATTACAGTTTGCTGTACTATTAAAAAACATACTGTGAATGCTAAGAACTTATGTCGGCCCATTACTAATTGTGGACGTATTTTCCTGTGCAATATGTTGAGCCCACTTAATCGAAAATACCTAGATGACAAAAATTTAAATACCAATACCAAATTTCAAATGTTTTTTGACGAGTTCTATAATACGTTTTGTATAGCATTTCCTAAAAAAGAAGTGTTGGGTAGTTGCCCTTAATTTAATTTATATTTATTTTTAATTTGCAATGAACTGTATTTTAAAGTAAATTTGTATTTAAGATTGAAACTACATACTACGTACGAACTATTTATTTGTTGAAGGTTGAATGTCGAATGAACAAAAATATTAATGGAATAGCATACCTTACCAATGCCCGTAAAATCGCCGCCAAAATACAAAAATAAAGAAACATAAACTAGGGCAGCAAGAAAAATTTTTCGGTAAAATTTCTTAAAAATTAAACACAATCGGTGGCATTTGCCATTTATACATAGAAATAAACAAATTTAAAGTACAAAATTATAAAGCATTTCTCAGCTAAAAACTAATAATACAATAAAAGTGTACAAAATTTTTCGAATACAAGTTTGCACTAAATAATAATTTCAACTTAAACTTATTTAAAAATAAATACAGCAAAATTATGAAACAAAATAAAACAATATCTTAGGCTAGACAATCAAAATTAATTTATTGGTAAAACAGCAATTTTTGTAACAGATCTTAGAAATGAACCATTTTTTGTTTTTAATTGAACCACTCTACCTTTCCCGTCTTTTCTAGGAATTACCTTTTCTATTCTGGCTATTGGCTATTTTAAAGAAGGTAGTTTTTCGTCCTTTATCAATACAAGAGCACCTTAAGCTAAATTCGGTACGCTGTAGCGCCATTTTGGCCTATTCTGTAATAAACTTAAGCAATCTTTGTGCCATTTATTCTAGAAGTGCTGCTGCATTTGAGTACATCTCCAAAATTTCAACCTATTTTCTGAAATCATAGTTAAATTGGATTTAGCAAAACTAGTTATGGGAGCACATATTAAAAAGTGACCAGCTGATAAATAACTTAAACCTGAAGGATCATTAGTTAATTATGTTGTAAGACTTGAATTTAGAATTCCTTCAACTTGAACAATTAAGGTGTTAAATTCTTAATATGTGAGTTGATCATTACCTAAGATTCTCTTGATGTGGTATTTGGCGCTTTTAACACCCGCCTCCCAAAGACCGGCAAAAACAAGCGAATAACTTGGAATAAAATTAAAAACAATTTTTTCGGTTAGTGAATAATTGTGAATAACGTTTTTATCTAAACATCTACGAAAGTCAATTAGTTTGTTGTAAGCCCCTTTAAATGTAGTACCGTTATCGCAAAACACTTGGCTCGGTTACCTCGCCGAAAAATACATCTTTTAAATGCTCCTAAAAAAGTTTCAGTAGTCATATTCGATACAAGCTCCATATGCACTGCCTTTACTGAAAAGCAAACAAAAAGCAAGATATATGATTTTGTCGAGACAGTGCTCCGCAATCTAGATTGCTTAATGTTGAAAGGGCCATCAAAATCAATCACTATGTTTTAAAAAGGTCGAGATTGAGTTACTCTTTTTCCGAAGAGAACCCATTAATTGCTGAGAACAAGTAGCCTTGTGCCGAAAGCAAGTTATGCATTTATGAACAATTTTCTTTATTTGTCTTGTACTATTTACTATCCAAAATCTCAAATTAAGACTACTTTGAATTTGTTTAGGTCCGGCGTGTAACAATCGTGTTCAATAATAAGATCGGTGATGTGATTATTGTTGGGTAAAATAATAGGATGCCGTTGGTCATAAGAAATATTGGAATGTTACAGACGACCTCCAACACGTAATAAATTTTCTTTGTCGAGGAATGGGAACAGGCTACTTAAATTTGACAGAATTTTAGTATCCCGTTTTAAAGCCTTAATTTCATCAAAAAACGAGAAACGTTGGTCATGTTTAATAATACAATTTAGAGCGGAATTTAATTCGCCAACACTTAAATTTCCTTTAAAGTTTTGTTTATTTTTAGTATTTACAAGAAATCTAAGTAGATAGGCCACTACTCTTTGTAGCTTATTCAGATCAGAGTAATTTTGAAAGAAATTAGCATTGTAAACTTTTTGTTGAAGATGCACATTGACTTTAATTCGGGTAATAAATCAGTCTCAGTTGGTTTTCATTTATATTATGACAGAAGTTGATATTAGATAAATGTTTTGGACCACAAAACCAAATATTACAATCAGTAATATCACGAGGTTGTAAACCTCTAGATAAACAATCGGCAGGATTATTTTGCGACTCAACATAAAGCCAATTGAAATTGTTTACTAAATCTTGAATTTTTGAAATTCTGTTTTCTACGTATGGATTTAATTTTATTGGGTCCTTTCTGATCCAGAAAGAACCACTTCAGAGTCTGTATAAAGAAAAACATTTAAATCTTTGATTAAAGGATTTAATAAATCAAACACTTTTTGGATAAAATTGTAAGCAACAATGCTCCGTTCAATTCTAACCTGGGAATAGTTAGATTTTTATCACGATTATTTTTACTAGGAGCAATTCGAGACTTGGAACATAATAAAGAAACAATCACCCTATTTGGATAAATTGCCCTGAGATATAAAACGGCACCATACGCCAAAGAAGAAGCATCAGAATAACCCACTAATTCAACAAATGTTGACTTAGAAATTTGTAAGTTTCTCGGAATGCTTATATTAGACATGTCAATTAAATTTTCAGAAAAAGCGTGCCATTCAATAAGTAAATTATCTGATAAGACGTCGTCCCAATTAAGATTAGATTGCCATAGTTTTTTCATAAATAATTTGGCTGTGACTGACACAGGCCCCACAAATCCTAATGGATCATAAAAAGAAGAAATAAAGCTCAATACATGCCTTTTCGTAATGTATTCCTTAAAACTTAATTTTGGAAACAAAACTTCAAAACAATCTAACTTAGTATTAAAATGTATTCCCAAAGTTTTTAATACGACATTGTGTTTATCGATATTAAGATTTTCGAGCAATTGGTGATCAGAGGGAATGTCCCTTAGAATTATTAGACAGTTACTACCCCATTTGTGTTGAAAACCACCACTTGCTAGCAAGTCAATTAATTGACGCTTTAATTGAATAGCGTCTTGAATGGTATCGCCACCACAAAGAATATCATCAACGTATATATTATGGAGCAAAGCATTTGCGGCTAAAGGAAATTTATCCTTATTATTAACGGCAAGTTCCTATAAACATCTAGTACCTAAAAAGCGCTACTTTTTAAACCATACGTAACCGTCTGCAACTGTAAGCATTGTACAGGCTGTTCTGAACTAGATCGCCATAAAATATTTTAAAAACGTCTTTGTTTGGGATCAATCCAGATCATCCTGTACATTTGCTTTATGTCACATAATATTATAAATTTATAAGTTCTAAACAATATTAGAATTTCAAAAAGATCTCTCTGTACAATGGGTCCATTGAGCAACACGTCATTTATAGATTTATTAGATTTTGATTTCATACTACCATCAAATACTAACTGTAATTTTATAGTGCACTTGTATTCCCTTATTACCGGGTGATGTGCCATAAAATAAACTAAACCACTATCTAAATTATAACTATTGATATCTATAATCTTTGCGTGTCCCAGGGTTAAATATTCATTTATAAATTGAGATGTCTCATCGGATCATAATCCTTTAGTAGCCCGGTTTTTAATAACACTTAAAAAACAACGAGTAATGCCAGCAGCAAATCGTATAGACGTTTCGGGTCTAAAAAGTCAAGAAATAAGGCAAAAGCTGCAAAATAAGATCAGCGACAACCTCAAAGCCCTCAAAAACAGTCAAAAAACGGACGAAGACGTGAACAAACAATGGGAAGATTTAAAAAATGCACTAATTGAACCTAGCAAGACTATTCTGACAAAACAGAAAATAGGCAAAAAACCGGAATGGATGACTTTAGAAATTTTGAATTTGATGAACAAACGACGGGATGTAAAAGACAACAACGATGCATATAAGAATATTCAAAAAGAAATCCGATCAAAAATAAGAGAAGCAAAAGAGGTGTTCTACAAAAGCAAATGCGACGAAATAGAAGCCCTACAAGAAAAGCACGACAACTTCAATCTGCACAAAAAAGTAAAAGAACTTGCAGGGTTGCAGAAAAAAAGACAACCGTCAATACTCACTGACCAGAATGGCAAAATTATTATGGAAATGGAAAAAAAATTAAGAACATGGAAGAATTACATAATAAATTTATTTGATGATGAGAGAAATATAAACAGAATAGAAACAGAACGAGAAGCCAGTGGACCGGAGATAACTAAAGAAGAGATCATCCATGCTATAAACACCACAAAAGATGGAAAAGCCTCAGGGCCTGATGAGTTACCCTCTGAAATTCTTAAATTGATACAAGAGGAAAACATACATAGTTTAACAGATCTATTCAACACCATATACAAAACAGGTATTATCCCCAGGGAATGGTTGCTGTCGGAGTTCGTCACTATCCCGAAAAAATATAATGCGAGGCAATGCACAGACTTCCAAACAATCAGTCTGATGAGTCATACGCTAAAAATATTTCTGAAGGTAATTCATCACAAGATCTTTAAAATATTGGAACAAGATATCAGTAAGACTCAATTCGGTTTTCGAGATGGCTTAGGCACAAGAGAAGCACTATTTGCCTTGAACGTTCTTGCCCAACGATGTATGGATATGAATCAAGACTTTTATATATGTTTTATTGATTACAACAAAGCCTTTGACAGGGTCCGACACAAACAAATTATCCAGCTTCTTAAAGAAAAGAACTTAGACACCAGAGATATAAAATGAATCTTTGTTTTAATCAGGAAGCTGTGGTGAAAGTAGAAGGAAATAACACCGAAGAAATAGAAATCCGTCGAGGCGTCAGGCAGGGGTGTGTGCTATCACCGATGTTATTTAACCTCTATTCAGAGGAAATAATGAAGAGAGCATTAGACGATGAAACGAAAGGACTTAAAATTAATGGAGTGCCTATCAATAATATAAGATATGCGGATGATACGATCATGATAGCTACCAACCTGAACGATTTACAGATATTGGTAGATAAAGTTAATACATCAAGCGAAGAGTTCGGACTGTCACTAAACGTTAAAAAGACAAAATTCATGATAATATCCAAAGCAGCACAAAACAATTCACAAATTCATATAAATAATCACTCCATAGAAAAAGTAGACAGTTATAAATACTTAGGGACAATTATAAATAAAAATAACGACTGTTCTGAAGAAATTAAAACTAGAATAGGACAGGCGAGAACAACATTTATGAAAATGAAAAGAGACAGAGCACTCTCAGCTTGGATGTCAAAATCAGGATGGTACGATGCTATGTGTTGTCGGTGCTGTATTATGGTGTAGAGGCTCGGACTCTGAAGAAACTGGACACAAGGAAACTAGAAGCATTCGAAATGTGGTTGTACCGTAGAATACTGAGAGTAAAATGGACCGATAGAGTAACCAACATGGAAATTATGAAAAGAGTAAGAAGGGGAAAGGAAATTGTGATTACGGTAAAAAAGCGTAAACTTCAGTACCTAGGACACGTCATGAGGGGAGAAAAGTACAACCTACTCTAACTGATATTACAAGGAAAAATTCAAGGGAAGAGAAGTGTAGGAAGAAGGCGTCACTTATGGTTGCAAAACTTACGTGACCGAAAAAGAATCTCCTAAGTTACATAAATGAAGCGCTAGTTTTAGAGGAAGTTGCACCTGGAATTTTTGTTCTACTCGAGCAACGGATGATTGAAAACTATTTTCGCAAGCTTCTTGTTCTGAATTGTATTCTTTGAATAACTCGGGCACCTTTTCAGTATCCCAAAATTTTGAAATAAGAGTTTCTATCCTAGAAATTGAATGAAGAGAATACGATACGGAATTACAAATTAAGCGTTCATTCATAGCAGTTGAACCGCTCAAGACATAACCAAATAAGGTATTTTGCAATATGAGAATTGATTCTAAAATTGTGTGTTTTCCAATAGCAATAATTTTATAGAATATGTCAGCACCTACTAAAACATATATATCCTTTGGAATATTAAAATTAGAATCGGATAAAATAATATTTTTAGGTAACTTTAAATTGGAAATGTCAATAGAAACATTGGGAAGTTGTGACGTGATGTTGTCAATTGTGTAACAATGAAAACTTAAGTTATAGTAACTAATACTAATACATGACATTATGTTTATACAAACGGCATTGTGTACTTTGGATGTGGTTTGAGATATGCCAATTATTTCTAAATTGTTATTGTAAGTTTGAATACCTAATTTCGATATTAATCGATTAGTAATAAAAAGAAGCTTGAGAATCGCTGTCTAGTAAACAGTAGGCAATGATAAACTCACCAGTGATAGATTTTACCTTGACCTTTATAATGGGTAATAAGATGTTTTTCAAACAATGTAAGTTCTTATTGAAAAGTTGTAAACTTGATGATTGTTGAGGTACAGGTTCAAGATCTTCGTTTGGTAAAGGTGACGTATCCAAATGCAACAGCGTGTTGTGACTATGACGGCATTTATGGCATTTCATGAACAACCTACAATTACCAAAGTGATTATTCAAACATAACTTGCAGATTTTGTGTTTATTTGCAAATGAAACTCTTTCAGTAACGTCAGATTCCTTTATCATATTTGTACAATTTACGATCAGGTGATAAGCAAAAAATGCAATTAATATTTTTAGTTTTAGTGTTACGGTGAACATGAGCTTTTTCTTTTAAAGCCTTTTTAGAATCGGGTATTTTCTGAAACGACAAAATTCTTTGATGTAAAAATTCTAAAAATTGATTAAACGAGGGAACCTTTGATTTATCCCTTTGTAGCTGATAAGCTTGATTGGTGAAATAATTTTTTAGTAAAAATACGCACTAGCATAACACTCCAATCATCCACAGGTTGACCTAACATTTTAATGCACCTGTGTGCTATTTAATACAAGAAACAAATTCTTTTAGATTTGAAGGGTTGCTCCTTTGAATGGTTGGAATGGAAAGTAAAGCATCAATGTGAGAGTTAATTAAAGCAGTTTCATTATTATATGATTCCTTTAAAATAGTTAACGCTTGAACATAAGATTCATTTGTTAAAGGTAGATTACTTATCAAATTGAGAGCTTCACCTTCAAGGTGACTTTTCAAATGATATAATTTTTCTACAGGCTTTAATTTAGTATTCGCGTGAATTACAGCTTCAAACATATCATTAAACGGCTTAAATTCGGTAATGCATTTTCCGTTAAAATTGTGAATTTGGATGTTTGACAATTTAATATTGGAAATTTCATTTGAATTATCACGAACATTAGCAACTAAATTTACTTTTGCATCACATTTTTGTAGAATATTATTAATGAGCGCACCAACATCATAGAAAATATTTGTAACATCGTCAATTTCGGCGTCCGTCATTCCTTCCTTGTCATTTAAACAAATTATTTTAGTATCTAATTCATTAATTTGATCAAAATACTGATTTAAATTTGATTTTCTCATAAGCATTTTATCTTTTAATTCTTCTGATGTAAGGTCTGATTTGTGATTGTTTACGTATCTTTCAATTCGTTTAATTTGTTTATAGCAGTTTTCGATTTTAGTTTTTAATTCTATCACTACTTAATATTGCTTTTGTAGCCATTTTTATTTAAAAATCGAATAATGCCTTTTAAATAAATACATAAAATAACGTGAAAGAATACAACCTTGATGAATTTTTTTGGACTTCGTACTTCGTACAGCAAGTTTCGATAAGGCAACTTGGTAAATCTAACGGCGATGAACGATAAAACGATACGGCATCGTGATGCGACCAACCATTTCTATTTTTTCAATATAATTCTTCTAATTTAATTTGATTAACAATTGGAAATGTTCTTGAATCTTCTTAATATGGACCTCCAGAAGCCATAATTAAATTGCTTCTCATATGCAACTTTTCTAATTCAAAAATCCGTTATCGATAGGACCAGCATGTTGGGTATTTGCCCTTAATTTAATTTATATTTATTTTTAATTTGCAATGATCTGTATTTTAAATGAATTTGTATTTAAGATTGAAACTACATACTACGTACGAACTATTTATTTGTTGAAGGTTGAATGTCGAATGTACAAAATATTAGCGGAATTGCATATCCCACCAATGCCCGTAAAATCGCCGCCAAAATACAAAAATAAAGAATGTCTTTAACAAGAAGTTAATTTTTAAAATAATAGTACCAATGTAAAATGGTTCACACAAAATTTGAAAACTTTAAGAAATTATTATCACTTGATCTGTGAACTATATAAAGGTATCGCACAACAGAGCTTTTAGAACAAAAACGTGATATGCACTGTGTGTATAAAAATGCTATTTGAAAGCAAAAATGTCTGCGATAAGTTCTTGATCAAATCGTATAAAGACTATGTGGAATATTGTCAACTCACATTGATGCTCTAAGAGTTTTACTAAACATAATATACCTGCTAATGATTTTAATGAAATTTTATCAACATTTCGAGGGAACTACCCAATAATACTTCCATTACTTCCGTTAAAATTTACGTTAGAGCTAACGTCGCTAATAGAAATTGGGGATATAATAAACAGTCTAAAAACCAGTAATGCTAAAGATATCTTTGGTATTAGTGTCAATCTTATAAAAGGTAACTCAAGTTTATATGTCGAACCACTTTTAAAGTTAATTAATTGTGCACTTCTTGATGGTATATTTCCGGATATTTTAAAAACTGCTATTGTCTCACCTATTTTCAAAAAAGGCAGCCCTAATGACGTTCAAAACTATCGCCGAATATCTACACTTCCAGTTTTCTCCAAAATTTTTGAAAAAGTTATATGTACGAATTTTTAAGTATTTTGAAAATAATAATCTTCTATATTTCAATCAGTTTGGTTTTTGATCTAATAAACGCACATCTAATGCAATTTTAATTTTTGTCGAGAACACTCTAAATTGCTTTGAAGATGGGCAGTATTGCATGGCTACATTTGTAGATCTTTCAAAAGCTTTTGACTCTATTCCTCATGACACTCTTATTAGGAAGCTCGAACTCATCTACAACTTTGATGCTACTAACTTATCTTTAATCAAATCGTACTTGTGTAATCGTTTCCAATCTGTTCAAATAAATAACAACTGCGGTTCAACGTTCCATTTGAACAAGGGTGTGCCACAAGGAAGTATACTGGGACCATTATATTTTCTTATATTTATTAATGACTTTCCTCACTTCATTCTTGATGAATCCTTATGTTTACTATATGCCGACGACTCTACTTTGTTATTAAAAGACATCACTCTCAATGACGTAATTACAAAGTCTAATTCTTGTTTAGAAACTGCAACTCAATGGTTCGCAGTTAATGGTCTAACTATTAACCCTACAAAATCACAAAAATTAGTTTTATTGATGAGGCGTTTTATTATAATAATACAGATCAGGTAAAATTTTTAGGAATCTATCTTGATTCGAAAGTATCATTTAACAGTCACATAGAATATGTTGTCGCAAAACTAAGCTCAAACACTTTTGTACTACATAGATTATGCAATAATGTATCAACACCTACATTACTGAGTGCATATTATGCTTTATTCTATAGTATAATTTTATAGTCTATAATTGCTTGGGGTCACAGTCCTTCGTGGAAACGGATATTTAAACTACAACGCCGTGCTGTAAGAATTCTTGTTAACTTACATTACAAAAAGTGATTACCGATATAATTTTCAAAACCTCAAAATTTTAACAATGCCATGCATTTTTATATTGGAATGCTTGTGTTATGAAAAAAATAATATCAAAAACTATTATAATGGAACTTCTCTTCACCAGTATAACACCAGAAACAAAGAAAATATACTTACCCTTATTTTAAACCACGAATGAGATAAAAATATAAAAATCGGTATGTTCCATTTAAAAAAATTGACCTTTGACGATTTTCAAAACTATTGTTTTGATACCAATTTTCAAACACTCTTTATTATTTTTTTCGACAATTTTGCACAAATACTGTTTAAACGGACCCAGCTTAAAATAAAAAAATACACAAACCAAGTAAAAAATGTTTTTGAATACTTGACAATTTAAATTAGTTTTTGTTCTGCAAACATAAAACATTAAATAAGTCAGAAACGATTGAGGTGAGGTATGTGTCATTGTACATAAAATATGCCTAGAATTAACGTAGAATCTAAAAATGTAGTAATATATAGGGTATTTCATTTAAAATAAGCAAGTTGATACATACTTCTGGTAAAACCAAAAGTTCTGCCATCTTTAAAATATTTTGGTTGAATGACCCGCATCGACTTTGGTATGTATATAAACAATCTCGGCAGTTCCTGGTGAAGTATAGTAAGAAAAATTTATTAATTATATAGTTTCCATTTTTATAAACATTTCCAGCAGCATTTTTACATTTTAAAACTGTAAAGACTTGAAGAAAGTCTTATTTGATCAATTTAAATTAAATTTGTATTAATGTAACTGCATTCTCGGCTTCTTCTAGAAACTTGGATACTTTGTCTTTAGTCAAAATATTTAACTTTTAGGCTTATACTTTTTCGATTTTCTCTTTAAAAAAGCTTGCAGTTGAATGTACAGTACATACAGAAAAAAATTGCCTCAAGGACGGATGCGCACTCGTAATATTTCTAAGCTTGTTAATCAATTGATACCAGTGGTGTAGCTGCTAAATTTATTTAGTTTAAAAGGTAAACATCTGGCTTGAATTAAAATAAAAGATTTTTGTCTTAAATGATGGTTGCAAATTAAGAATAAAGACAATTATTAGCAGTCCTGTATGTTTTACTGAGTTTTGTTTCCTCATAAAAATTGACGCAATTTATGTGCAAAAGCTGTTTGTCCGAATCAATCTTTCTCCGTGCGTACTATATTTGCTAATATCGACATTGTTTTTCATAGATATTATGCTTCTTATCATCGAATAATAGGCCCAAAGGCTTGGACATTTACACCGTTTGAATAAGTGTTCAAAGTAAACCAAAAGTACTTTCTCATTAGCTCCATTCTTGATTTGCTTCTCAGCCCACCATGTTTCTATTCGTTTGTAAGTTTCCTCGTACACACGTTTTGACTTCTCAAGTATCAGGGCTAAAAGTGCATTTTCTGCAGACTCTTTAACATCGAACGGAAGACACTCCAATTTACTCATAATGTTATTCAACTTTTCAGTGGTGTTTACAATAAAATTATGGGGTTGCTATGGATTTTTATTATAAATAAATAATACTTCTCAAGCAAACATTTAAGCATCATAAACTACCAAAATACGAAAAAAAACATTTTCAAGCAACGTCAGTACTAATATAAACTCTTACATACGATTTAACAGTCACAGCAGTCTACAGTCCCTCACAGCACAACCTCAAGCAACATCACTTTTAAAGCTTATTTCAAACACTGGGACCAAAATTCATTGCATGAGGAGATTATAACTGTAAGCAAACGATATCAGGTTTGCTTTTAACTACAACTAAGTGTAGAGAACTAGCAAAAGTTATTCAAGACAAAAATTACTAGTTACTTAAAAATAAGCAATACTGCACAACTGCACTTATAAACATCAGTCAAGCTTTTGACAAGGTGTGGTACCCTGGACTGCTATCTAAAATAAAAAGAATTTTTCCACAATGCTACTTTAAAATAATGAAATCTACAAGACCGCCAATTTAAAGTGAAAGCCGCATCTTACCGAACCAGTCTTAGCAGGAGTACCACAAGGCAGCATCTTAGGACCACTCTTACATCTCATATACTTACACGACTTACCCATAACAACACAAACAACCACAGGTACCTTTGCAGACGACACCACCATATTTTTAGCGCACGAAGACTCAGTATTAGCCTCCTCAAATCTACAACGCTACTTAAACCTAATAAACACTTGGATGAAAAAATTGAAGATCAAAGCTAATGAATCAAAATTGACATAGGTAACCTTTATACTCAGAAAAGGTACATGGTTACCTGTAAATCTTAATTAAGCAACAATACCACAAAGCGACAATGTAAATTACTTAGGCCTAAACTTCGACAGTAAACTAACTAGGAAACAACATATTTAAAAAAATGAACCCAACTTGATTTGAAAGCTAAATAACTCTCATGGATTATTGGAAGGAAATCTAGACTATCATAGGGAAACTAAATCTTAAAATAAAATGAAAATAAAATGGAGTACTTGTCAATTTGGTTGACAATTATTTTGACGCATATTAAAAAAACCTTTATATTTATAATTTTTTAAGTTTGTTTGTGGAGAAAATTACATTAATTTGAAGGGCTAAAGGTGGTGCGTTGAAAGATATCAATTTTACCATTTTTATTCAAACGGAAAAATTTTCTTAGAGGTTTTAATCTTTCAATTTAAACTACGTTTAGAAGAGTCTTACTGCAGTTGGAACAACAAATTATTTTTGTTCTCATATCCTTCTACTTACGTTACAATAGCAGAATATCGATACCTGGATGCACGAGTTATGCTTTATACCGTGCCTACGTTCTAATAATAACTTGAACAAACCTTCTGTTAAATGTTTTCAATGCATTAAGTAGTTCCATATTACTTGTGTTGACTTATCTGATGAGCAGAAACTAGATATCCCACAGTCATTTAAGTCGCTGAAAGGATTGAAAATCCATGTAGATGAAAATCATAAAAACAGGATTATTTCAGCCTCATCCCAATTTCAACAATCAGTAGTAATTGACGCCCTTTCGACTAAACTTGGAGAGTTCAGTAAATTTCTTTCAATAATTAAAAAAATCCTGCAAGGAGCTCTCTGTCAAATTGCTGGTCGATTGGCTTCTTTAATAAAATCCTGCATCTCTTCAAATACTGTCGAATCTTGATCAGACCTCTTTGCGCTCCCGTATGTAACAATTAAGGGTTCTATTTGACCATAAAGAAGATAGTCTTACATTAATTCTTAAGAATAATTGTGATGCCCTATCTCAACCTAACATTAAGAATTCAAAGAATAAACAAAACAAAAGTGCGTGATAGAGTTTAGTCTGAGATAAATAATGGAAACATTATAGGAGTTATCTAGTTACTTTAATCTTCTGACAAGAAAACATATCAAAATCTAAAACTGAAGCATCCAACTTCTATTCCTCCAATGCTACCAGAAGTTAAACCGGATTATTCTAA
Source organism: Abscondita cerata (assembly GCA_030710515.1). Taxonomy (NCBI): domain Eukaryota; kingdom Metazoa; phylum Arthropoda; class Insecta; order Coleoptera; family Lampyridae; genus Abscondita; species Abscondita cerata. Next base: position 430,538 of record JALBCR010003036.1, read on the forward strand.
CTTTACTGTTACTATTTTTGTGATGACGGATTTAATTTCTTCATACCACTCTGACTCCGCTAGTGGCTTGACCTCTTAATGTAGCGAAAGTAATGGACTTCAACTGGTGATTACTCTGGTTAAATTAGTCAACCTAATGCTCAATGGAGATGTTAACTGTGCAGTCGTGCCTTTCTTTATGGGGCTAAATTATTTGCTCTTTGCAAAGACAATGGCAAAATTCGCATAGCTGCAAAATCAATATGCCGAAAGTTATGGAAGCTCATCGGTCAGTATCTTAGGTCTATTCAATTTGGATTTAGTTCAAAAAGTGGGGGTGGAGCTATGGTGCACGCTACAAGAACTTACAATAATCTCAAATAAGGTACTTCTAAAGGTATTGTAAAAAATGAATTTCTCTAATGCCTTCAACTCAATTAATAGAGAAGCAATGCTCACAGTGCTACGGGACAACATTATTTTTTCAGTTTAAAAAATATAATATTTTATCGGAGACAGGAGCCTAGTTGAGACATTCTGGAGGTCTTTTATACTTCATTCTAGAAATCGACAGGATCATTAAGACCCATTCTGCAGAATTAAACCTGTGGTACCTAGATGACGAGACTTTAGGAGGAAAACTTGATATCGTTATAGAAAACCTAAAAGAGCTTACCAGTAAATGTAAAGAAGTGGATTTTGAAGTAAATTAAAAAAAATACAAGATTTACTTTTGTGGAGATGTGAACCGTCGAGTGTTTTCAAGCTTTAATACTGTGTGTCCTTAAATTATATTTATTCAGGAACTTTTAGGATCTCCAATGGTAAGCTCAGCTACAGGGAAAGTATTTGAGAAAAAGTTAAACAAGTTACAACAACTTATCTCTAATTTAAATGAGTTGAATCGCCATACAGCGTATTTTTGTTGAAGAATGCTTTGGAAATTTCTAAGTTTATTTATCTACTGCATACTACTCCAATATCTCGATTTCGAGATATTCTTGAATCATTTAATGATAAAATAAAATCTGAACTTTCATCATTTCTAAACCTCACTTTTCATAATCCAGTTAAATACCAAATTGCTACTCTACCAGTCAAATTAGGTGGAGTTGAAATAAGAAAGTGTACTGACTTGCACATGCCTGCATTTTTGTTTTCCGTAACTGCTACATTTGGATTGGTTTCTTTAATTTTATCTTTCTCTAATGAAGTAGACTTTTCTATTATTAGTAGGTTTAATTATCAGGTTTGATGTAATCTGACTTCTTCTGGAATTCCAAAAGAATCCCACATTTAATCATCTTGGAATTTATTCAACGTAGAGTTAATGGTGAACAGCGTTCATTTTACCAGTGAGAAGAACAAGGCACAATTTTTAGCAGCGAGGAATCCTTACTCTAGCGCCTGGCTCAATGTACTTCCACGTGTTAAGTTGGGGACTCTGCTCCAGACATCACTTTTCAAATTGCACTTGCTGTGAGATTAGGATTACCTTTATATCAACCTTATAGGTGTCTTTGTGGTTATTATCTTATCATTATCTTCTGCCAATATTTCTTCAAGACTTGAGCCTACCGAACTATTTAGATCTGATGACAAGAGGCCTGATGAAATGTCACTCACACCTTGAAGTAACGGACTTAACTTAGTTTGTGATGCTACTTGTACTGATTTTCTGGCTCTATTATTGGGATTCTACTTTTGAATTCTCCTTTGGAGGAGATATTTATAATTTAATTAAAAAAAAGTTTCTGTGTAAAATTTTATTTTAATCTTGTGAACAATAAAGTAAGATAATATTATGTATAAAATAGTGCTCAAGCCGATATGGATCTACGGCATCGAACTTTAAGAATGTGCCAGCAAGTCCAACACAGTAATAATTTAGAGAGCACAATCTAAAATACTCCGAGACATAACGGACGCGCCATGTTGTGTCTCGAACCATACCTTACACACAGACCTCAAAATCTCATACGACAGTGAAGTAATCCCAGAAACAGCCACTAAACATTACATCAAACTCGAAATCTACCCAAACCTACTGCTGCACTCTCGCTTCATCTTCCAGAAAATAGAAGACTCAGAAAATGTTGGCCAATAGACACTAAAGAAAACTGAAGTAACATCACTGGATGGTAGCTTCTCCAAGTCATTGTTATTATTGTACAGTGGTATATATTATTTATTACTCATAGATTGTATTTTATTCTGATTATCAATAAAAAACCCTACAAATAAAGCTATGTTGCGACATTGTTCAAGATATTGCTTATATGGTGCTAATTGTAAAACAAGCAACAAACTACTTTTTACGCAATAAAAATTAATGTTTTACTATACAACTAGAAACATTAAACTTCTTCTAATTTAAATAAATAATGATTCAAATTTGTATTTAAATTTTTTTTTAACTAAGAATAACGTGTTTAGTTTTCAATATAGGTACACATCGTTCATACCCGTATCAATCGAAAAATTCAGTAAATATTTTTCAACGAAAAACATACTTTCGTATAATTTAACGGTATAATTCTAAAGTGTTAACTGTACTACAAATTATAAATACCATGATGTAAAAAATACGATTTGTTCTACAACAGTTATGTTAAGCAAAGTCGAAAATAATAACACTTTTTTGAGGTACTTTAGGGAAATACACGCTTAATAAAATTCGTCAACCTGTAGTTTAAATAATTGCAATTTGATGATATTAAATTGGAACTAGGTGGACATTGCACTTTAAAATACTATTTCATTAGTATTGCAAGCATGAGTCGTCAGATTCATGGCCCATTAACCGCGTTTATTGCTGTTAAAGGTAATAATAGAAGTAGTAATGTACTTTTAAACTAAGAAACCATTTAGCTTTTACTTGTAATAAATACAATTTTAGGTAAAATCTCCTGATTTCAATTGGTAAAATAAAAATATTATCATCTGTTTGTAGTATTATAATTAATACTATTGAGTATTAATTGCATAACAACGCTTTTTGAAATTTTTATTATTAAGTAGGTATCTAATTTTTACCAGTCATCTTCAATTAGATTAACTATGACATGAGATTAATTAAAATATTAATCTAAATTACGTTTTTAGGCGCTCTTCTTAAAAACATGCAATTTACTTTTTCATAAGTATGCAGCCGTAAAGTAGCTTTTTTTTTTGTACTTAACTGCCAGAAACAGTAAACGGTCGGTTCCTTAAAATCACCATAGCGATTCGCACCATTTTCGGAAAGATATCCAACGCAAAAAAAACCAATTATCTCAGATACTGTTGCTCAGGGCTACTTTTATTAAGTATACCTTTTTAGGGCAGATGAAGTTGCAGTAAAAAAATATTCAAATAAAAATTTTTTTCTACTTCGCATTCATATTGTAGTTCTTACGAAACGCAAACGCGTATCGTAACAAAAAACCGTTTCATAAAAATTACACTAAAAAGGTGAAAATTATGTTTCAGTAGGCAATAGTGACAAGGGCATTTTATTTTAATCGCATATTTACTATAACCTCAATAAAATTGAAGATTAATTTTTTAATAAAAATTCATTCATTAAAGTTTGGAATAAAACTTTCTTAACGAGAAATTTCAATTTTAAGCAACTTTATAAACACTGTTTAATTTGTAATTACATTTACATTTGGTAATATGGTATATAGCCGGTAAATACCTGTTTTATTATTTTTAGGTTTGGTTTTGATAAAATTAGTGAAGTTCAATATAATAACAAACAATTTGTTTATACAGGGTGTGGCGCGAAGGGTTTTGATTAAAAGTAATGGCGGATAGAGTTATGTTAAAAATCTGAAATTACGAAGCTATAGGTTTTCGATGACGCCGAGTTCAAATATAATATTGTCCTTAATGTGGCACTTCCGGTTATACCGGTAGTAGACGTCAACTTTGTTATTTTAAATGGAACCTAGTATTTTTTATTTTATTTTCGGATTCTACATGAAATTTTAGATTAAATTTGTGAACAATGTCCTATACCAAAAATGAAGTATTTTCGAGATATTTCGATTTTTTTAAATTTTGAAAAATCCTAGTCTACATTGAATACCGATATCTCCATTAATTACGAAGCTAGTGACGTGAAATTGTAACTAATAAACAACAAGCGCTTGCCCGTTAACTCCATGTGTCCAACTCATTGATATTTCATACAGAGTGTTTAAAACTTAGCTGCCACCGTGGCCAATTTAAATCATTTATAAGTTGCTTACTTTAAATAGAACACCCTGTATTTTATTACATTTTTCGCTGTATTTTTTAAGCCAATTCGTTTGGTATCAGTATTCCCTATACCTAAATCCAACCAGTTTTGAGATATTTCATTATCTTTGTTAAAACATAACAACACTTAATTATTTCAACATTAGTAAAGGGTAGGCCATGATTTCCATTATTTAAGGTGATATTTTGATATTTTTCATAAGTTATTAATTCTGAAAAGTAACCAATAGCCTGAAAGGATTATTAATTATGGATATCATTAAAAACGTTGACTAGGTATTTTGTATTAATTTAATTAGATAACTTACAAACAAAAATAACTAAATGTAATATTAAACAAATAAAGTTTTATAATAAGTGTTCAAAATTAGCTCCATCTACTTCTAAACATTTATGAATCCTTTTCATTAAGCTACGTCTTGTAATTCTGGAAATATGGTCGGGTGTTAGAGAATTAAAAGCAAGTAAGACTTTTTGCATCATATCTTCCTTTGTCGTAACAGGTTTGGAAAATACCTGATTTTTAATGTAACCCCAAATACCAAAATCTAGAGGAGCCAAATCAGGAGAGCGAGCTGGCCAACGAAACGGACCTTGATTGGCAATCCATCTATCATCAAACATGTCGTAAAGATGGTCAGCAACACGCCCAAAGTTATGAGGAGGTGCTCCATCTTGCTGATACCAAGCTGAAGTCGCCTCTCCATTTCTTAAAGTATGACTTCTTCTAAAATGTCGCAATATCTTTCACCGTTTAAATTTTCATCATAAAATTTTATCGTCTATTATTGCACAAAAAACATTAAAACTCCAACTATCTTGGAAAGAACGTTCTTTAATAACATGTGGATTTTCATTAGACCAACAATGGGAATTATGTCGATTAAATAATCCATTTTTGCTAAACTTTGCTTCATCACACCATATAACTTTTTTATGAAGTTTTCATCCTCTTGGGTCTTCATTAAAAACCATTCACAGAATTGCACCCTTCGAGGAGGATCATCTAATTTTAAGTGCTGCACCAAATGATACGAAAATAGTTTTCATTTGTGTTTTTTTAAAATGCGATGAATTGTTCTCGTCGACAAAATAAGATCTCTTTCACAATCTCTAATAGAGGCATTTGGAGAGGCCGTAAAATAACCCAAAACATTAATTTCGTTTATGTCATTGTCCACTAGTGGTTTATTTTTATTAATTTGTGTCTTAAATTGACCAAACTGACGGCAGTTTTTAGCAATCTTCTTACAATATCACCAGTTGCATTTGGTCGATTTGGATATCTTTCTGCAAAAACACGACAAGTCCTTTCAACAATTCTATTACACTCGCCGTAAATAATAATAAGATTTAGGAAATCATCATTAGTAAACCCTACATTTGCCATTATTTACTATGAAATACAAACTGGTAAAGAAAACTGTCAAAACAACATAAACATTAACGTTCTAACTATCAAATCTTTGACAGCCATGGCCTACCCTTTACTAATGTTGAAATAATCAAGTTTTGTTATGTTTTAACAAAGATAATGAAATATCTCAAAACTGGTTGGATTTAGGTATAGGGAATACTGATACCAAACGAATTGGCTTAAAAAATACAGCGAAAAATGTAATAAAATACAGGGTGTTCTATTTAAAGTAAGGAACTTATAAATGATTTAAATTGGCCACGGTGGCAGCTAAGTTTTAAACACTCTGTATGAAATATCACTGAGTTGGACACATGGAGTTAACGGGCAAGCGCTTGTTGTTTATTAGTTACAATTTCACGTCACTAGCTTCGTAATTAATGGAGATATCGGTATTCAATGTAGACTAGGATTTTTCAAAATTTAAAAAAATCAAAATATCTCGAAAATACTTCATTTTTGGTATAGGACATTGTTTACAAATTTAATCTAAAATTTCATGTAGAATCCGAAAATAAAATAAAAAATACTAGGTTCCATTTAAAATAACAAAGTTGACATCTACTTCCGGTATAACCGGAAGTGCCACATTAAGGACAATATTATATTTGAACTCGGCGTCATCGAAAACCTATAGCTTCGTAATTTCAAATTTTTAACATAACTTTATCCGCCATTACTTTTAATCAAAACTCTTCGCGCCACACCCTGTATGTTACTGACAAATAAAATCAAGACACTATAAATTGTAATTTCGTTTTATCAACGAACTTCGTTCGTTTATGAAATCAATGTGTCGTCCGTGCGTCCGTGTGTGCGTCCGTCCGAGGCCTTTCTAATGATCGGACATCATTGTGTGATACATCAATCGATTCAGCTTGGTGTCCAAAGCTTAAGTTTTGATGTGCATTAAAATCGGGCAACGGGGACGCCGAGCCCCCGCGATATTCATATTTGGATAATACGAAGTTCGTTGCGACAATGCCTTGCATTTTCAACTTGTTTTAGAATACATACAATGTGAGCACGACACTTGGAAGTGGATGTTACCTTCATCACGAACACAAAGATTCTTCGTAACCTTACAAAGATTGTCATCTGTTATGGGCCAATTTAGATGTGAATGTTGTTTTCCAAGTCTTCAGTCGTTGTAGACCTGTTAGCATTCAAAGAGCTCTGGAAATATTTTAACGTTTATATATCACTTTAATTGAGAATAAAGGTACTACAAGTTTAATGATTATTACATTGGCTCAAAATATTCTAACATTTTCGAAAATAGTTGAACTGTAATTGTCCTAGCGCTAGTTTTTAAATTCCATAAAGTTTTTGTTGTAAGTTGGCACTCACGAAGAGCAAATTCTGTGTACGTTATTATTGTATTTGTTATGGTTATTTATATTATTGAATACACGACATTAATACAAATATGAGAGTTTTGAATTATAAATTCTAAGTACATGTTTAATTACATATAACGTTAATCTTGTGTGAAAATTGTGTGAGAATGTAATTCAATTGGTTATAATATTGTGAGTGAAGAATAAAATAAATAAAAGAAATATATTTAGATCAATAAATTTCCAAAAATGAAGGTGCGTCTAATAATTTGAGCAGGAATTAGTACTTTGTGTTTTTAATTATGTTATATAAATCAAATTTGAATTCCTCGCCAACACAATGGTAGGGGTACCGAGTATTGTTATCAAGTGCACATGGTTCTAAATTCCATAAAAATTATAATTATTATAGTAGACATTAACAGTGACAGCTGAAGAAAATTAGAATGAATGAGGACAATCGGAATATTCTCATTCTCAGTAACAATGTTTTGCTGAATATTTTGGCTATCTATATCGGTTGCGGTGGTGTCTATAAAAGGATTATGCGTTGAACAACTTGTCAAATTTAAATTCTTATCTAAAGTGTTGGAACAAAATGGTGAGTTTGAACAAGGCCTAAGCATTTCAGCAACTTCAATTTTTTTTTAGAGTGGACTCGACATACTCTTCAGCCACAGCAGATAATTTCCATCCACCGTAACGCTTTAGGGTTAACAAATCTCCACCCTGATTGGCTAACTGAGTGGCACTCGACCTTCTAAAGCAGTGGCCAGTATAAAGTTGTGGTTGGGGAAATTTAAGAAAAATGACGATTTCTTTTACAACTTTAACCTACGGTTAAATTTAACCGAGTTTGGTGCCAGTGGCCCTTACTATTTATTTAGGTAGTTACTAGGGGTAGTTATTTATATAGTTATTAAATTAGTTATTAATTTAGTTATTTATTTAGTTATTAATTAATTAAGCTGGATGATTTGTATTTTTTGGCGTCTTAACTCAAAATATGGTAGCATAACGTTGAAATGTTATTCTCTTTACACCATTTTTCAAATTCGGAAAAATTTGTCTCATAAGTTGAGCGCGACTTTACTGGAAGCAAATTTTCCATACTAGTATAATGAGGACAGCTTGGACTTTCAACCGTAATTAGTAAAAGTGAACAGCAATCAGTCTAATTAGGCTAATTACACACCACCTCATCAAGCAGTTCCCTAATTAGGCCTCTCACCTTATTAGGCTGTTGTTGTCAACAGGCTGTTGCGCAGGCATTCTATTTAATTACTTGTTTTTGTTTTTGAAGATGTCAATGAAAAATACAGCCTCTCACCTCATTAGGCTGTTGTTGATTTCTATCATTGCGGATGTTTCGGCGACCGCTTTTGAATTTCCAACATGGCGTTCCATCATGGTAGATGTTTTGGCGGTCGATTTGAATTTCCAACATGGCGCCCTATAGTTTTTTTTTATGTATTAGAAAAACTTGATTGAGATTCGAACTTGCAACCATTCCATTACCGAGCCAAGGCATTAACCACTAGGCTACGGCGACAATTGAGAAATAAAATGTGAACTTTGTATATAGCTGTAAAGGTTGATTAAGATGAATTAATGTTGTATGATGCTGTAAAATGCAGGATAATTAAGATGAATGAATGATTGAATGATGCATGATGCTGTAAAATGTAGAATAATTGAGATGCATGAATGATTAAATGATGTTGTAAAATGTAGGATGATTAACATGATTAAGTAAAAATTAAATTAAAAGATTTATAAAAGGAAATGATTAAACATTAAATAAACAAGATGAAAAAAGGATAAAAACATATATTTCTCACTTTTTTGCATTATAAACTAGTACACAAACAAAATAACACTCACGTAGCGCCATTTTGTATGACGTATAATTAAACATATAATAAACAAGATGAAAAAGGAAAAAAAACATGTATATTTCTCACATTTTACATTTAAAAATATATTAATTTATAAACTAGTTCACAAACACGAAAAACAATTACTTAAGGCGATTTCATGTGGCTGACAAACAAACACTTTTTATTAATTACATTAACCACGTATTTAACAAGTTGTTTTAAATTTACACTTGATTAAAAAAAACTTTAACATACCGTGGTTTGATCCGTTATCGTTTTAATACACCATCTTTTGTAAACAGATGACACTATTTTGACATGGTGACTTTACACCACTACGTATTTAACATATAGTTTTGAATTTACACTTGATTAAAAAAACTTGAACATACTGAGGTTCGATTTGTTAACGTTTTACACCACCACATTTTTAGCAAGTAGTTTTAAATTTACACTTCATTAAAAAACTTGAACGTATAAGGGTTCGAACCATTAACATTTTAATCTACCATCAAGGTGACGTATGTGTTAGGGAAAATAAAAAAAAACGACAAGAAAGATAAAATTTATTTTATATCTCTGTTACACAACACATTTACAAGTACCAATAACATATGTTTTTAATTGGAAGAATAAAGAAAACAGGAAACAAATTTTATTTCTTTCTCTGTTTCACACACAATACAAAATTTTTTTACAAAAATATGAAACGTTACAGCTACCACAGAATCTTCAGAGTTTCATCTATGGATGGCACACTTCATCTAGCATTCAAACGTAGAGTTTTCTTATGTTGACAACCAGTTATACATCTCCAGCACCTATAATTTGAAATAAAAATAAACCACAAACATTTTAAAAGTATTAACAAGAATCAATTTAACAACAAAATTTAATACTCAAAAAATTGAGAACTATTCATTAAAAATACGTGATTTGAAAACATAATTCATTTTTTAAAGATTAAAATTAATAATACTCACTGCTTCCGATTTTCGATAGACATACCAATTTTAATTATGTGGAAAAATCGACATTTAAAACAATATTTCAAACTGTTTATATAGGTATACAAACCCACTAATGGAATTGTTTACGTAATATCTCTATTGTGTGAAAGTTAAAAACAACTTTTCCGTTACTCAATTAAGGCGATTGTTAAAAACCAAAAATGCATCATTCAAAATAAGTAATATGTTTACATGTAATCAACGGATTTACACAAAATTAATACACTGCTTTACAAGATAATTAATTAAAAACTTTATTTTTAAAAATGTTTCCAAAAATTTATTTGATACGCAAAAGTCTTTATTAAATGATAGCCTAACAAACAAATTTTTAACTATTAATAAACGTATTTGTTTTTAATATGAAACTACTGATTCTCTTAAAGATTAAAAATTCATCTCTCCACACAACCTGCAGAAGATGAACATAAGTTTGCGATTGTCTTTCAAAATGAACCAAAATATTTACGATATGTTAGTTCGGTAAATTATAAAAAGTGTTAACTAAAACTACATGCAAGTTAAAAGCAAAGTATGAACTAAAAACAACAAACACATTTTAAACTCGCGAGAGAGAAAATTAACTTTTGCAAATCAAAACTTAAGTGACGAAATATTTTATTCTCTTACACACTAACCCATTTTTATCGGTTTGTAAACAGTAGTTAGTTGTGTAACTTCTGAATTAATAAGTACCAAGTCTAAATACAATATGTGAAATTAACTTATCTAGTGTACAGGATGTCCCAAATTAAAGAGTTTTGCAAGGTATCTCGAACACTAGAAGAGTTAGGAAAACAGTAGTTAAGATGTCATGATTTATTTTGGTGAAACTAACCATGGTTCAATCAGATCTTCAGTAGGTTGTTGCATTTTCGAGCTATAGGGCTATTTTAGAAAATTTCTAAAAAGTGTCTCTCCAAATATCTCTTTTATTTTAATAAATATCAAAAAAATGTAGAGAGACTTTTGATAGATAAACCAAAAGACAGTCCAGTGAAGTGCACTATATATTTTTTTGAAGAGTGCAGGTAAGTAGCTATGACATAAACTTATGTTTCTTTAATGGGACACCCTGTATATTCTGGGCCATTTCGTTTCCATTTTTTTTCTTCTTTCACATAATATAACATATGACGGGTATATTTCTTATAGTTTATGCTACAGGGTAAATTATGTGTCGCATATATCAATAATGTCGTTTATAAATAGAACACTCTGTAAGTTTTACTATAATGTTGTTTATAGTTTATATTATTTAGTAAACAAAATATTGATGAACGGTATTTTTGCTATACGGTAGTCAAAAGAATTGAAATGTATTATTTCATCACACAATTCACAATAAATAATAATAAGTAATATATTTAATTATTTTATTTACAATTTTTAAGTTAAGAATGTTAGTTGCATAGGTCCATGTAATCATTTAATTATCATTATTGTTTTTGTTGAATCGCGTTCAATAAATAACCTAAAGTAAGTATATTTGGGGTCTGCCATAAATAAATGTAATAGGTATCAAGTAGCCTTGGATACTGTCACCGTCAAATTTTAACAAATAAAACAAATGAATAATTTTTTAGTGTCATAATTTGATAATCGCAATAAGTCGCTATTTATAACACTAAATATGAATTTTGAGAATTTTGAAAAATACGATATGTTCGTAGCCTACATCTAGAGCGGAAAAAACGCAAATGCTACGTCTGAATTGTATTTCCAAAGATACCCTGAACGACGACAGCCGGAAGTAAAAACATTTAAAAGGCTTAATGACAATCTACAAGAACATGCATTTTTCAAAAAACCTCGAAATAATTATAACAAAAACAACGAAGAGAAAGAGATAAACGTTTTGAGGTACGTACATGCTAAACATAAGACGCCTTTAAGGGAAATTGAAAAGGAAATAGGTGTTGCAAGAACTTCTGCAGGAAGGATTTTAAAAAAGCATAAGTTTAAACCTTATCAGACATCTGCCCGACAATTACTGCGTCCAACCGATAACCAACGAAGAATTAAGTTCGTTGAGTGATATATTGGTAAATGTAACGTAAATCCCACATTTTATTCCAACATAATATGGGGTGATGAAGCCCGCATTACTAGTGCGGGAATATTTAATAGACATAACAAATTATATTGGAACGATATAAATCCCCATTTAGTGCGGGGTATAAGGAGGCAAGGAAGATTTGGGTTTAATGTTAGTTGTTTTCTTAAACACAATAAACTGGTATATTGTATATTTGAAGACACACTTACGGCTGTTGGGTATGTGGATATGTTGAACACAAATTTCTGGTTTCAACAAGATGGAGCTCCTAGCCACAATTCCTTAATTGCAAGAGATTATTTAAATGAGAAATTTCCTAATCAATAGATTGGAACCAATGGACCGGCAAGGTGGCCTCGCCGTTCGCCAGAAGTTAACCCTCTTGATTTTTTTGTGTGGGGATTTTTAAAAAATAACATTCATAAGATTCATAATTTAATAACAAAGAAGAGTTACTACATTGTGTTCAAGCGGCATTTAGAAAAATAAAACCTATTCAAATACTGAATACTGTAAGATCTGTACGTAAAAGATGCCAACTGATCATCCGAGAAAATGGAGGACATTTTGAACATCTATTGTAGTTTTTATATTTGGGCAAGAAAATTAACTTTTTTATTTTTGTTTTTATTTTGAAATTTGTTGTGTTATTTTTAATGTATTTGTCAGTTTTTGTGTAACCGAGATTATGTATTTGCTTATTTACTTAAAAATGGTTACTAACTTCCTTTATGATTTATTATTCTAACATCTACCTACCTATCTATTGAGAGATAAAATCATACAGTTATTGATATGAAATTTATTTATATATTTACTAAATAATATAAATTATAAACAACATTATAGTAAAACTTACAGAGTGTTCTATTTATGAACGACATTATTGATATATGCGATACATAATTTACCCTGTAGCATAAACTATAAGAAATATACTCGTCATATGTTATATTAGGAGAAAGAGGATTAAAATAGAAACGAACTGGCCTAAAATATACAGGGTGTCCCATTAAAAAAAACATAAGTTTATGTCATATCTACTTACCTGGACCCTTAAAAAATATAGTGCACTGCACTGGACTATCTTTTGGTTTATCTATCAAAACTTTTTACATTTTTTAATATTTATTAAAATAAAAGAGATATTTGAAGAAACAGTTTTTAGCAATTTTCTAAAATAGCATTGTAGCTCGAAAACGCAACAACCTACTGAAGATCTGATTGAACCATGTTTAGTTTCTTCAAAAAGTAAGTCATGATATCTTAACTACTTTTTTTCTAACTCTTCTAGTTTCCGAGATACCTTCCAAAACTTTCTAATTTGGGACACTCTGTACAAAAGTCTGTTTTAAATGAAGTCTTAAAAATTAATCAGATAAAATTTGATTTTTAAATGAAACTACTAATTTTTTAAAGATTAAAATTCATCTTTTTATCTCACAAATACAGATGAAATTAAAAATAAGTTTTTGTAAAATAAAATAAATAAAATAAAATCTTTATTATGCTGTTATTTGGGTGATACAGAATACAGCTGTCAGAAAAATATAAATATAACTAGGTTAAAATAGAATTAGTTAATAGATCTAGTTTAAACAAAGTTTTATATACACCTTCAAGATTAAAATCTAAAAAATCAAATATCAAAAACTTAATTCAATTACGGTTTAAAGATTAAAAAATTCATTTCTTTATCTCATCTAATAGAAGACAAGAACATGTAAAATATGATTTATAGCATACATCTTTTAACATCTGTAAACAACTGAAACAAGTCTTAAAATCAAAAAAATTAACTTCTTAAATATTATTTTCTCAAACATTATTATGGAATTTGAACCAAGTTGGTAATTTTTTCAATTCAAGACAATATTGAGAACATATAGTCTTATTCAATAAAATCAGCAAGGTCATTCTTGAAATAAGATGAATGTTTAAATATAAGAATTCAATAATTTAGTTTTAAGATTACCGTCCTGAAATACCTTACTTGATACATGCATATTTGTTTAAATCTGCAAAATGTATGCGCTTGATCTATGTTACTTACAATTTTTAATTATTTTTGAGCTTATACCTCAAAATTTAACTGAGTCGTTGTTCTCAAAACTTTTATTAGTAAATGTACAGTGATTAGGTATTTAAATTTGCAACTAATTGTTTTAAACAACACCCATCAAAATTTTTTATCGATTAAAAGTTGGTTACTGTTAAAGTATGAAATAAACAAAATTGTAAATAACACTGGAACTACAGCAGATCTTTGTGCTACTATATTTTCACTTCCTGAAATAAGAAAACGATGTTGTTCCCTGCTTCGATTTCATAAAAAGAATTTGTGGCATTTGTTGTGGATTTAATTTTAACAATCTACATCGTAGAGTATAATTCAGACAATCTTATTTTTATTTATGTTGTATTTATAATTAGAAAAATTTTTAATATATTTAAGACTGTCGCTACTTTTGCTTATAGTCTAGATTGTAGATTGTCTGAATAATAACGGTGCAGTAGTTTAATCTTAAAATTAAATTTTACATCTATTATTTTTAATTCTCAATCTTAGTCAAATGCAATATGACAGCTACAATTTAAAATTTTATTATTTACTGACCTTCAATGATTCGAAGGCAACAAATAGATCTTTGATTTTTGCATTAAATGTTACATATTATGGTGATCTTAATTCAATGTAAATATAAATAATTTCTATTTGTTACGCATCTATTTTTAACAAGACTCTATTATTCATTTTATATTATCTTAGGGTATTGGCTTTGTTAAGTTTTTGCATCTTTAAAACAAATTTTACGTAGCGTGCGCCTTTGGGCGTAACTTAAATTCAAACACCGCTACAATTTCTTTGTACAAATTTTTATTACAATCCTAACGACGATGTCTGCGACTTGAAAATTTTTCATATTAATGTTTTATTTGTTTGCAAATAATCTTAAACTTTTATTCCGTGATTGTTTTAATTAACTTGTAAATTTTATTTTGATTTATCGATTTGTTCGAAACGGCACTTATTGTTCTCCATTAAATTTTTATTAACATTTACTACAATACGTTAGCAAACTCCACATATGCGGGCAAACTACAAACATGCTAGCATAACAATGTTTGTGGTATTAAACCGTCTTTACTTTAAAGGTCAATGACAAATTTATTATTTATTATTTACCTATTATTTTGTCTACACTTTGACTTCAATTCCCTTCATCTTTCGTTTTTCAACAGGTAATGACCCTAGTTTCATTTTGTTTTAACACGCACACCTTATACATGTCTATCAACATACTATACTATACATAATCGTTTTAAATCATACTTCTTTACAAGCTTACGATCACTCCAATATGTCAAAACTATCACACACCTCTTGATAATATGATCGTGCTGATGATCATGCAATTTAAGATATGAAGTCGAAATGAAATCCGGTATATCCAAAAATGTTACAATTTTGAAAATATTTTAGTAACATTTTGTGTACTATTCAGATAATTTTGTTTTTCATTTATGTTAAAGTTATAATTAGAATAACCTTTAATAAGTTTAGGACTGTCGTTTCAATGTTAATCAATTTAATCTTAAAATTAAATTCTACATCTATTCTTTTTGATTGTCAATCTTAGTCGAATGAAATACGACAGCTACAATTTAAAATTTTATTATTTACTTACCTTCAATAATTCGAAAACAACAAAAGTCTTAAGAGACCCTAGCAAACTTATGTTTTGCATTAAATGTTACACATAGCGGTGATCGTAATTTGGTGAGTTTAATCTAAATATAAATAACTTCTATTTGTTACGCATTCTATTTTTAACAAGATTCTATTATTCATTTTTATATTATCTTTGGGTATTGGCTTTGTTAATGAAAATATGATTTGACGCCATGCGCTTGCAACCTTGAACAATCTCCTAACGACTATGTCTGCAACCTGAATTTTTTTCATATTCATGTCTTATTTGTTCTCAAATACAAAACGCTAGCGCACTCTACATATACGGGAAAACTACAATTTTTATTTTAAAGATCAATGACAAGTTTATTATTTTGTCTACACTTGGACTTTAGTTCCCTTCATCTTTCGCTTCTCAATAGGTTTCGTTTTAACACGCACACCTTATACATGTCTATCAGTATACTATACTATACTGCAATGAATTGTGATATGATTAGATAAATGTTAATGTTAAACGCCCCACGTTTGGACGCTCTATTAATTGCAATGAATGGGGTGTAAATTTTAATATTAATAAAATGGATTATTGATGGGTGCAAATAAAATTTGTTTAAAAGAGTAAAATACGTTGGGACGCTCTAAAAATTTGGATCTTACTTGTAGTAAAATCACCCCTAAATAATTTACCTGCCTAGCTCTTTTTTATTTGTTTGCTTAACGTGTACAGCCTCCTTTACGTTCAGATCGGCTGGAATAAAAACAACTGACTGACACACAAACTTATTTATTGGTTTCATTTGTTTTCCACCGTGCTGAAGTCAACAATATCCCAGGTGTTTTTGAACCGCGGTGCCCCCACTTTACTTAGTTTTGTCGTACGCAAACTTCAGTTTCCGCGCATCCCTAGTGGTGTAAACACTGGCGCAACGACCATAACAACTAATGGATATTATTTACAAACTTAACGCATTAAAAGACTTAAAACTAATTACAAAATAGTCTGACCTTATTATGATCACTCAGGTTTGTTCGCCACTTTTTCCGTCACACGTATTTGTCGTAGTACTTTTTTCAGCTACAATGCTGCCTCCAGCGATGCTTTGATTAAAGCTCCAGGTTTCCCCCGTGTTGGTGAATTTAGCTGCATCTTGTTGTAAACTACACTCACTAACTTGGTAAGTTTACTTCCTATTTTTCTTTATCTTTCCGGACTTCGACTTCTTTTAACTGTTCCTTTTAGGTTTCAAATCTCCTGCAGCTTTAATTACTGTGCACCATCCAATTATTTTCATCTCATCGGCAGGGTCTCCCTTATTTTAGTAAATATTCTTAAATCTAACAAATTCATTGCATTATAATTTTACAGGGTCGGTTGAGAACAAATATTTGGACTAATTCCTCTACACGAAGGCCTAATTTACATCTTTTGTCTTTCGATCTGTTTATCAAGAATGCTGTACAAAATTAATCATCGCAATACATAATTGTTTTTAAAACATACTTCTTTACGAGCTTACGATCTCTCACACATCTCTTGTTAATATGATCGTGCTGATGATCATACAATTTAAGATATGAAGTCGTTTATCGAAAAGTGTCACAATTTTGAAAATATTTTGGTAAGTTTTAGAGTAAGTATTCGATTATGCCTAGACACAAAATTTTATATTAATAGATTACTACGCAATTAAATTACACGAATCACCCAGTATGTAATTCTACCGAAAGTACTATGACTAATGTTATGACTTTTTTAAATATTAAGAAATTAATATTCTAAAAATATCTTTTAGAACAAACTCAAAATTTTCAGTATGTTGTTTTTTCTACTCTAAAAAACCATAGAAAGAAACTGTACGATAAATAAGTAACATTGAACGTGACTAAGAGTTAAACAAAATATATCACTTACCTTTCTCCGCTTACCATTTTTGTATTGTTATTCTTTCTATTTAATTGTATGTATTAACATTCTACATTTATTTTACGTAGTACGTGTGTGCATTTAAAAAATTATTTAAATTAATTTGTTACAATAAATTATTTGTTGCGCATTCTATTTTTAACAAGACTCTATTATTCATTTTTATTTTATCTCTGAGTCTTGGCTTCATTAATGAAAACATGATTTGAATCTTTATAACAAATTTTAATAAGACTAAAATAACGCAAACATACAATTTGTATGTATTAATTAGAATTAAAATAAATTTTACGTAGCGTGCTTGTTTGGACGTAACTTAAATTCAAACTCCTCTAAAAAATTTTTTTATTACAATTTAAAATAAGAAACTACTTTGGTAAATTAATAAGTTTTACGACACCTAGTGTCAACTCGTGTTAACGATCACGTACGTAAATGCATTCGCATTTGACTTCATGCGCTGGCAACCTTGAACGATGTCCTAAAGAAGATGTCTGCGAAAATTTTTCATATTGATATTTTATTTGTTCGCAAATATACTTAAGCTTTTGTTCCGTTATCGTTTCAATTTACTTTTAAATTCGATGAATGAACTGTATAATAAATATGTAACATTGAACATGACTAAGGGTTAAATAAAATATATTACTTACCTCTCTCCGTTTATCATTTTTAATTATTATTCTTTCTATTTAATTAAATGTATTAACATTCTACATTTATTTTACGTTGTACGTGTATGCATTTAGAAATTATCTAAACTAATTTGCTAAAATAAATTACACAAAACTACATATTTAATCATCTCACAAAGAGTAGTCGTTGTAAACACGTTGTTAATAAAATGAAATATTAAATTGCGTACCTATATACCTACCTGTTGTTTTTTAATTACAAAGGTTTAATGGGGTATAAAACGTAAAGTAACTCACTTTTTATTAATTACCGCTTTTCCGTACGACGAAATAAGAACTTTTAAGACGATTAACATGTATTAGTAAATCCATAAGAAACAACACAGTTTAGTAATTGTTTAAAAAAATACATTGAACATGACTAAGGGTTAAATAAAATATATTACTTACCTCTCTCCGTTTATCATTTTTTAATTATTATTCTTTCTATTTAATTAAATGTATTAACATTCTACATTTATTTTACGTTGTACGTGTATGCATTTAGAAATTATCTAAACTAATTTGCTAAAATAAATTACACAAAACTACATATTTAATCATCTCACAAAAGAGTAGTCGTTGTAAACACGTTGTTAATAAAATGAAATATTAAATTGCGTACCTATATACCTACCTGTTGTTTTTTAATTACAAAGGTTTAATGGGGTATAAAAACGTAAAGTAACTCACTTTTATTAATTACCGCTTTTCCGTACGACGAAATAAGAACTTTTTAAGACGATTAACATGTATTAGTAAATCCATAAGAAACAACACAGTTTAGTAATTGTTTAAAAAAATACACTTAAGAAAGCAATTTTGTACGTACAAATAAATTTCCCTGTTACAATATTGAAACGTAGATTATGCTCAAGTATTACTACAGTAACATTAACTTATTTTAAAAGCAGGAATGCACGAACGAAATTGGAACATAAATTTTATTTTGCACATCCTTGCTTCTAAAATTACAATTCTACACGTGACTGATACAAATATAATAAAATAGGTATAAAATTTCATGCATGACATACGTAAGTACCGATGCTCTTATAATTAAATTTAGACTACTCACGCATAACTATTTTTCAAAATTTAAAATTTAAAAATTTTTCGTACGCTATTATCACTCACTTAGGAAGAAAGTTATTGGTTAATAATACATTTTTGGGGCATAATATAACACCGACTCAATAAAAATATATGAGATAGGAGACATAAACTACTTACTAGGCAGAAATTCTCAACAAAATTGAGAATTAAATCCCGACTTACTTTCTAGAAACTAGAATTGACTTCTACTGAAATTGTTTTAGAGGTAACAAACTTTCAATAAAGTATTTCTCATTGCGTCATGTGTCATCGTGGACTCGCCGATGTCAGGACCCAAAGAGATGCTAGGCGCTTTCGTTGAAAGATTTTACACAATTACAATTTTACTTAGACATTTACCTATTATAATTTTTATGCTTACACAACATCTAAACAACATTGGTCACATTATAATAAATTGTACAAATATGATATAATTAAATCGATCAGTTTCACTAAGTAAAAATAATTAAATAGAAACGCGGACGTTCAAACTAGGGGAAGGGCGATTATCTTTCTTCCCTAAAGGAGTAAGTCCAAAGCTAGCATCTTGTAAGTACTGACATCTCCGTAGCAACAGTTCCTCCCTGATGGAAATCTGTAGCAACAGTTACAAGATCAGGTTTTCCTCGACCTATGGATTTTTGTGATTGTTTCCTACCGGTTAGTCTCCGACATTCTGGGCCGTTTGTTGTGCTCGTCGAACGTGATAGACACATAATGTCTTTAAATTCTTTCCAAAAGTTTTCGTTTAACCAACCATACAAGACGGGATTCGAACACGCCGAAGACATTCCCATCATATGACATACAGCATAACACACCTTCATCGGTTGAGAAGTAAAATCCATCGCACTCCAAACATCTGCTATTAAGTTGTACAAATTTAATGGCAACCAACTTATGCAAAAAATTATTGCTATAGAAACTAAAAGTAAATTTGTGCGTTTTAATCTACGTCCACGTAATTGTCTACGTGAATTTTGAGAAGTGTCTTCTTTACTTACGAAACCGGCCGCAAAACGATACCTCAGTTTGAAGTAAATTCGAAGATAGGCCACCTGTAACAAATGTATCACATTAGAAACAACACTTATGTATAGATCTTGTTTAGTAGGTACATTTACTTTAATTATTTAGACGCCTAACTTGAGGCTCATTTATTACCGATTCATGTTGACTATTTTAATTTACTCCACTTTTCGTTAATTTAATAAAATTATTTCATTTTAACCTTAATACTTTCAAAAGTTGAATAATTCTAAATTCAAAACTTTTACGATTTTACTAAATGTTTAATGAAATTTGTCGTATAAAACGAAAGTGTAATATAAATTCGACTACCAATTTTAAAACATTAACTGAGTACAATTTGATTAAGTCAAACTTCTTATAGGTAATTCAAATAATGTTTATTATTAATTTAGTTTAAAAGAGCTGCTGTTGCAATAATCTCGTTTTAATTTACACCCTTAGGAAAATTTGTTATCACAGTGCTTTGGGCAAATTATCTATTTCCTTCTTTCAATCAACTAACTATTAAAAATAGATATCAATAATTTATTAATAAATCCACATTGATTTACCATTTACGTGTTACACTGTAACGCTATTAATATGTTCAAAATAAATAATTTAAATTACTGCAAAATTAAACTTAAATTAAATTAACTAATTTAAATTATTTTAATAAATTGATTACATTAATTAGTTGTGAATAATCAATAATCAAAACACATTTGTTTTCTTTATATATTATTAAAATAATAATACATTTTATGGACATAATATAATCAGCAGCGCCCGAACCTGTAGCTAGGCCCCAACCTACCGAACCCATTTTGGAAAAAAAATTTACTTTACAATTGATTCTTATTTAAATTTAAATTTTTTTATTTTGTCTCTACTTGACTTCCAGGATTTATTTTATTAAATGAATATATTTAGTTCTATTATTTACACTAAATATTTTTTTCCGTCGACCTCATTATAAAATTGAGTTTTACGTACTCCCTGAATAATCATAAAGTAACACTTTTTTAACTGTAATACTTTTCGTCCGCAAACATCTGTCAATGTCAATTATTATTTTATGTCAAATTAAATAAAGTCGAAGTAACCATATAAAACCCATTTTTAAGAAAGGATGAATTTAGTGACTACATAGGATATTACAGTACTTTAGGTACATACTGAAACATTTTAGATACTGCAGAATATTGTTTGTTTACTTCCATTTATAACCTCAATTTCTCAATCCCACACAACTTTGAACAAAAACAATTTGTTGTTCAAATTACAAGTAAATGATTTTAAGTGCTTTGAAATGATATTAATAAATTGTTTATAGTTTCTACAATGTGCGAAGCATATAGAAGAGCCTGGTTGTAATCTCACAATACTCGATACATTGTTTTCAATATGTAACACTTTAACTTCTTTAAAGTTATTCATTTATAAGGTAAGACAGAATTCATACGACTTGAGATTGCTTTAGACAATTTTATTAGGTAACATTTTGATACAGAAGCGGAGTTCCGATACAAAATTTTCACGATCATAAAATACAAAAACTTACAGTAGAAGTGAGTTAATTATGGGTACCTTTCTATTACTGTATTTGATTGATGTAAATAAGTAATAATGCTAATGGAAAACACAAGAACAGTAATTACTTGTGAAAAATCATTTGAATATTGATTCTGTCGCAGGAAAAAACAAAAATAGAATCATATAAGCCATCAACATTACTGGGTTCAAGATTTATTCATACACAAAAACAAGGTGAATTTCACAGTTTTCAATAAGCTGAAAGAAGATTATTACATTTTTGAAACATTTTCGGAGTGAATCAAAAAACTACGTTTGCATACTTTCTTACGGTCAGGCAATATTTTTATTGAATATAAAATGATTATAAGTCTGACCACGGTACAAACTCAGTCTTATAACTATTATATGTCCAATTAGTAAGAATCGACTTTAATGTGTTTAATAGGAGAAACTTCATTACATCTTTGATCATAAACAATTAAAGAAATGCATTAATTTTGAGGGTAGGCTTCCAACTATAACTACATTTTTAAATATACTTCAAAATAACACTACCTAAATGTAATTTTTATTATTTTAATAAATTATAAAAAGTACATGTTTTACCTATTACCTATCATAATCAAGTGCTCTTATAAAAATTATGTGATTGTTGTAAACAAATGGTTTATCGGTACAATATTCGAACGCGGAAAGCTTTTATTTCCTTTAATAAATTTTGACACAAATGTTACAATACTGAACGGTGAAGTGAACATTAGGTACAGTAAAATCAGAACAAACGTAAAATTTTTGTTTAAAATTACTAAACATTTTGTTTTCAGTAAACGGTAATCAATAGAAAATTAATTAATTTAAGGTCAACGGAAAAAATTATTATGTACCTCGGAAAACAGTGCTTTTTAATAACCTCGTAGGGTTGCCAGATACTACATATAAATACTAGTCGTAAACAAGTAACCTTTTTTTGCATTATTCGTTATTTTAATAATTTATTTTAATTACCCCTATTTTAAAAATTCAGTATCTTGTAACACAAGAATGAAGCGTTTGGTAACATGATACTTTTACTGTAACGACATTATCTTTGCTTTGATGTTCTCACTTCATGTAATTTTTCTCTTGTGGTCTCTTATAAAATACACGCGCTTGACAGTCACATTATTACCTCTTCTAAAACAATTACATTGTTAGAGTATGAAAATAGTAGTGAGGCAAACATTTTCGAAAGGAAAAGAAAGGAAAATTATTTGAGAAAATTTGTATGTAATTGGTATAAATAAACAGGATCTTGTTCGTGGACACAATAATTTTACGTTCACTTTGGCGCTAATTATTAATGCCTACGACCGCATTAATTAAATATAATCAAAAATAGGTTGGAAATAAAAATGATCAAAATTATTATTGCTAAAGTAAATTTTAATAACAATTACTAATTATATTTTACAAAAGACATATGAAATAATTTACTTGTTTTAACAACAATAAGTATGAAAATTATTCAAGCTAATTCAAAGTTGTACTGAACTAAACTTTGTATATGCAACGAGGCAGACTCCATAAATATCCGCCGGTCTAATAGCGATATTGGTGCTGTTATAAATCTATAATGGTCAATTGCCTCAACATAACTTAATCATAAGCAATAACTAAAAACTTAGTTACAATTGTTAAAACTTGTGTTGGTGCAACTGGCCATTAATATTGCAAAGTACGCAGGTAAGTAACTTAGCAACAGTTTTTTTATATTTTTCTAATAAATGTCAACATATATTTTGTTCATCAAACACCAGTTAAGTAAGCCATTACATGGCCGAGCTGATAATGCTTAGGTGTCACTTCGTTACCATGACACTGTCGCACAGTAAGACGGCGACCCGAGATTTTGGACAAAAAATCAAAATCTTGTCCAAAAGTCAAACAATTGGGATATAACGTCGTACACCCGGGGGTTTCTTGGGTCGCTGATTACGAATTTGTGGTGAAAATTATAAAATTCAAAATGGCAACTTCAATATGGAGTTGAAGTTTTTATGTGTCGACGGATTTAACTGTAAACGCACTCGGGGTTTTTGGGATCGCTGATTACAAATCTGTGGTCAAAATAACAAAATTCAAAATGGCAACTTTGATATGGCGGCACGTAGTAGGCCCGGCGACTTGGTAAGGCTAGCAATAAATCCAATGATATAATAATCTGAAATGCTTTTAAATCTTTTAGAAACACTGTATTATGTAATGTAAACATGTTCTGTAAGAAAAAAAATCATCATTTGTCACAGGTGTTTGAGTTATTTATCGAGAGACAAATTTTGTGTTCTCTCTCCGCACATAATTTTGAAAATTACAAAGGAGCCTTTTAGCTGTAGAATTATTAAAGCACCTCGGTGGAACCTCGTGGAACTTTTTTTATAGTTCACGAAATGTGCGGAGAAAGAACACAAAATTTGTTTCTCGATAAATAACTCAAACACCTGTGACAAATAATTTTTTTTTTCTTACAGAACATGTTTACATTACATAAAACAGTGTTTCTAAAAAATTAAAAGCATTTTCCGATGATTATATTATTAGATTTACGACTAGCCTTACCTAGTCGCCGTGCCTACTGCGCGCCGCCATATCAAACCGCCATTTTGAATTTTGTTATTTTGACTACAGATTCATAATCAGCGACCCCAAAAACCCCCGAGTAAGTATTTACAGCTAAATTCGTCGACATATAAAAATTTTCGTCTCCATATTTAAGCCGCCATTTTTAATTTTATAATTTTGAACACTAATTTGTAATCAGCAACCTCAAATACCCCCGAGTACGACGTTACTGCAATTGTTTGATTTTCGGGTCTCCGTTCCACTGTGTTGTTTCTTTTGAAGAATACGGAGTTGAAGTGGTTTTCTTTGCTGATGATGTTAGATTGGCTTCTTATAAAATAATATATTATTATACGAGTAGTGAATCCTGTATGAATACTAATAAAACCTACTAATAAACACTAACAAACCATTTAATCAATAAATTATCGTATATAGCGCAGTCTTAAACGACTAATTTTTTTAATTAGTTAATTAGTGTTTGAATTGTGCGTGAATTAAATTTGTTTTATGCTGTCACCCAAAAGCAAAAAGACACAACAAACCGATGTACAAATTAACCCGCTATAGTCATCAGAAAATGATGACTAAGCAACTAATTACAAGTAGTTACAGACTTTGTAAGTAGCTTACCTAAAAGGAGTCAAGTCAGTAGCTTTATCAAACACCATCCCAGTTAAACTCGGTCGCCTTAGCCCCCCACAAAAAAATCGTTTTTTTTACGTTTGCA
This sequence comes from Abscondita cerata, assembly GCA_030710515.1. Classification (NCBI taxonomy): domain Eukaryota; kingdom Metazoa; phylum Arthropoda; class Insecta; order Coleoptera; family Lampyridae; genus Abscondita; species Abscondita cerata. Next base: position 455,742 of record JALBCR010003036.1, read on the forward strand.
CACGAAAGAGAACAGCTAGCACAAACTAGCACACTTTTAATAACGGAGTTATTAAGGTTTGAATCTGAGGGTGCTAAGGCAACCTCAGCCTCCCTACAGAAAAATATAGAATTTTTGATACTGGCACACGAAAGAGAATAGCTAACACAAGCTAGCACAACTTTGTTCAAAACTAGCACACCTTTAATAAAAGAGTTATTAAGAGTTGAATCTAGAAAGCTAGCCTCTCCACAAAAAATTTCAAACTTTTGACGTTTGAACATTAAAGAGCTGAACTAGCACAGGCTAGCACAACTAAAAATAATATATGTGATGATTCTCCTAGTGGGTAGGAGTCTTCGAGTGAGTTATTTAGACAATAAATTAATAAATTATCTAATTTTATTAATTGACATTTTATGTTAACAATTCTGTCACTTTTACGATCAACTATTATTTGTAAGAAACTTTATTGAAAACCAAATTCTTCAAATACCTTGATAAAAACGGGACCCTTCTTGTCGAAACGTAGGTTTTAAGGAATTACTTGGGTTTTCATTAAGTCATCCTCACACCAATCTCCAATCGAAAGCTCCTACCCACTAAGAATAACTACCACATACTTTATTAACGGAGAATACCTTAATCAAATTAACTAAAAATAATGTTCGCACACATTTAATAACATGGTTATTAAGGTTTAAATCTGGAGGGCCTAAAGCGACCTCAGCCCTCCAACAAACAAATAAAAATTTTTGATGTTTGCACACGAAAGAGAATAGCTAGGCACAGGCTAGCACAACTTTGCTCAACGCTAGCACACCGTTAATAACAGAGTTATATAGGGTTAAATCTAAGAAGCCAGTACCCACACAAAAAAATTTAGAATTTTTGACGTTTGAACATTAAAGAGCTGAACTAGCACAGGCTAGCACAATTAAAAATAATGTTAGCGCACAATAACAGGGTTATTGAGATTTCAATTTGAAGGGGCTAAGGCGGTCTCAGCCTTCCAACAAAAAAATAACGAATTTTTGCACACGGAAGAGAATAGCTAGCAAAGGCAAAGTTGTGCTAGCCTCTGCTAGCTATTCTCTTTCGTGTGCAAACATCAAAAACTCGATATTTTTTGTTGGCGGGCTGAGGTCGCTTTAGCCCCTCCAGATTCAAACCTCAATAACTCTGTTATAAAAAATGTACTATCATTATTTTAACCTGTGCCAGCTCAGCTCTCTAATGTTCAAACGTCAAAAGTTTGACATTTTGTTGTAGGGGTCTGGCTTCCTAGATTTAATCCTCAATAACTTCGTTGTTAAAGTTGTGTTAGGTTGTGCAAAGTTGTGCTAGCCTGTTGTTGCTATTCTCTTTCGTCTGCAAACATTAAAAATTCAATACTTTTTTGTTGGAGGACTGAGGTCGCCTTAGCCCTCAAGATTAAAACCTCAATAACCCCTGTTATGAAAGGTGTGCTATCATCATTTTTAGTTATGTTAGCTCAGCTTTTTAATATTCAATCGTCAAAAATTTAAAATTTGTTTGTGGGAGGGAGGGGGCTGGCTTCCTAGATTCAACCCTCAATAAATGTGATATTAAAAATGTGCTAGCGTTGACCAAAATTGAATTTCTGTGGGGACGCTAAGGTGACCGAGTTTTAAACATATGACTTTTAACTAGAAATCTTCCTTTTTTATGCAACGTAGTAAATTTACAAAAAGTAAAATTATATTCAAATTTTTATAAAAATATATGTTTACAAAAGAACATTATTAATTCATAAGTAATATAAATAATATTTATTACATAATACAAATACACAAATTCATAACATATGAACACTACAATTTACATACAAAATAAAATGTGAAATTATAATCTTTTCCTCTTCAATCAAATGAATCCTGTGAGTAAAATGTATTAATTTTTTAATTATAAAGCAACACAAAACTATCTAATATTGAAATTATTAAGAGTGAGTCAAGTCTTTATCAAAGCTGATGTATTTTTCATATTCAAAACTGTATTTTAGTATGAATATAAATTTTGTTTCGTAGATGAAAAAATAGAAACCAAATTAATATTTTTTAAAATTCAATTGTACAAACGAACTTAATACAATACGACAATAGCAATTAAAAATAATTCTATATTTTAAGAACATTATACTTATTATTTGTCGTGTTGTTGTGCTGTTGTTTTGCTGGATTTTTTTACATGCGCTTTTACTGTTGATAAAAACAGAAAAACCGAATTTTTGTATTTCCTGGTCGGTAGCGTTGGAAAATCGTTTTTTAGGGCCACTATAAATGTGTCGTACAAGTAAAGTAAATACATAACATATTTAATTGGGTTTTTACCTAAAACGAAATTTTGTAGTATGTTTTTGATTATGCTGTCTAGGGTCTGTTTAATTCCTTTATATTAAAAAATAATTCAGTTTACTTAGTATAATAATTGTGATCACAATCACGACCAGTAAAAAAAGTTATTTTTACGCCATCAAAGCACTTTATTACTGTAAAAAATGTGCTAATTCCTATTCCGAAAACATAAAAATCAAACGGCCCAGTACTCAAAACGCCATAAAAAAAATGGTTTGTGAAAAGAGAGATACAAACAAACGCTAACTAAGTAGTGCCTACCAAATCATACATGCATTCATTTAAATTAGATACATTATGATGCACAATTGGACAAATTGCTTACTTCATAAAAATTCAAAACAAAAAACACTTACTTATTATTGTTTATTCTGCTCCTGCACTTTTACTTGACCTCGTTCGATTTATTTCCCCCAAACAAAAAAACCCACATTAGGGATCGTATACATACTAACCGATCGTAAAATACAAAATGATTAAAACACAAATACAACTTAAAACTATGCATTTATTTGCTTTTTTAAGGATCTAACAAGATTTGCGAAACAAACGGTTTTCTAGCCCTCGGTTACGAACTATGACTAACAGATGCTTTTATGAGAATATATACAACGTTATGTTAAAAGTTATTTATTTGCACATGCCACACTAATTTATAGACTGGGTTACAAGTTTTACATTACCCACGTACTACTACATCGATGGTATAGCATTTCTTAATACTATTACTGTCTATACTACGGTATTTATACTTGATATCTGATGTCTTCTGCGTTTGCAGTATTATGAACTCTATAACGTTCGACTTGCATCTTTTCGCAAGGTTCTTGCTTGTCCGACCTAAATATTATGAAACTGTTATTTTTATTAAAAATTGTAAACCATAGGAATTTAATCGTTTGCTAAATTATATGTTGGTGGTGAAATGTATGTCGCCACAAATTATTCACAAGCTAGTAGTGAAAAATTTTACCACGATACTGGCTTTTGTGGGTCGTGTTGGCGTTGTTTTAATGTTTCTGATGGTGTACGGCCATCCGGAAAACTATGGATGATGTTGGCGCTGCTGTGCTGGTGGGTGTGGCTGTTGCTGCTTGTAGAATGTGCAATGTGTGACGTGTGAGGTGGCACCTTTATTTGACAGGCAGTACCTCGAAGCTTAAGGCCGCAGATCTAAGACGAATGTGTGGGGGAGCATGGTACTCCAGAGCGTCCTGCTCATAAAAAGCGATGGACGTCAAAACAGAGAGTCGCAAGCTTGGTGACGTGTGAAGGCCAGCATGTGGATCCAGATGTACGCCAAAGTCTTGGAATTCTGGGTTCCGTGACAAGTAAAAGCGGTGTGATCTTCGACGGCTATGTCGTAACGAGACGTAGAGTGCGTCTTGATTTGGTGTCCTCTGAAACAGCGATGTATTCATTAAGTACGGCGAGTAAAGTGCTGGTGTCTTAGAATGCAACAGGGTTGATCTGTTAGCGGTTGCAGTGTTGGCGTTTCATCGTGGCGGTGACCGTTTGTTGGACAACAGAGTTGTTGAAACGTCTTTGTTGCGTTGTCCATCGTCCAAAACAGTGAGATGTGTTCCATCAAAGTCGAATAAGAAGGTGGGTTACGTGCTTTTCTTTCGTGAGTGGTGGTGGTCGCGTTGTCGAGGGTGTCCTTGGCAGGCGCAGCTGTAAAGGGTTCAGCTATAATAGACGTAATGTTGTCGATGGTGTCTATAATGAGCGCGCAAATTGATGTAGAAGTTGTTGTAGGACGTTGCGCCAAACAAACGAGAAAATTTTGCGTTTATACTTACGTTTTGGTTGGCGGTTGTGCTATCCAGATGAGGCTTCTATGGCGTCTTCCCATCATTGTCAAACGTTGCGGGTCACCACTTTAAATATTAAACGTCAATCAAACGTCGCGGGTTACCACTTTATAATATTTTATAAGCGTGGAGGTGGTGGATGAGAATATATACGACGTTGTGTTAAAAGTTATTTATTAGCACATGACACACTGATTTATAAACTGTGTTAGAAGTTTTACATTACCGACGTACTACTGACATTACTATCGATGCCATGCCATTTCTTACTATTATTGTCTATACTATGGTATTTATACTTGATATCTGATGCCTTCTGCGTTTGCAGTATTATGAACTCTATAACTATTTTTTTTAAATGATTTGTTCTTTGTTGAGGAGGGGCAACAAGAACCACTAAATGGTTTTTTCAGGCAGTGTTTTGTGCAACAGAATGTGCACTCTTTAGGCCTTTAAAACAAACATGTTTGTTTGTTTCTACATATTGAGTGTGTGAGTAGACCATCGCGTTTGAAAAAATTGAGTTTTTTTGGTTTGAAATTGTCTTGTTTGGACATTAAATTTTAGACACCCTGTAGAAGCTATATCATTTTGCATAATTGTGATAAATAAAACAGTACTTCGGCTACGCATCGTCCCAATTTTAGCGCTATATCTGCAAAGGTAACGATGATATATGACGTCAAGCGTGACGTTACAAATAAAAAAATATCGTTTTCCTACCTCCACACTGAAAGAGTCCCAAAAGACCATTTTTATTTTAAATTGAATTTTGGAGGAATACTTACCTAAATCGTAAAGTTAAAATATCTGATAAAAGGCTACAGTTAAGTTTAGGGAATGCTGATAACAATTTATTTAAAATCAGCTGCTAAAACCAAAAAAGCTATAAAAAATATGTAATCGTATTTGAAATAAGAGATTATGTGTTCACTTCCGGTGTTTCCGAAAGTGCCGCCATCTTGAAAATTTTTATTAGAATGATCACAACACACTTCGGCCAACAAGAAAATTTCAGAGCCATACGATATCCTCATCCCTAGATCCTTCTAATGTACGGTTTCAAACAATTACCCTGTATGTGGACGGAATTGCACCTATTTCAATACGAAACTGGTTAAAGGGTTTCGAGTCGGCTTTTTAATACAATAGAAAATTTACCTGACGGTTTGTTAACATTTAAAGGATGTCCAAACTAAATATCTACTTTTAAAACGACTTCTTTAAAGTACACGGGTGTACAACATTTTATCTGAAAAGTGTGATCCGTTTAGGTATATCAGTATAGATTGAAATTGTCCGACATAAAATATTATTAATATTTATATTTAAAATACATGTGTAACCATTTTATTGAATCGATAACAAAAGAGTTTGTTATATAGAGTGTTTCTAAATTGATGCGAAATATTTAACGAGGTAATTTTACAGCAAAAATTAAGGTGGGACTTTCATATTAAGTTTTGTTCAAAACCACTTTTCCCCTAAGTTACAGCCCCTTAAAGTTAGTGGGAAAAACAGCTTCTATTTAATATGTCCACTATGGAAGAAGTTAGAAGAATGAAATTTGGCAGATAATTGATGCTAATAAAGTGACCTTTTTTGACGGTTTTTGTAACCCTGCAAAGTTTATACAAGAGGGTGAAAAAATTAACTCTTATAATATTTTGCCTCAGAACTTTTTAATGCGTCTACATTTTCTTACTTAAAAATTTTATTTAAAAAGACGGATTAAAACTGCAATTTTTTTATGTCTTTGCTATTTCTCGTAACATTCTTAGTTTGATCACAAAAAAATAAAACATTACTCATTCCTTTTTCACATACATTCAGAGGGGTTATCGTTTGTTTAAAAACATGAAGTAACCCGGTGTCAAATGATGTCATAATGATAAACAGTTATATTGTCCAGGTTTCTTGGAGAGTTTCGTAAGTACTTAAAACAGTCTGCAGAACTAAATAATAGCATTTTATTTAGTCAAAAATGTTGTAAATTAGAAAATATCAGAATAATAAATTGAATAATAATTATTGTACTACTAATTACTATTAACTAACAACAAAAACAAACTAATTAACAATGGTAACAAAATATTAATAACAAAATTCACAATAAATGTTGAAAATGACGCACATTTCTACTCTTCGTCTCGTTGAATTCCGTATTCTTTGAAATAATCCGGGGGTATTTCTAATAGTCTCACATGATGCGATGACACGATCCCTTAAATCATTGATATTGTAATATAAAATATACTACACTACTACAACCGTATCAATTTGCAACAACAAACAGCAATCAATGACTTAAATTTTTTTATCAATCAATTACAACAAATTTTGATACGTTACTTTCGATCAAACAACAATTTATTTTTAAAGTATTAGACTTTTGTACTAAGTAAAAGGGGGTTAAAAACAGTCCAATCTCTTCCGTATAACAGCATTACAATAAAACAATTAACTAAAAATAAGATTTGTATTGTATTAGGCAACACAACATACAAAAAGAAACAAATGAACTATAATTTTTCTCAAATGTTTTGAGAACACAATGGTAACTAACTAATCTATCAAATTATTTATATAAACACGAATAACTATTAATTCTAAAGCATATAATTATCTATAATTTAAAGTTTCGAGTACGTATCGAGTAGTGACTAATGTTTGTCAATAAATCGATCTTCCGATAATTCAATTTATCTCAACGAAAACGCGAAGTATTCAACAAAACGAGTTACAACACAACAAACGCAATGCAATACGATGAATAATTTTAATAATTACAACAATAAATGTGCTTATTTAAAATCATACCTGTTGTGCGAAGTGACAACAATGACGAAGTGGATGAATCTCTACGAGTGCCTTCAATTTATATGCGACAATCAATGAACAATTTCGGCAACTACAGGTGATTTCCATTCGACTTCCAATAACAATTTTCAACAACGATTCCAACGATGACAAAATCTTGTGCAGCATTATGGCCTTTCAACGATTCCCATACAATATGCGGATGACACCACCCATCCATTACTCTGCACAGATTTCCAATAATCCAAACAATCAATACAGGGTAACCAATCGATTTTTATCGAACAAGCAGGGTGCGACCATTTTGTCCATGTGCTTCCGCAAATATGGAAAATTACCCATCAACAACGAAATGACGAATTAATAAAATGTTAAAACGACATTTAAACCAAAATGAATAGAAGTGAAACTGCAAAATGCAACAAAGATTACAATAAATCACAACAATTAAATTATCCTCACTCTTATATTTAAGTATAAGGCTTCGTGATCTATAAACGATATGCACTTCTCGGCGTTCAAAACAAGAAAGGAAAAAGAACCAATTGTAGTTCGAGGTCAAATGCGAATCAAGATATCGCTTACAAAGCATAAGCGTATCAATCTGTACCTATGGGTTTGAGCGAAATCCATCAATTTTGAACAGGGGCGTTACAATATCTTCAACGAAAGTTGAATAAACTAGCGTTTTAAGAAAACCTCAAATGCAAAAATTCAACGGATTCAATTCGGAAGATCGGGCAGGCCAGTTCTGATTTTCATACACTTCGTCTAAGAACCGGCGAGCCATAACACTAAAATGGACACAAGAGCGCCATCATGCATGAACCATAGTTCTTGCCTAATTTGTAGAGGAACATCTTCAAGAAGAGTAGGCAACACTTCTTCGAGGAAATGGATGTATTCGTTTCCATTTAATCTTATTGGTAAAAAATATGGTCCAATTAAATAATCATCAATGACACCAAGCCACACATTTAATGAAAGTTGGTGTTGAAAATTAGATTCCTCAATTTCGTGTGGGTTTTCTTCGGCCCATATGGGATTATTATGGAAATTTCGGATAGATTCTCATCCGTAAACAAAATATGACATAGGAATTGCGGAACTTGTATGAATATTTGAAGCATCCATTGACAAAAAATTAAACGAGGTAGAAAGTCTCTACGTAAGAGCGCTTGAACTCGTTGGATATGGTAGGGATATAACATTTGTTCTTTCAAAATTTTAAATATTGTGGAATTACTCACATTTAACTGTTACGAAATGCATATCTGCCAATTCTGCGTTTGTATAGTTTGCCATTTTATTTATGTAATTAATTTCAGTTCTCGAAAGTTCAAAAATGTCACGAAGAAAACTAGGACAATAAACCTAGACAAATATTTGTCATTATGGCATCATTTGACACCGGCCTACTTCATTTTATTAAACAAACGATAACCCCTCTAAATGTATGCGAAGAAGAAATGAGTAATGTTGTATTTTTTTTGTGATCAAACTAAAAACTTTACAAAAAATAGGAAAGACATGAAAAAGTTGCAGTTTGAATCCGTCTTTTTAAATAAAATTTCTAAGTAGGAAAATGTAGACGCATTAAAAAGTTCTGAGGCAAAATATTATAAAGGTTAATTTTTTCACCCCCTTCTATAAATTTTGCAGGGTTACAAAAACCCACATAAAAATGTCACTTTATTAGCATCAATTATTTGCCAAATTTCATTCTTGTAACTTCTTCCATAGTGGACATATTAAGTAAAAACTGTTTTTTCCCCCTAATATTAAGGGGCTGTAACTTGGAGGAAAGGTGGTTTTGAACAAAACTTTATATGAAAGTCCCTCCTTAATTTTTGCTGAAAAATTATCCTGTTAAATATTTCGCATCAATTTAGAAACACCCTGTATATACAAATTAAAATCAAATGTTTTATTTTAATCGATTTATTCTATATGATAAAATTTTTATATTACAGTTGTATATTTTTTAAACAAATCAGGTATTAAACAATGATTGTCATCCATTTACAAAAGACTTTTTTATATGAAATAAAAAATGCCGTTTCATAAAAATAGTCATACACCTCTACAAATTTAATCAAGCTCTAAATCCTTGCAAAATATTTGTAATTATATTAAATATTGACGTACAGTATGATTAAGAATTGCAAACGCGCCAGAATAAAACCGCTTCTTGACTTTAAGAAATCTGTACATTATGGATTTTAGAATAGTAATAACTGTTCTCTACTTTTTGCTTGTTACTATTTGATTTTATCAGGTTAATATTAAGCAAGTTATAAAAAAAATAGTTCACTTGAAGACCAAAACTTAAATTGTTAATTGTTGTTGGACCCCATAATTATTTTCATTCATTTCATTCAACATTTGTACAAATTCATTATGAAGGGAATGAACATAATAAATCTTTCATTACTATATAATATTTTAAGAAAATAATAATTAGTGCTTCTAGTTTATTCACTAAAATTTGTACTCGTAGGATTTAGAACTGAACAAAAATTACGTATTAACGAAATTCCAACCAGCGACTTAATAAAACATTCATAACTAATTCAACAGACAGCGTTAAATACTACAACGGAATTATATGCAAGCCCCTTAAGTTAGGGTATTCTGTTTCTTCAACAATTATAATGCAAAAACAAACATGAGATTAAAGTAAATATTAGTACAACGAATTGCATTACGCTTGATAATTATTTATTACATGTTTATTTTTTGCTATTAGTCTACAAACATTTGCTTGATCTACAAAGTTAATTAGTTTTAATTCAAAATAAATTAAATTTAAAGGTTAATTTAATTCTGTATTAACTCCTCATAAGTATTAGAAATTTAAACCTCTTTTTGTTTGTGTTTAACGTTTTTCTTTTTGATGATATTAATTTGTTAAAAATCTTAAATTTTTCAACTCTTAAAAGATTAACTATATTTAAATATGTTGTGTATAAATACGTAATCAAACCAACTACTTATATGTTTTTGTTCCATTGATTATATGATATATTAAAATGTCATGGCGGGCGACGATGACATTGATTCGGATAGCTCCGATTTAACTAAGAAAAACGCAGATAATAAAAGTGTACGTGAATGTATTTGTGGTGCTATAGCTAAAACAGGGATTACCTGTACGCTATGTAAAATCAGATACCATAAAAGTTGTGTTAATCGGATTAAATCATGTTGTAATGTGCCGCTTACTGTTTCCAACCTTAAACTGCCTATCTCTCCATTGGGAAATGCGTCAGATATTGTTAATAAACACGAATGTGAGTACAGTAATGATTTAATTACAAGCCTCAAAGATCTAATTGCTGAGTTGCAACTAAATAAAAGTCTATTGATAGATAAAATTAATACTTTACAAATTGAAAACAATGAATTAAAGAGTCGTTTAAATCTAAATACAGCAAATGCTAATTTCTCTGGTTTTAAATAATGCAGGCAACCAAAACAACATCAAATTTCCCATAAACAATGGTCAATCAGTGTCTACAACAAATGTTATCGATAGTTTGCAACCTCGAGAATATATCGATAAGCCAGAAAATAATTCATATGTGCAAGTAACGAGAAATAGAGCAAATTTAAGTAATGCAACACCGACGTACTTAACACCTAATAACAAAGGAAACTATTTCTAACACTAACATGAAATCAAATCACAACGTACGGCAGGAGAAATCCTTAATAATAGAAAACAAGATTTAAATGCTCCATCCAATGCTGGACAGAATAAGACGAAGAAAATGATTCGAGGAAATGCTAAGTGGGATGACGAGAGCTTCAGTGCAGGTACCCGTAAAAGCGTGGTTTTATGTTGGTCGTGCTAGACTCAATTGTACCAATACCGACATTTCCAATTATCTAACAAAAGATTTCCCTTACGCTCATTTATTGTTGAAAAATTGAAAACAAAAGCAAAACAACTAGTGCTTTTAAAGTAGGAGGTGATTTTGAATTGTTAGAGCAATTAGATGACCCTAACACTTGGCCTAGTGGTGTGATCGTTAGACGATATAATTTTTTCGTCCGCGTATGAAAATAACAGTTGCGACATAATTGTACCTTTACTTATATGCCTGAATACACAAAGCATCAAAATAAAGCACACGCTTTAGAAGCTGAACTGTTATCCTTCAACACAAACTTTATCTGTCTGTCAGAAACTTGGTGTTCGGAAAATGAAATTAAATATATTTCTTTTCAAGGATACAAGTTGACCAGTTATTATTGTAGAAATGTACTCAAAGGTGGTGGTTGTGGTATATGGGCAAAAATAAATTTAAAACTTCTCGTTTAGATTTATCTATGTATTGCGTAGAACAGGTCATTGAAATTTGCGGATTATCGTGGACAAAAGATAATAAATCTGTTTATGTTTTTGCGTCTACAGATCTCCTTCGGGAAATTTTAAGGAATTTCTATCAAATATTACTAAGGTATTAGATAAATATTTTAATGTTAAATGTGACATACTACTTGTCGGCGATTTTAATGTTAATTTTCTAAAGAATTCTCAAGAATGCAGAGACCTTTTATCCGTTCTTGCCTCATATAGACTGTACCCATGTTTAACAGATCAACTAACTAGACAATCGGGAGGAACGCAAATTGATAATATTTTCTCTACGATTTTAAACAATACTCAAGTAGATGTAAAAAATCTGTCATTGTCCGATCACTCTATGCTAATATATTATTTAAGGGATAGTAATCATACAAATCAAAATCCAATAAAATATACCAAAAGACTTTTTAACAATTTCAACAAAAGTAATTTTCATAATAAGCTAACTCACGAAACTTGGGAAAGTATGTATAAAGCGGAAACACTAGATGAAAAATTTAATGCTTTTCACGAGGCTTTTTTGGTTCATTACAATAATTGTTTTCCTTTTAAGAACTTTGTTGTAAATGTGAATGCAACTGAAAAAACTGGATATCAAGTGATGTTAAAAGTCTAGTAAAGATCTTCATGATTTATATATTCTTAAAAATAAATTCCCCGGCCTTGAACTCACGTATAAAATTAAAAAAGATTACATATTCGCTTATGTGAAAACAGTAAAAAAACTATTTCAACAAGATCATTTTTAACTCCGATAATCCTCAAAAAACATCATGGAATATTATTAACAACCTATCAAATAAAGCACATTGCGCTTCAAAAATAAAAAATAAAATCAGATCACAATGAAACAAGTACCAAAAACTATAATGGCTAGTATAGATAAAAAGCTTTCCAGATATACCAATTAGTTATTTAATTCCAAACAGTATGTATCTCGGTGAATTTTCCCCTACCGAATTGAGTAAACTAATGCTTAAACTAGTAACTGCAACGTAATTCGTGAGTTCAGAGAAGCACTAGCTCCTGCATTAACTTATTTAATTAATCTATCATTTAAAGAAGGAGTTTTTCCTACACTTCTGAAATCTTCGGCAATAAGACCTGTCTATAAGAAAGGGAATAAATTAGAATTAGAAAGCTATAGACCTATTTCATTAATAAATTCTTTTGCAAAAGTTTTTGAATACGCTATTCTTGATAGACTCACTAGTTTTCTTACGAAATATAGAATTTTTCCAAATCCCAGCATGGTTTCAGATCAAATAAATCAACATCAACTGCTCTCATAAGTTTTACAATGAAGTAATAAATAACCTCGATAATAAATTTTATGCTATAGGTGTATTCTGTGATTTAAGTAGGGCCTTCGACTGTGTCCAACATGCCAAACTTTTAGATAAGCTTTACAGTTATGGAATTCGTGGTAATGCAGCTAACTTGTTGTTGTCATATCTAAGTAATAGGTCGTGCTTTGTAGAATTGACGCAATATAATAATTCGGGTACTGAAATTTTAGATCGAACGGTCTTCCTGTAGTAGTGGGGTGCCTCAAGGCTCAATTTTAGGTCCAACCTTATTTTCTTTATATGTAAATGATATAACGCAATTCTTATCTGAATCTACTATTGTAATGTACGCTGACGATACTTCTTTATTATGTTCTTCAGATTCACTGATTTCCGCTGAACAATCATGTAACACCGCTTTACAAAAAGTACATTGGTGGTTTTCATCGAATTGTATGTATCTGAATCCTGAAAAACAAGTGCCTTAGTTTTCCACACCAAACAAAATCAAATTTATTCAAAGCCTCAGTTACGCATAGGTCAGAGTGCCATACATTGTACTGATAACGTGTCTTTTCTTGGAGTCAAACTAACTGATACTTTGGATTTTAAAGAACACTGCAATAACTTAATTGTCAAACTAAATGCCACCTGTTATAAAATTAGGGTCCTTACACATTACCTTGACATAAATATGTTGCTAAAATATATTACGCAGACGTCCAATCTAGGCTACTGTATGGTATTTTAATATGGGGCACTTCTTCATATTTAGATTCTGTGTTTATTGTACAGAAACGGATAGTGAGGAGTTTGTTAAAGAAAAGTAGATTCGAGTCATGTAGACCTATATTTAGAAATCTTCGTATATTGTCATTACCGTGTCTTTTAATCCTTCAATTGGCTTTACATGCTTTTGATAATAAATACGCTTTAAACAATAGAGCTAAACATGATCATTCCACACGCAACTTTCATTTATTATTACCTGAGAAGGTAAATTTATTATTATCGCAAAAATCTCTGAATATAATAAGCGTCAAAATATTTAATAAAATTCCCGAAAAGTATAGAAGTATGTCACGTAATGGGTTCAAAAGTAGTCTTACAGTATTTTTGATAGATAATGCCTTTTACAGTTTGTCCGAATTCATAGAATGTACTTTTAATGTTTAATCTGTTCTCGAATTTATGTAATGTTGTTGACTTATCTTATACTTATTATAATAAGTTTTTTAGACGAATAAAGTTTATTATTATTATTATTATATATACTTTAGATTGCTCATTTCCTTATACTTATAGAATGCTTTGTCTTAACTCCAATAGATGAAGCTGGCTTCACGAAACTTACTTATATCCAAATCTTTATATTGCGCCATCTAAACTAGAGAGGTAACCGCGGACTCGGACACGAATCACATAAAAAACAGTTTTGGTCACGATAAAAGTGCACAAGAAAAATGGAATGTTTAATAATAATATACACCTCTCTTTTTATGGCCATCCTTATTTATAAACATAAAACAAATTTATAATTCAAATAAATTTCTCAGTAATATTTTACGGACACTATGAACCCGATAACTTGAATAGTACATTTTTCCATGTTTAATTTATATGTACATTTTCGCAAACCGCGAATTAATTAGATCATTTTTGCATTTTAAAAGACCTTAGAGAAAATAAATAAAAATATTTAGTTCTTTAAGCGTGATTCAATTTTAACGATTTTGCACTCACAAAATGCAATTACAAAAAGTTGTCGACTTGTTTGATAATACACAATGACGTTGTTCTCCATAGAAGCATTTTATAATATACTTTAACGGCCCGTGATATTTGATGCCTTAATTGTAATTCGAGTCTACTGTTAATTTAATACAGAGAACATTGATTACCGATTATTATATGATTATTCCAGTAGTTTCAGTTGTCAAGTATAATTGTCATTGTATGTGTCCATTATGCTATACGCATAATTTCGAATAAGGCGTTATTTATTCATTTATTCACAAGACGCGAGTTTAAAGTAAAAAATATGTCATGAAATAAATGTAATTATTTTAATTGTGGAAAAACTAAAAGACATAATCCAGGTGTATCATTGTTTCGTTTTCCAAATGACCAAGATAGAGTAAATCTTTGGATATTAAATTCTGGTAAGTTTTTAATTAAAAGCAATGAATTTCTTGACTAGTAAAGCAAAAATTTTAAAACTTCTGTAACAATTTACTGACAGACAATTTTATTCTAAACGAAAAAATTATCTACTACGAAGACATAATTAAATGCTACAACATTGACTCAAATAAAGTTTGCAAAGCTATGTCGAAAATTACGGAAGATCATATTTGCCCAAAACTCTTTAAAAAAATGTCTGTTAAGTTGGCTGTTCAACTATTTAGTCATACCGTAGCAAGTGCAATGCGAACAGCAGCAATTAAACTCAAACAGTGCATTAACAACAGCCGATTTTGTGGGGAAAATGAATAGCATATTGGACGCTTTAAATAGTAGTCAATTGTATGACAAAAACCCAATAAATGTGCATTAAGAAATAAATACGGTGTAGTTTCTTTTGCAACACTACGCGAAGCATTAGCTATGCTCAAAAATTTAACAAAAATTGACAAAGTTCCACCATGTTTCACTGGCCTTCAACAAACAATTAGAGGTATTTTAATGCTTTATCATCATGAGCAAGAAAAAGATTCTTCACGTTACATCTGTACCAGAAGAATTAATCAAGACCTCGTCGAACATTTGTCTTCTGTAATGCGACAAAAAGGAGGATTTAATTTAAATCCCACGGTACGCACATTCAGATGCATATTTCGATTCAAAGCTGTAAATTGTTTAATGGAGCCAGCAAGTCAAGGTAATTGTGAACCCTCTGAGTACACCTTAAATCATATATGGACCGAGGATACAAGTTCTGTGGCATTAATAGAGCCTAATAACTCGTCTGCAGAAATGGAAAGGCAATCTTTATGTTACAAGGATAGTGGAGGTAGTTCCAATGGTAGTTCAACAAATACTGCATTTGAAGACGAAAATTACAATTCTGGAACAAGTTTGGAGTAGTGCAGTATTAAGTATTTTGCGGGATACTTAGCAAAAATTTTTCAAAAACAAGTCGATTGTAAATCTTGCTGTGAATTATTCATCGATAAATCTGAAGAGATGAACAGTAAAAATAATATCTTGTTTCTCCAAAAAACTTACAGCATTAACAGCATAGGTAACGGTGGTCTTTTAGTTCTTCCAATATATTTAAATGAAATAGTTACTTTTGCGTTAGATATATTTGACAAATTATTCGAAGAAACTAAATTTAAAAAAAAATTGAATGAACTTATTTATTCTCGCATGGTAACTCGGCTTCAGATGTCACAGTATATTGACAAAAATCAATGTTATGATAATTTCAAAATTATTTTAAGCAAATTAATAACAATTAAAATATATAAAACATGTAAAATGTATTAAAAAAAAATTACTCTAAACAAATCATTCAATGAGTTCGTTTGAAAATTTAACACTCCCATCTAGAATACTGCAAAGAATTTCACAAAATCACAACAACCCCATCTCGTCTTATATCATATGAAAGGGCAAATATAATTTCTTATGTCAGTAATTGATTTTGTTTTATGGGTGTGCAAATGGTGTGCAACTGTTTAGGATAGTGACATTCGAATTCGAATCATAGTTTATAGTTTTAAAAACAAGTGTGCGAAACAAACATCCTGGGTTTTTAACTTGCAGAATGTGAGAATGTCTAATTATTTTTATAAAAATAAAAATTTATTTGTAATTCTAAATTTATAATTTAATCATAAAAGCAAAAAAGAAATAAAAAAGTACGTTCTCGTTTTTGTAATAAATAGAATATATGAAACAAGTTAGTAGGATTCATTACATAGATAATTGCCAAATACTGTTTATTATAGTCGGTTAAAACTGAGATTATTTGGGCAATTGAAAGCATGATTATTCTGAAAAGCGAATATAGAGCACATTTTGAGTTCGTCGCGGTGGGTAAATGATAACGTGCCATGAATAGTCAACAATATCGTGTTACAATTTTGTAATCTTAATCATCAATTATAACGTAAGCAAAAGCATCAGTATTTATCTGGCATACGAAGCATTCAATAAAACGTACCGAGTGTGCTCTTTGATGAAATAGATGTACTCGTTGGATTTATCATTCAACGCCATCCGCGGCTTCAAAAATAACTTGGAGCCGAGATATATGGGTTCCCCCTAGATGTCGGCTCCAAAATGTTACAAATATGCGCAACACAATTTCCCATAAGGTTGAGCAATCTAAACTATATATAATCAATGTTTGTACATACATTATCTTCACTATTATATGATTTTACAATACGTTTACTTCTCTCGGACTCTCGCTTGGAAATACAATGTCGACTACTCTCTGTACAAGGTTGTTTCTCTTTCCCAAAATATACACTTACAAACGGTTGCGTTACACAACTATTACCTGCTAACAAAGAAATCTTGACATATTGGCCGCCTTGAAAGATCGAAAGATTTTTAAAACAAAAATTATAAACTTACATGTTAAACATTAAGAACTAATAATCAAGACAACAAAATAATTCTACCTAAACAAGAATATATTGTAAATAATATAAAATAAAAAAGAATACCAGCACATATATCTCTGTGTTCTATGAAATGCTTTTAATTAGATCAATTTGTTTTAATAGGATGAATACATAACTGTCTGTGTGCTCGTTTAATTCACCACCTTTGCACTTTAGTGTCACAAGTCTTGTCACACCGTCGGTACCAAGATGGATTTGAGTAATTTTTTCCTAGAAGCCATTGCAAAGTCTTCTTTAATGTGTGTAAAGCCCTGTACCACAACGAGTGTCTCAACAGAACAAAAGTGTGCTGTAGTGTACCTTTGACCCAACAGACATTGCCGCTACCAAATGTTTCTATAAAATGTGAGTATGCTGAGCATTTATTCTCTGCTTACAAAGAGCTAATAACTGAGCTGCAACTATCTAACCAGCTACTCCTAGAAAAAAATTTATCTTTAGAGAATGAAATAAAAGTACTTAATGCAAGATTAACTCAAACATTGTTGACGGGAAAGAAGGTAGTTTACGTGTACCCAAAACAACGAAAAGAGCTCCACCCGTACTTAGATTGCCCACTGCGTAGGTGCAAGTTGAATCTAAAATGTCACCTGAATTATCGAGAGAATGTAGTGAAATTCAATCTTCTATCACTTCTATTAGTGCTGCAGACGTGCGACCTGTTGTATCAGATATGAACTCGGAACATCGCCGGGAAGTAGTCCCATCCATCACCTTGACCACATCGCAAATCTTGGACGAAAAACCAAATGAGAAGTAGACTGAAGTTACTTATAAAAAGCGTCGAAATGTTATTCGTGGGCACAACTACATATGAAATTAACAAGTATCTTATTAAGCGTTTCCCTAATAGACAGTTTCTTATTGAAAAACTGGAAAGTAAATATGAAAACACAAAAACAGCGTCCTTCAAATTAGGTGCAGATTTTGAACTCTTTGAACATCTAACATCGCCAAATACTTGGCCATCTGGCATTAATATACGCCGTTTTAAATTTTATCGTAAAAAAAAAGAAAACTGATCAGATCAATTATGTAAGTATGGCTAAAAGCAATAATTTCCTATCGGGTGTGTATATTAATACTCGATCTGTTCGCAATTTTGAGAGCGAGTTGTATTGTGTAAATAATTTGCACGCGGTGCACTGATTTTGTTAGACCGCAACTTGCAGTATACAGTGAGGACGAAAAGTCAGCCCCCCCCTCCCTTAACTTTTGTCCATTTGAATTTAAAAAGCTCAAATTAACACAGTATACACAAAAAATTGAGTTCTTTCGTATGGTACTCATTACAAATGTGACAGCTCAAAATTGTTTGAGTAGGTTTCATAACCTCAAAATCTTAAATTAGAGTAGGGGTCGGTCTCAAACGAAAGCTTATTTAAATTTGCATACAGCTATGGGGTTTAAAAGCAAAATAATCAACTTATCGCTAGCAGGCTGGCAACAAGAAAACTTTAAAGAGTTTTCGGCTTAGTAAATTAAATAAGCAGGCTTGCTTCTATTCCATATCCATGGCAACATTGGTAACCATATGAATGGTCACTATTTAAGACAACTTAGTTTGAGAAGTACATATTTAAACGTAGTTCAAAACGTCAAACAAGTATCATTCGTATCTTGTTATTAGAATTCTTAACTATGCAAAGAGAATTAATAGAAAAAGTTGAAGCCATTATAATCTTCGGAGAAGCAAATCGAAATTTTCATCAGGCAGTCCGCTTGTATAATGCTAGGTTTTCTGACCGTCAAATCGATCGCAGATATTACAGGAAACTATTGTCAAAATTCATGGAATCTGGTAGCGTTTTGCATAAAAAACGTTCAGATCGTCCTTCTATTTCCGAAGAATTGCAATTGAATATTTTGGCGAGTGCTGTTGAAAATCCCACTGCTACCACAAATTTTATTGCGGAGCAAGCAAGGTAGTTGTAAGAGTACAGTTAAAAAGTATTTAAAAAAACAAGTTTCATGCGTACAAACTTAAATTTGTACATGAAATTAATGATGATGATCCTGACAGACGAATGGAGTTTTGCGAACAGATAATAAATAACATAAGAGAAGAACCTGATTATTTGGGCCGCATATGTTTTTCTGATGAATGTGAGGTACTGGTCGGACACTAATCCTCATCAGTTTAGGGTTACTAGCACTCAGTACCCTCAAAAGGTGAATGTTTGGTGTGGGATAATGGGGGACATATCATTGGTCCGTATTTTCTGGAAGGAAATTTGACTGGGGAAATTTATCTCCAATTATTAGAAAGGCAAATATTACCAAGAATACAAGAAATCGCTCAAGAAAATCCAGAATTCCATAGAGTAACTAGCTATCAACATGGTTAATTCTCAATTTATCATTATTTTTTTAGGATATTATCTTTCAACAGGATGGAGCTCCCGCTCATTATTATTTAAATGTAAGAGACTATCTCGATAATAATTTTCCAAACCGGTGGATTGGTCGAAGAGGTTTTTAGAGTGGCCTGCCCGATCACCCGATTTAACCCCATTAGATTTTTTATGGGGTTATTTAAAGTCAAAAATTTACAAAACTGAAGTGCAAACAATAGAAGAGTTGCGTTTTAGAATAACTGATCAATGCAGACAAATTAATGATGAAGTTGTAAGGAATGTACGTAGAGAAACTGAAGAAAAGTTGTATCATTGTCTTGGAGTCGCAGGCGGTCGCTTCGAGCATCTGCTTTAATAATAGTTTTAGTTAGTTTTCTGATGTCAACCTTACTTTTTTTATTCTGTTTAAAGTAGTTTCCATAGAAACAACAATAATATACTTGATACTAATGCTTTTACCGGCATGGCGTTTTCATTTTATTTTAAAGCGTTTTAAGATTTTACTCCAAAACTTCACAGTTGTATGCAAATTTAAATAAGCTTTCGTTTGAGACCCCACTCGACCCCTACTCTAATTTAAGATTTTTGAGGTTATGAAGCCTACTCAAACAATTTTGAGCTGTCACATTTGTAATGAGTACCATATGAAAGAACTCAATTTTTGTGTACACTGTGTTAAGTTGAGCTTTTAAATAAAAATGGACAAAAGTTAAAGGGGGGGGGGCTGACTTTTTGTCCTCACTGTATAAAATTAAAACACTTAGAAAATCTGTCTGTCGAAAGTCATTGTGAAATTGCTGCTGTATATGTTAATTATTTTAATACTTATATTATTGTGTTGTATCGTCCACCAGATGGTGATTTTAATGCATTTTTAAATATTGTTTTGATGTTATGAATTCCATTGACATGTTAAAAAACAATGTCATATTCGGAGATGACTTTAACATTAACTTTAATGAACCTGATAACCATGTGGCACAAGTCTGTGAAATATTTAATACGTTAGGTTTACGTAAAACAGTCGAGTTTCCAACTAGAGGCACTCGCACTATTGATAATGTATTTACAAATTATGATCTGGATAATTTCGTAGCAACCGCTGTACATATGGCTTCTGATCATGTTGGTATTCTTCTAAAAATCCAAGTATCCGAATTTGTAAATAGAAACGTGCTTACTATAATTCGCCCAATTACTATGAAAGGCAAGTTTTTATTTTTTCACTTGTTATCATACACAAATTGAAATGTTTTATACAATATCGTTGATACTAATGAAAAATTTAATTGTTTCCGAAACCTAATCTTCTAGCTCCTTTGTACATTGGTTTACAGACGATCTAAGATCTATGCGGGAAACCCTAAAACTTATGCTGTGATAAAAGATGCGTCATTAAATCCATTGGTCCAAAATTACAAAAAAAATTATAAACAGCAAATTAAATATGCCAAAATAAAAGCGCATGATAATTTTATACTAAATTCTAATAATAAAGGTCGTATTATGTGGCAAGTAATAAATAATGCATCTAGTCGAAAAATCAAATGTGATACTTACTGTGATATAAACCCTAACACATTTAATGCATTCTTCTTAAACAAAGTAAATAGTGTGGTATCTCAAATTAGAAATATTCATACTCTACCTGAAATTACTGTCACCCACTCATATCAACTATTTAATTTTAAACCTGTAACTACGTCTGCACTGAAAAAATGTTAATCGTAATATCAAGAAACATCGTACATTGACTATTATTTCATCGTTACAATAAACAATTCAATGTATTAACAAATAAATATTAGTTAAGTGATAACTATATTAATCAACAAAACGTCACAAAATTATGGTAATTCAATTTATTTGATTCTATTCTTTTTATTTAATAATTCCTATCAAATCTATATTATTTATTCTTATACTACCCTGATTGCATATGTATACCTATTTTAAAACTTATAATTCAACTATACCCTTAATTCTGCATTTCCTGACAAGATTTTAAAACTTGTCATTATGATCAATCAACAACATAATATTACGTTACCGTATTACGCGTATATTATTTTATTATTTGAACAACGCTTTCATAAAACTCTGTTGATTTCTTTCTCACACTATGAAACTTGTTTTTACTTGATGAAAAACATTCTTTGTGTTATGCACATTTATGAACACGCTGAATTGTCAAAAATGATATTTTGCTATATTGCGTCATGTTCCAAAATAAACCACTCTTCATTTATTACGTTTTATAAACAGTGTCGACTAATAGTGTCCAAGAAGTGGTCATATTAACATACCCTAGTAGCACAACAACATAGGATTGATATTGGAAATTAACCTCGTTTTAAGGGCCTAATGAAACGCTAGTACTGCATTGGATAGATAACGTCATCCAACATCGTAACCAACTATGTTCTGTGTAGTATACGTATGGTCATCCAACACAGTAACCGCCTGCGTTCTGTGTAGTTGAGACATCGTCATGCAACACAGTAACCGACTATGTTCTGTGTAGTATACGTACGGTCATCCCACACAATAACCGCCTGCACTCTATGTAGTCTAGATATAGATATCCAACAAAATACCTGTGTAGAATTTGAGTAGTACGGATATCGTCATCCAACACAATATACGTGTAGGATCTATGTAATATAGATGTTGTTATACGTCATTATCGCAATATCGAAACTCTAAAGGCAGTAGATTAATTGTTTATTATGTATACAATATGTACATACATATAAAAATAAACAAATTGCTAAAAGGAAATATTAGATTCATTTAAATTAAGTATTGGACCATTCTAATACAGTCTTGAATATTGTTTTATTAAATGTGTGCGGTTTCAAATGTAAAAAGTCATCTTCGCATATCAAAACGGTATTCAATTAATAAATAAAACAGTCGAAAGTTGACTTCTTGAAATTGTAAAGTCAAAACCGGCCACATTTAATAGAAAATATTTAAACCTGCATTGGAATTGACATTACATTAATTTTAGATATAAAAAAAATGAACAAATTATTCAATACAGAAAATAAAATCATACACCTGCACTGCTATTATTTACACACGTTAAAGAAACTACACATATATAGAATAAAACTAAAAAATTCCTATCAAAATACTTATAGAAAATATTTAAAACTGTATTGGAGTTGACATTACATTAATTTTAGATATAAAAAAATGAACAAATTATTCAATACAGAAAATAAAATCATACACACCACTGCTATTATTTATACACGTTAAAGAAACTACACATATATAGAATAAAACTAAAAATTCCTATCAAAATACTTATAGAAAATATTTAAAACTGTATTGGAATTGACATTACATTAATTTTACATATAAAAAATAAACAAATTATTCAATACAGCAAACAAAATCATATACACGTCGATATTACTGCTACTATTTACACGTTAAAGAAAGTACAGATATATACAATAAAACAAAAAATTCCTACCAAAATGCTTTATCAATCAATTTTATTCGCAACTATTTATTTTTTTAGGAATCCGGTCTTTGGCGCTCACAAAGAACTTAATAATTGAATTATTAATTTCTTGTTCGGTCGCATTTAAAAATCGCCTTCGTACAGCAGCTGCAACAATACATTATTGTTAATTATTTTAACTAACACTATTTATAATAGACTTACCTTTTAAAACTTCGTAGCATTTTAGTTTGATGAACGACTTCTTTTCACCTTTACCCATTGCAGAGAACTTTAAAGTCATTTGTGGAGAAAACAGTTTTTTCAAAATGTTGTAAATACATTTGTGAATATTGGGTCCCCAATTAAAAAGAAATAGGTTTCCTAAAAATAAATGATCGAGTGTGTTTAAAAAAATTGTTAAACATTACATATATAATACTTACAAGTTGCTTTTTGAAATCTGTTTTATCTATTTGATTTTCTAAATTAATGACGTCATTTTCAACCTCCATATTCATTAAATTTTCAATATTTGTAGTGGACGTATGTTGTGTTGCTTGTTCCTGAGAAGCTATTGATAGCAATAGCGTTTCGAGTCTTTGAAATTTTTCATTTATTGTATGTTTTATTGAAACTATTTCAGCGGCTAGTAAATCTATAAAAAAAATAAAAACCCATGTATAATTTTATAACAGCTTAGGTACGAAAATTTAATACTTACCGCACCGCACGCAGGTGGTATTACTGCCCGCAGATGTAGTAGTGTTGGGAGGTATATCAACGATAATTACATCATTTGGTTGATGTTCTTGATAATCTAAGGAATCTACAAGTTTAACGTTACTTGGTGCTTTTGAGAAAAAAAACAAAAACTTACTTAAAGGTAATGTGTTAAAAATAGGACGTTCGTACGTCAAATGATTGACATCAGCTTGATCGATTTCTAAAAGAAAAATTTAACATACATACATTTACGTATTCTTTATTTTACCTTGACAGTTATCTGTTTTTCGCCTTTTGGATGTTACTGTCGAAAGTGCAGGCGTATCCCTCGAATTTCCTTCATCCGACTCATCGTTGTCGTCAGTTTCTAATGATGACGTATATTGCCCTCTTTCGCACAAATTTTTTGCAATTTCTAAATTTGTGATTTCAGATTTTTGCATTGCGCATCACACCAAATGTATTGTCCAATTTGTAAATTAGCGCACTCATTAATTAGAGCTCTCTTTCTTTGGTCGCTCATTTTTGGACCGACAGGATATTTGTATTTACTCTTTTCGTCATTGCCCCAACACGAAGGAAGATAGTCCACTGTGTTCTCATTAGTCCAAAATACAATGTCCCAAGACATAATGATACTGTATTCTAACAATCTTTAGAAAAATATAATTAAATGATAGTTATAAGTAAAGTATATTTATGTAATTTAATATAAATACCTAGGTATATGTATAGTTTTAATGCAAATAATCTAAAACAATGTAATATTGTTTTCCTTAATAACAATACATTTTTACATAAATTATTTATATTGCAGTCACTAAGTTCTGTACTAAATCCATTTGTTTTATATATTCCTATTAAACTAGATGCGATGGGATAATTATATAGGTTAACTAATTCTGAAGACAAAAATCCTTTCACTATATCTTTTTCAAGTGACGTAATCTTTAACACTCGATGAGAGTCTTTCAAAATAACAAACGAATCTTTATTGTTCACCTTAACTGTCTTATTACCTACTAATAATGTATTAAAGGTTTTTTTTGTCATGTTTTGTAAAGGAACTATTTTAACTAAGGACAATGAATTTTCTGAAATCCTTCGAGAAATTTGAGCTAGCGGATTTGAATAAGATCTAACTAGAGTTTTATTTTTCCTAGGCAATTCTCAAATGAAAAAGCACTAACAGTTTGCAAATCTAAATTAAAGTGTGAAACATCATCACTAATGTGCATTAAATTATGCACATTATACGTTACGGAATAAGGTCCATAGAAAAAAGCAAAGTTTTTTACAAAGTTGGTTAAGAATTCTTTTGCCAAATTTAAGTAGTTTTTCTTATCAACAACATATTTGCTGCTTAATATTCGCATTCCACTATGAAACAAAGAAAATGTTCGTAAACGTCCTTTTCTAGGACGTTTTTAAAACAAATGGCCCTATATACAACATAAACAGTCTAAACTCTACTGCTTTCCACCTATCTAGTTCATTAGTAGAACGACATTTTCTATTAAATTCTTGAGGTAAATATTTTGATATTAAGGATAACCTACAATTTAATATTTTTTTCCCCGAATTCCTAACTTAGTTTTTCTTGAATCAAATCCTTTCACCCAATTCATAAGTAATTTTCTCATTACACCTTGACAACATAAGTGCATGTAATCTAAAGCAAAGTCGCTAATCATATTGATATTTTTATTTTCCCCAAGGGAGTTATAATTCTGTGGTGTAATTTGTCGTTCAAGTTTCTAAAATCTTCATTTGACCTTAAAACTGGGTTTTCAATAAAATCAAAACTGTTCTACTATTCCGTGATGTTGCAGTTTGTGAACATCTTTCACAACCATTTAGGCTGTTATGACCTTTTATACCTTTAATATATGCCCTTGCAGGCGCATCGCAACTGAATCCTATTAATTTTACATTAAAACTACTCCATTAAAACAAAAACCATTGCTTAATAAATAATTACATTCAGTAACAAACGCGCCAAGAAAACAATCTAAATCTGCCGGTTTAGAATCTCCACAGTATATTAACACCGGAAACGGTGAAGCGAGACTATTTTTAAGTATAATTTGTCCTAAAAAGAGGCCACAACTGAATGGACGAGCTTTTATACAATGGGAGACCATCTACATTGAATAAAATCTTTATTGTTTTGGAAGATACAACTTCATTCAACAATAAATCATTTTTTAAATAAACAGATAATTGCTTTGCAATGGCAATGTAAAAAAAACCTGCTCTACTGCCTTTTTGAGATATTATTTGGGTTATGCTATTTTGCGATCAGTTTTTAATAACGTCCTAGCATCCAAAGGAATGTTCAAATTAGGAAATATTCCCTTTAAACCTTTCAGCAAATAATTGATTTGTGTGTGGGAAGCCGATGTATCGGTATAAAAACGTTGCAATAAAAGGCTTACACGATCGGTTGTATTATTAGAGGAATTATCTGAATTGTTACTGTTAATGTGGTTTGGTACTTCTGAAGTACTGCATCTTGGAATTAAATCTACTTGATTTGAATGTTCTAAAAGATTTTAGAGCAATCCGAAATTGTGTGTGACCTATCTAAATCTAAACCTACAACTGCTACAGACTGATTAGCATCTGCACTGCTACTTGTTCTTAAATTTTTAATCTTTTGTTTTAGACGATGTTTTCTTACTCTAATTGTGCTATTATTCATTTTATATATATAAAGTAAATGAAAATTTTATCCTAAAACACTTTAATTGATATATAGAAATTTAAAAAAAGTCACTTACCTATAGTCAAACGTAGAGAAAAACACAAAAAACACGTTTTCAAGCGTTTACTTTAACAGAAAAAAATCAACCGAAGACAGAGGAGCAACACTTGTAAATGAAATTTGTTTTTTGAATTTGGCATCACCTTTATCATAGTTAACCTTGAAAATAGATTATATGTATTGATTTTCAGTTTTAAGAAACTTTCTAAATACCTGTTCTTTACAAATGGTTTTACAAAAGAATTATGATTGTAAAGGCAGTGGAAATTGTGGTGGGCTATGAGTCATTCTGCAATGTAAGTTATACTCGCACCTAAAAACGTTGTCATTTTGATATTGGTTTTAAATTAAATAATTATAATTACATTATTTATACACTTATATACGAATTTTGAATTACTGATTTAGATTTCCATCAAAAGTAATAATAAATTTAATTATTAGTTGCATATTGCACTTTAGTTAAAATGTTTTTACGTTTCACTTATAATGGGAGATTCAAGGTCATAGCCCATAACGTTTGCCATTACCGCCTATACCTGACTGTTACTCATTTCACAAAAATAGAAAACAAAATGGAAATAATTCATATAAAGTTTTTATCTATTTTTAACTAAAATGTATACCTATGTTATACAAATAAATACCCAAAGACGCAAATATGTGAATATCAAACAATGCATCTTATGTTTTAACATAATTATAGTTTAATTAGTTTAACTCGAATTAAAAAATATTTATTCGACGGGAGTAGAATTTATTTTGGTACATGTACAAGCAGAATCTAGAAATGAAAAGCCGTGGAAAAAAAATCCGGAGGAATAATCGCCGCAGAAAAAAAAGCCGCGGAAAATAAAGCTGGCAGAAAATACAGACAGGAAAAAAAGGCGCCGATGTATACCTGTTCACATATTACGGTAACATTGAGATGACCGATTTGGGACCTACATTGCACCACCTTTGTTTGATTTTATTATTTCCATGTTATTAACAATAATAACAAAATTTTCATATATTTGAGAGTATATTAATGGCCACATAACATATCTTTGAAAGGGGACAGTTATAATCCTTCTATTCTTTTATTTGAAGGATTATTGATATGAATCAGGCATGTCCACGATTCATTGTTTTGCTAATTACATGCTCATTAGTAGATAATAGTAGCGTACAGATACAAGTAATAGGGTTCCGAGAAAAAATTTGAATATTCCACTATCAATAGCATTATAATCTCTATCTCGGTCGTTTGTTTCTTCATGTTTATGTTTATTTCAAGTTTTTTCTGTTTTTTTGATTTAAGCTTTTTGTTATTAACTCTATTTACCATAGCCTTTACAATCAATTTACAATCCACCGGCTTTATTTTATGCGGTTTTTTTCGGTGGCGTTTTAGTCCGCCGGCTTTATTTTTGCGGCGATTTATTCCGCCGGTTTTTTTCCAGGCTTTTATACCCTAGATTTTCTCCGCCTACGGCGGACTGGTCATCTGCCACATATAGGACAAATGGACAAAGAGCCGCTGCCGAGGAGAGTCAGTTTGCTGGGGTGAATGATAGTATACAATAAGATAATCAAATATTTAGGGAAAATTTATAAATCCCATCTAAAACGAGCAGCGCAGGACTCAACGACCTCAACAAGTCAGACATGCAAGGCTTTAATTTAATTTGGAATGAAATTTTATGTTACTATTTGTTTGTATTGTCTTTGCATACACCTAAAAGCAAAACTGTATAAAAAGACTCTCGGTTAAATGTAATAACGGCATGGGATATCAACGTCAGTTTTTGGTACAGCTTGTACGTATGGTACCCATATAATCTATACCTCATCTATGCTGACATCTACAAATTATATAGTTTCAGTATAGCATCCGTACTGTTTGCCGTACATGTCGTCTTTATACCGTTTGCTCGTATGGTGCCAATCTAATCTAAACTTTACGTATACAGACATATACAAACCGTATGTTTTCAATGTCGTATTAATACCGTTTGTTCCATGTAGGGTTTTTGTGCAGTTTTTCTGTATAGCACCAATATAAAGTGAATCTGACAAATCCGGAACTTCTGTAAACCATGTAGCTTCAATACAGAAGTAATTCTGTTTTTTTGGTAAGGTGTTTTACACACAAAAACTATGTCAATACTTTATAGCCTTACAATGTAGTATTTTACGAGGACAACAATATGGTATTGGTATTCATACTACATATATACCAGCTTTTGTGCTACTAGGGTAGTGTTTTAAATCTAATCGTAAAGGTAAGTTTTTATTATCACTTTCATATTTTGAATGGCTGATAGTGTTTTACAGCGTTTTATATCTAATGAAAATAAACTTGACAATTTTTTTTTTGCATAAATGAAGTGCTTTTTATGCAAACTGAATATTAATTCCATAAACATTCTAGTTAAGTAAGCTTACCATAATGATAAAGCTGTAAACCGGGACGACTACGAGTGGAAGACAGGATAGACCGAAGAAAACACAGACTATTACAAAAAATGTTTTATTAACAGTTATGTTACATAACAATAACTTATGTAACTAAGTATACAGAAAGTCCGCATTCTAGTTATTATTTATTTAACCATGTGGCATTCGTACTTCTCGCTAGAGTGAACTTTTTTAATTTTTTCATAAACGTCGGTGCATGTAATTCCAAAGTTTAATTTACAGTACAGTAGAGCTCGTACAGTCGACTCTAGCATGCGACCTCGATCATCCGACCAAATGTGTTTCATCATCGAAAAACACGCTCCACAGGTGCGGACGTGCCTGGTAAACACAAAATGTATTGGAGCAATTTAACCAGAGAGGGTACATAAATGTGCTGTTCCTGAAAATGTTTAAATAGTTGAATCCATTTCTCAACGTACTCAATTTCGAGCGCCGTTGAACTCCACTCTTCATTACGTGTCGCAAAAAATGCTTTTAATTTTTGATGATCATTTGAATCGTGTATTGAGTTAACTTTTTCGGCCGATCGCTCGATTTCATCCCATTCCAATACATGACCCAATCAAACCCATGCAAACATTTCGGCGCCAACAAAACTGTCTTCCCATAATTCAATATACGAAATACATCGTCTGTAAAATGCGGTTACTTCTGTCATAAATGTATTAATATCCTGGCTATTATCAAGTTTTCGTAACAACCGTTTTGCTCCTTGCGAGACAAAGTTACTATCTATCCTTTCCTGAAGATTACATTTCAGTCGTCTTAACTCTAGAATAATATCTGTTGCAGTTGCCTTACATTTTTCCATAATTAACACAGTCTTGTTAAAATTATTTAATTGACCATGAACAAACCAAAAATATAATTCGCTTGCGTCACTTTCAAAAGCAATCTCGCATTGCACGTGGACAGTTTTCTTGAGAAAGGAAATACGACTTCAGTCCTTCGAATATATTTAAAATTCTTTCGATTGCCGGCAACAGAGATAAAAATCTGGTACTTCCATGCTGAATTATTTTTTTATATTCAACATCTGCAAATTCACAGAATTCCTTCAATTTAGTTACTCGAACTGTGTAGATATAAAAATATTTATATATTTTCACAACAAGAGCTTCAATTTCGATTGGAAGACCATCCACAGCATTTTGTAGAGTATTGTGCACAATATGTGCGGCACATCCAATGCCGACAATATGAAGACCAAGATCTTGCTTGAGCTGTCTGTAAACATTATTTTGCCCACTTCTACGTACACCTCCAAAATTGGTGTTGCAATTGTCGCCACAAAATGCAGCTATTTTTCCACCAATCTCATGACGACCCAATGTTGAGATTATACTTTCTGCCAATATTTCCGATGTCTCACCTTGAACAGATTGAAAATCTAGTAGTTTTACTTGTATACCTTCAATGGTAAAAAATCTGTCAACAATAGGCGCTCGTTTTACTTCTTTCCTATTTGAAGTGTCGTTGGTAACACTTACAAAAGGCGTCTTCTGCAAGTCAGCATGTAACTCTTCCATAGACAAAGGTGCCAGCACATTTAATATTATTGCTTCGCATTTAGTTCGCGCGACTCCAAATTTTGGTTCAAAAACTTAGATATTAATTTGGACGTACAGTCTGATGTTTTGAAGCTCATATCATGCATAGCAGTGAAAAGCAAATGTGGCCTCTTTGGCTGCAATAATTAAATCATTTTGAATGGGATCATTATTTTTAAAATATGCGTTAATACTTGACGTACTTGCAGTCGCTCTTACACCAGCCTTGTGTTTCGCACATTTTAAATGATCCTTAATGTCCGCTCGCTCACCGTGTGCAATAGAAAATTCAGAGAAACATTGCTGGCATTTTACTCTGCTATCCTCACCACAAACTTTTTTATAAATAGATAGTCTTTTTCTAGTTCACTTGTGAATTTACAATTTCTTTTTGGCATTTTAAATAACAAAATTTATTATACACCTCTAGTCACCTTGAAACGTAACGGTAGTACCTTCGCATTCGGACTGGCAATGAAGGGAGTGAAAGAAGGAGCGCGGGCGAGGAACGCGGAGGATACACAGCGCGCTGACCGCACACCACACTCACCCCCTCGCGTACTGGACATTATTTAGTTTGTTTGTTTTTCATTACATAATATATGTTGCGACAGCGGTCGTACAAACCACACGTTAATCACTTAACCGGGACAAAATACCAAACCTGCGGAACCCCGAGATCAACGTATGAAACTGGGACAATCCGGTTAAACCGGGACGTATGGTAAACTTATAGTTAAGCATTTTAAACGATCGCACGATTTAAAGATGAATTCTGTAATCAGATGTATCGAGTTGGGTTGTGACCAAATTTTTCAAAATTTTAGTGGTTTTAAAAAGCATTGTCATCGTAAACACTCTCGTTTAATCGATAAAATTACTGATACACATACAAGTCAACCTTCACACTCAATTTCAACTGTATGTCATGAGAAGTCATTGCTTGACCCTACTATTCAAACGCGATCGAATAATAATTGTAATCAAAATTTTGAATTCATTGATAAAGAAAATAATCTACTTGAAGATAAACCAGTAACATTCAACTTTAATTTTCTTCAGAAACAATTAAAAGAATCGATAGCAAAATTTGTAATATCATTACGTAATAATAACAATTTTCTCCAAAAACGTTATTCAAATTCAAGAGGCTACAGAAAAGTATGTCATCAATCTATTAGATATATTTAAAGCATTTGCCGAATATACAGTGCGAGATAATAATTCCTTCTACAATGATTTGAGCAGTTTAGTTTTTAATTTTCGAGATCTATTTAAGGATTTTAAGACATATTATTTATTGCATAAGTGGATGCAAAATCAAAACTATTCAAATATTATTACCGAATTTACTATTAACAACGAGATTCTACCATTGCATCATTCAGGCAATTTAGTCTACAATGAAAAACGAACTAAAGGAATACTAATGCCATAAAATTTCAGTTTAAAAGATTTTTTAAAGAAAACCAATTATTAGAAAAAGCCATAGAGTTCATGAAAAGTTTAAATGTTGGTAATTCTTCTAGTAATTTTATACAAAGTAAATTGTGGCAAAATAAAATTCAGTTGTAACCAAATAGAATACAAATACCTTATTTTTTATATATTGACGATGTGGAAATTAATAATCCTTTAGGCTCACATTCTACCTTGCATACAATTTGTAATTTATATTATTCATTTCCTTGCTTACCTACACAAGACTCTAAATTAGACAACATTTTTTTATGTTCAGTTGTAAAATCGCAAGATGTAAAATGCTACGGAAATGAAAAGTGTTTTCAGCAACTGTGTTCAAGAACTAATAGAACTAGAAGAAACTGGATTATACGTAAACATAAATGAAAATTCCAGTTTACATATTCAATTTGTATTAGGCTTAGTTCAAGGGGATAACTTAGGCTTAAATTCCTTTTTAGGGTTTAGTAAATCCTTTTCTAGTACTTATTTTTGTAGACTATGTAAAGCAAATAAAATCGATACTCAAAAGTTATCAAATGAAAATAAAACATTATTAAGAACAACTGAAAATTATAATACAGATTTAGAATTGAATCATGACAATACTGGAGTTATCGGTGATTGTTTATTAAATACAATTCCTTCATTTCATGTCACTCAAAATTATTACTGTGATATAATGCACGACTTATTTGAAGGTGTTTGTCATTATAATTTTGCCCATGCAATCACATATTTTATACATGAAATGAATTATTTTACTTTAAATAAATTAAATTCACGATTAAAAAACTTTGAATATGGACCAACAGAAGTTGAAAATATTTCAAGGGATAGAATCCAAACATTTAGCAAAGAAGAAATTTAAAATGCCCTCGAGAAATGCTACTTTTACATTATATTTTCCTCTGATGTTAGGGAGATTTTGTTCCAACAGATGATCCAGTTTGGAATTTTATTATTAATTTTATAGAAATGTTACTTTGTTTTGAAGTTAATGAAACAGGTATTCAACTTTTGGAATATAAAAATTAAAAGCACAATACAGATTATGGTAATTTATTTAACGACACATTAAAACCAAAACACATCATAACCTTACCCATTAACCCAAGAGTTATTCGCGAATCTGGACCTTTGCGAAAATTATGGTGTTTCAAATATGAATCGAAACACCAACAATTCAAAATATATTCTCATTGTATTACTAGTAGAAAAAACAATTGCCTTACTTTGGCAAAAAAATACGAGTTAAAGTTTGCTAAGCAATTGATGCTTTTTGGAAATTCGTATCAAAATTTGAATGTCCAAGACTGTCATAAAGTGAACAGCAACTATAGAACAGATTCCCAATAATTTGGCCTTCTTATAGGAGTTGAGGAACAATAGGGTCGTCAATGATACACCATGTTCTTAATAGAGCCGACGTTTACTGATTGGCGATGGCCAATCTTTCTCAAGGCAATCTAAGAGTTGGTGACATCAAGGACTCCTCAAGGGAACAATAGGGATCCAGATCGTCCCTTGAGGAGTCCTTGATGTCACCAACCTTAGATTGCCTTGAGAAAGATTGGCCATCGCCAATCGAAACGTCGGCTATTAAGGACATGGTGTATCATTGACGACCCTATTGTTCCTCAACTCCTATAAGAAGGCCCAAAATTATTGGGAATCTCGTTCACATTGAATTTTTAAGGAGCTTTAATACTTTTACCAGCAACTATAGTGTAATAATATGTGACAAACTGAATCTAAATGATGATACATCTCTAGATTTTTACAAATGTTTATCTTATAATAATATTCAGTACAAAATTGGAAACTATCTGCTTGTACATTCTGGGGACGATATTGAAATTTATTTAATATTGGAGTTAGTGATAGTAGAAAAAAAAACATATGTCGATTTTTTGTCAAAAACTAAAAAATATTAGTTATCAACATTATTTCCTAGTGTACGAGGTTCAAGTGTCTTCTTTAGGAGAATTCTTTATGATAAATGTTGATGATGTAATTGGTCCTCCAGTTGACATAATGAAAACGCCCAAAGGAAAATCAACATAAAAACTAAAAAGATTATTTTAAAGTTATTTATTAGTTTAATTACCTATAAGCTTACGTTTTATATAGTTTTTATAACTTTGATCTTCTTCATAATGAACTAATTTTATTGTACAATTAAATAACATTTTAAAGATAAAATCCAAAAATATTCTGAATATCAATATTATGGACGTAAACCAGCCCGTGCCTGGATGCAGCACCAACAATTTTAGCAAAGACGATTTGTTGTACTGTGATCTGTCATTTGACAATATTGCTGAAAATGTAACTTTCATCGGATCCTAAGTATTAACAGCACCACAAGTAAATTATACATCTACAAGAAGTGCAGAAAATAATGAATTGAGAGAATTGCTTTCTAGTTGGAATCAGTAAGAATTATTTGAACATTTCTTAGGTATATACAGTATTGGTATTCTAGAAATATATGTTTTATATACTTTTTTTTTAAATTTTAGGTCAAAATATAACTTTGGATATTTTAAAAATTATTAAACGCCATCATATTGATAAGCTTTTAATGAAATTTACTATGGGGACTCACATTAGATTTGAGCACAATTTAGAGCAATGGCGTAATTCACTTTCACTTTGCTTAAGCGAATAATCCAGTAACATCTACGTTGTCGAGCCCATCAATGTCACCTCTTCCATCATTTCCTATTCATTCTTCTCTACGATACGAACCATATTCAAGGTCGGCAACTCCGGAGGATAATTTGAACGAAATCAGTTTATCATATTTTTTGAATAGTTCCACAAAAGCATTGTTGTTGATAGACTTTTATACCAAACATCAAAAATTTCAAGAGGATCAAAGAAATATGTTAATTCAAATTATTGCAAGCTATTTTGAAGATAAAAACTTAAAAATGTCGTTGGTTACCAGTTATCGAATTGAAAAAGAGATATTATCAAGATTCCCCAAGTGAAAGATTGGTAAGTTTTTATTTTAATAAGATCAAAAATAGAACATTGAAAATTTTATTTCAGGAGTATTATAGAACGACCAAAAGTGGAAAATTTTACAATAAGTGTCATAATTTAAAACTTCTTTTAAATCAGTTGTGAAACAAAAAATCGACAGGTCAAAAAGTAACTGAAAATGTATCAACCTCAAGAGAAAGGAAGGATTTGGGTATAAATTATAAACATTATAATTTTTTAAACATCTTTTCAGTATCTGAAACAGACGTGCAAAGTATTATTCGTTCCCTATCATTCGACAATCTTTCAGTAGAAGAATTTGATAATTGTTGGAAAGCATGTAGCGGTTCAAGAGTTTTAGAAATTTAAAACATGGGAAGTACTTTGGAGATTTTAGAAAAATGGCCGTTCTATAAGAAACCGTCTGGTTTTCGATTGGCAAGTTATATTACTTGTACATCAAATACAAATAAAATAAATTAACAATTTTAGATTGAAATGGATTTTGACGTGGCATTTAAGAATGGCATAAATTTAGTAGAACATTGGGACGAAAACAAAGAAAATACATTAAAATGGATCCATCATTCGTTTATAAAAAGAAAAATTGATTCCATTTTTAAGTGAAAATATTAAAGATAGAAATCTTAAAGGTTTACTAGAAAAATTTAAAGATAATATACCAGATGATAAAAAGTAAGTAGTACTGTTCTCTATTTTATTTCTGAATAAAACGAAAATTAGAGGGTAAGAGGAAGTTTTGGGGGGAGGAAGGGATTGAAAAAACAAAAAAAAGAAAAAAAAAAGGAAAAGAAAAATATTCACAAGAATTGTTCCTTTTGTTTCTCCAACAGTTCAAAAAATGGAAGACCATCTTCAACATCTTCAAGAAACAAAACTAACATCCAACCTTTCGTCTTTGCCATTGGAGATGTTTATTTAGATGGAATTAAATTTAAATTCTTTAATTTTGTTAGAGCAGTAGATATGCTTTAAAATAATATATTTGTTTAATTTAAACTTTCTTTTACAAATTTAAATGTGGTTATAATTTTTCTAAGGTTCACGTATTATCTGAATATCTATCTGAAAACAAAACAGCCAAATTGTTACAAATAAAAATGTTTCATTTATTTAGACCTACCACCCGAAGATCCTAATATTGCAAGCAGTGACAATCATAAAGGTTTCATTATGGTAATGTATAAAAGGGTTAGTTAGTATTAATAATAAGTGTTCATGTATTTAAAAACGAATGATCATCAATAGATTACTATGAATTATTTAAAAATTTTAGATATTGAATTAATAAAGCGATTTCATTAAACGATGTGGAAATGCATTGAAATTATGATAATATTTATCAAATGAAAATCAATATTACTCAATGTAGTACGACGTATGCGTCAGGTAATAAAACTATTCATTGTTACAAGAATAAATATTTCTTAAATCAATAATCATTATTCTTTCCAACAACGAACATATAATAACCTAATAAATGCTTTTAATAATATTAATAAACATATTATTGTTTCCATTGTAGGTTAATACAAAAATTGAAATTCTTTGAGACAAACACATTTACATCGGACCACTTTTAATGATTTTTATCATTGAATTGTAGTTCATTCTTATTAATATTATGTCCTTTCTTCGTTTAGTGTGCTATTCGCGCAATAATAATAGCTATTTATTGTATATGTGTTTTAGTAGGCAGATTATCCACGCAAGAATTTTTAATCGCGAGAACGAAGTTCGAGCGTTTAATTTTCTTAAGGGGATAATATGCATAGAAATATTGACATATCAAAATACGGGAAATTAATTGCTTAACTCAAGAGCCAATCAAAAAACTACAAGGCAAAGAAGGCAAAACTGCTTGAGAGGGGACACATCGAACAATTTTCGAAAACAGCATCTGATAAGTACTTAATGATGAAGGTACAACCAATTTTCTTTTCTATTGTTGTGGTATCTTAATTATTTTAAATATTTATAGGTTGCTGTCATAATGGGTGTTTGTGGAGGTTTACGATGCAATGAACTAGTGAACTTAAATATTGAACATGTGAAAGATAAAGGATCTTTTATTTACGTGTCCATCCCAGAAACAAAGACCAATATGTCAAGAAGTTTCACTGTATTAGACGAAGGATTCTCTGTTAATGTTATGGAGATATGCAAGAAATACATACGCCTACGTCGTAAAAGTACTATTTCGCAGGGAAGATTTTTTTGCGATATATAAATTCGAAATGCACCGTGCAACCTGTGGGAATTAACACTATTTCCAGAATCCCCTCACAGATTGCTTCTTTTTAAAACTTCTAGACGCTAAATCCTACACGGACCATAGTATGCGTCGTTCTTCGGCGACTCTGTTGGCTAATGCTGGTGGTAATATTCTCACTCTTAAGAGGCACGGAGCGTGGAGGTCATCTAGTGTTGTTGAGGGGTATATAGAAGAAAGCGAGTCAAATAAAATTGATATTGCTAGAAAAATTCAAGGAATATCCAGCACAATGCAAGAGATCTCCGCTATGCAGTCTTCCTCAAACGTGGTTTGTGTAAATGTAAATCCTGATATTTCAAGTAAGTTTACTTTTGATGTTAACGTGAATGTTAATATTAATGTTAATAAATAATTACTAAATTTTCTGCAAATTTTTCTTGAATTTTATGTATTACAAAACACTAATGTTTTATGGAATATAAAACACTAGTGTTTTATAGGTGTTATAATGCGTTTCATAACGGCATAATAATAGCTCTATAATATGGTGATTATGGATAAATAAATTTAAAAATAGTAAGGTTAAAGATTTCTATGGTCTTACCCCGGACCTATTAAAATGTTGCAAAGAAGCGATTCTAGAGCCACTAACAAACGTTATAAACGCGTGCATTTTGACTGAAACAGTACCAGATGCTATGAAAGTAGCTCTAGTTATACCAGCACATAAAACAGGTGACAAAACTTTCCTAGAAAACTATCGTCCAATTTCAATTATATGTGTATTTTCAAAAGTTCTGGAGGCAGTAATAAACAACCAAATAGTTGAACATTGTGAGTCTCACAGAATCATATCAATATGGCTTCAGGAAGAAACTATTTACTTCTGATGCCATAATTTCTTTAATAAATAAAATAATTGACGCATTTGAAAAAAAGGAGTTTGCTACTGTCTCGTATCTAGATCTTTCTAGGGCATTTGACGTAGTTAGCCATAAACTATCAAATCTTACCTCTTAAATCGCAAACAAGTAGTTTCGGCAAATCGTCTGTCTGTCTTGCATATACAACACGGGGTATCACAGGGGTCTATATTGGGTCATCTATTGTTTCTTTTATTTATAAATTTCTTACCTGACCATCTTTCAAGTGGTCCAATTGTTTTGTACGCAAATGACATACAATTTTCAGTGCTAGCAGTAACATTGATGAGTTGCTTCTAGACAACCAGAATGCCTAAGATCAAGCAGCGGCCTGGTGTTTAAATAACAAACTTGCTTTAAATGTTGAAAAAACAAGCAACATGTTGTTTACATTAAAACCTGCGCCAGCGGCGATGACAAATACGACGGTGAAATTCTTAGGTGTCCATATGGATCACCAGCTACAATGGCACATCCACGTTGACAACTTAGCCAACCGATTGTGTAAAAACATTTATCTTTTGGTAGTTTGTCACATTCTGTATCTGCCAAATTATTCCTAACAACTTTTTATGCAACTTGCCAATCGGCGCTGTCCTATTGTATATTAGCGTGGGGACATTCGGCTGGCAGGCATCGCCTATTTCCAAAGGCAAGCAGTACGCATCATTGCCGGACTGAGGTACCGTGATGATTGTAGACCAGTATTTGCTATGTTGGAAATACTTACATTACCAAGTCTCTACATTTATTTTTGTCTAATTTATATTCAAAATAATTTATCACATTATCAGATAACAAGAAATTTTCACCACCTTGATACACGATCAGCGGATAATATTTATATAAATACATTTAGATTGTCGAAATCGACGTATGGGCCAAATTACTGGGCACTAAAATTTTTTAATCACTTGACGCCTTTTGTAAGATGTCTGCCTGTAGTAAACTACAAGCGATACTTGAAATCATATCTTACAGAAAAAGTGCTGAATGATTGGAATGAGTTTTTCTCAGTTCAAGTATAACTGATAATGGTTTCTAGTCTTAAGATTGTTTTTAATATTAATTGTGATTTTATTTTCTTTGATATGTTACACTGCATGTATTTTAAATATTTTTTAATTACCGTTTCAAAATTTTTTTTCTTTGACTTGTGTAAGCAATTTTTAATTGTACTAACACAATAAATAATATTATTATTATTAACAAGAACCATTATTCCTGGTTCAAATTGGTGACGACCACTTATCCATTTGGTTTTTTGTTGTAACTGGTGGATATATTTTGTTCACCATTTTTTCCAAAACAGAATTAGTTTTTTTTGTAGCAATTAGTAACGAGTTAACTTATTTGTCATTAGGATCGGTACTTAGAAGTATTAGGTTTGGGGAATTAATTAAGGATTCAATTTGTGTAAGTATTGTACTAAAATTTTTATACATCAACGGTATATTATGTAATATTTATTTAAAATGGTACTTACACATTTTAACCCTGCTTCCTATAAGCCACCAAAATTTTGTGCTTCCGGATTAATAAAATTTCAAGTTATTCCTTTGGATGCATCTAATTCTGAATTCATTCTGACTAAATGGCTAAAAATATTCCCAATTCCTTCAATTCACTTTTGGCACCAACAAATGTTTTGCCATTATTAGTAAAATGTTTTTGTGGTTTTCCACGTCTTTTAATGGTAGACAAAAATTACTTCGTATTTAGATTTGTGACTAATAATGTAAGTGAATTGCTTTAATTACCAAACATAAATTAGCACACCTAACTCTTGAATAGAATTTTCCCTTACCCGCTATAATTTTAATTAAGTATGGACTTGCATAATCCACTCCTACGGAATGGAATGGATACATAGCAGTACTCCTTTCACTGGGCAAAATTCCCATGATTTGGTTTGCGTACTGCGCATTAAATCTACAACATCTAATGCAGTTTCTTACTGTGATTTTTGCTATTACTTTACCCGATATGGGCCAAAACCGTTCTCTAATACTTAAAAATAGAAGGTTGGGACAAGTATAAAATAATATTTTGTGATAATAATTAAATAGAAGTGTAGTAAACTGATGTTTCTTAGGTAAAAGAATGGGATTATTTTATCTTAACCTTTCTTCGGTGTTAATCTTAGCGGTACGCTTAAGGCGTTTGGGTCAAAAATGACCCGCATGCTATCTGTGTACAAATTGATAGAAGAAATAAAAAAAGCATCACTAGTCATGTCCAAAAGAGACGTATATTTTTTTGTTTATACAACTAAGTTACAAAGAGAATTGCATACAATGTTTTTCAAAGATTATTGATAATAATATTTGCTCACTTACAATTATTGCAAATGTGAATTGTAGTTGAATGACTTTTACAAACAACTTTTTCGCACTTATTACAGATTAATGAGCTTTTGTTGTCAGTTTTTGGGCATATGTAACATCTCTTACGTTTTTTATACCTTCTGTCAACAAAACGGGTGTTTCGGTATGGGGTAATTCTTGTTTTCTTGCAGTTACAAATGCTTTAGCAGCATCTGTTCGAGGAAAATGCTTTCTTGCTTGAACGTACGGTTTAATTAGCAACTTTCCAAGATTTTCTAAAATAGCCTTCTTCTAAAAGGGCATTTATTCTTCCACTGGGAATTTACACTTGTATATAAGACATATGCATTATATGCGGAAATATCCAGCATATTGCTAAAGACAACCATAGGCCATCTTTTAGTTTGTCTTTTAGAACTATAACATGCTACCATCTTATCGAGAGTGTCGACAGCTCCTTTAGTTGCATTATAATCTAATATTATTTGCGGTTTCTTGCCTGGAGAATTACTTACTTCTTTTTTCAGGTGCAAAGTACTTTGAAGGGCAATACATTTATTTCGCTTTGGAATATATGTCACAAGTGTCGTGTTTACAGAAAAAGCAAATTTAGACGTAAACACAGGAACTCCTTTAGAGATTAGTAGTTCTGGAGGAATTGAGGGTTTGTTCTTTCTGATTGTACCAATCATAGTGAGATCTCTTTTCAGAAGACACTGTCCCAACTCATAACTCGTGAAGAAATTATCACAGGTGATATTGTGACCTTTTAGACCATAAGACAAATCTAAAGTAACTCTCATTCCTTGATTTTTTCGGGTGGTTGGCCTGCCAATTTACCTGTATATGGTTGAATATTCCAAACGTAACTAGTTTCGTTATCACATAAAATCCAAAACTTGATACCGTATTTTGCCGGCTTATTTGGCATATATTGTCGGAAAGGGCATCGCCCTCGAAATGCAACTAATTGCTCATCAACACAAACGTATTCAGAAGGATTGTACATTTTTGGTAAGCTTTCCACCCACATATCCCAAAAACTCTAATAGCTGCAAATTTATCATTAATTCGTCGCTCTGCTCTTGTATCACGTTTGTCAAATCGAATTGCTCTTGTTATAATTTTAAAAGTTTGAAGAGACATTGTGGCTCTAAAATATTGCGACCTGTTTCTGCATCCCATAAACTTTCGGTCGACTCATTGTTTGATTTATAAACACCCGCTAATAACAAAAGTCCAAGGTAAGCGTCTAAATCAATCGACTGGATAATTTTCCACTGTTCTCCAAATATATTTTGGCCTTCAATATTAGTATTTTCTAATATAATGTTTTTTAAGTTAGATGAAAAAAATAGATCCAACGCTGATTTTTCATCAGTAAGTCGACTTATCGCATATCTTGTCAGTCCAGGAGTCATTGTAATGATATTTCTTGAGCGAAATCGACCGTTCTCAGAAGGAGGTTTGGAATTCCACTGTATTGACTTATCCTTTGAACACATTACAGAACCTTGTTTCGTTTCACTTAGGTTTTCAGATTCATCTGAAGACGATTCGATGTCATTTTCGGATACGTAATCCTCTTCTTCGGACGTAACTTCATCGATGTTGGATGCGTACAGTTCATCTTCGAGTTCCTTGTCATTCAAATATCGACGTGCCATTGCAAAACTAAAATAAATATGCACAACACTAAATAATAAATAAATATTTCAGGTTTCACCTGTAGATATTTGGAAATAAAGAAAGAAATATCTTTCTTTACTCACAACCAAGCACGGGTTTTATCACAATAACAAACACACTCCTCCGTATACTACGAAGAACTAAATATTTTCACTCATTGGATGGGGGGTGGAATGCAGTACACCTACCCCTCCTTATATATTGCATGCTAACGCCGCTGGGTCATTTTTGACCCGAACACCGTTATCGTAAAAATTTTTGTGTGTAAGTTTGTGGCCAAATAAAAACAAATAAAATCATAAAATTACATTCCTTATGAATAACAAAACAAAGTAAAAAGACGTCAATTGAAAATCATTAACGGTAACTAATTGTGGTTCGTTTCTTAAAGTATTTGGGTAAAAAAAGACCCGAACACCGTTAGAGGGTTAATTAAAGTTAGGTGATCGCAGTCGTCCACCGGCTCTAATAATATTCATTGAGTCTAAAAATGGTGTTAAATTTAAAATGTTGCAATTTTACAACAACTGAACGTTTTTTTGTACTTATATTATCTTTTACGTGATTTTACAATACGTTTACTTCTCACGGATTCTCAATTTACCCCCTGTCTGTCCAAGGTTGTTTCCCTTTTCCAAAATATACCTTTACAAACGGTTGCGTTACACAACTATTACCTGCTAACAAAGAAATCTTAACAAAATAAATAATAAACTTTGAATTCGTTAGACTTGAGACGCTAATTTCCTTTTAGGATCATAATATCGTTAATATTAGTATTTACTTTGTATTTTTGATCTATTAAAAAAAGTTTTAAAAACGGCGTAAAAAATCTTTAGTTACATGTTTAAAATAGTATAATAAAAATAATATTAGAAGAAATTTATACTTAAAAAAATGCGTTTTTACACTTTTCAAGCAATATTTAAAGATGCAAATATCGAAAATGAAATGAGAGTAGGTTCCAAGTTATTGTTATTTAGTTTTAAGGTAAAATAGTTTATTGTGCCAGTTCTCTTGTTTTGTTATGCAAGTAAGGGATATTAGTGCCATGATGTTTCCGTTGCTGGTATTTCAAATAAAAGTAAAACTAATAAAGAAAGAATTTACCATTTCCAGCATTTTGAAGAATGTTTCTTGAAGTGTAGATGGAAAGAAAGGTGAGTAGGAATAGAAAACACTTCGAGAACGTACCCACTGATTATTTAAAATTTCTAAAGTAAAAAAATGTTTAATAAGTTCAGATTAATGATTAAAAATGTACATTGAGCGTTGGTATGTGTAAAACAAAAACTAAAATGGTATTCCCTCTGTTGGCGAGAATGTGTAACGCTTTTAAAATATTGCGCCATCTAATTTTCAAGTTGATTATTTTGCATTATTTATTTAGCAAATTGCTTTTTGTTTTTTTTTAAAGGATACCATGGTTTTAATTTTATGTTGTTTATATTCAATTTTTGAGATTTTAACACTTTAACTATTTTTTGTAAATGTAACATCTTGAACAATACTACTTGATTTATGAAGTTATTAGTCTTTCTGAAAGTATTTAGGATTAATGTGTTTATGAATGTTGGATATTGTCTTTGGATCCACATTTGATAACCTTTGTCGGATTTTACGGGTTTGTTGCGTGAACTAAATTGGTTGAAGGAAGCTAAATATAGAACTAAATACTAATCTTAAAAGAAGCTTTTCAAATACACCCTCTTTCCAACTGGAAAAATCGACTTCAATTACCTTGTTTCTGGCTACAACTACGTTTAGGAAAACGATTGGAAATTGGATTTCGGAACTGTGACAGAACCTGCCCTATTTCCCCATAGGGCTTCTCGGATCTTTGTTTGAAAGGCCAGACTGTTAATTTTTATTAACTTATTTGATTACATGTTTCCATTGTTCTTGATGTTGAGGTTATGACTTTTATACTATTAGTTATTATTATTTTCTAAAAGAATCAGAAACTTATTTGTAAATTAATTTGAAAAATTTGTCGTACTCATCTTAATTCATTTAATTTTGTAATCTTGATTGCCTTATACCAAAATATTTTAACGTGCAATACAAAAATTACTTATAAACATTGACAGAATTATTGACAGATTTATTACAGTAGCGTAGCACCAATATCTG
Organism: Abscondita cerata; assembly: GCA_030710515.1. Classification (NCBI taxonomy): domain Eukaryota; kingdom Metazoa; phylum Arthropoda; class Insecta; order Coleoptera; family Lampyridae; genus Abscondita; species Abscondita cerata. The sequence goes on from JALBCR010003036.1 coordinate 500,123, forward strand.
GATTAAGTTTTATTCTTTTAATTTCATAAGCAGAATAATAAAATATGGATTCATTGAACAAGCGTTTGGGTGATATTATCTTATATTAACATATAATTGAAATAACAAGTCACACTTTGGTCAGGTAACAATTTTTGGTACTACAAATTAATTTTATTCAGATTTCGATTTAATCTTGTTTACACGCCACAATACCTTTCCTTACATAATTTTTTTGTGTTTCAAATAAATGTTGATGTGTTTCACATTTTTGATTTGTTTATTTGCCTAAAAATATTCTGTTTATTTGGAGCAGACTCCATTCGTTTACAGATTGTGAGTTACACTAGAAGGTTTGCTTGCGCTCATATAATATAACATCGCACGCCGTCTCTACTTGTGTTAGCCGGACCTCACATAGCTTACGTGGGTAAAGTAACATCTTATTTTCCTTTAAAAAGTGTTAGAAATGTACATTAACAAAACAAAATTTAGCAAACGCGACATACACACCGATATGAACAACTGTTTCAGGAAGTGATTTAAGTATACACAATAAATTAACTAAAGAAAATAAAGCAAAAAGAAGAAAAAAGGAAACAGCTTTTATTTGGGATTTCCATACGCCAGAGAAATGTAGACCCATTGGAAGTTCAAATTTCCTAACAATTTTTTGTGGAAGGAATTCCCGCCGCAAAGCATTATGGTAATCTTCCGAATTAACTAATTGATACAAATCATCTAAACAATTTTTTGTGCCTATAAATGTAGTACCACAATTTGAATACATAATCGAGCAAACGCCAAGTCAAGCTAAAAAATGCTTGAAACCAGCGAAGAATTCGTCAACTGATAAAAGGAAACTAAAGTCTGTATACTATTGGCGCGGAGTAATAAATCATAATTGCTTGAAATAATTCTTTATTTTCTTGTGAAAGCGGTACTTCTACGGTTAAGTAAAAACCAATAAATTCTAACCAAAATACGATCATTGTGCCGCTCTTGCAGCATATCGACCCATCTAGGGTGTGAGAACAATAGTTTAATCTGTGAAAACACGTTGCCATCAGCCCAAGTACTGACGAAACGAGAATCATAGCCGTAGATGTGGGTATTATACCAAGATACAAAAATAATGGTATATAATACGTAAGAAGTAAAATTTGTAATGTGATCTACTATACAAATAAAATAAATAACATATAAAGGTAGATTTTACTATTATAATATATTTACCTACTAAAAATATGATTTTCCAAACGTATCAGGTACCTACACCACTGCAATACGGGAGATTCGATAATTCTAACAGGTTTACTACTCCGCGCCAATAGTATACTGAGTCCGTGGTTACTTTTTTGAAGACAAAATCAAACGGCATTACGACCCCCTATAATCCAATATTTCTGTCTTAAAATTAACAAAGTTAAATGTGGTTTGATTTACAATTTTTTTCTATGACATTCGTCAATTAACAAATGAGTAAAATTATGATCGTTAGGTAACTGAAAGGGATGTTGACGATCAAATTCTAAATTTGAATTGTTAAGTTTTGCTTCTACTGTAAGTAAACCATCTATTAAAAATGGCGTTAACGAACGAAACTGGGAAGAACATAAACGATTCTTTTCTAGTAATGATATTTCTGGATTAAAATTGTGTTGTTGCATTACGAAATAATGTTTGTTACAAACAAATAAAACCCAAAGCGTTAAGTAGCAAATTATTTTAATTAGAGCGAGGCATTAAATTATTGCGACTGCTTTATGTACACTCGACTAGCCTTGCTCGTCGGTAGGCGTCGTAGATTGAAGGAAAACAAATGATTGTACACAAAAGGAGTTCTTAATGAATTAACTATTTTTATTTCGAATTATGAATAATTTCGATAAGGCGCCACTGGTTCCAAGATAAAAGACAAACCATCGGTTTAAACCAAAGATCCCCGATAGTTGTAAAATTCGTACGCTAAATTAAAACAACAATAATCCACGTGTAAAAATAGGGTGTTATTTGTTTTTACGATTGATAACAATACGAACGTACACAAGCACAAAACAAAATGACAGTTTTCAATTCGGTGAGATTAATTCTCAGATAAGACAAGCGCACGTATTGCCAAAGCGGAATGGACGCTACATTCAAACGACAATATTTACGTAATTTGCGTAAGCTATAATCTTAACGTCGCAATGTGCTTAATCTAAACTTTTGCAGAATTCAGCGTAAAATGGAGGTTGTAAAATAAACGCGTATACATAACGTCTAATTTAGGTTTACAATACTTGGTAGCAAGCTGTTGTTCAAAAAAGTGTGATTCAAAGCGTGATTGCACAAGAGTGGGCGAAAATCGTGGTTTATGGAAGGCATCTAGCGGTTGTGAGATTAGTTTCTGGTGGAATAAAACAAACACTCTAAAATCCGAACTTGTGTTTGTTGCATGAACGCTTGATCTTCGAACCCAAATCGTCTTGGCACAAAATTTTTTTTATTTTATTTTTTTTCGGCAAAGCACGGCAATAATAAACTAAAATTAAAAACTAGTGATTAGTTTACCCCCAACAATTCATCTAAAACGAAAAAGAAAAGAACATCGGTGACATTGCTGCTTACAAGTAGGTGATAAAAACTTACGGTATTCAAACGGAAATTCCTCAAGATTTAGCAATGATAAAGTAAATCGGTCTAGTGAAGCAATACAACTTTAAATAAACAACCTATTACCCTAAGAAATAGGAGAATATGTGGGATTAAAAATAGTTGCTTGTTTCCAAGCACTAGAGACTTGATATCATTCGATCGAACACCACAAGAGGTAGAAATAGAAATTTAGTGTTGAATATGCAATATGCAAATAAAAACCGTAACATATTGTTTTCGATACTGAGAGAATCATCAAATTTTTTCTCTAAAATCTAAAAAACGTTTGAGAGCTATAGAACGAGAATCACCTAAATTCGAAACACTAACTTGGAATGGAATTGCTACTACATATTTTGCAGAAGCATCCTATTTAACAGTAGATGTATAAATTTTTTCACATTCTACAAACTAACAAATTGTTTAGACCCAACGTTCTCTACCTCCTAAAATTTTGATATTAGAGTCTCCAAACTTGATTCAACTGTTATGCAAAATAGTAGGGTATCTTTTGATCAAACGTGTAATGTCGGCGCTAAATCTATAACGACGTAACTTAACTTAGTTTACTTTCCAATTGGAGAATGAATTATCCCTATCACTTTTTCATACCCTAATAAATCAGGAAATAAATCTGCACCGATTATTCTGTCATTTCATCAACTAATGGCAATTTAAATAAATATTTTAAAGATTCAGTAAGAATCCCTTATAATTAAGCAGTCTGTCTGTTACTTTCTCTATTAATAAAACATCAATCAAAAACGAAACATTTGCATCCAAACGAGACAAGATAACAGCTGTTGCCTGATATTGTACTAAACTATTGCTCATACCTATACCTTCGACAAAAAAATCTATTTTGATAAGCCCCACCAATTTTTTTCAAAACGTTTACTACTGTTTTAGACAAAAGGACTGTCGATCCAAATGACGAAGAAGATAAAATTGGGCAAAATGTTGAGGTATTTTGCTTTTTTGGGGCTAGCACAGAAAAAACTAAATTATTACAATTATCATTGATAGTAGCAATTTTATCCTTGTCTGCTTCATCTGCAATTTCCGCCCAAGGTTTAACGAAATGTAACAGCGTGTGATGTTTATATCTACACACCTTGCACAAAACAACACTTTTGCAAAATGAAACCTTGTGCGTCAGAAAAGTATCGCATTCTCCCAGAAAATGAGATTTTCTTTTCAAGTTACGTATTCATCCACCTCCTCTTCTTTTGCTACAAAAAATGCATGAGGATTTGGTTTAACACTATTCGATGAAGTTTAAGGTTTATTTGATTTGTTTGAGATAAAAGATATGGCGTATATTTAAGCTTGCTCCTTTATAAAGACTAAAACTTCTTTATAAGTGAATATGTTAAAATTTCAGCAAGTATTTTTTAATAAATTTTGGGTTTCGGAATCAAACTTACTCCACAACAAATAACCAAAAATGAAATCTGCTTGATCATTAATCTTCAAATTTTTTAGAACCCTAATTGCGGCATTGCAAGGGAGAAAGTTTTGCTTTGTTGAAGACTCCAAACCAATTTTGAAAAGTTGGTTACTTTTGTAGATAAAATTGTAACTCACAAATCGACAATTTCGGGACGAGGACGTTTTGGGTTTTGCCAATACATAATATGACACTAGAATGGTCCCAAAGGACAAAACAGTTGTCGAGTGAAGAGTGATTCACTGATTTTGATTGCAATTGTACAATCTCTAGCAATTTTAAAAAAGATTATTCAAGGTTGTTTACCACTTAGTTAGTGTTAATAATAAAAAAATCGACATTTGTTACTGCTTGCTCATCTGTCGGCAAAGTTGCTTTAGTGCAGATTACTGACGTGGAACGATAGCACGAAGCGGCATTACATGTCGCAAACAACTTATTTATACGGTTTATGTTGCAATTAATTTTATTAAGAGAATGAACCGGTAGATGGTGTGGTAGGAACCTACTATACTGCTACAACAGCTTGGCAACGCCGAAGAAGCTCCAGAAAACTGCCAATATTTTTACATGAAAAAGAGGTCTGATAATTTATACTTACGCAATTATAATTATTGTATTAAACCAAAACAACATGTACATTATCATATTTTAATAACTATTACAAATGGAAAACTATTAACAATTTTATAACTATTAAAATTTCAAATTAATATATTGAAATTAATCACGATATAAAGCTATAAAAAACATTTATCTCTTTTATCTTAATAAGCATTACGAATGCAATATTTCATAAATTCAGTTATGAAATTACTTAATTAAGAATTTATATTCAACTAATAATGTGAAAATTTAACCCAACTAGTAGTACATGATTTATTATTATAAAGAAACAATAAGTTAAATAGATAAGACATATTTAAATGTAATTTAATTACTCCCAACCTCTCCTATAAGAAAAAAAGGACAAGAAATAGTAACCTTTCAAGTGATTTATTTTGATTACTTCTTTAAATTTTAGTTGAGAACGGTTCCTTCTTAAGAAAGCCATTCTTAGGAGTGAGGATATAACAAAAGAAGGTCGACGCATAATTTTTTGTTGTACTCAGGGTGCACTGACAAAGAAACATATAACTGTCACACATAATAATTTCATTAATGATACTGAAAATTTCATTGTAAATAATCTAAAAAAATTTTGAACATTCATTCAGGACAAGAAAAGAACTTCTCGCATTCTTGGTATTATGTATTACAACAATGTTGAACTGTCTTTGCCACAGACAACTGTTCATGGCTTCGCTGAATATTTTATGAGCGTTTGTAATGAGTCCGATCCTACTTACTTCAATCATGTTTAATTGCACCGACACAACTTAAACTTAAGCAATGCTTAAAAACTTAGATACAATTATTAAAATTATAGAAACGATTGTTTTTAAGCGCTGCTTAACTTTAAGTCGTGTCGGTGCAAACGGCCTCACTCAGTCTCTTAATTCGGTCAATTACTCATTTTTTAATAATGCCCCTTAAATAATTGAGAAAGAGATTTTTACTGTTCCAAAGTTCTCTAAAAATAAACTTATTGCAGGTCGGGATAGAATACCCAGCTTTATCCTGAAGAAATATTTTACCTCTCCGTATAATTTTCAATAAATTTATCAAAAATATGACATTTTCTTCCACCTGAAAAAGATCGTGTGTCATTTCTGTGTTTAAAAGAGGCGATGTTTCCGATATAAAAAAGTATAGACTATCTGTCTATTAAATAGTTTTGCTAAGGTTTTTGAAACTGTACTTTACAAACAACTCTATACCGCACTTAAACAACACATAACAGCACTATAACATGAATTTATAGAAGGCCGATCCACTATTACTAATCTCTCTGTTTTCAAACAACCTATAGCTAAAATTATCGATGCCAGATATTATAGATTATTTTATATTAACTAGCCAAGTCTACGTATTTGACTTCAGTCTTTAATCACTCTGCTCCAATATTACTTAATTCATTGTAAGCAGTTTGTGAGGTAGGGTGACTCGACATCTAAAATATTTCTAGCTTTGTCTAGTGTACCTCAGGAATTTATTTTGGGCTCTTTGCTCTTTTTAGTATTTATTAACGATCTCTCTTCTTCTATAAATGCAATTAAATTGCTACTTGCCAACGATTTTAAATTTTTTCTTGGGATTCGCTCTCCACATGATTGTCAACTTCTTCAAGTATGCCTTTATAGTTTGATTATACGGTGTTCCTCTAATAACCTCTTTTTGAAATCAGAGAAATGTTTAGTGTTTGATTGACTAAAAACCAGATTGTTATTACTTACGACTACAATGTTGACAATTTTGTACAATTCTTTGGTAAGATCTGTGTTGGAGTACGGATTATTACGAATAGTATCATTTCTTCTAGTATCAAATTCTTCTTCCGGTACCATCTTTTTAACAAAAGTTGGCGATAACCACTGCAAATTTTTTCTGTCTTATTCACTTCTGATTAGGTTTTTGTCATTACGCCAGTCCATTTTCTGATTTTTTTTATCCAAGATGTTTGTCTACCTTCCACCCGTTCTTTAACGTAGTTGGGGCAATTCGTATTTATTATTTTTCAGTAATGCCCTAAATAACCTATTTTTCGTTTTTTGATGGATAGGAGTAATTTACGATCTATTTGCATTTGCGTAATACCTTGTTGTTAGTTATTCTATCTGTCCATGGGATTTTTAATAAATGCGGGAACACCCACATTTCAAATGACTCTAGGCGCCTCATGATAGTATTTGTTTTTAATGTCCGCTCCCATTCCATACAAAAGGATACAGTATACATCACAATTCAATACCAAAGTTCTAAATTCATTGTACTATTGCATAGAAATTGTCTCATTTTATGAAAAATAGTTCTAGCGTACTCTATTCTACATCTTATTTTTACTTCAAGGTCTAGGTTTGCCCGTAACCCAACTGCCTAGATATTTAAATAGATACTGTTGTAGAGGTTAGTACGTTTATTGTTTGAATATTAAGTTGCCTAGGCGTCACCATTACTTTGGTTTTTCTGATATTAACGCTTTCGCAGTATTAGTTTTCCACCGTAATGACCTTATCCAAAAGTTGCAAATATTCTTCGCTAGTATAGAAGTTGTTTAGAGGACACAAATTTGTCTTACACATCTCTTTATATCTGCTTATTCTGTGAATCTTCTGATGATGTTAATATCGCTGTTATCTAAACCTTTGCTTATGAGACATTGTATAAATGTTTTGTGTTTAACCCTATCAAAAGATGCGATCTTCAAATTTAAAAATATTTGGACAGGAAACGACATGACTTACAAACTTTTTATTTAATCACTATATAGAACAAACTATTCTCTATCAACTAATGAAATCTGGAGATTCTATCTCTCCCAGTTTTGAAAATATTGGATGTAAAACAACTGCTTAAGCATTTTAACAGTCACACATGCAATTTTAAACACTTTATAGAATGAACATTTTCTCTAGTGACTAATTAAAATTTTAAATTTTATCTTCTTTGAAATTCCGAGCATATCGGGTGTAAAGCAAGAGTGAAGCAGTTTGACCGCCACACACGCGGTCTTCAAATTTAAAAATGTTTGGACAGGAAACGACATGACATAGAAACTTTTTGTTTAAACACAATACAGTATAAACCTTTTTCTATCGACTGATGAAGTCTCAAATTTCTATCTCGTCCGGTTTCAAAAATATCAGAGTTTTAGCGTTTTGACCGCCACACATGCGATCTTTAACTTTAAAAATTTCTGGACTAGAAACAACATGATTGAGAGACTTTTTTATTTGAACACTGTATATATAAATCATTGTCTATCTATTAATTAAATTTCGAATCCCTATGTCCTCCGGTTCCGAAACATCGGATGTAAGCAAGAGCTTAAGCATTTTGACCGCCGCACATGCAATCTTTAACTTTAAAAATTTTTGGGCTAGGAACGACATGATTTACGGACTTTTTTTACGTTTTTGCGTGAGTACTATGAAACTAAAAAAAAAACTCTACAGTTCCAAATCCATTACGAAATCCTAATTGTTGGTAGCCTATATCTGCTTCACATTTTTTATATATCCTGGTATGTATGACCTTAAGAAATATGTTTAGCACATGTGATATTAGGCTTATAAACCTGTAGTCACAACAAGTTTTAGGATTTCTTGTTTTAGGTATTGTAATATATACTGAATTTATCCAGTTGTCTGGTAGTTTCTGCGTTTTTGTATATCCTGTTAATAAGTGTTGTCAATAATTCAATGTTGTTTTCGTCAATAATTTTTATAAGTTCTGTGTGAATTTTGTTAGAACCTATTTTCGTAATATTTATAACTCGTTCTACTTTAGCTTTTAAGATTGGCAGAATTTTGCTTCATGTTTGCTGTGTTCTGTTGGTTCTGTTTTGTTGTCATCAAATAATTGCTTGATACATTCCGCCAAAACTTTTTTTATTATTTAACTTTCGTCGTGTATAACCTGTTATAAGTTTTGTTTCTATACAAGCTAGCCATTTCCTTTATCTTTTTGTGCGCAAAGTGCATGCGAGCTTGTTTGTTTATCATTATTTTAACCGTCTTTACAAAAAACTTGGCTTCTTCTGCTAGCAAAGTTGTTAAACACAAAAATCGTTAATATTAATAACAAATATTTATTTATAACAGATTTAAATTGCCATTTGTCATATTCGGATAATAATGAAGGCCAATCTGGCACCAATTAATGCTGTCCTTGCTTCCATATCATCTTTGTAATCTCACAGAACTTAATTCAACTTGCACAATAACTACCTCAATTGTCATATTCGTGGCTTAGTCTTTCAAACTGAAGGCACTCCTGCTAATTAAATGTCCAAATTTAAAAATTACCCCCCGATTGGTAACAGAGAATTCTAAATTACCTACTAACAATACTGCAGCAGCATTTCAAATACTGTGAGGAGAAGTATTTTTTATTCAAAACTGCCCAATAATGCTTATAACATTGTTGATTGGTAAGCGTATGTCTATTTCTCGTTTACGGAGCGCTCCTGTTTTGCTGTGAACTACTGAACGCAGCCATTAGCCGAACATGCTTTTGAATGTTATTTGTTACGTTATTGTTTCTTTGCCATTATTATTCATTACAGTTTTAATTGATTTTTTTGATGATATGTGATAAACTATTTCTGAAATTACCTCATCATCTAAAGAATCAGATTTACGTGAAAAAATCTGGGTTTGATCCTAACGGTTCTAATTTTTTTTATTAATATAATTATAATCGTTGTTATCTTCTACTATATAAAAAATAAGTTGGGTTTTTCCTTCCTGACGCTATAACTCCAGAACACACAAACCGATTTCCACGGTTTTGCATTCGTTGGAAAGGTCTCGGGCTCCGTGAGGTTTATAGCAAAGAAAATTCAGGGAAAAATTTCAACAGAAAAGCGGGACAATCTTTTTTCACATACAGCGCTATCTCTGATACATAGCATGTACTACAAACCAATATTTTAAGTAGATGGCGCCGGTGCGTTGCAATGACAATTAACAAGTCGCAAGGCCAATCGCTTAGTGTTTGCGGGATAAATTTATAAAATTATTGTTTTCACATGGGCAGTTATACGTTGCGTGTTCACGAGTTGGGAAACCATCCGCTTTGTTTGTGTTAACGTCAGACCAAAACAAAAAGTGTGGTTTACCAAAGTGCACTTCAATGAAACGGATAATTTGCGGACACGTATAACGCTTCGATTCAGTATTTACTTTGGATTCACTTTCATTTACTTAGAGAAGTTCAACTAAATAACACTTCATTTTTGTAATCGAAATGAATTCATTAATGTTGTGAAATGAAATAAAATTTTCCTTTTCAAATATAAAACAAAAAAAATTTTTTCATCTTTTAATCACCAAAAAAAAAAAAATTTAAAAAAAACAACCTGTTGGGGAAACAAAACCGCCGGGTTTGCTTTTTATAATAAAAAATTTAAAAAAAAAATTAATATAATAAATATTTTTTTTATAAAAAATTAAAAAAAAAAAAAAAAAAATAAAAAAAAAAAAAAACAAAAAAAAATCGAAATTAAAAAGAAAGCACAAAAGAATACTAGGAAAAAAAATAAATTATTTTCCCAACTAATCCTTAACCCTTATGTTACCAACAAAATTTACAACATACGTCTACCACAAGGGGTACCCGGTACCCACCATATCTTTAGCAACGTTGACTATTTCTTTTTAAGAAATTCTTGTTTATTAACGCGCTATTTACTTTGGTAATATTGACATTGTACTCTGTGAAAAACTTTTAACTTGTTAATCGCGGGGATGACCAATAATAAAAATGAGAAACATAAAAATAAAGTTGACACAAACACACAATACTATTGCTTTTGTGAAAGTATTATGTTAGAACAAAGAACACCTAATCCTTCGCGGAATTCTCATTGAAAAGGTATAAACATAAACAGTTCTAAAGCTAAACCAACAAGAAAAATAAATAATTTTAGATTTTGGGTAAAGTAGTTGTTATAGAACATCGGCGTAGTTTAGTGTGTTTAGTTACTTACAATGAATAGCCAAACAAATTCGACAAATGACCTTCCTAGCCCTAGTAAAACTAGTAAACGCAATAAATCGTAAGTTTGTAATAAAGAGGTTGTTTGTTTTTTTTTAATTTAAATCTTTAGGTGTAAAAATATGTCACTGCCTACCGATTCAAGAGGTTATATATTGCTAGAAAAGTAAGTGTATTGCAGTACCCCGTGTTATTTATAAGATGTCAACATTGAAACAATTTTAGATTAACGCAAGAACAATATAATTCGTTGATAGAATCCGAAGATGATCAAGAATCATTTGATGAAAATGAGGAAGGCGATAATTTTGATATTTCGATCCCTGCAAAAGACAATTCCGATGTTGAGGACGTTTTAGCAGAAAACTTTCAACTTGAAGCATGTGAAGATGATAGTAGTAATTCTAGTTTCGATGACAACTATGAGCAAGAATGTATTGATGTATTTCAAAGTCGAGATAACACTACGTGGCAGAAAAGTCCATATACAGAAACACAAACTAAACGACATAATATTATACGTCAGAGAGGTAAGTATACTAATAAAAATAACAAATTTACTCTGATTTTTTCAATAGGTGGTGTAAGAAAGAATTTCCAAGCATTATCTATTTTGGAAACATTTGATGCAATTTTTACTTTAGAAATGCGACAAATAATTATCAGAGAAACGAACAGAAAAGCAAGTCAAGTTGTGAATGCATGGAATGCTAGACTACCAAATGCAAAAACAACAAAACAAAAATGTTGGGAACCTCTAATAATGGAAGAATTAAATGCGTATCTGGGTATATTGATAACTATGGGTGTTCATCATTCTAATACAGAGCATTTGAATGAACTGTGGAAGATGGATAGTTTGCCAATATACCGAGCTAGCCTAAGTAGAAATAGGTTTCAATTTATAACTAGATTTATACGGTTTGATAATCCAAACACTAGAGACACTCGTCTAGAAGTTGATAAAGCTGCTGCCATAAGTGACATTTGGTTAATGTTGAATAAAAATTTGTCTGCAGTATACATCCCATATACAAACTTGACAATTGATGAGCAATTGTATCCTTACAGAGGAAGAACCCGTTTTACTCAGTATATTCCGAGTAAACCGGCGAAATATGGGATTAAAGTGTTTTGGATTTGTGACTCTAAGAATTCGTACCCTTTGAAAGGTATAATATATACTGGTAAACAGTCCAAAGAATGTCGTCGACAAGCCAACATTGGAGAGAACATCGTAGTTACTTTGGCAGATACTTACAAGGGTTCAAACAGAAATATAACCATGGACAATTTTTTACCTCCTTGCCACTAGTAAATCGTTTAAAAGTAATGGGGTTAACTTTGGTAGGAACCCTAAAAAGAATAAGCCATACATTCCAAAAGAACTCCTAGCAGCACCACAACGAGAAGTTTTGTCATCAACTTTTGCATTTCGTGAAAACGTTACCATGGTCAGTTACGTTCCAAAAAAAACAAAGTAGTACTTTTACTGTCCAGTATGCATTCACAACCAGACGTTAGTGACACATACTCTAAGAAGCCAGAAATTATACATTATTATAATGAAACTAAGGCTGGAGTGGATACTATGGACCAGTTGCTGACGAAGTACACTACCAAACGCAGAACAAATAGATGGCCTTTGGCTTTTTTATAATATTTTGGATATTGCATGTCTTGCTTCATTCTTGATATTCAAAGAAAATTTTCCACAATTATTGCAAAAACCGATCGGCGTCGATTGTTTCTAAAAGATCTTGGAAAGGCCCTTTGTTTGCCAAATATTAATGCAAGAAAACAAGATTCTGGCATTGTCCGTCATTATCATACACGTACTGCAATGGAATTGGTAACAAATGTCAAAATACTGTTATCCAACCAGTCTGAACAACTAAGACAGAATACAGCAAAAGATAATTCTGGAAGGACCAAACATACAGGAGTGTGTCATATGTGTTACACAAATGAAAACAGAAGACGCAAAACAAGAAAGTCTTGTACCATATGCAAGAATCCTATTTGTGATCAACATACAAAAACAATTCCGACAACATGTGTCACATGCAATGATGAAGTTTAAAATTATTATTTAGTTATATATTATTAATTAAATAAGAATAAATAAAGTTTCTTTTATATTAAATATTAGTTAAATTATTTTCTTTGTATAATCGTTCAGCACATTGCAGAGGTACCCGGTACCTTATATAGTCGACAAAAGAGTAGTTATCAAAATTTTATTAAAACATGTTTATTAAAAAATTTATTAAAATGAAACGACATTATCTTAAATTAAAATGAATTTTAGGAGCTCTCACAGATGGCTAAAAAGCTGCAGCAATAAACTAATGTAAAAAATACAAACAAAGTTGCAAAAGGTACCGGGTACCTTGTGTGGTAACATAAGGGTTAAAAAAATTATAAGATTAGTATATAAAACACCATAAAATAAAATTTTTTTTTTTATAATAATTTATTTTTTTTTTTTTTTTTTTTTTTTTTTTTTTTTTTTTTTTATATAAAAAATTTTTTAAAAAAAAAATTTTTTTTTAAAAATTTTTTAATTTATTTTTTAAAAAAAATTTTATAAAAAGAGTTTTAATTTTTTTTTAAAATTTTTTTTTTTTTATTTTTTTTTTTTTTTTTTATTTTTTTTTTATTTTTTTTGTTATTTTTTTTTTTTTTTTCCTTTAATTAAATGTTTAATATAGAAATAATTAAATAACCTGATACGTCAAAACCTGCAATAACGTTGAGTACATGCATTATTTTTTATGGTAGAACTTTTTTATAATTTGAAAGGACAAAGTTAACAATTTTACGTAAGATATTTTAAGCCATCTAAATTTTTAGGAATGATTATTTAAATAACGAAAAAATATCGAGTATACTAATTTAAATATGCAAAAAGAATAAAAGCTTTTGAGCTGCATCATTTCCAACAACTCTCTAAATCTTCTTCGCAATTAATAATTTAATAATTATAAAAATTTTCATTGCGTAATTTAATGGTATAAATTTGATAAACAAAATAAGTTAATCATATCCAATAAGAAAATTTGTAAGTTATACCATAAGTAATACATACTGTGGTTTCGTAACGGGTTTACATACTTGCCTAACGATTTTAGGGACAATTTATAAGATATGTTGTTTTACGATTTATGATTTTTGTATTAAATAAATAACCTGAGTGTTTTTGTTAATAAAAAAAGAAATCTTAAACTTCTGTTTATTCATTTTAAGCACCTTCTGATAATGAGCAAAACTATGATTAGAATTTCGACAGGATCAATTTGGAAGACGTTTTTGTTTTAATAGTGTCTAGAAAAATTAAACTGTTTTATAAAATTACCAACCATAAGAAGTAACAAATGCAAACTCAAAGGTAAAGTGAAAACGTTTAAATTGTATGGAAAAGCAAATTTTTTTGCCATAAACAAAAAAGAATTTTTAAAGTATATTCTTTTTTCAAAAAGGTAAAAAATTGATTATAAATCTTTCATTATTAAAAGAAGTATGGTGAATTAATGAAATTTGTTCATCTTGTACATACAATGTCATCCGCATCATTTCGTGAAACACAAATAATTTTATTAAAAAAAATTATTTATTCCTATAGTACTTTTTCATTATTGTACTATTAACCAAACCCATTTGAAAATGGGCCTAATCTAGACAAACCGTAGATTAAAGACGTGAGGTCACTGCTTCGGGTCAGAGGTCAAAGGTCAGGTCAACTTGGGACCTATCTTAAAACATACCCCTTGACATTCTGAACACTTTGATATATAACATGCCTATATTTCCCTGGATTTAATATGAGATCACCGCTCCAGGTCAGAGGTCAAAGATCAGGTCAACTTGTGACCACCTGAGATCAGCGCCTGCACTTCTTGAACAATTTGACGTGTAGATCTCCGAAATCGGTTCAGCCGTTTTGGACGAGAAGACAAACATACAGACAGACAGACAAACCGGGCCACGATTTGATGTGTGAAGATTGTGATGTATGTGTTATGTAGATCAGAAGTTCAATATAAACCTGTGTAAAGTGGTGGATTAGTTCGTCTTTGCTTCAAGGTTTAGGAAAACCACTAAGATCTAAACATGCCAATTTAAAAGAATCATTGTTGCAAAATAAACGGTCTTTCAATTAACCAAAATTTGGAAAATTCCACTTACGTTCGAAAATTTGAATGCGCTTTGTTTACCCAATGAAATTTGATAATAATTATTACCATAAAAAATAGAAATATTTTGTATGTGTTTGTGAATAAGCATAAGTAGACTCAGAAAATAAAGTAGCAAAAAGATTTATTAAAAATGTACATGACATAGACAATAAGTAAGTAAGTACTTACACCAATACTTGAATATTCAAGTTTTATTTGAGCATATTTCATTTATTGTTTCTGTAATATACAACGAAATGTCATAAGAAACTATACAAGGATCAGTTATATTTGTAACGTTATCGTTGCATCTTTTTGCAATTTTGTAGGTAACGCCGGCAGGAACTGTTGATAAAACGTGAACATCAATCGTGTTGTCATTTCTCATAATACCAAAACTTTTATGTGGGCAGGTAATATAACATTTTAGACAAGGATCGCCAGGAAACACAAAATTTTGGAAAAGATTGTCAGCTAAATCTTTTCTGGGTATGAAATGAGGTAAAAAAATTTTGCTTTCGATTTGACTAAAAATTGGTGAAAAGACTAATATTGAGGTGTAGAATAAAGAAATACCATCAGTTGTCATCAAAATATTACTGTAAAATTATTGCTCACGTTTAGAGCTTTTGGGAAAAAAGCTTCAAATGGGAAAAGTAGTTTAAGCAGGAATTTAAAAAATCCAAAGGAATGGTTTGTACTACCGTGTTCTACGCATTGATTTACATCATATTATGATAAAAAAGCCACACAAAATTTTTTGTCAATTTTTGTCAAAAGACCAAAGACTTGGTATAAAATAGGGTAAAAAAAAAATTTTGCTTTTGATTTGACTAAAAATTGGCGAAAAGACTAATATTGAGGTGTAGAATACAGAAAATTTACGTGAACCATTAACCAAAACGGTTAAGAGGAGTAACAACAACAAAATTTTCATTTTGTTGTTCAAACCGACACTATATGCATTATAGTATATTAAAGAACTAGTTTCAACGATTTTAAGACGCATTTTAAAACGAGCTCGAGATTAAGTACGAGTCGCTAAAATGCCTTCTGAAAACGAATTCTTTATACTATTTTTTCTATTTTGGGCTTTTTAGATTGATTTTAAAATAAAATTTCGCGAGTTTTTAAATTTAGGGAATTTTGAAGTGTAATTGCTAAGGTGGCAATATTTTCATTAAACTTTGGTTTAAATGCTAGTTTAAGTTTAATTAGTACATTTATCATATGTTTTATTAAAAAAAATGGGTGGAAATAAAAATAAGTAGATAAATAAATCTACTGAACATTAATTACGATTTAAATTAATGCACACCGAACGTAATGACAGCTTGGACGTTATCAGTGTTACCACCGTTCGGAATAAAAATTGTTCTATTTCTATAAAAGAACTCAAATTTCTATAAAAAAAAACTCATTTGGGTGCTTTTATAGCTCTGTAAGCGACCCAAAATAGAAAAAATATTTTTTGAAACTCTCATATATGCTGAGATTGACACTGATGTGTAAATATGGAATACAATTTAGTGTGCACTAAAAATAATTTAAACTAGTAAATTATACAAATATGGTATATTCTTTATTATATCTCAAATTACGAAATCTCACCATAATATTATTACATATTATATAATGTTGGTATTAATTAATTAAACTGTGGTTTATGTAATCTTTACACACACTCTAACATCTAGATTAAATTCTGAAATTTTATTATTTCACAGAATAGAAAATGTTCTTTATCTACAAAATTATATAAGTTTTTGTAAAGTGTACACTATAACAAAAATTAGCTGTTATGTGCAAACTTATTTCAAATATAATAAGCAGATTGTCCGAAAATGGTTCATGTCATGGGACACAGCCAATTTGCTTAAAAATAGATCAAAGTGGTTTGTTGAAGGTTTCAAGACAACGAATTTGCTTATGAAGAGCTTTATTCGAAAGCATTGACATTAATTTGTGCTTCTATTAAGTGACCAAAAAATAGTGATAACGTGACACGCATTGTCAGTCAAATTAATTTTGTTTCCAAAACAAATCTCAAATAATACATAATATTAAGATAATTTAGCTCATTTTTGAATGACAACACTGTTGCAAATTAAAATTTAAGTCAGCTTAGATAAAACTTCTTAGTTTTGATAATATTTTATTCTTGACACATTTTCTTTAAAGTATAGCTCTTGAATTGTGCGTTTGTCTACAAAATTCAAATAGGGCCATTAAAATTTGAACACATGTGATGAAAAGGTTGTTTTAGAAAGTCAGTAAATTAGATTAAACAGCAAAGACGTGAAAACAAATTCAAAGTTTTAAAAATGTCCTAATTATCTATGTTATTCCTTGATTGGGGCAACGGCATTGGTTGCAAGGTTACAGTTATCAATACATGTATAAAGCATTTACTTGCAATTGATTCAGCAATATTACAATGCAAAATCATCGAAACTCTGCCAACTGAAAAATACAGGGTTGTAATTACTTACTTCATTCATGTCAAAAATTGAACATTAATTTTATCTCATTCAATAATTTGTGTACAAAATACAATGCAAGTTTAAAGTTAGTGTTTTAGTCATTGATCAACTTTATTTTCGCTTTTACTATTATGGTGCCATTGTTGTCACACATTTGTCTCCTTGGAAATTAATCGAAAGTTAACCTTAATCAGAGGTTCAGAAATAATCAGAATTGTCCCAAATATATTTTTAGAAATATAATATCTCTGAAAATTGATATTTGAGGTTGTTACTTAAATGAACACCAACCAAGTTTGATTCAATCAAAATTTCGACATTATTATATTTACCAACTTAATTGAAAATAAAAAAAAATTGCCTATTAAAAGCATCATTATTAAACGATGGTGTATTCAATCCAACGTAAATCACACTTTGTATTTACTCATTTAATTTCCAGTCTAAACACAAACAGGTATAATTGGAAAGTCGACTCCAAGAATTTTAATGCAAGCTTTCCGAATTAGTCCTGTCGTGGGGGTGCAAAGTTAATTCAGCTTATTACATTATAAAACGCTTTTAAATATAGAAAATGAACACAAAGCAATTTATATTATTACTTAAATTTTAACTACGCAGATCTAATTTTGAAATGATGGCAAGTTTACTTTTAATTAAATAAGTTTATGTAGTCAGTTATAAATCAGACAGTAAAAAAATAAATTAAAAACAGTTGTGAAAATGAATAAGGCAGAAGTATGCAGTAGGAGTAACAGAAATACATTAAAATTCTGAACTAAATGATAAAAAAAACAATAATAAAAAATAGAACTTTATTTAGATAACGAAAATGAAATTAGTAATTAATTGAGGCTTTCAAAAGCTAATATTTACAATATTTCTTTAATAGTTACGTCGTAATCGTTCAAAACAAGATTTATTGGCTGGTTGGAGAGAATACAAGACGTCAATTATGTACTTCCTTAAAAAAAAAAATTAAAATACTTTGCTTTTGAATGGTTTTGACTTTATGAATCTCGTAAATACAACTGAATTTGCGACTCAATTGTATATTTAAACTTATTTTGATTTCCTGAAAGAAAATCCTTTTTATTAATTCGTAAAATAGAAGTTAATTATGTAAGGAAAGAATCGTTTCCTTCAACCGATGACAAAGGAAATTTGAAATATTTTTGTTAGGCTTAAAGCAATTTTGCCAAGTTTTCTCTGACATTTTAGAAAATTAACTTGGTATATACAAAATAATATTCAAATAAGAATTTGATAATACAAAAATGATAAATTTATTCTGGCAAATGAAAATAAATTTTTAATATAAAATTTTACCTATTTGTAATATATTACAGTTATAAGTATAATGTAGGAAAACACATAGTGATAGCTATAATAGTTTCAAGATCTTCTGGTGGTTGCCCTCCATGCACAGAAAATTTAATTTGGAATATTCGGAAAGTATGCTTGTTTAAACTTCCGTTTAAATCACTAAGCCATGATCAATTTTATCCACATTTATTAAAACTTTTACTAAATAATACCAATGTAGGTATCTTAAAACAACAAAGTACTTTTGGGTATAATATAAGTTAAGCAATAAATTGAAAATTCTGTAATCAAAATGGACCACATTTTGAATAAAACAAATGAAATTTAAGAATTTAAGAATGTTAACCCCTACTCTCAAAGTTACTTTGCAAAACCCTTGCCTTTAGATTAAGAAATTACTAGTATTTAGAAGAGGACCTTGTTAAAATCAAATTTGACAGGTATTTGGAATGCGGCAGCCAATGTAACTGTTTTTATCTAGCGGCCAGTGGCGGCTTGTCCATATGTTCATTTGGTCAATGACCTCCCAAAAATTTTGACAATATATAAAAAAATATTCATTATTACGTGTTTTATTAAAATAGGTAATTAAGTCGCAAGTACAATAACTTAAAATTTATCGGCCGTCGTTCGTAATTCATCCTCTTCAACCTTGGGCTGGCGGTGCGAATTGTCCTCATTGAATTAGATCTACCCGGGAAAACTCGAAAACGTGCAGCGCCCGAATAAACGCGAACGTCCGAAACAATAATCAACTTTGGGTCATGAGCCGGATCCCGCAGTTTACGTTGACTTCGTATAGGGTGTACAACTACGCTCGATTTTGATTCGATTTTCGCGTGTTTTAAATCAATTTAAAAATTTATATTGATATGTTTTACTGTTGTTGTGTTGTTTTGTAAAAATACTATTTTTGATTCGCGTGTGCATGCGCTATAATAGAAAATGTCGGTAGTGCAGAAAATTAAACAACTAGAAAGTGCTAACAAACTTAATTTTACAAAATTAGTTGAGTTCAAGGCAAATGGTCGTCTTTTGCCAGAACTAAGTTTACGACAGACTAGCAAAGACAAAAATAAAGATGTTCAACGAAACTTTCGCAAGGTAATGTACGATTTAGCTAACTGGATATGTGGTTGTGAAGTATCAAATGTATTTTACTGTTTTGTTTGTTTATTATTTTCTAAAGACTCGTCAGACTCGCTATAGTCCAAATCCGGTGTCAGAGATTTAAAACATTTAAAAGAGGAAATAAAAAAACATGCTTCGTCTGCAGAACACATGAAATGCTCGGTAAATTTTGCAACCGTAGGAAATGTTGATATTCGTACACAGCTAGACAATGCTTATAGAAAATCTCTTAGAGATTTTAATGAGAATGTTTCGAAAAATCGCTATATTTTGAACAAAATTGTAGATTGTATAAAATTTTGCGGTGCATTTGAGTTATTTATATTTTTTTAAGTATGCCTATTTTTTAAATTAATTTTTGACCTCCCAGTATGATTGACCACGAGCCGCCACTGCTAGCTGCATTACCATTAGAGTGCAGATTAAGTTGAGCAACTACTTTACAGTTTCAAAACATAGGTATATGTATAAAACGATTTTCATAAAGTCTGGTTGTCTACACATCTTACTTACAAGGTTATAACTACACATAGTTATACAGTTGCGTACATATCATGTTACCCGTACAAAATTATAATACAAATTTTTTTAATTTTAATATATATTTTATATAATTAAAAAAAAACCGCCAGATTTTTCTTGAAATTTTCAGTCAGGTCGATAGCACGAGAGTGTGATTTTTTTAAATGGTAACCGTATTTGTTTAGTACATAACAGAATCGTGTCAAGCACTTGTTTCAAAGCACCATTATGCTTCTATTCTTTCAAAAAATTCGCCTACATTCTATTTTGTTAATGTGCAGTTTACTCTAAATTTAATTTTGTCGCCATTAATTTAATGCTGGAACAACTTGGCGAGCAGATGCAAAGACACTTCTTACAGCTGCATTGGCATTAGTTTATTTAACAGCAGAATATTGTGCTCTTGTCTGGTTGAATAGTTATCATACACAAAAAATTGATGCCAAGTTGAATTGCACTATGCGTATATTTAGTGGAACCATTAAATCTACTCCTCTCGATTGGCTTCTTGTTCTTTGTAATATTACTCCATCGAACATTCGACCAAAAGCTGCGTTGAGACCGTTACACATATTGTAGAGGATTGTCAATTAACAAAGTTTAAAGGAGGGTTTGTCAACATTCATAATTTAACGGATGAAGTTTGTTTTCGAATTTGAAGAACATCTACAGTTCATCAATATTTTAAATTCTCTGTTCTGATTATCTGTTTTTCCATTATTGTTTTGCTATTTTTTTAACCTATTAGTTTTTTCGTTATTGTCGTGACCGGTGCTTGGACCGGTGCGTTATATGTCGTCATGCTTTTGCTTGACGATGGCAAACGAATTATTATTTTATCGAAATTAGTAAAGTATTAAATATAAGAAGTATCGCTAAAGGACTTCAAGCATTAACATTTTTCTTAAATAAAAGATTCAGTTGTCCTTTATATAAAGTGTCAAAACTTTGACATATTACAATACAAAAAAAAATTTTCAAGAAAAGAAAAAATTTCATTTGGAAAAATAACAAATCAGTGAAAGTGACCGAGCACTTCTGCAAGGCCTCCGAGTCGAGGAAAGATACTTTCATGAAACCTACAAATAATAAGAAATCAGGAAAAGAAACACTATAGTGAACAAAATGGTGCAGGTTTAAAATTACTTTTTTGGTGCTTCGTCCATAATCACTGATTTTGGGATCACTCAAAAGCACCATAAACACCCCTTTTCTTGGCCTTGGCCGGCAAAAAGTTACTAAATGTTAGATAATAATCCATGGCACTGAATCAGCGAAATCTTAAATAGCGTTGAGGATTTTTTTTTTCTTATTTTAAGTTTATAAGTTTTAAACAGCAAACAAAAAAATGATTTTAATATATGCAAAAAATTTATAACCGTTTTGGTCCACTAACATTACTAACCAAAAATGTTTTGGCCTGATTTAATATTCCAAATTTAATAAGGTTTGACTATTTGTCAGCAAAATCGTTTCTATGCAGTTTCTGGTTTATTGCAACAAAAACCATTGTGGTGTCAAGGAAAATAAATTTTTAATTAATTAATTTTGTGGTTATTATAAATTCTGGATTTATGTTCCAATTATATAAGGTTTGACGTAGCTCTAGTTTGAGATATCATCTAATTAACATTATGTAGGGAAAGGGCAGTAGATTCTTTAACAATTAACAAAATCTATTTATTCGTTAACAGCCAATTCATCTAATTAAATTTCATATTTTACATTAACTAATTGACCTCTCTCACCTTTTCATTTAATAAGGATTTATTAAGTTAATATTGCTAAACACTGTATAACGGTCATTGTACAACTACAGCATGTTTCAAAAATAGTTATCTACAGTTCTCCAGCATATTTCTTGTTTAAACCATAATTTATTTCGTGATTCAAAAGAAAAAAACCAGTTTCCTCCTAAAGACGTTAATTATTCAACGTCTCTAGGAATGTAGTACCAGTAACACTTTATACAGTGCGTTCATGATTCGTTCATTATCGAAAGGAAAAGTTGATTAAAATTCAGACAATTCATTTCTGGAGAAATTCTAGGACACGTCAAATACTATTTTTAACTGCGTAATTTTATACTAAAAACTGTATATACAAAGTGATTAATACTTATTGAAGTATCAGTGAAAACTATATTTTCCTGCCCCTCAGTTTGGAGTCGATGGGCCGTGGGTGATAAACATTTACATCGTTTGTCGATCAGCTTGGGCAGAAATTGATAACAATAAGTGGAGAATCTCGTCTTAAAGGAATATCTGGCAACGCGACATGCATTATGGAGGCATTCAAAGTAAATCTTCACAAAGCCATTGGACAAACTAGAAAACAAAATACTCAAAAAATTTCAATATTTCAATGCATTTAACTTTTACAATAACGTTTTTTACTAATAAAGGCAATGTAATGTAGTTTTAAAAATAATATCGCAACCATAGTTTTGGAAATATTGATAGCAACTTTTTTATTTAAAATGCGCGCCATATTGGATCTTTTTATAAATAACTTCTATTATTTTTTACTTTCAATAATATTTCGGATGATATGTTTGAAATTAAAGTTCTTGACAAGCCGGTTATTATATTTTATTATGTGGTAAATCAGGGAAGCAAAAGAAACTTGAATAATTTTTGGAGTAATTTTAAATTTTTTTTTATTTGAACTTAAAGGAAATAAAGTTATTATTAATAATAAAAAAAAAAAAAAATTTTAAAGGTTAAGGGATGGGTGGATAATATTTTAAAAAAATAAAAAAAAAAAATAAATTCGTTGAAAACCCAGACACGAGACAATTTTAAATGAAGAATAAGAGGAACTAACACTAGCGTACGTAGCAGCTAATCCCAAGAAGTTTTAATTATTATTAAAAAAATATAAAGATTCTACTATTTTAAGAAAACATACGTTTATTCCGTATAAATCAC
Organism: Abscondita cerata; assembly: GCA_030710515.1. Classification (NCBI taxonomy): domain Eukaryota; kingdom Metazoa; phylum Arthropoda; class Insecta; order Coleoptera; family Lampyridae; genus Abscondita; species Abscondita cerata. Next base: position 523,362 of record JALBCR010003036.1, read on the forward strand.
AAGTTGCCAAATGATTATCTGTGTAGAAAAAATATTTTAGAAGGGTTAATTTATTTATTTATTCGTATGGTACATTATACAAATATTGTATTGTGATGTAAGTGTTATGTATGGTGCCCCAGAAGATCAGTATAAACCTGTATAGTGTGGTGACGAAACCGTGTGCAATAGAGAATTTGTTCGTCTTGGCAAAGCATTTACTTCAAGGTTTAGGAAAACCACTAAAACCTAAACATGCCAACCCTTACCCACCCTAGTATTCAAATGTAATAATATTAATTAAATGTGTAAACATTATAGGATGTAAATAAGAACATAAAATATAACAGTAGAGCCATTGCATGACGACATATAATGGACCGGTCCAAGCGCCAGTCACGACAATGACGAAAAAAATAGTAGGTTAAAGAAATAGCGAAACACAATAATGGAAAAACATATAATCAAGACAAAAATACAGCAAAACCTGTTTAAGCCAAACTCTGAATAACACGGAAACCTGACTACTGCGGAAAATTTGAAAAGTCCCGTATTAGTGAAGAGCATTACAAGGTTCTGAATAAGGCGAAAACTGTATAACGCGGAAGCGGAAGCTACTATTTGGTCTAGCTTGGGGAAAATTGACCAGTGTAAAACGGAAGCGAGCATTATCATACATATGTTGGTCATGTGTTGCTAACTTTGCTTTGCTTCCAGTCAAAACAATCGTTTTCTTAGTACGGTGTGTACTACAATTGGTAGTTGTCTATTCCGTGAAATCGATCATAATGGTGGCGACAAAATGTATTACGTTGAAGCTGAAATGAAAAATAGAACTTTTAAATCAAGAAGAACAGCAACACTTAATTGTAAAACAGTTGTGCAAAAAAATTCAAATGCTGTATAACGCAGGCTTACAATATTTTTAAAAATTAAAAGGAACTTAGAGAACAATAGATAACTGGTGCGCGTAACGGAAACTCTAAACAAAAATTTAAAAAAACTGATAACCTATTTGTAAATAAAATAGTGTACGAGTGGTTTTTGAATGCACGGTCTCAAAAATATTTCAATTTCTGGCCCTTGCTTCAAGAAAAGCTAGAATGTTTGCGGAAAGACTCAAGAAACCGTTCAAAGCTTCTAATGGATAATTAGAGAGCTTCAGAAGGCGACATAAGATATCTTTTAAACAACTATGTGGTGAGGCAAAGGACGTCGATCTATCAACAGTTAATAATTGGAAGCCAAAGTTATTAGAACTAATCAAAGACTATGAACCTAAAAATATAGCTAATTATGATGAAACAAGCCTATTTTTTTGGGCCCTAGCTAGCAAAACTTTATGTCTTAAGACGGATAAATGTATTGGAGGTAAACAACCGAAAGAAAGACTTACAGTTTTTCTATGTGCCTTTGCTGACGGATCAATGGAAAAACCTCTTATTATTGGAAAAAGTTTAAAACCCAGATGTTTCAAAAATGTCAACCTTAATACACTTCAGGTTACTTGGCAGGCAAATAAAAAGGCGTGGATGACGTCGAGTTTAATGGATGAATGGTTAAAAGCTCTTAATCAAAAAATGAAAATTTAGAAAAGACACATTCTTCTTTTTTTAGATAACGTAGCATCTCACCCTCATTTGCACTTATTTAATATTAAGCTATGTTTTTTTACCACCAATCATTACAAGCTTGACACAACCGTTAGATCAAGGAATAACTCAGAACTTTAAGTTACATTACAGAAAGCACATTTTACAGTCGATTTGTGCTCACATGGGAGAATGCAACTCGGCAACTAAAATATCTAATAAAATTTCCGTTTTGGATGCTATTCGTTGGATATGGAATGCCCAAAGAAATGTTACTGCTAATTGTGTAAAAAACTGTTTTAAAAAAGCAGGTTTTATTTTTGACAACATTGACGACATAATCGAAGAATCAGATGAAGTACTTGGTGACATTCAACGCTTTCTGGAAAATATCAATGAAAATAATGTAACAGTAACCCCAGAAGAGTACATTGATATAGACAAAGAACTTACAGTAAATGATGATATCGATGTACATACATTTTTAAACGATACACTAACTAGTAATAAAGATTCTAAAGAGGAAAGTGATGGTGAAGATGCTGACAATCCAAGTGGATTAGGTAGTATTTGATTTCTTTGACATTTACTTTTTTTAATAACATATGTATTTTAGTGATGCAATTAGCGGATAACGAAAAGATAATTTGTTTTACTCATGTTCTCAAAAATTTGACCGCATTGGAACATTATGCTGAACAAATAAAATGCACAGCAATGTCAGAAAGTCTTTTGCAACTTTGAAGTATCATGGAAAAGAGTGCACCCCAACTGAAGAGGACGCAGAAAACAATTGATGATTATTTGAAATAAAATGTTAAATTAGATAAGATAAGCTTTATGTTTAATATGTATAATAAAAATATACGCTATGTATGTTCTATTATGTACACTCATGAAATTTAAAACTTGGACACCACAATTTCTGTAAACAAAAGTTTGCACATTGTGAAGCGGGCTTAAGGGTATCATTTACAATTCTAACAGCAGGTAGTCTCAGCAGGGGTTATCTTATAGAAGGACTGTAGAATGAATCATTACACTAAGCACGTTTTAGAAAATAGGTAATTTACGTTGCTTACTTAATTTTTTCTTTAAAGAATATATTTGAAGGTATCGCTAATTAAACACCATAGCTCGATTAATTATCGAATCAAAATTTTGTTTAGGAAATGTTTACAAAATAAAATTAGAAATAATTTTGATTTAAAAACGTCTACAAGCAATAACTTTTAAATTAAATCAAAAAACTAAACATGGTTATTTGGGTTGACTGATTATTACTTATTTTTAAATAAATCTAACCTACTAATTATTGTAAGTTATTAAAAAAATCATTAAACTCTCTATTCATAATATTTAGTCCTTACAAAATGTATATTTTATGACGTTTCATTTTTTCTGTAGTTAATATAAAAAGTGAAAATAAAAACTAAGGCAATTCTTATTGTCAACGTATATATTTAGTTTTTGACAAGAATTTATTACATAATTATAATTAAGATACCAAGTTATAGTTTAAAATTAAATGAAAACTTTTTTTTTAAATAAAGGTATTACTATATAAATAAATATAAGAAATCAATAATGGGTGTGACCTCCATTATTATTGATACATTCTTGGAGGCGTCTGCTCATTGACGCTATCAAGGTATCAATATAATTAATATTAATCGTTTCCCATGCGGTATCAATGGCTGCAATTAGTGCATTACGGTTTACTGGTATAAAATTTGGCCCTTGTTGTCTTCGGATAACAGCAAGTATTCGAGCCCAAACATTTTCGATAATGTTAAAATCTGGGCTTTTTGCTGGCCAGGGTAACAGCTCCAAGTTATTTGCTTGTATCCAGTTGCGCACAACCTGCGAAGTATAGGGTCATCATATCCCGATAGTTAATTATCGAATGTTCCAAGAAAATATGTGTAAATAGTAAATGGAATCTACTAACGTAACGTTAAGTCGTTAATTATAGTTACATAACTCTCCTTTCATAAGATATAGTTCATATTAATATGCTTATTGTAAATTCAACAACAAACCGAAGAACAAACAGAACAACAACCGAACGGCAATCGGAACATTAATTTGGACGGTGCTACGTACGAATTTTAGAACAGGTTCGCAAGTCCTGATTGTTCCACGAACGGTTTGCGGCGTTCCCGCAACTTGTCGGTTTTTTCTCCGACATCAAAGAAAATGCGCGAATGCGTTTGCAGGTTTGGACGAATCTAAACAAAACGGCGAACAAACTTATGCGGGAGAATTAAATTATTTATTTTTTGTCCTCCCTTTTGTGGGTTTGTTGTGTTTTAGGTAATATTATGGAGTTGACAGAAGAAAAATGTTTTAAATTAATCAGTGTTTAAGAATGCAAGAAAAAAATGATAATTTTTACTCTTCTTTGTGCGTAAAAATTTGGTTGGCACTATCTTCTTGTTTTCCGCAATTTCTCTTCTCAATAATAAATATATATGAACTGAAAACTACTGAAAATAATTATGGGAACAGCACAAACGTTCCGTTTGTTGTTCGGATTGTGGAAATCATAAAAGATCGTTTGTCGTTCTGTTTGACTTTCGGTTCGTTGTTATGTTTGTTGCTCGGTTTGTTGTTCAGGTGTGTACGAAGCTTTACAACTTAAGCAACAATTTTGGCGAATAAAGATTAGTTTGTGATGTAATATTAGAAACACAAATTTATATCATATCAAATTTATGACAACTTAAAAACCAAGAACGTGTATGTTATTGCTAAGAAATTATTAAGGAAAAAGCGCAATTGCAGTGTAAATATTTATAATTAGATATTTTCGAAAGTTTATAAGTCCTCTATTGTAATCTTAATACTTAAAAGAAAATCCTGTCCATTAGCATTATAAGGAAATGGCTTTTACTTTATGAATAAGTTTCAATAACAATAGAATATCCTTGCTTGTTTAATTTACTTCCTTTGAGTCATATTGCTCTAAGGGTTGTTACATTGGTCATTAGAAGTATGTAATAAATAAACAATTACCTACTGTTTGAGAAGGGGTAGTGTGAACCAATAAATAAAGTAAGAAATGTAAATTCCATTTTAGTTTAAAATTTCAAGTGTTGTGAAAATGCCACCTCATCTCGGTGCTGATTTGAAAGCGCGGATTGTTTCGGAATTAGCGGCGGGCCGTAGTGCGTGAAATTTCACGTATGTTAGATATACCAAAAAGCACCGTAGGGCATTACCGAGTAAAATGGAATCTTGAACACACTTTGAAAAGAGCCATCGGAAGTGGTAGACCCTAAAGTATCTACACGTGCTCAAGATCTCGAGTTGTTTCATTACGTAACAGAACAACCATTTGCTACATACTCCAGGGCTATAGCAGATATACATTTTCCCGGATGCCGTATAACTGCACAAAAAGATTAAAGGAGATGGTGAATAAAGAAGTATAATGCTGCTGCGAAAGAAGTTCTCAGTGACGAAAATATGAGACGTCGTCTGGAATTTGCAAGGCGATATGTGAACGAACCTTTGGAATTTTTGAATCGAGTGATTTTTAGCGACGAAAAACGTTCAATAGCCGCAACGATGGACCACTAAAAGTTTTTAGAATGGAAGGAACTCGTTACGAAAATAATCACATATGTCCTAAAAACGAAGTGGTTATTTTTCTGTGAATGTGTGGGGTTGGGTTAGCGCGCGGGGTCCAGGAGTTTGTTGGGCTATCGATGGACGTCTTGATTCTGCTGCGTATTTAGATATTTTGGAAACTATTATGAAACCTTCAGTCGAAGTGTTTTATCCAGACGAAGATTATATTTTCCAACAAGTAAGTATTCTTATTTCACTATACTTTCTCCAAAAAATAGTTCGGGATCTGTTGAATTAACATTTTCATAATGTATTTTTGTTGTTAAAGGACAACGCCCTATTCATACTTCGCGGGTTGTGCGCAATTGGATACGAGAAAATAACTTGGAGCTGTTACCCTGGCCAGCAAAAGCCCAGATTTTAACATTATCGAAAATGTTTGGGCTCGAATACTTGCTGTTATCCGAAGACAACAAGGGCCAAATTTTATACCAGTAAACCGTAATGCACTAATTGCAGCCATTGATACCGCATGGGAAACGATTAATATTAATTATATTGATACCTTGATAGCGTCAATGAGCAGACGCCTCCAAGAATGTATCAATAATAATGGAGGTCACACCCATTATTGATTTCTTATATTTATTTATATAGTAATACCTTTATTTAAAAAAAAGTTTTCATTTAATTTTAAACTATAACTTGGTATCTTAATTATAATTATGTAATAAATTCTTGTCAAAAACTAAATATATACGTTGACAATAAGAATTGCCTTAGTTTTTATTTTCACTTTTTATATTAACTACAAAAAAAATGAAACGTCATAAAATATACATTTTGTAAGGACTAAATATTATGAATAGAGAGTTTAATGATTTTTTAATAACTTACAATAATTAGTAGGTTAGATTTATTTAAAAATAAGTAATAATCAGTCAACCCAAATAACCATGTTTAGTTTTTGATTTAATTTAAAAGTTATTGCTTGTAGACGTTTTTTAAATCAAAATTATTTCTAATTTTATTTTGTAAACATTTCCTAAACAAAATTTTGATTCGATAATTAATCGAGCTATGGTGTTTAATTAGCGATACCTTCAAATATATTCTTTAAAGAAAAAATTAAGTAAGCAACGTAAATTACCTATTTTCTAAAACGTGCTTAGTGTAATGATTCATTCTACAGTCCTTCTATAAGATAACCCCTGCTGAGACTACCTGCTGTTAGAATTGTAAATGATACCCTTAAGCCCGCTTCACAATGTGCAAACTTTTGTTTACAGAAATTGTGGTGTCCAAGTTTTAATTTTCATGAGTGTACTATGCATTGCTAATGTTTGTATCCGTTTTTTGAAGGGTTACTTTTTGTCTTAGCCAGGTTCACCTCACAAGTCGGAAACCTGTTTAACCCGTACTGATATTTTGGTTCCTGATGATTTCGGGTTAAACAGGTTTTACTGTATTGCTAAACTTCAGATGTCCTTCAGATTCGTAAGCCATAATATAGTTTAATCCGTTAAATTATGAACGTTTGAAACCCTTCTTTAAACTTCGTCAAATGACAATCCTCTACAATATGTGTAACGGTCTCTGGTTCGTTTCTACAGTCACAATTTGGATTAGATATCGCACCCCATTTGAACAACATAAAGTTGCATTTTAAATGGCCTGTTCTTATGAGATTTATTTTTGATCAAATTCTTCTTTTTTTGATCAAAGCCCGGGACTTCTATTGTTGGATCATCAATGAGATGTTTATTGGAAACATCAACTCCAGACCATAATTTTTTCCAATCTTCAACTTTAGAAAAGCCGTACTTAAGTAGTCTTGTAACCATATAGGATTTTGAGATTTAAGTCTTTTAGCAAAAGGGTTGTCAGTGTCAATCCAAATTGGTAACTTTTTGTTAAGTTGGCTTTATTCCATTCTCGTTTTAACGCAGATTTTCGTCGAATTTTCGATGGAGTAATATTACAAAGGACAGGAAGCTAATAATTATACGCATAGTGCAATTGAACTGGGCATCTATTTTTTAATGATAACTATTCAACCAGACAGGAGCACAATATTCTGCTGTAGAATAAACTAATGCCAATGCAGCTGTACGAAGTGTCTTTGCGTCTGCTCCCAAGTTGTTCCAGCTACTTTTGAATGACATTATTTCTTGTTTTCATTTTTTGTTTAAAGAAGTGTTAATAAAACGGCAGAGAAAATATTTTCATCAATTGCATCTTATGGAGTTACAAATGGCCCTTTTCAAATTGTGGTTTATTTAATCGCCACAATTATCATTACTACGTTCAAGAAAATCCGCTTATCGTTATACCCACGGCGGAATCAAACTCTTTGGATGTGTTTTATGAAATGTTGGGCAATTGTTTTATCGGCCCTGTAATTTTTAACGGTCATTTTGTTCATTCAGTAGAAAAAAAGTCACCATTGGAATTTTTTTCTGTTTAATCACTAACTGGTTTTAAGTAATCACTTTATACCAAAGTAATAAACAATCGACAGTTACAACTTGAACAATCATCGAAGTTCATTTGTTTCCATGACTTACATGATACTAAGTAATAACTGGCTTGTCAAGATCTTTTATTTCAAACATAGCATGTAACATATCATTAAAAGCAAACAGAAGGGTAGTATGAGAAAATCCAATATAGCGCCCATTTAAAATAAGAAAGTCAATATCGATGTCTTCAAAATCATGTTTGCAATAATGTTTTTGAAAATAGATTACAATTTGCCTTTATTAGTGAAGAAACTTTTTTAAGTAGCTGTCCTAATAAGCTAAATAACTCATATTTTTGAAAATGGCATTTTTCGTTTTTTTTCTTTCGGAACGGATCGGAATTTTTAATTACAGTTAACGGCATCTCAATATGCACGAAAATCTGTACAACATTGCTTATTTAACAGAATCTCTATCTTTATTAATACAATACTACTCAGATTGAGACACAACCTATATAATAAAACGCCTATTTTTTTCATGTTTGTCTCCGAAATTAAACTTCCAGACGTCGTAGTGATTTGAAATTTGGCATGCCGACAAGTCTTGCCTTCAAATCAACGAGAAAATATTGAATTCATGTATTAAAATTTGCCCGTCACTTGACGGGATTTTAATCTAATTGTATTATCTTAGGTTTTGTTGAGAAAACTTCTTATGTGCATGATTAACAAAGTGAATAAAGTTATTTGATTTTGCTTGATCTTGTGATGAAATTTTGTGGGTCGGTACTAACCCAGTCAATGACGACATTTGATGGCGCAACAAACACAAACGATCTAAAAATTTGGGATCGGGTAGTTAAAGGTATATACTTTAAAATAAGAAAATAGCCCTACGGCTACAATTTAGATTTCCCGGAAAAATTTTGATGTGAAAATTTTTTTTTAGTTTTTCTGCGAAAATTGTTTAAATAATTATTTTATGAAAAAACATTTCGAACAAAAGTTGATGCTTACAAAAATATCTGTAAATTTTATTTGAAACATTTTTTTCTAAAATGACTAGTTTTCAAGATTTAAATAAATAATACATAAAAAAATGAGTGATGCTGAAGATAGTGCAGATAATATTACTTGTTTTATTTGTGAAGAAGATTTAGAAAGTTCCAGTGAACCTGTTACTGTAGTGAAAAAGGAATTGAAAAATTGAAACGTTTTAGTGTAGAAAGAAAAGATGGTAGAGAAAAGAACTTTTAAATGTAAATTCTATTAAAGTGCATACAAGATGCAAGCTAAAGTACATAGATAAACAAAAGATTCAAAATGGAAGTATAATTACACTCCAGCAAATGAAAATGCTTGGAAATATAGCCCAGCTACAAAAAGCTCCGTAGATCCTCAGATGGATTTTCAAAATTTGATAAAAAATGTTTCATCTGTGGCACTGGTCAAAATTGGTACAAAGGCAATGCTGGTAAACTTCAAACTGTTACAAAGAGTAATTTTCAAGAAAATTTAGAAAATGCTTTAAAAAAAGTGTATGATGAAGATTGCAAAGTGATTTTGTCAAGAATAAGCTGTAAAAATTTAATTACTGTTAATGCACGTTATCATAGACCTTGTTATAATAAAATTTTGAACAAATATCTTGGAACCAATTCTTACAATGGTAATCAAGGCCGGCCAAAACTCAACATTTCTGATGCTATGGAAAAAATTTATGATTTTATGCAGAATTCAGATGACAGATGTTTTACTCTTAAGGAATTGATGGATATTATTGGTAAGCAACATATATTTAGTTTAGGCATAATTTAGTTTATTTAAGTGCATGCAAAATAATTTGATTGACTGTTTGATTTAAATATTGAAAAATTTTAACTCGCTAACTTTGAAATATTGAAAATTAAAATAATAATTTACATATACAAGAATATTGTATATTTTGTTTGAAATAAAATATTTTTATAATTTCTAATCTCAACTTCATCGTTTCCTCTAATTGTAATTTAATAATTACAGAGTAATATATTAATTTATTATCGTTAAGGTGACGTTTGTTTGAACCTAGGACTCTGAGTACTCAGCTATGTATAAGTTTTGGAAAGAATCAAAACAAAATCCTGAGGAAGAAGAAAGAAAATATTGAAACATACTGCTAGTATAATTAGAAATGATTGTAATCTTGTGTATCGACCACTGAAGAATACCCTCCCAGTAGCAACATATTGGACAATGTTATTACAGATTTATCACCAAAATTACGTTTTTTGATACAAGAAATTATTCTGCATAATAAAAGGTATAATCTAGATGAGTATGATAGAAAAATTACTGTTATTTGTCATGCCATTCTATGTGCTGTTCGTCCTAGATCTTTTCTTTTGTCTTTGCAAGTAGCCCACAGTGTAATGTTACATAGAAAATTTGGATCTCGCCGAATTATTGATATTTTTAACAAGTTAGGTGTGTGTTCTTCTTATACGGAAGCCCTATTGTATCAAGACAGTTTGTTGCTCTATGGACAACCAAAAACTAAACCTGGAATTTTCTATCAATGGGTTTTTGACAATGCAGACTATACACTATTGATGAGAAAAACTTTTCACGGAATGGGTGGAATCTAAATTGCAACGCCTAAAGATTGTTATGTTAATAAAACAAACGTCCCTCGATTGAAAACTTGTGCTACTTCTAGTGAAATTGGAGAGATTGAAAAAAATTCTTACAAAAAATTTGAAAACATAAATTGTTCGGGATTGAGTAAACTTACTTTTGGTAAAATAACTATTGACAATTTTGGTAAAAAAAATATGAATCAAACAGACTTTTTATGGACATATTTAAAATTATTACACTCTAATGCTCCTGGCTATAATGGTTTCATGTCCAAAATTACGAAAAACTTATCTTTTCAACAAGTGATATGTTTACCGTTTTTGAATAATTCAGCGACTGATTACAATACTATATATTCAGCCCTTTTATATGCGCAAAACTGAGCAAAAGATTTAAAGTTGCCCATGTGTTTTTATTTCTTTGCTATGCAAGATGCTCGGTAAATAAAATGTTGAATGGACATGCCTATTCTAAAGCTATACGAGGGCATAACTTAGTTTATTTAAGTTTTTGCAGAATTATTTTATCAGAAATTGAATTTTCTGAAGATGAGCGTAAGTTTATGCAAACTTGTGCAGATAATGATGAATTGCCATACTTTAGAATCGAATCAAACCTTGTCTACAATAACCCAAAAATTTTTAGACAAAATGGACGAGATTGAGAAAAGAGGAAAAACTGCCAAATTGTGGATATATTACATCCGTATGATAATATTAGCTAAAAATTTTACACGAGCTGAAAATGGAAAATAAGAACAAATAAGAGTTTTATCTCAAATTCTTCCATTGTTTCATGCCGCAGGACACTATCATTACGCTAAGTGCGCTCATATTTACATTCAGAAATTGGAAAATTTTATGAAAAAAAAACAGCCAATCACCTAATTACAATTCTGCTGAGATGAAGCACATAAAAGATTTTATTGAAAATGGATTTTCTACAGTTCGAAGAGTTATAAGTTTCTGGAGCGGCGTTTTTACTGACATGGTAATAGAACAAGATTTGATGAAGATAATGAAAATTGAAGGGAGCATGATAGGACGAACTATAACTGATACCACTCTAGCTAGATGGGTTTTAGCAATGTCTTACACAAACGATGTCACGAAAGAAGTAGAAAAATTCATTGAGTGCCGTCAATAGCTCTATAAAAAGTAAAGATAATACAATTGTACCAATAGACCCTAATTTACTATTTCAAAGGATGAACATGGTAGGAAAAAGTAACCAACAACTGAAAAATTACTTTTCCTATGAATTAGCTCCTTTTCCAATGTCATTATTTAGTGATGGAGTCATGCGTAAGACAGCTAAACCTATGATTTTTCAGTTGTTTAAATCCGAAAAAAGTGATATAAATCATGATGAGAGTGCCTTTGTTATAGACGGTGGAATGCTTTTACATCGAGTTAGGTGGTCGCAAAATGAGTTACTTAAAGATATATTGTAGAAATATATTTCTTACTTGAAAACTCATTTTGGAAAGGATGTAATAGTTGTGTTTGATGGGTACAATTTTAACTCATCAAGTGTAAAATCTGCAGAACGTTTGCGACGTGCAAATAGTGCCTCAAGTACTGACATTGTTTTCACCGAAAACATGGCTATCACAGTACCTCAAGACAAGTTTTTGGGGAATATTAACAATAAATCAAGATTCATTGAATATGTATCACAAGAATTGCTAAACAACAATGTTATGGTAAAACAAGCAGATGACGACGTTGTTATTGTTAAGACTGCACTTTTGCTTTCATGTCAACGCCCCGTTATTGTTTCTGAAGATATAGATGTTTTAATTTTATTGATAGCATTAACTCCAAGTAATGAAAAAGTATATTTTATTAAATTAGGAAAAGATAAACGAGAAAATGTTGTTTATTCTTCACAAAGTTTTGATCATTATCCGTTTTGTAAGGAATACATTTTATTTCTACATGCAATGACAGGATGTGATACAACATCTTGCTTTTTTAATAAAGGCAAAAAAAGTTTATTTAATTGAAAAAACCATAATGAAAATTTGAAGAATGTTATTAGTTACTTCTACATCGAAAATGCTACTAAAGAAGATATCTTTAACAATGGAATCATTTTGCTTTTGCACCTGTATAAACCCCAAAAAAAAGTTCGGTTTATTGATGAACTTCGCTACATAAAATTTTCACAATTAATTAATTTTTTTAATTGTTTGTGATTTTTTATTTCTTTTTATGTATTTTTATTTTAATAAAGATTTTGAAATAATTTTATGAGATTATTTATTTTAATATTAATTATTTTAACTAAATAACTTAACTTCAAAACAAGATTTGAAAATAAAATCCGGGAAATCTTAATATATAATGAAACATATAGTACGTGTATACCATTTTTCAGATTAATTATATTGTTTAAGCTATTGCGTGTAAAATTTTGTTTTTCATTTTCAACAATTTTAATTATTTTTTGTTGATACTCAAAAATGCTAAAAAAAGGTTTTGTGGAGTAGAAAATGTGGAAAACTGCGATAATATTTTCCCAAGGTTAAGATATCAACACAATTTCTTATGCATCTAATTAATAAGTATTGATGCCACAATTTTTATTTGTTAAAAATGAACGCTCGAAATTGCAATGCTTAAAAAGCAACTCGTGAAAATTCCATATATCTCGGTAACAAGTGCAGATATAGAAAAACTTTTCAAACTAAATTTACTGATATTTTTGTAAGCTACAACTTTTGTTTGAAATATTTTTCATAAAATTATTATTTAAACAATTTTTGCAGGAAAACTAAAGAAAAAGTTTTCATATCAAAAATTTTCCGGGAAATCTAAATTGTAGCCGTAGGGTATTTTTTCATTTTAAAGTATATACTTTTAACTACCTGATCCCAAGTTTTTAGATCGTTCGTGTTTGTTGCTTCATTTTAACAAATTTTTGTCGTCATTAACGGGGTTAACACACTTTTGTCATTTTCAAATTCGATGATTCAATTATTCATTCATTCACCTCTAGGGGGTAAATGCAAAAATAAATACCAATAAAATTCAATTCACATGATTTCCTATCGCAATCGTAGAACAATAAATTTGGTATTTGATTTTAAGGGAAATTTCATTCCATAACGATTTTAACCCACTTATAATTCTCGTGGCCTACAGAGATGCACGTTAGGTAAAAATATTTTAAATATTCAATATCTTTATGCATTTTCATAATATTGTAAAAATTACCATTATTATTGTATTTTTTATGAAAGGTAAATATTTCCTCCTATAAATTATCAACGAATTGGATTGTTCTTCGTTGAGGAGGGGCACCAAAAAACCATTAAGACGTTTTTTCAGGCAACGTTTCGTGCAGCCGAATGTGCACTTCTTCAGGCCTTTAAAACAAATAAATGGTCCGCCACTTGAATAAGTGTAAAAAACACATAGATATTAAACAAACACAAAATAAATTAACAATTAAATGTAAATAAATATCTCTAATAAAACACACACTCTATACGTAGAAATAAACAAACATGAATGACTTTGTATTTTTTTAGTTACAAGTTAAATTTTATAAGAGTATTTATTTTATATTTTTTTGGTATTTAGAATTGCCAAAACCAAAAGTTAATTAATTTTTGTCATTAATTTTGAAGAATAATATTCATAATATTTAAGGTCTGCCATATTAAATTTTCAAAAGAAATAATCTACGTACATCAATTTTTGATAGATTTCTTTATTTTCTCTTAAAACGGAAATAGCAATAAAAATGAATAACAACTGTTTGCAGTTTTAGTGCGTCTATTGTTTAGAATTACAAATAAAATAAACACTAAATTTGATGCTGAAGAGGTTTATTCTCCTACTTCTCTTCTACATAATTTCGTTAAAAAGTAGACATAATTCTACAATTCTTGATGTTTAGTGAAGTACTATTAAAAGCGTCAAAAACTACCGTTGCAACTTATAACTTATTCAAACTAAATTTATTGTACTTTCAATTAAAGGAATGTCATCCAAATGATTTTCAACATTAATAATTTTCTTAGTTTAGTCATAAGATGGCGCTTTTTTAAACAATAACTTCATTTCAGTTTTATTGAAATTTTTAATATCCATACACCAAAGCTATCTGTAAAACGAGGTACGCATTGCTATATTTTTAAAATTGTTGAGTAAACAACATAAACATAAATTAGCTGAGTTTAAATAACGTTAAAGCAAATTACTGAATAATAAAACACAAATAAATTGGACCACAGATTATAATGAAACGATTTTTATCTAAGTCTTTCAGTCAAGTTTTCAACCGACTCCCATATTTTACTCACCGAGATACGGATTAAGATTATTTAATGGGCCTTTTTTAATTAGCTTCGCCCTACTAATTTAGCAATTTCATTACAAAATAACGAAGGGATTAAGCTTATGTTTTAAGATTAGTACATTTCGCTTTTTAGCAGTATGCTGTTAAAAATATTATAAATTCTACTTACGCAAGTTTGCAAAAAAAATATTTATTATTGGGTAAAATATTTATGAGTACCTACCATTAATAATATATTAACATACATTTTTAGGTGTTAACTAATCTTTAATTATTGTAAAGCCATGAACACAGAGGTAGCTTAATGTATATTTTTTCATTAAAATAACGTGCAATGTGTCTTTATTCACTTAATAATTACATTTTTATAATAAAAATTAATGGTGACTCTGTAACGAAAACACAATAAACGTTTGCTTAATAAAATTACCTAAATATACGACAAACGCAGACGTCAGTAGTAAAAAAGAACCAGACGCGAACCGTCCAATTGTATGATTGAAGCTGTCTTTTACGTGAATGACACAAAAATGATTACCGAACAAAAACAGGAAACATGTTGTTCAAGATGAATATATTTTTATGACAAACACAGTTGATAAAACTGTTAAAAGAGTTTAAACCTATCTAGATTTTTTTAGTTTGCAATTTAGCTACAGTTAAAAGCAATTTTAGCACAACAGATGTAGGTTACAATAAATTTTAAATTAAAGAAAACAAAGTATAAGGTGCATAATACTTTATTCATTTAAAAATACACTCAGCACATCATACATTTAACTTGTAATTATAAAGCGGGTGTTTTTTTTAAAATGTTATGCATTTATTTATTACAAATTTGTTTTAAGTAAATATTTTTAAATTAATTAAATTTAAATGATCATCTTAAACCCATTATTTATTATTATTAACAAAGGTAATTCACATGATAATTTTCAGTATTCAAAAAGAAATAAAAAGTAACATCAAATAGTCGAATAATTCGAACTCATCACAGTATACAAGGTGATTCATAACTATTGGGACATAGGCTAAGGGCGGGTTATTTAGGCTAAAATATGACCATATAACCTAATATTCCTTAATAAAATATTGCTGTAGAAAAAGATACAAAGCGTTTGATAAAAATTTTTTCTTTTATTTTTTGTTATTAATTTCAATGTAAATGTATCAATTCTTATCAAAATCTACAGAGAAGCATAATTATCTGACAGTCCAAAACTTACCCTTAATAAATGAAGTAATATTTGAAATCCCCTTCTGACACTACGAATTATTCAACTGCGTTTTTCTCGGAAACAGATGAAATTATCGTATTTAAACAGGAGTGCCAATATTGAGTAGAAATGATTTTTACGTCATATTCTCTAATCACAATCACAAACGTGGCGCCCCTTACAACAAATTGTAGAATAGTACATAAAATAATGTTCTTAGTTTAAAGTTATGCCTCTATGCTAATTTTGATAAAAATTAATAAATTTACAGTAAATTTATTAATAAAGAATGAAAAAAAAATTAATTTACCGCTCTGTATCTTTTTCCACAGCAATATTTTATTAAGGAATATTGGGTCCTATGGTCATATTTTAGCCTAAATAACTCGTCTTTAACTTATGTCCCAATAGTTATGAATCACCCTGTATAGCCTGTACCCACTTACGTGCTCACTATTATACTAACTTTGTTATTTTTGGAGCTACAAAATCACTGAAATAAGCAATCTAGTATAATTTATAATGGTGATTATTATATTTAAAAACAATTGAGGGTCGTGTTCTCAATGGTCGAGACAATTTTTTTAAAGAACACCCAGTATATTTTGTTTTGGTTTGAAAAATAATAGCAAACTCAAAAGACCGAGTGTTTTATTCAAAACAAAGTGTTTTTAAGAACACGGCTTTCAATTTTTTTTTTTGGTTTTGACATATGTAATAAGTTGGATCGAAAAAGGCCTAAAAGAAATTTTTTAGAAAATTTATTTGTCATAGTTATAAAAAGTTGTACAATGGGTTAAAATGCTAACGTAATTTTTTTAATTTTTAAAATAATTTCCAGCTGCGCTCCTGGGTTACCAACCAGTTATTATTTTGTAACATCATAATGAAAAAGTCTTCTTATATTATAAAAACAAACCGTTTTTTTATAATAAAAAACAAACCGTTTTTTTTTCGTTGCATTTGTTTAACTTTTGACCGCGCCCCGCTAAGAAAATGTATATTTGGTATTTTATTTTAGCGTTTTTTATTTTGTTTATTTTTTGAACTGTAAAGTAATTTTAAGTTACCTTTCAAAGTTTGTTCATTTGTGCAAAAGCTACCATGATAAGGGGAAAAGTGATTAAGACTAGAACACAAGAAAATTATCCTGCTTTGGGTTTGGGGCAGCATTTAGAATCGCAGACTTCCCTCCCCACTTATGAAGAAATGATGCGGTGTCTCTTTTTCGTTCAAACCGAATTAAAATGAGACGGTAGCAAACAATCACCGAATAGTCAAGTTGCTAAAATTGTCTCACACAAAATTTTGCATGTATGGAATTTAGCTTTGTTACCAACTGTCACACACAACCGAATAGTAGCTATGATTACGGATTATCACAAAAATTATAGAAATTTAATTAAGTCTTTAAAACAAAGGAACACTCCATTTCTTCAATTGAAAATGGATAACTTCAAAACACAATCAAAACGAATATTTGATTTATGTTCTTGTAAGTGTATTGATATTAATACTTGTACCTGCGAAAAAAATAAAAAAGTCCCGGTCATTGAACGTCCATTCCTGTGCGACCAAAGAACTCAAAGAAAAATGCGCGTCGGTGGTATAGATCGGTAGTCACAAAAAAAATACAAAACCAGAATAAAAGACTTTTGTTAGAAGAAGCAGGTTTGTCAACCTCAAAAACAGATGAAAAGATTGAAATACTGGATGAAACATCATCGTCATCATTTTTAGACAAAGTCATATTAGATAATCAAGATTTTAAGTAGTCATACTTTCTAAATACTTCAGCTGCTAATATTCAGTATATAAAAAAATCCGTACAACTCAGAAAAGCTCTACCGAATATTGCCAAAATAGCAGACATAACAGGAGCCTCAAATCGAACCGTGGCAAAAATTTCTACTGCAACTGGCATGATTTTGTAGTCCAATCGGATCTTTGCTAGCAACATGCGCAAATTTTCAAAAAATTGACGTAATTTTACTTCAAATTGATGAAAAAGAACGTAGTACAGATCAACAGTATCTCTGTCGTTTATGCTCTGTTATTCGAGAAGATTACTGCCCTGAAAGTTTATTCAAGAAAGGCCCTGGTAAAATGGGCCATTCACAATGGCTAACAACATCAAACCGGCTGCTGCGATTGTGTATTTCTACAGAACTGCCCTCAGAAAATCTTATTTTACCTGTCACTTTTGTTATGAAAGTTTATGCTCCAGTCTGGTTTCTAATAAAAACACAACCCAGTTGTCAGTACGGTTTTGTACGTTTGTACGAAATAGTAAATAAATCAAGAGTAATTTTCACAAATGCTTATTTCTGCCCATCCAGAGATCATTCCCTTAGCAATGATTTCAAATAAAAGAGGTGCATATAAGAGAACTAGGAATCAGGCGCATTTTAAAAGCAAGACAAACTCTAGGCAATATTTAGAGTTCCAAAAATTAATTTCGAAGCCCAAGATTATAGGAGCTGATAGATTGGGGTAAGTAATGAAGATCTAGTGCATGCCATACAAACTAAGTCCATCAACAGTCGAATTTCCATGTCACACCCAAGCAGTTGAGCGCTGTGTAAAATTGGTGACTGAAGCATCTAGCAAAGTATGTGGTGCCGTCTCAAGAGATAGCTACATTCGGGTTAAGCTAGAGACTGGAAGCAGTTTGCCATCGTTTGAAAACAAAGAACAATATTTTTCTAGTAAGAAGTAAATACTCATAAGTACCTAGATATAAGAGTATACAGGGAAGGGAGGAAGGGAGGAGGGTGGGGTGGAACTAGACATACAGTTACCTCCACGCGGTGAGTTTTGGGTTGAAAAGCAATGAATATTTTTTTTATAGACAAAGCCATTAGTAATGATTATATGTCATTTCTTTTCTAAGCGAAAACTGTATACTGGAATACGCACTTAAGGGTAAGTCCTCAGGGGCGCGGTCATATATTAAAATAATTGTTTTATAACTACTACAGCCGTTTAGTTTAGATTAAAAATTTTGAAATATTTGAGGGATGGGTGGCGCGGCTAAAATTATTATTTGTTAGGTAAACAAAAAATCATTTATTTTCTTGGTGGATTTCAGATTTTTTTACAAGACAAAAATCAATTTCTAAAATTTTTTTCGATTTGCGCTAGTATATAATCACCATTGAAAATAACACTAATTTGCCTATTTGACCAATTCAATTTTTTGTAACTCCAAAGATAACAAATTAAAAAAAAAGTAAACCCCTAATAATTTTTACCTACACAAAAAAAAAAAAAACACACAAACACCTAAATAAAATTGTAGAGTTCCAGACTTAAAAATTAAATAATAATAAAAAAAATTATGTATAATTACCCTAAAAGGTAGACGACACATTAAACCGCTAGTTTTTTTTTGTACGCTTTTGCTCTCGAAATATATCGGAAAGAATTCTCCGCCTTAAATTTTTTTGTTTGAACTAATGAAATAAGGGCGATGCAGGGACACTTGTGTGTGAACCTTGTAACGTGTTACTAGAGGTATGTACAATGTATGTTTAGATTAATTTTGGGGATGCTTTATTTTGAACCAGATTTAAGTTTGCCCTTTTGCACGTTTTAGTTTTACCTTTACGATTGTTTAAACCACAATTATAGAAAAATTAACTAATTAGGAACCGCTAATGTAGTTTCTTTGTCTGAAAATTTATTGCGTAGAGAATTGTCTCGCGCGTATTTTCTTTTGTAAAACGCCCTCATGAAGCGTTCGTCACCAATTTATCAAATGTTTTTTTTTATTAAAGTTTAATTATATTGAGTTCATATATATTGCTATGGGAAACAATAGATAAAATATAAGTTAACAATGTTTAGTTCAGATTGTAAAATAACCACTGTCGCGGAGGCATAAATTTGGGCGTTTTCAGTCTATTTTTAGAACATATGAAGGGGATTTTTTTTAACAATGCAACAAGATGTGGAACGCTACTAAATTATTATTTGTTTTAAATCGTTTGTTTTAAGGGTCGTTTACATCTATTTGAATTGAATTAACGTACGTAAAATTAAGAATTGGCAAATGTTTAGCACCATTCCGCTAACACTTGCGTATACGGAAAATTAACGTGTATACGAAATTGTTGTGTCAACTTCAACTTAAGAAGTTACTAGACAGTTTATTATGTTTGTATGCAGTTTTACCATGAGTGATTGTAAAGTAATGTTCAATGAGAACTTCTTAAGCTAACTTAGTAAATGTAAGCGGAAAGCTTCGTGTATTCGTGCGTTGATTCTTATTTTTTTTGTGTCTGCATTGATTTAGTTTAACTGGATGTGAACGATACCTTACTCATGAATTCGTTTGTACTTAACTTTTACAAGTTGGGGAACGTTTTTGAATGAAGGCTCTTATCGATGTTGTTTTTTGATATATTGATTTAGTTCGAATCGGATGGGTGTATTTTAAGCCGCCTGGTAACGACCGTTGGTTGACTTAATTGTCCTACCTGGTTTGTTGCAAGTGGAGTAGCTTGTACACCTCCACCGTGGAATTATTTGATATTTTTGATTTAACAAACGTTGGGGAGTGTTCGTCAGAAAGGGAGCGGTTCAAGCCGCCTGGCAACAACCGTTGGTTGACTATGTCCTAGCTGGTTTGATGCAAGTGGAGTAGCTTATCTCTCTCCCCGACTTAATGCCAAAAGAGAGAGGTTCAAGCCGCCTGGCAAGAGCTGTTAGTAGACTTAATGTCCTAGCTGGTTTGATGCAAGTGGAGTAGCTTATCTCTCTCTCAATTTAACATGAAACTTTTACTATGACATTTATTGTCATTGAACTTATTATTTACCTGCTGATACAAAGAATATCAAAGCAGAGGTTATTGATTTATGATCTTGATTTTATTTGATATGATATTTATTATGTATATGCAATGTATTGTTTTTTTTTGTTTTCTCTGTGTTTTTACTAACATGCGACAAACGAAGTTATGAGGCTATTTGATGATTATTTATCTCATAAGAATTGAAATATGATGAACATATCTTGTTGCAGTGTTTTATTTGATTTGGTTAATATTTTGATTATTGACATTTTATGTGTTATGCCTTTGCGATTTGTGTGTTATTTGTGTATGTCCAATGTACTTTTCAGGTTTTCCTTTTTGTAAGCAGCCTATGCAGGAATTAAATATTAAATGTTATTGTGGTTTGCATGTGAGTTTTATTTTAATTTATTGGTTTATAATACATTATCCAAAGTGAATCAGTTCTCATTCAATCCGAATCTATCCAAATCTTGTAAGATAAATTAAAAATAATCACAACGTAGGATCCTTTTCCATTTTATTTATTTGACGATCACAACTTTCTTTTGTTAAGGCCAAATTTTATTAACTTTATTTTTGGAGTGGGTTACTGACTTCTAATTTATGTACTACGACATGGGTTAGTTGTCACCTCTGATACTCGTGACTTGTTTTGAAATTTTGTCATGCACGTATCACTACAAAGGATATCAATTATTATTTGATTTTCTTGATTTTACTTTCGGTAATATTATTGTTGAGTTTCGTTCCTAGGTAATTTTTAAACAACTGTCTGTCAAACGTATCTGTTAAGTACTTACTCAGTTAATTGACAAATCTTAAAAAAATTTTAATTTTATTGTGTTACTTTTTCCACGATTTCGGCATTGTTGCATAAAAAATTATTACCCATTGATAAGTGTAAGCATAAATAAATTGAGTTAACAACAAACATGAATGAATGAACAACAGACGTCGTCATTTGTATCTTAGCAAAATGAATAGGGCAGAAGTTGGAGTAAGACAAGTGGACGTAGCGGAGCGGCAAGGTACAACACAGAATGTAGATAACCGACTATGGCGACGTTACAGAGTTTTAGGAAATCCCCGGGAACAACATCTTAGAAGAAAACGCGCCATCACTGCTGTTCAGGACATCACTCTTCAGTGACAGTACACAGCCAAACTCTCAGGTGTCGTTTAAAAGAATTCAATCTTCACTCCAGATGCCTCCTTAGGGTTCCACCATTAACCTGGGCAAGTTGAGGACATCACGTAAACTGGGTTCGAGACTACTTAAACTGAACTCAATAGCAGTGGTGGACTATAATTTTTTCCGATAAGTCGCAATTCATATTAAGACTGTAATGTAATGAGCTGGAATTATGCTGGACACGAAAACTGATTTCCTTTTTCTAGATCAATTTGTAAATGTTAAGCAATATTTCAAAATATTCTTTAACTTGTTATTCAACCACTTGCAGAAGCGTTGTAACCTTTACGATTGACAATGCATGTCCACATGTGGAAAGAGTAGTTTCAGTGTCGCTAAATAAAACAAGAATTGAAGTTTTGCTATGTTTTTCTACAAGAAAACTTAGACAATCTTATTCTGCCTATACCAAGAAGAAGGCTCCACTCTTTATTAATTTCTTAATCTTCAATTTTTTAATTTCATACAGGGTGGGGCACTACCAACAAATTATTCTATAGCATTAAAACGATAAATAATGTTAAAAAACTTTAAAACATACATATGTCAAAATTATTCGAAACCACATTTTAAAAATATTTTGAATTATACAGGGTGCTCTAGAAACACGTACCATATCAAAGTTGGGTTATTTTAAATGGATCACTGTATGTTTTTTCTATTTTTAAATTGTACGATAAAAAATAATGTATGTTCTTTAACATGTCCCTATACCTACTTACTTCCGTTTCTAAGATAAATCGATTTTACCTGATTTGCAGATCCTCAAAAAAAAATGCAACAACTTCAAGATAAATAAGAAATAGCAACTTTGGTTTACACCACCTTACTATGAACCTTCAACAACTCTTTTGCAATATTTACTATTATTTAATAATGTACAGGGTGTTTTTAATACTACCGCATAACACTAACGACTTAAAACTTAAATAACTTGTTTAACTTAAATGGAACACCCAACATTTCTGTAACTTGTTGAAAGCTGTAACTAATTACCTTTTAGTCGGTATTAGGGTTACCAACCTCTAACTCTGATAGTTTTTGAGATATTTAAAAATTTGGTAGTTTAACTATTTACGATGTACTAAGTCTAAGTTGCCCGTGAAGTATTCGCAATATGGACATTATCTTGCAACTTTCAGTTTTAAATATTAACCTTAAAGATATTTAATTTTTTTCAGCAAAAATAAACTGAAATGTGCTTATGACTAGTATCTCGAGCTCTAAGGATCAGTCGAATTACGCACACCGGTCACAATGTACTGATGTATAACAACAACCGTTATTTGGTACATTAAAAAACGATTATATTGTAAACATCGAGAAACTTTAACCTGTTAACTAAGAATGTAATACAAATTGCTCTAATAGTAGTACGAAAATTATGAAAACCATTATTTTTACCAATGTTTACAGTGTCATCGATTTTTGCTAAAATTTAATAACGGTTGCTGTTGTTTGTGACAGGTGGGCGTGATTCGACTGACTGAGAGCCCGGCATAAATTATGAGCATATTTCTGTTATGTTGTTCCAAAACATTTTTTTAAGGTTAATATTTAAAACTGGATTGGCCTATACATTAAAAATGTTTGCAAGATAATGTTCATTTTACTGATATCTTACAGGTAACTTAAATTCCAGTAAATTGCAAATTGTTAAACTAGTAAATTTTAAAATATCTCGAAAACTATCAGAATTAGGAGTTGGCAACCCTAATACCGATCAAAAGGTAACTAGTTCCTAATTCCAACAAGCTACAGAAATGCAGAGTCTTCTATTTAAGTTAAGCAAGTTATCTAAGTTTTAAGTCGTTAGCGTTATGCGGTAGTATTAGAATACTCTGTACATCATAACATAATAGTAAATATTGCAAGGGATGTTGAAAGTTGTTTTATTTAAAATAACCCAACTTTGATATAGTACGTGTTTCTGGAGCACCCTGAACAATCGAAAATATTTTTAAAATGTGGTTTAAAATAATCTCGATATATGTATGTATAAAGATTTCTTACATTATTTGCCGTTTTAGTGCTACAGAGTAATTTGTTGGTAGTGCTCCACCCTGTATAAGAATAATTTTAAATTGTTGATTAGTTCCATTTTGTAGAATTTCTAATTTTTAATCCATAAATTATTGTTAAACTTATGTTAAATAGTAATTTTAGTTAATTTTACTAATAGCTTACTTTACATACAGTTAACTATGAAGACATTTTGAACTTTATTCAATCTAATTATAAATAAACATATCTGACAAACATATTTCTATTGCTTTCATACCTGAATTTAATCAATATGAGAAAACCTATAATTTGTAATATCGTTTTTAATTCATTATCAAATTTAACAAATTTTTCTTAATAAATAAACAAACTATAAATTACAAAATCTTGTAAAAATTTATTTATAAATAACTATGTAAAATTTTTAAACAATTTTAAAACAACAATTTTGATATATTAATAACCTTAATTCCCATATAATTTGAATTCGATTAAATCAACGTCTGCAATACATACCGTGTTTCTTAAAAAATCTGAATCATTCTCTTTAACATGGAAAACTTAAAAAGCCCGATTTATATGTCCCCAAAATATTTTTAGGATATTTCCAGTATTAGAACAAATTACAATGTGTCCTAGGAAACGTTTTGGGTAATAATAATCTATAAAAATAAATTAAATATAAATATAAAATAAATTAAATATAAATATAACGTTTATTAAATAGTTTTTCCACGATTCGTAATTTATCTGGCGACAGTAGGTTTTGCACGTGTGTTTATTTCTTATCATTTTCTTTTATAAGGTTCTTTGTTTCAATTTCTGCAAAGTCCGAATAGTGTTCCTCAAAATGATTTGTTCATAATGTTAGATCAATTATCTTATTTAAAAATTTCTTTCGGTTAATTGTCAACCGGCAGTTGTATCTAGAATATCGTTTGAATTCTAAAAGTTTTCTCAACTGATTATTTTAATCAATGCATTTATTTGATGTGAAAATAAATAACAGCGTGAAGTTACATTTAGATTTCAATCCAAATACATTTGAATTTAAACCTTAAAGTGTACTCCCGTAGATTTATTATATGTTGGTCATTGTAGCTTAGTTTTTATAACTCTAGCAACAAATTATCCCAAAGTGCCGTCAGGGGGCGGTAATTTTTTATTCTCAGTGTACAAATTCAGCAAAAACGTTGGACATTTGCAATAATGGGATTGTGCCTCCGCAGATTTTTTAATAATTGCTCATTGTAAGCCAGTTGTTTCGACCGCTGCAACAAATTATCCTGAAGTGCTCTCAAGGAGTAGCTATTTTTATTGTAAGTATAAAAATTCAGCAAAAACTTTGAACATTCTCAATAATTGGATTATACCCCCGCAGATTTTTTATATGTTGGTCATTGTAAGCCAGTTCTTATAACCCTAGCAACAAATTACCTCAAAGTAAAATAATGTCTATTCTAAGTGTTAAAATTGAGTAACAACATTGAACATTTTTAATAATGGGATTGTACCGACGCAGATTTTATATATGTTGATCATTATAATCCAGTTTTCATAACCCTGCCAACAAATTACACCAAAGTGCCGTCAGAGGGTGGCAATTATTATTCTAGGTGTAAAAATTAAGCAAAAACATTAAACATTTGCAATAATGGGGTTGTCCCACCGGAGATTTTTTATATGTTGGTCATTGTAAACCACTTCTTATAACAATCCTTGTGCTGGAATACGTTTTTAAGTTTCAACAAATTTGACCATTTGTGGGCCCAAATAATCGTGTGTATCATGGGCAGAATCTAGGCGCGACTTGCAAACCATCGTTGCACTTGCAAAAGGTCAGTTTTTAGCCTAGTGATACAAATAACTATTGTGTGCACTACGGCTCTAAAGATTTATTTACGGCCTCTTTTGATATGTTGGACTTAATCAAATACTATTGACAGTTTGCAAACCTAAAATTTTAACACCCTTTTAATTATACACATTTGTTGTTTAAACTATTTTTTATCCAATAAGGAATTACTGAGATATAACAATCACGTGACCAATATCAATTTTACCAAAAAAATTGTTAACCTTAAATCCCACGAAATCACTGAAAACAATGAAAAGAAGTATTTTTTAGGTTACATATGGGTTACAATGATCCATATTCATAAAAAGAAGAATATTCTTATACATGTCAAAATATTATACTTTTAGAAACTTAACCTTAAAATTTTCTCGCACTCAAGTAAATTGGTATTCATAAAGTTTACTTTTCCCTATAAATACAAATTATTTCTCTAGAAATGGTCGGTACCAGACTAATCTTTAAAGTAAACTTCAGTTTTTGTATTTAAAGAGTCGATTTAATGAATGCGGTGATGCAAATTTTGTAAACTTAAGAGAAGTTGTACTGCTTGGTGATGATGGTTATGGTATAGAGCCCATACTTTATGACTCTATTTTGAAATCCTCTTCCTGGTGCTAGAAAACAATATAACAATTTATTTGAAAAGAGAAGAAGTAACAATTGAACGATGTTTTCTTAAATACTTTCTTACAATACGTTTGCCGCGTATACGTGTTCGCTTTCATGAGACAAAAAAAAAAGTGTATGTTGTCATTAACCATTTAAATATATATATAAACAAAATTTATTTTTATAAGCTAAAATAAGTACTGTTTTTAGTTTAAGCATATTCTCTGGAACCTTTTAAGCTGCATTATTTCCAATGTTTTTCATAGTAATGTTGTTGTACTAGACTTGTCCGGTACTGTTGCAACAAAACTAAACGCTGGCGTTTTTTCGCTGTAGGCCTTTTTGTCTCATCTGTTTTATATTTTCAGTGGATGAAGATTGCGCAAGTTACGTAAAGGTTTAAATGGATGACGATTGTTTCATGTAAGTGAATGCTTATGCAAGAGGAAGATGGCTCAAAAAATGTGGGTGCTTGATTTTTTTCTTTGCCTGAATGTACCAACTTGCGTGTAACCTGCATCTTTCCAAGTGTAGAATTGAAATCACTTCCATTGACTTTAGTAGTTTTCCTTTCCAATCGACGTAATTTGTTTAATTTTTTTAGTTATTCCATATCCGTTTTCTATTTTAGCCAAGTTTTTATATTGTTAAGTTTTTTAATACGCGTTTCACATTCAACGCTCTACCAAATGTCTTCTTGTATTTTTATTATGTCTTCAATAGTTTCGTTCTTGTATTTTTTATTTTTTTTTGAAATTTGTGACTTTTTTCAAAATTATAGTCGCATTAGCAATTTTATCAGTGATAAATAATACATCGCTAACTCTTTCCATTCCTGCATTTTCTTCAGCTATACACCGTGTCTCAGTAACTCTACAGACAAATTTTGCTTAGTGATTCTAGACTCAAAAATAAGAAAAAAGTTCATGTAAACTCAAGTCCAAAAACGTTTTCTTTATGACTTACAGGATGTTAAAAAAATTTTATTTTCTTCCGTTTTTTAGTGGTATTTTGCGAACAAATTTGAATATGGTCCTGAAATTTGAGACACGGGGGTTTTCGTGTTCGAGAAACTTAAATATGTTATTGATTTTGATGCAACTTGCAGAGGGGGCCATCTACAGTGGTATGCTAAAAAGTTAACTGGCAACCGGATCACGTCTTCCAGTTCAGTGTCCACAAAAACTCCCGTGTCCTAAACTTCACGGTCATATTCAAATTTGTTCGCAAAATATCGCAAAAAAAACGAGAAAAAAAAAAACACCCTGTAGGTTCTAAACAAAGCGTTTCCGGTTTATATGAACTTTTTTTCT
This sequence comes from Abscondita cerata, assembly GCA_030710515.1. Classification (NCBI taxonomy): domain Eukaryota; kingdom Metazoa; phylum Arthropoda; class Insecta; order Coleoptera; family Lampyridae; genus Abscondita; species Abscondita cerata. Next base: position 550,897 of record JALBCR010003036.1, read on the forward strand.
TATTTTCTTGTTTAGAATCACTACGCGAAGTTTGTTCGTAGAGTTACTTGACACTCCGTATATGTTTTCATTATTTTGTTGGAATTAGATTAAAGTGCAGAAAAGGCTTTGTGGAGGGAACGTGAAACTTGTCAAAACATTAAAAATATATCTGCTTGCAGGACTTTTTACATCTAAGAAAAGAATATGTAAAATATATTAGAATAGAATATAGAATAATTTTATATTATGTGTTCAGTTTGAAATATACTTTTACATTTGTCCAAGAATTATTACAATAAAGTTGAAAAAGAAAAAAATATACTAAGTGACAAAAAAGAAGAACACCCAGTAATAATAGAATTTATTTAAACAATTTTGTGTATACTAGTATACTATTAAATTGTTAACTTCTTCAAAAAACCTAATAATGTTTTGCTCCCACTACGATGTCTTGTTACTTATTAACACGTCTGGGAATGCTACTAAAGAGGTGATAGATTTCTTCTTGAGGTATCTCATTCCATGCTATCTATAACTGATGCTGCAAAGCCGCTAGAGTTTGTGCAGGGTGAGGTAAAACCGTAATCTTCTTCCGTAATATCCCAGACATGCTCGATGAGGCGAAAGATCGGGAGATCTTGGTGCCGGAGGCAACAAAGGAATTTGATTGGCCTTAAAATAAGCCAAAGAAAATCTAGCTGATTGAAAGGTCGTGCATTTGTCTAGTTGGAATGTGCTGTTGGGGATGGTCTGAACATAAGGTACAATATGGGGTCTACGACCTCCTGGAATAGCGCGCAGCGGTCATGTTACCTCTAATAAAGACCAAAAGGTGACCTACTTCCAATAGCAATAGCTCCCCATACCATAACTCTAACTGTGTGGTGCACATGCCTAATCACAGAAAATTGGGGATCTTGTCTTTCACCGCGCCGTCTTCTCACCCTTGCACGACCGTCATGCATAACCAAGCAGAATCTGGATTAATCACTAAAGACAATTGAATTCCATTCTTGGACTCAATTTTCCTGTTCTCTACACCACGCTGGACGATAACGTCGATGCTCTGGAGTCAGTGATAAGTACAAAAAAGGGGACGGTATGAAAAGAGCCCAAAGGTTCTTATCCGTCTATAAACGGTTCGCATCTCAATCGGTCTTCCATGTTCTTCAAACTACTGGTCCGCAATCGCCGGTGTTGAAGAGAAGCGGTCCCGTAAAGCCAATAGTCTAAGACGGCGATCTTCGCGTTCTGTGGTTCTTCGACGACGTCCTGTACCTCTCGCTCTTCATGTACGGCCCTCTTGGTTCCATGTCCAAACACAGACTGCTACAGTATTTAAACTTGTACTATCTTCTAGCGGCGATTTTATCTCTCATAGACAAACCAGCCTCACGCAATCCCACAATTCTACCCCTATCAAACTCGCTTAATTGCCGAAAATTATGGCGTCTTCGCACTAGAAGCATTATGATTGAATTAAGAAAGCTCTTTGAAATGCAATGTAAATCGCTTAAATGACAACTGTACTTACAAATGCTTAATTCATTGTTTTAGGGCTACTTAATCGTAAGTGTTGTTTTGAATGAGGTTAACAAAAACAACCGCTAGGGCAATATGGCTGAAAAAACTGATCGTTTTTTATCTTAATATAAACAAATATATTTCAAAAAAAATTTACAAAATATTCATTATTACTGGGTGTTCTTCTTTCTATGTCACTTAGTATAGATTAAGATAAATTATGATACAGCAATTTAAGTACTCCTTAAAAATATAAAAATGTTAACTGATTAAAAATGTTTTATGGTTAATTTGAAATTTTTTTTAAACTCCATATGTCTGATGTCCATTGATTGTTTGTTAAAAAAAAAGTGGCCCCTAATAGTGAACAGAGCTCCTAGATTTATTTAATCGTTTATATGGTAAAAATATATCTTTTATCTTACGTGTACCTTGTTCATGTACGTTTACATTTAAATTGTATGAGAAATAATTTCTTACACCAGCACCGTAGTCTATGTTTGCTAAAACCTTTAGAACTTAACGTTGTAGAAATGACTGTTTTTTAAATGCGTTGTGTGCCCCACGCTCAATAAACTATAAATGTATTTCGAATAGTTAAAAGTAAGCTATTTTTTAAACATTTATTGGTACCGTTCTAGAGAGATTTCTAAGTACAAACATTACTTTAGACAATTTACTAGCTACTTTGAGAGTGTGGTCTTTCCACGACAACCTAGAATCAACGTGAACTCATTCCGGGTTATTTATTTTTGATAACATTTTATTTAAGGAAAATATTAGTTTCTGTGTCTTATCTTGATTTAACGATAGTCTATTTGATGTCGAAAGCACTACGTCTCGATTAATCGTCAATTTCACTTTTTTCGATAGTTTTTGCTTATTAGTGTGGAATCATCGGCGCATATGATGCATGACTTCAGGCTTGAAGTCAGAAAATCATTTATGAAAATAATAAATAGTAGCAGGCTTAGTACCAAACCTTGTGGTACTCCAAGATTCATATTCCTTGATAACAATGTTAAATTATTAAATGGGTGATTTGGTTTCTGTTATTAAGATATAAATCTATTAAATTTATGCTAGTTGCTAAAACACCGAAAGTTTTGAGTTTATCAAGTATAATCGAGCAATGTCATGGCAGTCGAAGGCCTTTGTTAGATTACATTGTAGCACAAAAGTATTCATATTTTCCATACAAGATCGTACATATTTCAATTACATGATCGTACCCTACATATAGATTTTTTGACTAAACGGTTAGTTAAAACATATCATCTTCACAATAATTGTAAACAAACAGTCATTTTCGTTTTCCAATCAGTATTGATATCTCCATAATTTACTATAAATTCACATCACCGTTTTAAAAATAATTTGTTTTAAACACTTTAAGTGGTTACTAAAAACATAAATTAATTAAATTTTCAAGTATAACAATGATATTTAAAAATTAATTTACATTTATAAATTCATATTGATTCATAAATTCTTTACAAATTGTTTAAACCGTTTATTTACTAATTTAATATATAAATTTCTCTAAACTTCAAAGATCTTAAACTAACTAATAAATAAATAACACTTTATTTTCCACGTTTATACAAAATACAAAAAAATAAAAAATAATATAATCTTAATTAGTATTTTGGGAAATCACAAAATTCAGCTACCTATTAGTACGCTTTCTACCAACTAATCACTTAAGTAAACGTAAAGTTTGATACATGATGGTAATGTCTGAGTATTAAGTAAACATTTAAGTTTAACACAAAAAAAAAAAAAAAAAAAATAAGCTCTTCAATACTAAAGATCATTTAAACATAACAAAAATCTTATGTAGTAAGGTCAAATATATTGCGAATTAGTTGGTTTACATAATAAGATATGCTTTTTCTTTAAAGTTTTCTTAGGATACTAGTTCTCCATCAAATTACCAATTTATATACTACAGTAATTTGATATGAAAAACCACGTTTAAAGTTCAGTTCTGTAAAAAGAAGTAAGTCTACCTTTAATTGGATATTTATGTTATGCACATCAGTTCATGGTAACTTTTCAAATAATTGTAGATGCTTTAAAAATAAAATTTTAATGGTGAGGGTCCCATCAAACCGACGTTTTCATGTTCACCACTTTAATTCCGTTAACGGTATTAAATTCTTTCAAACTTTCGTATACAAAGTAGTCTCAAACATGAGGTTTTAATTTTTGGATTTTTTAACTGTGTATTAGCATCTAAAAATGGACCATACACTGTATCGCAGTATAAAATTAGAGAGAACTAATGATTCACATAGCATCATTTTTTTTTTGTTTAAATAGTGACGAATATGGTAAAGATTGTTTTTTGCTAAGGTACGAGGATATATTGAAAATTCTTAGCCTACTATAGAACCAAACAAAATTTCAATGTCAAAATATTTTATTACTCAACATATTCTCTTCTTAATTGGATACATTTATTACAGCGGAACCTGCAACGTCTCTAGACCTTTCAAAAAATGTTTCTTCTTGCTCTGCAAACCAGACCTCCACAGCTTCTATTACCTCCGTTGGAAGAAAATGACACTTAAACTTTTTTTCAGTTGAGGAAAGAGGTGATAGTCGGACGGAGCCAAATCGGGTGAATAAGGGGGTGTTCTAGTAATTCAAACCCTAAATCACGAATTTTTGCATGGCAACATGAGATTTGTGTGCAGGGGCGTTGTCCTGCAAAAACAAAACACCTTTTGGATAGCTTTCCGCGTCTTTTCTCTTTAATATTTTCCCGTAGAGTGGTCAGTAATGTCGAATAGTAATCTCCAGTTATTGTTCTACCCTTATCCAAAAATCAATCATGATTACTCCATGGCAATCCCAAAAAACTGAAGCAAGAACTTTTCCAGCAGATTTTGGACACGAAACTCTTAGGTCTTGGAGAACCAGAGTGTCGCCATTCCATCGATTGTTGCTTTGTTTCTGGATCGTAGAAATGTACCCAGTCTCATCCATAGTAACAATTCGGTTTAAGAAGTCTACATCGTTTTCAAATCGAGACAGATCGAACGCGATGCTTCTACCCTTGCACGCTTTTGGTCAACATTCAAACATTTGGGGGATCCATTTTGCAGCAATTTTTCTCATGTCCAAATTGACGTGAACCATATGATGAACGCGTTCGTATGAAATATTCAGTGCTTCAGATATCCGTTTTAGCCCAATTCGACGGTCTGATAAAATCATGTCATGAACTGCATCGATATTTTCGGGGACTGACACAGAAACGGCCTTCCCGATCGGTCATCTTCAATGGAAAATTTACCTCTTTTGAAGCTTGCATTCCAATTTTTGACGGTCGCATACGAAGGACATTGATCACCAAGGGTATTAAGCATATCTTCGTAAATCTGCTTACCTCTTAACCCTTTTAAATACAGGTACTTGATGATGGCTCGATACTCCAATTTTTCGATTTTCACAATTTCGGTGGACATCTTTTTATTTAATTTATTGCGTGACTCTGGTTTATTTTTTGACGTCAAACTTTCACTGACACTTCTAATAAGTTATTGTTCGTTGCTATGGTAACGCAATATTTTGTTTATGCAAGGAACTGGTCTAGGCTAACTAGATATCAATACATCCTCTAGGTTTATGTTATTACTATTAAATTTTTGGTTGTACTAAAAAAAACCCAAATTTAACATTACTAAATTTCCGTTCATTACCGATGGAAATTTAAGTTTTGTAAACAAATCATGTAATTTTTTGGGACCAAATGTGAATTATTTTTGACGGTTTAAACAGAGGAAGACTAAGCTTGTATGTAGTTGTGTGGGTCTAGTTAAATTCTGCTGCGTCCTTAGATTTATCAGGCAAAGAAGAATGTTTGTGTCTCGGTAATGATGTTTTGTAAATGTTAATTCGTAGAGGCGCATAAATCTTATAGACGCTTAATTCTTGTGGACTCCTGAGGATGGAAAAAATTTGAGACAAGTTACATTTTTTACGACTCTTCACACTCCAATAGATTAAAAATTGCAGGCGTTTCCTAAGCCTGATTTTTATGTTCATAGTAGTTGGTTGATGGACAAAGGCTTGAAATAAATGTGCTAGATGGTTAATTTATTGTCTCTGTCCGCTTTTACTCTCAACAAACACACCACCACTAACCTTTTCTATCGAGTGGTTTGTTGGTGTCAATTTTTCCACACTTTGGTTGGTAAATAATAGGTCTTGAAATCGGTAGGATTGTTTTTTTGAATGGTATCACAAGAGCTGTTTCCTTGTCGGGACATATTCTTTCTAAAGCAGTGTATTGTTTGTTTGAATGGTAAGAGACGCAAGTCAGAGCAATGTTTGCCTCGCTTCCTTCCTTTATTTGATTGGTTTAATTCCCAATTCCAGACTACTAATCTGTGAAAATTTATAGCTTAGTTTATTTTGTATAGTTTACCGATATTAGTTTGTTTATTTTGGGAAAATTTGTTCAATGCCAGGTTATTTGTATTCAGCTTTCATTTGCTTATATCCTTTTTGATTTCCCACTGCGTGGGATTTTTACCAAACTTTCTTTTCTCTACAATAGCAGCGTGTTAATTCCTCGTTTTGTAATACCCAACGGATTTTTTTTTAAATTTGTAAGCGAACACGGTGTTTCTGCATAATTTTATTTTCCAGCGCCTGTCATTTTGTACTCTTTGTAATTGTGGTCTTTTCATAGATTTGATAAATGATGGTTAAATATCTTACCTCTCAACTTTCTTCCCTTTTTCCACCTACTTTTTTCATTTTTATTTACCAACCCTCTTTTTATTCCCCTTTTTTTTCTCCATACACCCTCCCCTTTTTTTTACAAAATAAATCCCCACCCAATTCCCTCCTCTTTGTTTCTCTTTCCCCCCCCTTTTTCCCCAAACCTCCCTTTTATCTTCCCAAAAAAACCTTTACAAAACCCTTTTTTACTCACACACCTTAAAAAAAATCTTTTCAAAAATTTCCAACACTTTTTTTTCCCCAACCCCACCCCTTTCCCCCCCCCCCCCCCCCCCTCAAACAATCTTTAAGTTCTCTCCACCCCCTTTTTACAACCCCCTCCCCCTTTTTTCTTTCCCTCCCCCCCTCTTCCTCTCTTAAACCCTTTACCCTATCCTTATTGTTCCCTTTCTCCACCCTAAAAATCCCACACCTTCATTTACTGAGCCATTTTTGTTTTTCTCTTTTCTATGTTTCAAATATAGTGAAATAAAATTTTATCAATATATAAACTGGAAGTTTGTATTAAATCGATAATGCTAACTTAAGAATCCAGGTTCTACTATAGTGGCCTATAACATTTCTCGCCATTAATGGTGTTCAGCTTCTATTCTTTATTTATTTATTGCTTTATTTTTTTTAAAAATATGTTCTTCTATTGTCCAGCAATTTTTTTTGTGTTTGTCGGGATTTTGTTAACTTGACACGTTTCCATGTTAAATTTCTTTGATGACAATTATTGTACTTAATTTACTCCTTGTAATATGATTTTGGTAAACGTTGTAAAAACTTATTTTTTTTTGGTTTTTTTTCTTTTATTCTGTGAACTGCCTCAACAGTAACCGGATTGACTTCTACGTTTAATTTGTCTTTAAATAAGGTTGTGACGACAGCGCGGGTATCTTCTTTATTAGAATCTACTGGTATTCCGAAAATTCTAATATTGTTGATTCTGGAGTATTGCTCTTGAGCGTCCAGTTTATCTTCAATATCCGATATATGTTGGTTTGTATCGTTTTCAAGTGAAGTCACCTTTTGTTCTAGATCTGACATCATAACTCTCACTACTTAGCCTATTGTATCGCGCATTATGGAAGCAAACATTTCTTTAAATTCTTTATCCCCGATTATGTCAAAATCACTATTTGACTTGATTAAACGGCACGACTTCTTGTGGACATATTTTTTGATATGATTCCTCAACTACCTTAAGTAACTAATAGCGCGTTCACTCGGCGCTTTCAGACATCAAAAAAAAAAATGACATAAAAAAAAAAGATCTTATTTTCTCGGGACCTACTGATTGTTTAGGTTTTAGACTTTGTGGAATATTGTTGTTTATTGAGTTACCTATACTAACAAAGTAATTCAGTTGGATGTAACTTACTACTTGTATTAGGATGTTTTAGTTTGCCCCTATTAATATTTATTATATCCCAAACAGCTCAACAAAAATTGCTTGCTTTTAGTGAATAATTTGAATTAGCTAACAGTTTGGTTGTTTTAATTTTTTATTATAAATTTTTCCTCAAATGTTTAACAACATTATTGTTTTCTTTCGTTGGAAAGTTATTTTTAAAGTCAATAAAAAACGCTAATAATTCTCTAATCTGCTTAAATTCTTTTGCTGTACTTATTTATTTTGGTGTAATTTTTTTGTTCGACATATTTGAGTTTGACAGACATGTAAGTGATGATTGAGTCATAAATAATTTTTATAAACCGAGAAAACTTGCCGGACACTGACTCTAAGGGCTCCCCAACAAACTCCCAGCTTACCTCTGAAAGGCTCTGAAATATTGTATTCATTCCACAAATGTTATAAGCCGATAGATGTAATTTATTCGCTGCAATGGACATCCACTTATGGGATAGGAGAATTCTATTGCGTCATGATCCAAAATAACCATTGATTTTACAACTTTTGAGGAGTATTCTACCTGAAAATTGATGAAAACGTTATCAATGCAATTTCTTTCACGTATAAAATCTTTCATTACAAATTTGAATCCGAATGTTTTCAAAAAATTTACTAACTCATAGTATATGTAATCTTTTAATAAAACGTTAATGTTGAAATCACCAGCAATTAAGATTTTGTTTTATTTGAGACATTAATTTTGTTTAGTGTCGTGTTTAGAATAGAAACAAAAGTTTTAATAGATACTGAAGGTGATCGATTCACAAACAATGTTAATCGCAGATATTTCACAAGTATGTTCCGGGAGCACTGTTTAATATCCTCTCTTCGAACAACGTTGTTTAAATTTTGTACCAGTATTAAGACAACACCATGAGACAAAATTTGACAAAGAATCTAGCGATATCTATCAATGTTAACCAAGGGCACTTCCTTAAGTTTTAACCACGTTTCACATTAGCACAACACTTGGGGTTTGTCAATTATCGAGTTTTTTATTGCATATTAAAATGAAAAACTTTGAACATTTTTTTGAGAAACTGGATGCATTACATCTTCTCTGCATTTTTTATGCATTGGTAGCTATATGCTATATTGTGTTTTGGATTTTTGTAACTCTTTATCTCTTATTAATGGTCTACATCTACAATTTCTATCAAATCTACTGTGATCAGTACTTAGGTTTAACTTTAATTTGCTATTAGCTCTTGAGCAATTAACGTATTTAGTAGATTGATCACATTCTTGTTCAGTATGGTTACTTTCACCACAATTTAGACATATTTTGTCTTTTTTACATTGAGTACTTATGTGATTGAATTGACCATAGTGATCGTAAATCATTGCAAGCATAAGGTAATCATTATGAATATTAAAGCAAGGAATACTTCATATTTCTACATTATACTGAAAAGAATATCATTCTGTTTTATGAATTCGGTTTACATCTCAATAGAATATCATATCTGACACTGCTGTTATTTATTGTCAATAAAACCTAATAATTTCTGGACAATAGACTCAGAGAAAAAACCTTATTACTTTAAACATGTGACACGTTCTCTCCAAAATTTTTGATGATAATATATTTTTCTGAAAACTTTTGGTATGAAACGTATCCGGCATAATTTTTGTTTTCTTCACTTTATACGGCAAATTCTATCCTCACAATAATACTAAATACGAAAATCTTTACAAAACTATGTAATCTTTATACTAAAAGTTTTATAAAACCTGTTCTGCTGGTTTAGTATAATTTAAATGTTCATGTTGTGTTTGTTGGTTAACTAAAAAATTAAAAAATTGTACATTTAAAAAAACAACATTAATAAGATAATACAAAACGTCTCCTGTTTATTTCTATTGATTCACCACAAAAATTCAAAAATTCAAATTTTATTTAAATGTGTTTGCGATATAGCAGAGGATAAAGGTACTAAAAGCATTTAACATATACATATTTTAGACATTTACTAATACGATAAACGCTTATGTAACCGTTAAAAAATATTCTTGAAAACAAACAAATAAATTGAAAGTGTTCTATTATAACAAACTTGGTGAAATTCAATTTGTATAATAACAAAATTGTTTATTCAATGTAAAACATCCGCTAAATGGATTACCTAATTGAATCAGTAATTTGTTTGACAGAATATGTGGCAACAACAAGTCGTCTGTGTACCGCTATAATATTTATTAAAAAAAACATTATTTTCAAAATAAGACGATTTTTTAATGCTAAACATCTTGCTAAGTAAAATTAAAACTAGGACTTTGTTTAAAAATGTTGTTTTTTTCTATTAAAAATATAAAAAGTTTATTCAAGCAATATGCAATGTACTGGGTGAACAAATAAGAATGCAAAGTGTTATATCTCAGGAACTACTCATCGTAGAGACTTGCGGTAAAAATTTCATAACAAAAGTGGCCATAAGAAAAAGCTGAAAATTATTTTCAAATTATTAAAATGGCCGCTAAGGCGTAGCCGCTATCTTGAATTTAAAAATTTGATTTAGTCGGGTTTTTGTTATATTAACACAACAAATAAATAAATGCTTTTTATAGTTGAGGAAAATCCTCATTTTTTATTTAATACTTTTTTCCTATCTCTAAAAATAAAGTGAAGAGGGGTCTTTGAAAATGCTTGTAAACAAATGCCAACAATTTCAAAATGGCCGAACATAATTTAATGAGCTTGGTGTCGTTGAAAAAGAGCTTTCCTTAGGTTACAATTCTGACCGTATTGATGGTCATCGTAATTTGGTGTGTCGCCGCTAGAGGGCATTTTCCGAAATTATCACGGAATTAGAACGGTATCATTTTCTTATCATAAAAAAAAAAAAGTAAAAATTAAGCCCAAATAAGCTGGTGAAAACCGCACCTCGATATCTTATTCCTAACCTAAAATATCTATATTTCGGTCAGATTTTCAATTTTTTTCTTAAAAATTTTGGATAAAAATACTATATTCTGAAATTTATTCGAAAAGTGCGATGAATTGCAAGAAGAACAGAATAAATCTCATCTTCTTTACCACGACAAGGTCAAAAATCAGTCGATTTTTGAATAAAAATAACAACGGACAAGGGTTGTTTTTACGAGTAACTTTATTTTTCTCTATCAAACTCAAAATCCGTAAAAAAAACATAAATAACTTCGATAGTCATCAATTTAGTAATTTTATTGAGTAATTTTCAGTATAATTTAAAGGGCATAATTTATGCTTGGCACATATTAAAATTAAACTAGATAGGTAGGAAAAGGTAAATAATAAGCAGTAGGTCATGAAAAAGAAAAATCAAAAGATGGCAATATTTTAAAGAAACGTCAAATTCTATTTAGAGGTGTTAGTTGCCCGCGTTACAAACTTTAGGTAAAATGCCTTTTACAAACGACGAACGCGTTGATATGATTGCCGTTTATTTTGAATGCTTTCAAAATGCGGCATTAGCTCAAAGAATTTATAGTGCTCGTTATCCAAATCGGCGTTTTCGCGATGCGAGAATTTTTCCTCGCTTAGTTCAGCGTTTGCGTACCACTGGTAGCTCTCGTTCCACATTTTGCAGACGTAGCAATGGAAAAACTGAGGAAAATGTCATAAACGTCTTGGCCCACATTGAATTTAATCCGCATATTAGTACGAGAGCTTTATCTACCGCCGTAGGCATATCTCGGTCTACGGTTCAATATATTTTGAAGGATCATAGATAATTTCTAATGTATAAAATAAATAACTAAATAACAATAAGTATACTACCATCTAACTACCATTACTACCTACTAACTACTATTAACGAACTACTACTACTATAAACCAACTAACTACAACAACTACTAACCCCTATTATTAACTACTACTATAAATTAGTTATGTTAGACCATATTGAAATATACTGCTTTTGTTTTTAGACTTCGACCCTATCATTTAGTGTTACACCAGAGTTTAAGTGAACAAGATTTTGATTATCGATTAAATTATTGCCTTTGGATGTTAGGAATGCTTAATAATAGACAATTTTTGTCTGAAATTCTTTGGACTGACGAAGCCACATTTAATAGCAACAGCAAAGTCAACGTACACAATGTGCACTACTGGTCGAACAAAATCTCCATTGGCTTCGTGAAGTCCAACATCAAGGAAGATGGAGCGTTAATGTGTGTGTGGCATCTTGGGAGGAAGCATTATTGGACCATTTTCTTTAATCAACACCTAAATGGCAATGTCTTCTTGATTTTTACAGAACCATTTGCCAATTTTATTAGAAGATGTGCCGTTAGAAACAGGTCGAAATATGTTTCTACAATTAAATGGTTGTCCAGCACATTTTGCCGTGAATGTAAGACAATATTTGAATGAGATGTTTCCTGACCGGTGGATTGGAAGGGGAAGCCTATTTCCATGGCCTGCCAGGTCCCCGGACTTAACTTGTCTGGATTTTTATCTATGGGGGCGACTAAAGGACATTGTGTTTCAAACAGAACCTACAACTAGAGAAAATATGCAAGAAAGGATTCACAATGCAATCAACAGCCTGCCAAGAACCGAAATTGAAGCGGCGGTCCTTTCCACGCAGCAAAGGCTTCAACTGTACATAGAGCATGATGGGCGGCAGTTTGAACACTATAATTTTCCATTGACCGTCTTATGAATAAAATAGAAAAAAAATCCATTCTTTAGTTCTATTTGATCGACATGAATTGACATTTAACTGATTGTCAGAACGCCGTGTCCTGTCATTTTATTTTCAAATACATTGCTTTTTCTTTTTCATGACCTACTACTTATTATTTACCTTTTCCTACTTATCTAGTTTAATTTTAATATGTGCCAAGCATAAATTATGCCCTTTAAATTATACTGAACATTACTCAATAAAATTACTAAATTGATGACTATCAAAGTTATTTATGTTTTTTATGGATTTTGAGTTTGATAGAGAAAATAAAGTTACTCGTAAAAAACAACCCTTGTCCGTTGTTATTTTTTATTCAAAAATTGACTGATTTTTGACCTTGTCGTGGTAAAGAAGATGAGATTTATTCTGTTCTTCTTGCAATTCATCGCACTTTTCGAATAAATTTCAGAATATAGTATTTTTATCCAAAATTTTTAAGAAAAAAATTGAAAATCTGACCGAAATATAGATATTTTAGGTTAGGAATAAGATATCGAGGTGCGGTTTTCACCAGCTTATTTGAGGCTTAATTTTACTATTTTTTAATGATAAGAAAATGATACCGTTTCATTTAAGCTTTCCGAGAAAAATCGCAATTTCCGTGATAATTTCGGAAAATGCCCTCTAGCGGCGACATGCCAAATTACGATGACCATAAATACAGTCAGAATTGTAACCTAAGAAAAGCTCTTTTCAACGACACTAAGCTCATTAAATTATGTTTGGCCTTTTTGAATTTGATGGCATTTGTTTAGAAGCATTTTCAAAAACCCTCTTCACTTTATTTTTAGAGATAGGAAAAAAAGCATTAAACGAAAAAGATGGATTTTTCTCAACTATAAAAGCATTTATTTATTTGTTGTGTTAATATAGCAAAACCTGACTAAATCAAATTTTAAATTCAAGATAGCGGCTACGCCCCTAGCGGACTATCTTAATAATTTGAAAATAATTTTTAACTTTCTTATGGCCACTTTTGTTATGAAATTTTTTACCGCAAGTCTTTACGATGAGTAGTTTCTGAGATATAACACTTTGCATTCTTATTTGTTCACCCTGTACATTAAATAGATAGTTATCTCCCAAAGAGCACCCGTCAGGTCACAGCAAGCGCACTTCCGGTTATCAGGGTCTTAACCTATATAAAACCAAGCATTCTTTTTATTCGCTTAGTTAGTAATTTAGAACAAGTACTAACTTATACAGAGTGTGTCTCGACGATAGCATGTTAGACGAATAATGAGACCGAAAAAACCTATTCAGCTAAAAACTTGTTGCATTATACAAATAAGCATGGTCTACTTAGTGAAAATATTTGTATGGCAGTGTCACTTCCGGTTATACCGGAAGTGGATACCAACTTTGTTATTTGAAATACCATGCCCGATGTTTATTTTATTTTTGGTTTTTGCGTAAAATTTTACGTATTCAACTACCAAGTTTGGCGTAAGTCTTACCATTATTAAAAAAAAAAAAATAAAATTTGAATCTACTAAAATATTAATATTTTATGAAATACCCGCAAAAGACAGATAAACAAAACTTAAACGTACAATGGTTAAACACTATAGTTGTAGACTATGTTTTCAGTATCGTCAGTTCATACATTTTTGAAATGTATTTCCAGAAGAGGTTCAGTGAGAACGGTGTTTAAGAAAATTCACATTATTTGCAAGGAGTCAATTTCTTTAAATTACAAATGAATTTTTTTTTATAATCTTATTTGATACAGAATTTAATTACCTATCCGTTGATATATTATGTTTCTATACCTAAATTGGCAGTGATTTTCGTGTTATCTGCTTTTTTTCTACTTTCTTTTCTTTCGTGTTATCTGCTTTTTCTACTTTTCTAGAAAATACCTTTGTAGTAAATTAATAGTGTGGGTACGCAATCAGTTTTGCTGCCTGTCTGATTGCCAAACCTGGTAGTAGAAGACGTAAAACTTTTAGCAGAAACTTAAAATAGCAAGTTGGGATAGCGAGTTCTGATATAAGCCGGAAGTGACATGGCCATAAAAATATTTTCAGTAAGTAGACCAAGTCTATTTGTATAGGGTTACAAATGATGTTCAGCTAAATCGGTTTTTCGTTCTCATTATTCGTCTAACAGTTACCGTGCCGAAACACACAAGTATAGATATACTTAATTATAAACAATATAATACTGTATAAAAAAACGTCCCGGCAAACAAAAATATACAGGCAACTAAATGTTAATTTTGGCCAACTCAGAATAACCATTCATGAGAAACATGCGGGTGTAAATTATTCACACGCATAATTCCGTGAATAATTTTGTTAAAGAAAAGAAAGAAAAACAATCCAATTTGTTCACACATATTTCTTTGTTAAGTAGTTTTTTGCTTGGATCGTATTAGTGACACAACGAGAGATTGGCCTAGCGTTTGTTACGACTCATTCTAGAAGGTACTTAGGTTATTTTCTAAGACCAATATTAATTACTAGTAACCAAACCCATTTGAAAATGGGCCTATTCAACACAAACCTGAAATTAAAGACGGAGGTCACTACACCCAATCAGAGGTCAACAGGTCTAGTCAACTTGTGACCTTGCCTAAGATCAGCGCCTAAACCTCCTGAACAATTTGACGTATTGATCTCTAAAATCGGTTCAGTGGTTTCTGAGGAGAAGAGGAACATACACACACACAGACAAACCGGCCATAACGATTTTATTTGTATAGATACTGCGTGAAACTCATTACTACGGGACTTCTCTTTGGGGCATTCGTTGGTTATCTGGGCAACTGGATCCTTCCGTTCCGCTGCTTATAAACAACCGAGGGATGTATGGACTAATTATCTCAAGGTTTTCATATTCCTAGTACCCAGTCTGACCAAACTCAAAACATTCTTTACGCCGCGACCAGCAGTTGTTATCTACAAGAACTCAGTGTTATCAACAGTACCGCCTTTGCTTCGAAAAAGATATAGAATTTATTATTACTTATATGGTGTGTACTAAAGACCGGCCGACTTTATTAATTAATGACGAACAGTATTAAATACAATTAATATCATCTCTATACACGTATGTGTGCCGGAATGTCTTGCGCTAGTAATTGAATTGTATTATTATTTGCCAGTGTTACTTAAAAAACACGTTGTTAATTTAATATTAAAGAACATTTATTCGAGTAGATTCAGTATAACTATTGGCGTGGAGTAATAAACCTGTCAGAATTATCGGAAATCTCCCATATTGCAGTGGCGTAGGAACCTGATATGTTTGGAAGAATTATATTTTTAGTAGGTAAATATATTATAATAGAAAAATCCACCTTGATATGAATTATTATATGGTTTTTATATTGTTTCAATCCTAAAAGCCTAAAAATCGGTCCCCGACAAATTAATTGTAATTGTAATAAATGTACTGACAATATCTGCATTACTATTTTATTTTATATTTATGTCATATATTTTGTTATATGTTATTTATTTTATTTGTATAGTAGATCACATTACAAATTTTACTTCTTACGTATTATAAACCATTATTTTTGTATCTTGGTATAATACCCACATGTATGGCTATGATTCTCGTTTCGTCAGTACCTGGCTGATGGCAACGTGTTTACACAGATTAAACTATTGTTCTCAGACCCTAGATGGGTCGATATGCTGCAAGTGCGGCACAATGATCGTATTTTTGTTAGAATTTATTGGTTTTTACTTAACCGTAGAAGTACCGCTTTCACAAGAAAAACAAAGAATTATTTCAAGCAATTATAATTTATTACTCCGCACCAATAGTATACAGACTTTAATTCGTTGATTTCGTGTTAAAATTACCTCGGACTTAAATTTTAATTTATTAGCGTCTTCGTATCCGGTACGAACACAAAGTCGGTCTGTTATTGAGGTTTGCTATTTGATAACTCAATTTTATACGTTATAGTCTACGTCCTAATTAATGCGTGTATGTCTACTAACTAGTCGACGATTATTCACCTTGCAGTGAATTACTCTCTCAACCATAAATTATTCAAAATAAACGTAATAATAATCTATTTCCTAAAGCGGGGTTTAATTTTCCGTTTGACCTCGCTTTCTACGGATTAGAAAAAGAGAAGAAATAGTAACTCTTATTTGTTTTTAACGAGTGGCGCCAACGATTTTATTGTTATAATCACGAATTGTAATCCGCGACCATCTCCGACATTTAGTATCTGGACGGAGCTAAATAAAAATTGTCAATAATTTAAAAAGAATAAATAAAGCTCGTGCATACGTTTCTCTCGTCACAAATCTTTAAAAGCGTTCTTTGAGTTATTCTGTGAAGCAGTAAAAAATATTCAATAATCGTATCCGGATCCCAAAGGTGAGATGGCAAATTACTGGCAGATGAGACGTGTACATTCAACCAGTTAATAACACACCAAAGTATACGAGAGTTGTTTTTATTAGAAGAAACTATATATTTAAAGTAAGCACTTTTTTTTGGCTTACGTACTGATGTGATCACTAAGTTTCTCAATGACTTATAGTAATCCCAGTTAGCAAAATCGCAATGACAGCTTAAACGGGTTCAAAGCTCTATTCTCAGTTTCAACATTAATTTAATGTTGTTAGTGTACCTAGATGTTGGCGACTTATGAGATTATGTAGTTTTATAAGAGCGTATAAATTAAAAAGCTTTTTGGTCAACATTATTTGTTTGGTACCTATCCGTCCATCGAATCAAGTATGTCAGTATAGTCGCTAATTTTTTATGAAGCCAAATCTAACTCTGCAGTATGGTTGAGATTTACATATACTAATGAGTGACCCGACAAACCACATAGAGTTGTATCACAGATTCAAAAACAGAGGCGTGTAAACCAACGATAATATGATCAACTGGCAGAGTGAAAGAACATCTGCTTATACGTGTGGGTTTATCATTAATCTGCACGAAACCTATCACATCTAAAGTATTAAAGTAGTAATTAACGTAAAATCTATATTAATCTCCAAGACATATAAACTCATCATAAGATATTTTTCAAATTAATTGTAAAAACTCAATAAAATCTTGAATAGAGCTTAAATTACTTATTACAAACTTTAAACGATTTTTTTACATAAAAGGCAACACCACCCGCACGTGTATCGCAATCTAATCTAATAAGTCGATACCCTGGAATGCATACAACATCATCTAGTACTTCTCCAGTCAGCCAAGTCTCCGAAACAGCTAGAATGTCATGTTTAGAATTGCATACATAATAAATAAATCGAATTACGACAGCAATGATGGCACATTAATGAGAGTAATGTGAACTAGATTAAACTATGTTGTGATAATAAATAACATCTACTATATAAAAATAAGTCGGGTTTTTTCTTCCTGACGTTATAACTCCAGAACGCACGAACCGATTTCCACCGTTTTGCATTCGTTGGAAAGGTCTCGGGCTCCGTGAGGTTTATAGCAAAGAAATTCAGGAAAATTTCAACAGAAAAGCGGGAAAATCTTTTTTCACATACAGCGCCATCTCTGATACATATCATGTACTACAAACCAATATTTTAAGTAGATGGCGCCGGTGCGTCGCAATGACAATTAACAAGTCGCAAGGCCAATCGCTTAGTGTTTGCGGGATAAATTTAGAAAATCATTGTTTTTCACATGGGCAGTTATACGTTGCGTGTTCACGAGTTGGGAAACCATCCGCTTTGTTTGTGTTAACGTCAGACCAAAAACAAAAATGTGGTTTACCAAAGTGCACTTCAATGAAACTGATAATTTGCGGACACGTATAACGCATCGATTCAGTATTTACTTTGGATTCACTTTCATTTACTTAGAGAAGTTCAACTAAATAACACTTCATTTTTGTAATCGAAATGAATTCATTTCTGTTGTGAAATGAAACAAAAATTTTCCTTTTCAAATATAAAACAAAAAAAAATTTTTCTTCATCTTTTAATCACCAAACAAAATGTTACATAGAACGAAGCTATCTGGTGGCGAAACGGAGTTCGCCGGGTTTGCTAGTTATTTATACATAATAACAAAATTATCAAAATTGATCAACACTACTGTTTAACAAGGTAAATTAACAAATTTCTTAATTATGCTTTTTGCAATTAAGTACAAAGCTAAACTAAAATATCCAGGTAGCAAGAAATATTTAATTGATATTAATATAACATTGTCTGAATATTAAGCATCATATGAATATTTAAAAGTGTTATCAAATATTTATTAAATTTAATATTAATAATAAAACTAAACAATAAATAAATATTAAGCTAATGTTTGATTTTGTATATTAATTTGCAGTACTATATGAATGTTAGAGGGATGTACATTTTAACACATTTAAATAGCACGTTTCAGTCAAAGCCATGTAAGAGAAAAAAATTTCGCCCTAGTGCTCTCTTTTTCTATCTGTTTTACCAACATTGAACCCTCTAAATTACAAGAATTTTGTGAAACATTAATGGAGATATGCAATGATATGAATTTTCTTAAGAATATTTGCTTTACTGATGAATATTCGTTCAATCTCAATGTAGTTTGGGAAATCAGCATGATAGGTGTCCAGCACATAATGCAAATCAAATAAAAACAACTTTTAAATAAAGCGCTTCCTAGAACCTGAATTGGAAGAGGTGGGGAAGTTACTTGGCTACCAAGATCACCAATTAATTATGTACAAACATTGTATATTATTTAAATGTAAAAAAGTAATTTGTTGTTTTAATATAAATAATTTATTATGTTACTGTTAGATTAAAAAATATATATTCCGAAATAAAAGTTTCTATGAATGTATGTGTACAAAATACGAAATTAAATGTATACACGTTATATTATTTAAGTTTAAACTACAAAAAATACAAAAAAATTAATTGTTTAATAAAACTTAACATTTCAATGTTAATTTAATTTACTAATGGCTTCTCAAAATAATCACATTGAATGTATTGGAAATCAATGGCAACATAAGATAGACAGACGACCTGAGGAGAGTGGCTGGAAATTGATTCAGAAAGCTTAGGATAGAAATGACTGGAATAAATTGAGGGAGGCCTATCTTCAGCAATAGACGCGAATGGCTACATGATGATGATTGCTCGTTCAAGATGGATTCTACATTTTGCAATCCTTTTGCCTCAATTTCCCTCTTCTGCCGTTGGTCTTGACCTACCGGCAAGAAATGGTGGTAAAGTTAATTTATATTTATTTTCGTCACAAACATCTTGAATCAGAAATACTCAATCGAGCATGATTACATTTCCCTTCTTGGAGAAAATTGTGAATATCGGTTTGCCTTAAATAATTCTCGGTCAGATATAGCACCTTCATACCCTTCCCTGCTGTAAACAATAGCGCCCTTTGTAGAAATTCTTACCAAAAATTTGATAGCATTTTGGTGTTATAATTAGAGTAAGTATTTTCTTGTCTTTTAAAATTTTTTGACATTTCCATTTTAATTTCTGTCGAATCTAATTACAGCAATATATTTTGCTTCTTTCTGTTCTTCGAGATCCTTTAAATAGTACGTTCCTCATACAGCAACAGATAAGTAAATAAACTGCACCCACGTGTGGAATATTATTAAAATTAAGTTGTGCTTAAATTATAAAATACCGCCAACTCTTTTAAACGATAGCCTCTTTTTAAACAAATGAAGGTCATACATAATTTATCTCTATGAGACAACAATTTTAATTTCTTACGTAGAATAGGGACTTTACTTTCTGTTGAATATTTTAGGGAATCCATAAAAGATTCATCTAAAAATCAAATAATGCTTCAAAACATTCAACAATAATCCCCGTAAAACAACAAAAAATGTTTACTTTAGATAATGATGAATATAAGAAAAATTTTTTGGGTTGTTGATTGTACTACTGCATACGAATGGTCGTCATGTTTAAAAATCCTTTTGATTATTTTTTATGAAAATGCTACTACGTTGTAATTCACCACTGTTATTTTAAAGAGACAGCATTTTTCCTAGTCGTCATTAGTTTTGCCTAATTCGATGTCTCTTCCTACATCTAACCTGTCTAGATTTCGAACTCTACCATCCTTTAAATCATTTGGTATTGGTAAAATTTAAAGGTAAACTTGGCTTGAGTTGATTTTTAGTGATAATTTAAAATTTAGAGTATTTTAGAGGGTGTAGTGTATGTAAAACTGATAGAAAAAGATAACACTAGAACGGAACTTTTTTCTCTTACATCGCTTTGACTGAAACGTGCTATTGATCTG
This sequence comes from Abscondita cerata, assembly GCA_030710515.1. Classification (NCBI taxonomy): domain Eukaryota; kingdom Metazoa; phylum Arthropoda; class Insecta; order Coleoptera; family Lampyridae; genus Abscondita; species Abscondita cerata. Next base: position 571,474 of record JALBCR010003036.1, read on the forward strand.
TACGCATGACAACTGACAACGCTGAATGTCGGCTTTGTTCGAGGTTTTGGCAACGTTGAACGTTGTCTTTGGGGTTATGTTACGCTTATTATCGTTATTATTTTTTGTTATTACGTTTAAAGTACCTGATAACGTACTTGTGCACGGTTTATGTGTAATTGAATTAGATTAATTGGTAAGTTGTACTTAACTATTGTTATAACTTTATCACCTTCTCGAATTAATAACTTTGTTAGTGATCGTAATTTTAAGTTCAATATCTAAATTATCCCAGATAGCAAGAAACATTGAATAAATATTAATGTAACAATGTCTGAATATTAAGCATCATTTTAATATTTAAAAGTGTTGTCAAATATTCATTCAATATATAACTATTAATATTCAATCTGAACATTATCCTAATGTTTGTTTTTGTGTATTAATTTTGAGTATTATATGAATGTTAGATGAATGTACATTTTAACACATTTAATAGGTCTGTACGCATGGCAACTGACAACGTAGAATATCGGCTTTGTTCGAAGTTTGGGCACCGTTGAACGTTGTTTTTGAGGTTATGTTGTATCCCATTTATTTAGATTTATTAAATTTATAATCGTTATTAATTCTAACGTACTATAAAAAATTAAGGGCTTATGTGTAATTGAATTTTATTAATTGGTAAGTAGTGCTTATAACTATTGTTATAACTTATAACCTTGTCGGAATCAAAACTTAGCTAGTAGGATCAATGTACTGATAGATATTTTGTGCTCAATATATAAATTGTGTTACAAACATTGTAATTATGCTTTATTTAATGAATATGGTAACAAACCTGTTACGATATGATATCTACGACAATTCAATAACCTTCAAGCTATTGTAAAAATATCGATTCACACATAAAACTATTAAATTTATTATTTTATTCGTATGGTACATTTTAAATATTGTGTTGTGATGTAAGTGTTATGTATGGTGCTCCAGAAGATCAGTATAAACCTGTATAGTGTGGTGACAAAACCGTATGCAATAGTGGATTGGTTCCTCTTGGCAAAGCATTTGCTTCAAGGTTTGGGAAAACCACTAAAACCTAAACATGCCAACTCTTACCCACCTTAGTATTTATATGTAATAGTATTTATTAGGTGTGTAAACATTATAGAAGGTAAATAAGAACACAAAATATAACAGCACAGTCATTGCATGACGACATATAATTGACCGGTCCCAGCGCCAGTCACCATAATGACAAAAAAAATAGTTGGTTAAAGGAATAGCAAAACAAAATAATGGAAAAACAGATAATCAGAACAAAAAATAGAAAATATTGCTGAACTTCAGATGTCCTTCAGATTTGTAAGCCATAATATAGCTTCATCCGTTAAATTAGGAATGTTTACAAACCCTCCTTTAAACTTTGCTAGTTGACAATGCTCGACAATTTTTGTAACGGTACAAAAAGTGAAAACAAATGTGAAATTTCAAATAATCTAAAGCTTTTAAGGGAACTATGCTGATTCATCAACTAACGTGAAACGCGTATAACACCAGCACTATTTTATTCAGGAGACTTAGTTGTTTAAGCTGTGTCAGTTTTGAAATTTGTTCACATTACTAATATGAATTTTTTTTTTTTTTTTTTTGAAATGCAAGATACCAAGATCGATTTGAAACTCCATGACTTTGTTATCGTAAAGTATGGATGCTCTTTTTACCCAGGTAAGAAATACAAGATTCTGACGTGATAGTCAGTTGTATGGAAAAAATATGGACGTTTATGTACTTCCTTCAATTGTAGATTGCATAAGGTACAAATATAATAATATTGTCAAGAAAATTGATCATCCCAAACATAAAATGCGAAATACTTATTCAGTTCCTAGCATGGTTTAATGTACGTGTGTTTGATGTTTTGATATATGTATAATAAAATATTTGCAAATAAACAATTTTTCTTCATTCTTCTCAACTCTATGGACATTGAATCATCATCATGGTTTTAGAAACTTTTATTCCTCTTGGAAAAAAAAACGAGTTTTGCTTAGAAACGACCTTGACCGTAAATAGTACAATATTCAATTATGTTTTAAGAATCGAAAAAACTTAATCAGACCAAACTGTGAGTTACTAACTTTTCTATCGTTTCTCGGTTTTAAATTGTCCTTTTTATTTAGAATCACCCAGCAAAAAATATTTTTAACCTACGATTAAATTTAACAGAGCTTGGTGAAACTTTTCATTAAACTATTAAACTTTATTTCAGTATAAAACTTTTAAAAAGTAATAAATAAAGGGTAATTTTCTAGTAAAACATTTAAAATAAATTCGTAGTAGAAAGTTCAGTGCCTCATTACTTAATTGTAGTATGCACCATAATTTGCCTAATTAATAATCTCTGGCAAGACGCAACATAGAATATTTATTATAGAACAAATGTGATTGGATCTACTATTGCTATGAAAATTTCGGATTGTTGTATACCCTATACGTTACGGCATTTTGTTGAAGTTACAAAGAGAACAAGTGTAGAATGTCTAATCTTCCTTCAAATGTAAATATTATTCTTTAAGTTTGTAAACAAATAAGTATTTAGTATTTTGTGATTTTACGAAAATTCTAATCAATGTTCAGTTGCTTTCATATTTTAATATAGTTATTGAAGCAAGCATAATGAAATACTTTTGCATAAAACTTGTTCGTATTGAATTTGAGGTTAAATTGCAAGATTATGCAGGTATTCTCAGCTAAAAGTTTATTTTAAGTCAATACAGTTGTTATTATAGATAAGATAGATATTTCGATTAGTATGGATCGAGTAGTTTGTCTCTACCACAAGTCTCTACCGACAAACAGAAGTTGGTGTTCTAAGAACTTTATTCGGAATCAACGAAGTAAAGTATAACCCAGAATTAGATGTGTTATGCATTTTTAGCTCCTTGATCTTAAACAATTTGAAAAGAAAAAGAAAAGATTTTTAGAAAATGCCCGATTAAGGTTTTTAATGTTATGAATAATGAGAGCGTAAAGTTTTGTGCTTTAAATTATTTAATTTGCTATTTCTCTTTTGATTTTCTATTTCAGGTTTTACTAGAATCCAGAGGTCAACAAATAAGATAACAAGATTATTATTTTAAAACCATCCAAGAACAATTTTAAGAAATGATGTAATTTTAAATACGGTTTTTTATTAAAAGTGATTGTCGTTTTAAGTTTTAATTACATCGTATTAAAAATTATTTTCTAAAAATGTGTTAGTAGTCCTGAAAAGAACCGATTTGTTTGCGGATATACAGAAGTGAAAGCTAATCGGTATAACAAGCGAAGTGCTTGGTTTATAAAAACTGGTTAAAATGCTGTTCCTTTACTGTTAAACAGTGCCCCAAATAGAAGCTTCGTTGCACATTTTCAATCATATTTGCTGGTATATTGAAGCAAACTTCCACAGTTTTATCTTTTAAAGACTCAATCGTGTCGTGGGTTCTGTCAGTATAAACATTCGAAGATATGTAAGGCCATAAAAAGAAGTCGTTAGGAGACAAGCCTGGTGATCTTAGTGGCCAAATAACTTCCTCGCCTCTTCCAATCCAGGTTTTAGGAAGTGCTCCTTTTAAAAGTTGTTTTATTTGATTCGCATTATGTGCTGGACACCCATCATGTTGATACCGCAAACTATATTGAGATTTAACGAACATTCATCGGTGAAGCAAATATTCTTAACAATATTCATATCATTATTGCGTATCTCCATTAATGTTTCACAAAATTCTTGCGTTTTGTCAGCATTGGTTTATGCTTTTTAAAATTTTATGAACTCGACACCTATTTACACCACAGTCGATACTTAGCTGTCGAATACTAATATTAGGGTTAAGTTGCACAGCACCGAGTACATTGATTTCTTCATCGTTGTCCATCTTCTGGTTTTGTTGAACCTGCTTCGGACGCTTGTGTACACTGCGGTTTCTCTGCTGATCTGGAAAAAGTGCAGCAAAAACAAAGCAGAAGTGTTTCTCTATAGCTTTCACTTCTGTATACCCCCTTAACCATTTGAACTTTCTCGAGGATTGTATACACACTCATTTTCAAAAATTAAATTAGAGAATATTACAATAAGGAACACGCAATAACAATTAATTGTAACGTATACGTCAATACGAAAATTTCATAGCCTTAATGGATCAATTCAATTTTTTTCTATAGTGAAATTCCTATGTTGCGTCTTGCCAGAGACACTCGGTATATTAAAATTGGTTTTGGAAAAAATAAATCGTTTTAGCAAAATAGTTTATGCCAAAAATAATTTCGGTTTATTTAATTTTTTTTTAAATGCATAATGATAAATTTCTGAAAATGACTTAATAATAATAAATAGTTAATAACACACGCATAAAAACATGTTTTATTATTCTGTAAAGTTCTATATATATTATCTAAAACTATGTACAACAAATTAAAGCTATAATTATACAACATATTTGAAATAGCGCATAAAAACTTTAGTGTAGTTACAAAGATTATGTGGAAGTTTAAAGTGAAATTTGTAATTGAGATACGTATTGTCTGCGAGCTCTTAATTTGGAATAATCTCAAATTATCCCAAAACAAGTTATGTAGTAGACTAATTGATACTAACTTCAGATTACGAGAATAGACAGATTAGAAATCTAATAGGAGAATCTATACCTTTACATTTTAATTTTATATCTTGCCGTACATTATGGTAGAGTTAACTAATGCATAATGAATATATCAATATTACACAATTATTGTAATGAACAAAGTGAACTACTATATGCCACTATAAATTAATTAATACACATCTGCGTTGCGATAATGTATTTACATTTTTAAATTTCTATAAACGTTTAAATCAATTTGTTTTATAAAGTTTTATATTTCACTTTACTATAATTGAATGATAACTCCTAGGATACGAGATATATAAACATTTCCATAACATCCGGGGCGTATAAAATTCATTACGCCCTCAAAAAATTGTTTGATCTTAACTGATGATCTATTAAATAATCAAATTTATTTTATAAAATACAATTTGTAATTCATACAAAGAATTAAGTATTCTTTTTCATATTTTGCTTTCGATTTAACAGGCAGCAAAGTTTCTGTCGCTTTTTCAGCATGTTCTTATACACATTCTGGTAGGGCATTCATAATTGCAATTTAATGCGAAATTTGACAATTAATAAACAATTTGTTTTTGTTTCACAGCTACCAGATATTAGGTATTTGCATAGGTAAGCGATGCGCCCAAAGATGCCAATTCTATTTGTTTTTAAGAATACAAAGTGAAAAATAAAATCTTGTATGCACCACGGTGTCACTGAATGATTACGCCCATCAAACCATTCTCCGGGCGTAATCATTATAGTAACGCACAATAGCTATTACAACTGAAATAAATCAAACTCGCCTTTTACATATTTTTATTTTTAAAAATGCAATAAAAATTAAAATATGAGTTTAATATAAGTGTTATTTATTATACAAAAGAGAATCCAATTTCTGAAGTAAGATATTAATAATTAAACTCCATATAATATTTACTATTATATACTAAGTGACATAGAAAGAAGAACACCCAGTAATAATGAATTTATTTGAACAATTTTTGGTATACTAGTGTATACGAATTAGATTAGTAAACGATCACAATTTGATAAAAATTAAACTGTTAACTTCTTCAAAAAACTTAATAATGTGTTGCTCCACCACGATGTCTTGTGCACTCATTAACACGTCTGGAGCATACTTCTAATGAGGTGATCGATTTCTTCTTAAGGTATCTCATCCCATGCTATCTTCAACTGATGCTGCAAAGCCGCTAGAGTTTGTGCAGGGTGAGGTAAATTGAGTAATCTTCTTCCCATAATATCCCAGACGTGCTCGATGGGCGAAAGATCGGGAGATCTTGGTGGCCAAGGCAACAAAGCAATTTGATTGGCCTCAAAATGAGCCAAAGAAACCCTAGCAACATGAGGTCGTACGTTGTCTTGTTGGAATGTGCTGTTGGGGATGGTCTAAACATAAGGTACAATATGGGGGTCTACGACCTCCTGGATGTAGCGCGCAGCGGTCATGTTACCTTTAATGAAGACCAAAGATGACCTACTTTCAATAGCAACAGCTCCCCATACCATAACTCCAACTGTGTGGTGCACATGCCTATTCACAGAAAATTGGGAATCTTGTCTTTCACCGCGTCGTCTTCTCACCCTTGCACGACCATCATGCATACCCAAACAGAATCTGGATTCATCACTAAAGACAATTGAATTCCATTCTTGGTCCTAATTTGCCCGTTCTCTACACCACGCCAGACGATAACGTCGATGCTCTGGAGTCAGTGGTAGCACAAAAAGGGGAACGAAAAGAGCCCAAAGGTTCTTATCCGTCTATAAACGGTTTGCATCCCAATCGGTCTTCCATGTTCTTCAAACCACTGGTCCGCAATCGCCCGTGTAAGAGAAGCGGTCCCGTAAAGCCAATAGTCTAAGACGGCGATCTTCGCGTTCTGTGGTTCTTCGACGACGTCCTGTACCTCTCGCTCTTCGTGTACGGCCCTCTTGGTTCCATGCCCGAACACAGACTGCCACAATGTTTAAACTTCGCTGCGTTCTAGCTGCTATATTTCTCCTAGACAAACCAGCCTCACGCAATCCCACAATTCTACCCCCATCAAACTCGCTTAATTGCCGAAAATTATGGCGTTTATGCACTGGAGGCATTGTGATTAAATTAAAGAAGCTCTTTGAAGTGCAATTTAAACCCTTAAATGACAACTGTACTTACAAATGCTTAATTCATTGTTTTAGGGCTACTTAGTCGTAAGTGTTTTTGAATGAGGTTAACAAAACAACCGCTAGGGCAATATGGCTGAAAAACTGATCGTTTTTTATGTTAATATAAACAAATATATATTCCAAAAAAAAAATTACATAATATTCATTATTACTGGGTGTTCTTCTTTCTATGTCACTTAGTATAATTATTGCATTTTATTGTAAAACAAAACTATCAAATACAGCGTTTCCACAAAAGATCTTGACCAAACGGATTTTTTATTGATTATTGGAGCAAAAACTTTTTTCTGTGTAAAAGTTCTGCTTCGTCCAAAACCTATAAGACACCAAAGTAATTTTTTTGCCCAAAATAATAATATTTTTTTATTAAAAATTGTTCTCTAGCAAAAAATAAAACTGTTACGTGGAGAGTTTCGGACTTAAATATCAAATAATAATAATAATAAATACAAAAAATTATGTATAATTTTCCTTAAAGGTAGACTACATGTTAAACCGATATTTTTTTGTATGCTTTTGCTCTCGTAATATGTCGGAAACAATATTTCGTCTTGTATTTTTTGTATGAACTAATAAAGTATGGTTGAGGAAGGGACTCTTGTGTTTCAACCTTGTAACGTGTTACTTCATGTATGTACCTACAATCTGTTTAAAAAAAATTGTAGATGCTTTATTTTAAACTATTTTCAATTTCGGCTTTTTGCACGGTTCTGGTGTTTACCTTTTACGTTCGTTTAAACCCCCATCCCTATAGAAAACTTAACTAATTAGGAACTACTAACGTAGTTTTTTATCTGGAAATTTATTACGTAGAGAATTGTCTCGCACGTATTTTTTTTTAAACACCCACTCATAAACTATTTGTCACCGATTTATCCAATGTTTTTTTCATTTTTAAAGTTTAATTTAAACTGAGTTCATATACAGGGTTATTCACTGTATACGACACGGAATATTACAACCAAACTATTCAATAAAATTAAAAAATCTTGTTGCATTGTTTCAAAAGATTTCCTTCATATGTTCTAAAAATTTGGCTGTAATATTCCGTGTCGTATAATATTTTGAAATTTTTTTGAAATATACAGGTGTCACAAAATACACAAAACGTATTAAAGTTATGTTTTTTCTTATGAAATGCCCTGTATATCATTACATTTTCAGTTTCTACGTTCCAAATAAGAATGGACTTTATAGAGGTTTACCTACATTTTTCATGAAAATGTGAATATTTAGCTATAGGACACTAGAGTATTGTTCGACAAGCAATTAAATTTTACATTTACTGTTGATATAAAATACAAGATGTTTTATTTAAATTAAGCAAGTTATTGTGGTTCAAAATATGTCATTATTTAATATTATTTTGTACACACCCTGAATATGATAAAGGATTTTTCACAAGTTCTACATTAAACATAATCAATTGATAGACTCTAGTGCAAATGTAGTTTGGGAAAAGAAAATAGTTGTTGAGATATAAATCGGTAAAATTGTTACAACTTTTACATAAATTACAAAATATCTCAAAAAAACCTTCAGGTTTAAGTAAAGTAAGCCCTTATAAAATTCTTTCTTATTTTGATCGTAGAAACTGAAATTGTAATAATATACAAGGTATTTTACAAGAAAAACTCAACTTTGATACGTTCTGTGTATTTTGGAACACCTGTATATTTTGAATGTAATTTAAACATATTCCTCCGATAGGTCTCTATCTATTTTAGATATATTTTTTCAATTTTATTAAATAGTTTGGCTGTAATATTTCGTGTCGTATAATGTGAATAACCCTTATATTGCTATGGGAAACAATCGATAAAATGTAACTTACCAATGATTAATTAAGATTGTAAAATAACCACTGTCTCAGGCGCATAAGGCGCTCAAAAGAACATTTTAAACGATTTTTAGAACATATGAACGAAATCTTTTGAAACAATGCAACAAGATGTGGAACGTAACTAAATTATAATTTGTTGTAAACTGTTTGTTTTAAGAGTCGTTTAAATCCATTTGAATTAAATTAACGTACAAAAAATTAAAAATTGGTGAACGCCGTCCCGTTAACCTTTACATTTATATTCAAGTATACATACGGAAAATGAACGTAGCATACGAAATTGTTGGGTCAACTGTAACCTAAGAAGGTAGTAAATAATTAATTATATTTGTGTGCAGTTTGTACCATTAGTGATGGCAAAGTAATGTTCAACGAGAACTTCTTAAACTAACTTAGTAAATGTAAACGAAAAGCTTCGTTTATTCGTGCGCTAATTTTTATTTTTTTGTGCCTCTATTGGTTTGGTTTAACTGGATGTAAACGATACTTTACTTATGAATTCGTTTGCACTTTAATTCTAATTCTCTTTTATAAAGAGGGGAGCGCTTCTGCATGAATGCCTCTTACCGAAGTTGTTTTTTTTTTGATATATTGATTTAGTTAGAGTCGGATGGGTGTACTTTAAATTGCCTGGTAACAGCCGTTGGTGGACGTAATTGTCCTACATGGTTTGGTGCAAGTGGAGTAGCTTATTTTTCTCCTTGACTTAACATTAAACTTTTAATATGACATTTACTGTCGGTGAACTTATTATTTACCTGCTGATACAAAGAATATCAAAGCAGAGTTTATTGAATTATGATTTTTACTTGATTTTATAGGATATATATTATGTATATGTAATGTGTTGTTTTTATATTATTTTAGTAAATAATTCCTTCTTTGTTTTATTAATAAATTGTAAAAACCTTCTACAGTCAGAAGCGCTTTTAATAGGAGTTAAAAAAACCAAAAACAATGGTTCTTTTTGACGTCAACGTTTAGCCTACTGTAGCGTAGGCTTCTTCAGGGCACCTATTTGTTAAAAAGTGAAGAAGACGATCATTCTTGTGTTGTTATTATAATAAAAAATTACAAACAGTTTACATAACATTTGTCAATAACGTATAAAATGATAACTTAAAAATTACAAATTAAAAATAAGTACTTACTTAGGTAGGTGGTTTTTTAGTTGAATTGGAACAAACTTACAAGTTAGTTCCAATTCAACTAAAAAAAACACTTTTATTTTATATATTTTACTTTGTAAAAAGAATTCCTTTTACAGTTTTTTTTTATGTTTATCAAAACCGACCGTGTATAAAGCAAGTACTCATACAAAGCAATGACAGTTTTATGCTGACAACTGTTTCTTGAAAAAATATTCAAATACATAGTTAACAATAAAAGGATTAAAATAGTTAAATCTTAGTTTATTGGTGCAACAGGTAAAATTTCTCAAAGTTAGAAATATAAAGTATTTTAACATCTTTTTATCGTTTTTATCGTAGTCGATAATAAAAGATAATATTATTTAACATCTTTTTATCGTTTTTATCGTAGTCGATAATAAAAGATAATATTATTGCATTATTTATAATGTTTGATAAATTTATTAAGCTAGTCTCACGTAAAAACTTAATAGTATCTACTTTCAAAAGTGATCCTAAAGAAGAAACTTAAAAACCAATTTTAAAAATTTACTTGAAAACTGTTTTAAAAATCAAAATTCTATTTATTTTTTTAAAGTTTCCTTTACAAACTAGTTTTAATTGCCTTATTTTATTATACATAGAATACAGTTTAATTACATCGTTAATATTCAAAACTTAAAGTTTGGAGTTATAGTAGTAAATGGTTTCAAAATTTGCATTTGTGCTTTAGAAAACTTTACAATTTGTCAAGCAATTTTTAAAATTAATTAGCATATTACAACATAAATTAAAAATTGTTAGGTAACGTACAAATTATTAAAGCAAAAACTATTATGATATTGAAAGCCTGTATACTCGGAGATTTTACTATATGCTTTAATATTTTCCAGCACTTCAGCTTTCGCACATATTTGCTCCGTGAGCATTTTAGCAGTCAATATATAAGTTTCTAAAAGCATTTAAATTTATTGGAAAAATAAGAAAGAACTTTAGTGCGGTCGTCACAGCTTTTACTATAAAAAATTCTAAAAAAATGCTTATATCACACAATTTAACGAATATTACTTCTTTTTGTAATTTCCTTTTATGCTTTCTCTTCCTGCAGAAAATTAAAGTTAATTAAAGTGTAAATGTGTTTTGTATAATATTTTTCGTCAATTTTCTGCCAACTTTTTTTTTTACTTTGAAATCATGTTTATGTAAAAGTTGTAAGAGCAATAACATGTTGTATATTGAATGTTGGAACATAATTTCAATGGAAAAGGTTAAATGAAAGTACGATTTTGTTTGTTAATTTTTGTATAGATGTAGAGCACCAAGGAACTTTGAAAATAATGTTTTATTTATAATAAATAAAATTATACTATAATAAAAAAAGAATAGTTAGTTTTAGCGATTAGGATCACCAGACTTGGTTGCTATATGTTCACATTTTCTACATTATTTGAATATTTTGACATAATTTTCCATATGGTTCCTGTGCAAGTTATCAATAAAGATTTTTAACTGCTAATTTTAACATTATGCTTTAAGTGAAATTTACTATTTACCAAATTGATTTGTTGACGATTCAAAGCATATTGTGGCTATGAAACTACTGATATGTAAAATTATTTTTTTAAAATTTTTATCGGATTGAAATTGATCGTCTAGTGAACACTCCAAATCTTTGCTATTGCAAGTCGATTGTTTATTAAAATGATATACTATTGTTATCCATTTAACAAAAATGCGGGACTCAGCAATACCCTACTTAACAATCTAATTAAAATGGTAGTTATTTTTGCACTTATATTATTTATTGGTTTTTAAAATATTAGTATTAATTAATTTAATATTAAAATTAATATTAAACTCAAACAAGGTACGTATTGCAAATTTTAGGAAAATAGTTAAATATATAACTCGCCTTTTGCATGTAATAGTGTACGATCATTATTTATATCGTTGATAAAGGTTACGTTCAACTTTCAAAGCAGCGTTCTAATTGATTTTGTGTTCTTTTTGCTAATATAACAGCTTTTCGAAACAATGCTCGAAAAGTATGCATTGTCCTTTACATCTGGCATTTAATATAATAAGTTCTGCATACATCCTTTAACTTAAAAGTAGTAAAGAATTATGCTTGTGTTGCATTTTATTTATGCATTTTGACAAATTACAAAAAAATCTTTCATCGATGATACGAAAACAACTAATGATCTAAATATTATAAGTTGATGTAAGAATTGTCTCGTATAGTTGAAACTTTATGTTTTTAATTGGTCGTAATAAAATAATTTAGTTTGCTCTACAAATTATCATTATCTAATATCCCGATATACCTACCTAATGGGTGTAATCATCTTTAATTATACGTTTAATTATTTTGTTTCAAATATTCGCAATTTCATGTTAGATAGTATACCCTTTCCAGCAAATAAATACCTTAGTTTTTAAACAACTTTATTCGTCTGCGAAATGGAGTAATGCGAGAAATGCATTACAGTGTCTTAACGGAAATGTGAATACCAATCGTATAAAACAAGAAAAAAAGGATATAAATTACTGGCGTTTTAAACTATTTCTATAAAACTGATAAAAAATAGATACATTTTCGAAGCACGAGATTTATTATACTAGTTCGCGTATACTTCGGTTAAAACGATAAGTTCTAAATCCGATCCTGCAGTACCTTTAAGTCCGTCCTTGGATTTCCATTTATATTTTGTCAATTTTGATTCAAATCGATCAAACGGTTTAATCATTGATTATAAAGTTACTGGAAGATGAGCAACGGTAAGTTAAAATGTGTATTACCAGCTTCTCCTTCCAGAAACCGGACTCTCTTTAACCCGCGCTCCACAAACTATACTCGTAGATTGTTGTGCCACGGCTGTTATTGGTGTTATCTTCTACAAGCTATTCAAGGCCGCAATTTCGTTTAAGAATGTTAAGGTAGGCTCTGGTTATTTCTGCCTGCACGCATTTTTATTTGTTCTCCTATTAAATTAAAAAACTCGCAAATTTATCGTGCCTCAATATAGATGTAGATTTATAAATTACTGTAATTTTAATAAATCAAATTTATTTACGTTTTTACTTACATAAACAATTTATTTGTCTAAACAATATTTACTTATCATTGCATTCAAAAGCACGTCGTTTTTCTCCGAAATCAATGGTACGACTGTTTTCAATTTCTTATTTGATTTTTGCTTTTTTCCTCACATATTATCGCGTCCTATGGAAGAAGTTATTCTTATTATTCTTATGCTAATTACATAAAATAACGAGTGGGATTAAACAGACACAGGGATTCGGAGTCGAGAATAAGAAAGACGGAAGAAGAGTTATTTAATGCATTCAGAAAAGTAAAAAGATGGGTAGAACGCCAGAGAAAGACCGTAAGAATAAAGAGAAAAGTAAAAAAAAAGTACGTGGGAGGCAAGAAGAAGATCAAATACGAGATGAATGTATGAGATGCTAAGAGAAATTAAGTTAATAAAATAAACCAAGAAAGAACGAAAGGGGAAATAAAGGAATTATGAGCGGAAATGAAGACAATGAATGATAAATGGGAAAATAAGTGCAAGAAATTAGAGAAAAAGTGGAAAACATAGAGAAAGAAAAGAGGAGAAAAAATTTAGTCGTGAAAGCGTTGGAAGTAAACGGAAACTACCAAGAAATAAAGATTTAAGTCTAAGATATGTTAAGAGGTTGGAAGAAAAAGTGGAAGAAGCTAGAGTGATAAAGAAGAGAATCGTATTTATAAAGGTAGGAAGTTTAGAAGAAAAATCAGAAATATTACAAAATAAGAAGAAGTTACGAGGTACGAGGATCTATATTGACGAGGACATGAAACATGAAAAAAGGAAAGAAAGATAAGGTTAGAGGTCAAAAAATATGGAAAGGGACAGGAAAATGTGATTCCTAAAAATGTGGGTGGAAGGAGAAGGACGAAGGGACAGGAAAAAAATAGGATATTATTTTGGAATGTGGCAGGAATAAAAAACAAAAGAAGGGAATTTTGGAATTATATTAGGGATTTTAAAATGGTGGGGCAGGTGGAAACCTGGATAGTAGAAAAGATTGGGAAGAGTGGAAAGATGCCTGAAGAATTTATATGGAACATACAGTTCGCAAAAAAAAGAGATGATGGAAAGAGCAAAGGGAGGAATAATAATAGGGGTGAGAGAAGAATGGAAAAAAAGAGGGGAGAGAGGAAAGAATAATGGGAGTGATGAAAACAAATATAGAAACAGAAGAAGGAGAAAGGTATGAAGTAATAAAAATTTATGGAAAAGAAATAGAAAAAATAGATAAAGTAATAAAAAGAGAGATGAAAAAACTAATATTAGGAAGCAATTTCAATGCAAGGATAGGAGAGGAAGGAGGTATAATAGTAAATGGACGGGTTAAGAAAAGAGTATCAATAGATAAAATAATAAATGGGCAAGAACAAAATTGGTAGAATTTTGTGAGGAAAAAGGACGAACAATATTAAACGGAAACATGGAGGTTAGAGGGAAAGGAAAATATACGTTTATTAGAGGAAGAGGAGAGTCAGTAATAGACTATGTAATAACAAATGAAGGAAGTATATAAGCAAAGTTCAAAATTGGTGAAAGTGTAGACTCTGATCATCAAACGTTAGAAGTGATCTTGGTGGGAGAAGAAAATGATACAGAAGAAAAAGAGAGGAGTGGAAAGAAATGAAGGTATGGATAGATAAAAATATAGAAAGATACAAGGAAAAGATGGAGAAAGGACAAAATTCAGAAGGAGGAATTGAGGAGGAGGTAAACAAGACAGTAAAAAAAATAGAAGAAGCAACAGAAAAGAGAAAGTATAGAGTGAAAACAGAAAATTAGGAGAGACAAAATGAATAGTGAAATGCGAGTGCCAGAAAACAAAGATAGCAATGAGGAGAGGGAAAAGAAAATGGAAAAATTGCAATTGAAGAATATAAGAAAATTAAGATAAAATTTAAAGAAAAATGCAGAAGGGGAAAAGAAGAATTCATAATGAGGTTAGAAAGTGAGATCGGGGAAGAAAACGAAGGACAAGTTTGGAAGTTCGTGAGAAGAAGGATGAAGGAAAAAGATGATAAAAGGCAAAATAAGAAAATAAGAGAAGGATGGATTGTAAAGGAGGAGATGGAAAAGCGATAAATAAGATTAAAAAGGAAAGGCTGGTGGCACAGATGGAACACAGGGGAGCAGTGGAAATACACATGGGAAAACATGAGAGAAAGATTAAGAGGAATATTTGAAACCATATGAAAAGGTTATATAGTCGAAGAAGACTGTAAACTGGAAAAAATAAGGATACAGACAGGAAAAAGGGCAATACGGTATACATTTAATTTTTAATCTCATATTTTAGATACTCTTGGCTTTTAGTTTTTTATTTATGCGAAGTAATTTCGCTTTATCTTCTTTACACTTAACAGTTAACTGTGGTCTCGGTTTTGGTGAAGACATATCTACAATCCTACAGCTATTATCAGAACCACATGAATCATTTTGTTATGATGCTCTAAATTTACGCGGTGCAGGATTATCCGAATCTAATAAAAGTAAGGTACGTTTTGCTGTAGAACGTCTGTACTCCGCTCGGACCAGCAATAAATCTAGGCGAAGTTGATTCTGAGAAAAAAAAATTTACGTCAATTCACTGACAACAAGTGAGGGGTCAATTGCATTTAATTTTAAATATTATTTTAAAATTTTAATTCTCATTAATTACACACTTTTTGTACATTGTAATCAAACAACAAATAAGTTGTTAATGGGCTATTAAATTTGTTTTGTATTTTTGTTTTTGCGCAAAAACTTACAGTTGGATAAATTAAAAATCAGAAATTATAAGCGATCAATTTTCAAACGGAAATTAATAAAACACGCGACGAATGTATGTGAATCACTTCAAAAGAGGGCATAATTATATTTATCTTATCAATTTGAAATTTTAAAAAAACTATAGAAAGATAAGTTAATACACAAAACTATTTCAGTAGGTAAGTAAAAATAATATGAATTTGCTTTGTAAGTACATACCTTCTATCTCGAATTTTATCTTAACTTATTTCCTAAATCGTCAATATTTTTACAAGGGCAATAACAATGTTCCCACAATTTTTTGCCACTTGCTGAGGCGATGTACATCTTTTATTGGGAATTTAAAAAAACCTTGGTCTCTGTTGTTCTTCGTATTGTTTTTGCAGTTCACATACTCGTACTTTAGCCATAAATCACTTCCAGACACGTATAAACTCGGAGCGGACGGTGACGTTAATTCAACGCGCACTAGAAAGCAACTAAAAATATTTCGCTGAAAATTGTCAGTGGAGCCATCTACAAATCGGTGAAATTGTCGGTTACATTTTCCCCATATGTGTTGCACATCTTTAGTAACTTTAATGGTTTAACTATGAAAGCGTAATAGACAGTAACAGACAATCTTAAATGTTTTTTGAATTTATTTTAATATTGGTAGGGATGATTCAAAAATTCGTTTCACTTTATAAAACACAATGCAAAAGATATTATTATTGTTGTAAATAATTTGGCATCATTTCCAATTATGTCAGTACGTTTAAATTGAACAAATTGTTACAGAAAATTAAAATAACAGGTCGGTTTAAACACTGTTTAATTGGTAAAACAAATAACATAAATTTAATTGAGTAAGTCCCTCCAATTGGTTCTATATATTAATTCTTCTTATTCTTCCTTTAAGTGGAGGTAATTAAAACACTGCAGATTTTTTTAAAAAATGCCGACGTTTCGCCCCTACAAATGGAGGCTTCTTCAGGGCTTTTATTGAAAGAAAAAATTATATAAATAAAGTACAAATACAATTAATTAGACATTACAAGCAACAAGGTTTTTTCTACACAGTAAATATCACACTATCGTAAATTTATATATATATATATATAAACAAATATAAACTTTTTGGGGAACTACGTTAGTAAACCTCGTAAGGTGTTATTTTCAATAGCAGTAAAAGGAGGAACACAAATATTATTGTATTTTTGTTATAAGGATCGCAAACGCAATTAATTTAGTTGAACAAGATTAGTCAAAAATAAAATTGAAAGAAATATACTGATGAACATAAGACCCTTTAGTGCTCTCAATGCCTAGTCGTAATATAATTGTGGAATTAAACAGATACTTATCGATAACGATTTAAAGAGAATAAAAACTTACCTATTTTAGCTATTCCACAGTTAAGTCAAAAATAAGGCGACATGGATAAAAACAAAAACAGTTAAATATGTAACACATAATTAAAAGAGAGAAAACTCTTGCACGACATATAAAATAAGACACGTACGAATTTGTATAAAACTTACAATACGCAAAATGCGAAAACCAATTGATAAAAGATAAACACTGTTGTTACGAACATAAAGTCGCTATTTGGATAAAATAACAATATGTAACATTATCAAAATTTGTTTGTATTGTTTAATTGTAAATGTAAGTTATGGATAAGCATGTATATAATAGTTTTGATTTAGTTGCAAAATCGTAATAATTTAAATTAATCGATAATTGTTATACTATATATCTACAACACTAATTTTAAAAAAAAAATATATAACTAAATAAGTAATCTAATCCAATTATTAAACAATTTTAATTATTAATATTATGCTAAAGTTAGTTCAGGTGATGGGTTTAATTAAGTTTAATATATTACTATAGATACAACTCAGATTATTGGTGTCTGAGTTGAAATTAACATTATTTGGATTAGTTTTTATAAAGATCATCTCCGATATAAGTCTTTTTTTAAATTGTGTTCTACATCAAGGATCTCGGGTTGATAAAAATCTAATGTGTGGCCAGTGAGTATATGGTGACATGCTAATCCTGTATCTTTTGTTTTTTGTTGCAATTGTATATATGTTGTTTGATTCTTTGTTTTAATTTTTGTTTCGTTTGTCCAATATAAAAACATGAGCAATCTTGACAGGGTATCTTATAAACTACATTGGACCGATCTAGACAGTCTGTTTTATCTTTTAACTTCGAATATATGTTATTATAAATTGTGTTTTTGTTGTACATAACTATTTTAATTTGGTCTGAGTTGAGTAATTTTATTATTTTATTGGTTAATGATGGTATGTTGATAATTTTTATATGTCATTAGTAAATTGTTGTCTGTTTCATTATTAGGTCTTTTTATTGGACTGATGCTGATGTTTAGTAGTTTTTGAATCAAGTTATTGGGATAGTTATTATTTTGTAATATGTTTCTTAAAATTTGTTTGTTTTTATTATGAAATGTTTCGTCGCTTAATTTAAGTATTTTATTCCGCATCGCTATTATAGTGTTGATTTTTTGGTGTAGAGGATGTTTGGAAAAATAATTTATGGTTCTTCCCGATGCCATTGGTTTCCTGTACCAATCTGTTTTAATTTTGTTTTTGTCCCTTACTAATAAAACGTCTAAAAATGGAATTTTGTGATTGGTTTCTAGTTCTACTGTGAATTTAAGGAGCGGATCATAATTGTTAAATAGTTGTAACATGGTGTTTAATATGTTCTTCGGAATACAAGTGATAATATCATCAACATATACAAACATAAACACTGGCGTATGATTCAGATTATTTAATTGGGTCATGACTGAGATTAAAACATCATGCATCACTAAATTTGCAAGGATCGGGGAAGCCGGATTACCCATCGCAGTACCTACTTTCTGAACGTAACAACAGCCTCCATATTTGAAAAAGGCCGAGTCAAAAATAAAATTTATTAAACTAAGCAATTCATCTATATTTAATGTCGTGAAGTATGACAAGTGTATCCAGTATTTTTTATTAATGAAATCGTTAGTTGTCTACTTATGTTAGTGAAAAGTGAAGTGACATCAAAGGAGGCTATAATATAATCATCGGGAACCTCACAAGTTTTATTTTATCTATTAATTCAAAAGAATTTTAAGGTTATATTGAAATAAATAGGAGATGTGAGAAATCGTTTCATTGATGAATTTTGAAATTTCATAACTTGGAGATCCTATGCATGACACAATCGGTCTAACTGGATAATTGTTTTTATGAATTTTAATTAAGCCATAAAACTTTGGGAAACAGATGTAAATGTGGTGATTTTTGTATTTTTTATAATCTATGTGTCCATTTTTATAAAGCATAATCGCTAATTTATTGTTCTTATTTTGACATGAGTCTGTAGGGTCTGTATTCGTGATAGTATATGTGTCATCATCTTGTAATAAATTATTAATTTTGTTATTGTACTCTTGTTTGTTAATAATTACGGTAGCGTTACCTTTATCAGATTTTACTATTAATAAATCTTTATTGGATTTAAAAAAAGATTTTGTGTTATTGACCATTTTACGTAGAACCCACTCTTCATTATTAAGTCGTTTAGGGTTTTTATGTATAAAGTTCGTAATTACATTAACTACACTGCCTCGTAAAACCTCGCTTCTGTTATGATCATACAGTGACAAAATGTCTTCAACATCTTTAATAAGATTTATAATAGGAACGTCGTTAGACTTGTAGCTATAACAGTGTTTGGGGTTCAACGATAGGCATTGTATTACATCGTCTGGTAGTGTTTGATCAGTAAGATTGTATATACAATTATCACTATGAATTTTAAGGTTATGTTGTCTACTTTTTAGGATTTGAAATTCTAGATCTAGATATAAAATTTCAAATTCAAAAAAGTAGACAACATAACCTTAAAATTATAGTGATAATTGTATATACAATCTTACTGATCAAACACTACCAGACGATGTAATACAATGCCTATCGTTGAACCCCAAACACTGTTATAGCTACAAGTCTAACAACGTTCCTATTATAAATCTTATTAAAGATGTTGAAGACATTTTGTCACTGTATGATCATAACAGAAGCGAGGTTTTACGAGGCAGTGTAGTTAATATAATTACGAACTTTATACATAAAACCCTAAACGACTTAATAATGAAGAGTGGGTTCTGCGTAAAATGGTCAATAACACAAAATCTTTTTTTAAATCCAATAAAGATTTATTAATAGTAAAATCTGATAAAGGTAACGCTACCGTAATTATTAACAAACAAGAGTACAATAACAAAATTAATAATTTATTACAAGATGATGACACATATACTATCACGAATACAGACCCTACAGACTCATGTCAAAAATAAGAACAATAAATTAGCGATTATGCTTTATAAAAATGGACACATAGATTATAAAAAATACAAAAAAATCACCACATTTACATCTGTTTCCCCAAAGTTTTATGGCTTAATTAAAATTCATAAAAACAATTATCCAGTTAGACCGATTGTGTCATGCATAGGATCTCCAAGTTATGAAATTTCAAAATTCATCAATGAAACGATTTCTCACATCTCCTATTTATTTCAATATAACCTTAAAAATTCTTTTGAATTAATAGATAAAATAAAAACTTGTGAGGTTCCTGATGATTATATTATAGCCTCCTTTGATGTCACTTCACTTTTCACTAACATAAGTAGACAACTAACGATTTCATTAATAAAAAAATACTGGATACACTTGTCATACTTCACGACATTAAATATAGATGAATTGCTTAGTTTAATAAATTTTATTTTTGACTCGGCCTTTTTCAAATATGGAGGCTGTTGTTACGTTCAGAAAGTAGGTACTGCGATGGGTAATCCGGCTTCCCCGATCCTTGCAAATTTAGTGATGCATGATGTTTTAATCTCAGTCATGACCCAATTAAATAATCTGAATCATACGCCAGTGTTTATGTTTGTATATGTTGATGATATTATCACTTGTATTCCGAAGAACATATTAAACACCATGTTACAACTATTTAACAATTATGATCCGCTCCTTAAATTCACAGTAGAACTAGAAACCAATCACAAAATTCCATTTTTAGACGTTTTATTAGTAAGGGACAAAACAAAATTAAAACAGATTGGTACAGGAAACCAATGGCATCGGGAAGAACCATAAATTATTTTTCCAAACATCCTCTACACCAAAAATCAACACTATAATAGCGATGCGGAATAAAATACTTAAATTAAGCGACGAAACATTTCATAATAAAAACAAACAAATTTTAAGAAACATATTACAAAATAATAACTATCCCAATAACTTGATTCAAAAACTACTAAACATCAGCATCAGTCCAATAAAAAGACCTAATAATGAAACAGACAACAATTTACTAATGACATATAAAAAATTATCAACATACCATCATTAACCAATAAAATAATAAAATTACTCAACTCAGACCAAATTAAAATAGTTATGTACAACAAAAAACACAATTTATAATAACATATATTCGAAGTTAAAAGATAAAACAGACTGTCTAGATCGGTCCAATGTAGTTTATAAGATACCCTGTCAAGATTGCTCATGTTTTTATATTGGACAAACGAAACAAAAATTAAAACAAAGAATCAAACAACATATATACAATTGCAACAAAAAACAAAAGATACAGGATTAGCATGTCACCATATACTCACTGGCCACACATTAGATTTTGATCAACCCGAGATCCTTGATGTAGAACACAATTTAAAAAAAGACTTATATCGGAGATGATCTTTATAAAAACTAATCCAAATAATGTTAATTTCAACTCAGACACCAATAATCTGAGTTGTATCTATAGTAATATATTAAACTTAATTAAACCCATCACCTGAACTAACTTTAGCATAATATTAATAATTAAAATTGTTTAATAATTGGATTAGATTACTTATTTAGTTATATATTTTTTTAATAAAATTAGTGTTGTAGATATATAGTATAACAATTATCGATTAATTTAAATTATTACGATTTTGCAACTAAATCAAAACTATTATATACATGCTTATCCATAACTTACATTTACAATTAAACAATACAAACAAATTTTGATAATGTTACATATTGTTATTTTATCCAAATAGCGACTTTATGTTCGTAACAACAGTGTTTATCTTTTATCAATTGGTTTTCGCATTTTGCGTATTGTAAGTTTTATACAAATTCGTACGTGTCTTATTTTATATGTCGTGCAAGAGTTTTCTCTTTTTAATTATGTGTTACATATTTAACTGTTTTTGTTTTTTATCCATGTCGCCTTATTTTTGACTTAACTGTGGAATAGCTAAAATAGGTAAGTTTTTATTCTCTTTAAATCGTTATCGATAAGTATCTGTTTAATTCCACAATTATATTACGACTAGGCATTGAGAGCACTAAAGGGTCTTATGTTCATCAGTATATTTCTTTCAATTTATTTTTGACTAATCTTGTTCAACTAAATTAATTGCGTTTGCGATCCTTATAACAAAAATACAATAATATTTGTGTTCCTCCTTTTACTGCTATTGAAAATAACACCTTACGAGGTTTACTAACGTAGTTCCCCAAAAAGTTTATATTTGTTTATATATATATATATAAATTTACGATAGTGTGATATTTACTGTGTAGAAAAAACCTTGTTGCTTGTAATGTCTAATTAATTGTATTTGTACTTTATTTATATAATTTTTTCTTTCAATAAAAGCCCTGAAGAAGCCTCCATTTGTAGGGGCGAAACGTCGGCATTTTTTAAAAAAATCTGCAGTGTTTTAATTATCTCCACTTAAAGGAAGAATAAGAAGAATTAACAAATAACATAAATATAACACAGTAGTAATCTAGGACATCGTGCTCTCTTTTTATAATTCACATATACAAATATAGGTATATCAGCGACACACAAAATACATGGATAACAAAACATATATAGTATTTGCTACCGAGCGAGACGACTTCTTATCCCTCTTTGAATGACGACCTTAACCAAAGTAGCTTAGTAAAAACACAGAGCGTGTAAGTTCGTATGTATGTAAGAGTACAAACAAGAATGGGTAAGATTCCGTCGAGTAATAGTAAATTTGTCTTGCGACATAAAGTTCTTCACAATTAAGGATAATTACCTTGTGGTAAGTTACTTAAACTGCAATAACATACGTGTATCATTCAGTAATGCGTCCTTTCGCTCGTTCGACATCAATAGTTCTAAGTTTTAAAGTTAATGAAATGTACTATTACTGGTACTTTAGATAATTTGGACCCACAAGCTAAAATTGAAGTGGGTAAAAAAAAGCACTGTCGATGAGTTGGGGTCGGCGGAGAATTTCAATTGAAAATTTCTTCCAGCGTTAAGACGAGACAACTTCAACGTATTTAATCTTGAGAAGCTTGCGACAGGACTTTAACATGCCGGGACACATCTACGAAAACGCTTTACAAACTCATACCAGCCTCGGTTTTTTGATTACAGATACTCGCCTACAGCAAGTGTCAATGTACTAACCATCCCAATTACGCCATGATGTGGCGTAAACGATTTCAGAGGACATCAAATAAACAATGGACGTAGAAACAAATCAGTACACACAAATGATAGACTGTAATTAGAGAATCCCAAATGTTGGCAATTGTTGCTATGAGGCAAATATAGGTTAGAATGCTCACTTGCAAAATGTATTAATAAAACGCAATGAAAGGAATGTAATTCTAAACTGCAACGTCTATTTTAATAAACGGGAAAACACTTGAACACGTGTTTTAATAGCTAAGCTATCATCATGAGCTAACCGATACTAAAAATAAAAACAATGAGAAGCTTATATATATATATATATAGTATATATATATATATAGATAGTATATATATATATATATATATATACTATCTACTTGTCAACATTGTTACACTTCATTGATTCTTCTATGAGCTGGAATAATTTCGAAAATCCTAATGAACGATGATTATCGTAATTAATTAGCAAACTTCTGTTTTTAAAAATTTCCAAATTTTCACAAGAAACAAGTTTGTTTTTATTATCCACCTTCTTAATTAACTCAATGTTGCCTACTCTATGGCTATTTTCAAGCATATGCATGGCAGCACTGAACCCTGTATAAGCTTTCTATTGTTTTTATTTTTAGTATTGGTTTGCTGATGATGATAGCTTAGCTATTGAAACAAGTGCTCGAGTATAGTTTTTTGGTGCAGTATTTTGGTGTTTTCACGTTTGTTAGCAAGACATGATCTAACTTACTTTATAATCACTTTTCTAATTGACTTTTAATTCCTAATAGACGGATGATTAGAAACATTTCCGCTTACTCCATCTCAACTACATTTAAAATTCCATTTTACAGTTTCTTCTTTATTAAGCGAACTGTCCTAGTTCGAAGTCAATCACGTAAAGAAAGAATGTGAAAGTTTGAAAATTGATTTAGACGTTGACCTTGTCCTATTAAACTGGCAGCAATAGTGAACAGAGCCGTTATCAGGATTACAACACGTATTTTACCATTAGAAAAGTAAATTCTAATAAACGTGAATTTTTATCGTAACAGAATAAAACACTCCAAAAGCTGAGTTTTAGTTTTTTTAGTTTATAATTAGAGGTTGTACCATCAGGTGCTAATACGTTCTTAATTCACCTGCTAGGTGAACTCACTCTCGAGCAGGCTATGTAGAACTGCCCGTACAAAAAGCAGTCCTCCTGAGGTGAATTCCTGTTGTTTTCAGTGACTGACCCTGAGACCAATTAAACGTCATTGTAAAACAGATGTTAAAGTGAAACTGCAACCTTTTAATCGCAAATGGGTACTCCGATGGTATAAGTGGTATCCGCGGTATATACACCGATTCACCTTAAACGTAGCCAGTAATTACGATAGCTTCTACCACGTTTTTATATAGTAGCTTTATCACGGAACAAGTTCTTTTGCACAACTTAAAAGGATTAAAATTTTGCAGTAGCATTACTGGAGCAGCCATTTTAAGGATTGATGTATGACACGGCAGATATTTTGCACATTTCAACGTGTCATTAATGATGTCAGAATCGCACGTTCGCACAGACACTCCATAGATTTGCTGTAAAGGTTGTAGACGTCTGAATATATTTTGGCTATTAGGCCATCAACAGTCAACACTAACGAAGCAAAATCTGATGGAATTAAAATCTTGCTCTCAATTTTTTTTGGGTATTCGCCGCTGCGGGCCCACCTCCATGTTTTTCTTAAAGTAGAGGTTTGACGCCTTAATGCAAACCTTAACTTCTTCAACTCAAGTTTCCCTCAGTACTACTGGCAGAGTATAACGGAAGTCTCCAGCTAACAACACGGTGACTCAACCCATCATGTCATCATTTGTTCTAATATATTTTAGAGTTTTGTTTAGTGCTTCGAAACCACCTTTATGTGCCATTGTGCTTTTGTCTCAAACCATAAGATTACAATCGCGCAGCACTTGTACCGTATATTTTTCTACAACCCAATAAAAATTCATTTTAGCAATTGTGAAAAACTGCTTGTGTTTACGTACTAACACCGTCATGGTTAAGGTTAAATTATTTTTAAACATTTTAAAATTAAATGAAACTGGATTTACATTAAAAGGGCTTAAGTAGATAAAATTTGCAAAGTTCTTAACAAACTTGGATTAAAAGCTAAGATAGAATCAAATAAAAAATATTATCTATTTAATATAAGAAAGTTTTAAAAACTTATTTTACAAATCGGTTATAAAAACGATTTTAAAACCGATTTTAAAACCGTTTTTTTAACTAATTTATAAATCGATTTTAATATACGATTTTCGAAAAGTAACCAAGTAATCGATTGTTTCGATTAATCGGTTTATTTAAAAAAACGATTAATCGGTTTTGATTTTGCCATTTGGCCACCACTAGTTTCAACAATGATGAGAAATAGGCCGCTATTAAGTTGCTTGAAGGCAGCGTGAGCTGTATTGCCCTTCTCCAATTGTGATGCGACAGCTAATGTGATACAGCAATTAGTCCTTACTTTTGCTAATAACAAATTGATTAGGAAGGTTTTTGCTATGCCACCAGAAACATCCAGAAAAAATATTTGCCCAACACACCTTTCTTAATTTCTCACAGAAAACTATATACTAATCTTTTTGGATTTTACTTTAAAAATGACTAATTTCCATATATAGTTTCATCCCTTATTTTACACCCTTAATAATAGAAGGTCAAAAAATCCTAAAACGCTTCTGTCTTAATTTCTAATCGAAAGGTCATATAACAAATTTTATAAATTTTACTTTAAAAGTGACGGATTTCCATAAAAACTTTTACCTCATAATTTAACCTTTATGGGTGTAGCGTTCTAAAATTGTCGCTACTTTATATTTAAATGAGGCGCGCATTTCCCCCGCTAGTTTACATTCAATGCATGATGACTAGCAACTTTTTGCGCGTAACGAAGACGAATAATGGCGACCGAGTAGAAGAAACAAGCCGGTGTTAAGTACGTTTTACATTTTTATCTGTTTTGTTTTGAGTAAAACGAAGTTTGAATAAATAGATTACCTTTATAGCAAATCTATCTACCTTTTTGGTGTTGTGTACATTCCGTTAAAGTAAAGTTTGATTCAGAAAAAAAAACGTGCGTTCCGGAAGAATATTCGTTACCTTTTTGTACGTTTAGTTTCTACGATCCTATCGATGAAAAATCGATTATCCGTTTCGTTATTAATTTATGGAAGAAAGAAAATTCGTTTTTGGAAAATTCCGTTTGCATAACGTCAACCTGAGTGCGGTTTCGTTCACGCAAATACCAAGGTCAGCCCAATTACTTGTTCAAACTTCGACAAAATTCAACGTTCTTTCCTTAGTACAACGAACTCTAAGTAAGTGCATAAAAGAATTCCAAGTAAGTGCTTAAAATAAAATCAACAATTCTTCAAACTTTCCGTACATTGAAGTTGATTTTTGATAAACTAAAGTCGGCCTAAACTGTTTGCAATTAAATCGCACTCGTGGTTATCTTTGTCTTATCGCATTAGTCGCTACGCAATAGTTAGCTTTAGTTGTCGTACCTTAAATTTAGTAGTTGTACCTTACGTTATGCAGTAGTTGTTTGTTTTGCGACTATATTATATTTATCTTTTTGGGTTATCGGTTAAGCGGCGAATTTACAGTTCAATATTTTTAATAAAATATTTTAATTTAGTAACGTTTTTAAAGTTGTAAAGGATCCTCGCGTTAATACGTTCTAGTTTAAGTTCATTGAACGAAATTTAATTTTTCATTTGATACCGTAGTTTATAAGTCAATTCATTACTAGAGTAGACGAATGTCAATGTGTTTTGTTTATTATTTAATGCTGAATTTTATTTGATTATTAGATTTATATTTTTGGTTAAAACTTGTTTTTATTCCCTTAAAGGTTTTGCTTGTTTTCCTTAATAAATAAGCTGGCGCCCATTTATTCGTTATTATTTAGGATTTTAGCTAAAAGGCATCTCTACAAAAGTAAACAACAAAGCATAAACCAAAAAACAAACATTCCTATAACCTCTTAGAGTCTCCGTAGCATTTATCTGAACGTTAGTCGGTGCAATTTAAATGTATTCTTAGATTAAAGAGTTTTTGGCCATTACATGGGTTAAAAAGTTTGGTCTTATCTCTTCTCTACATACAAAAGTAACTTAATGATGGAGGATTATGTGTAAAACAATATGTCGACTTAAAATCAATGACTACTTTGATTCCCTATTTTACACCCTTAAAGGTAGAATTTAAAAAAATCCTATAATACGTCTTTCGTAACTTCTAACAGAAAGTCCAATACTAATCGTAATGTATTTAACTTTAAATATTACGGATTTCCATACAAACTTATATCCTCTATTATTCCCATGTTAAATTTCAAACAATCCGGTCTTACCTCTTGTCAACATCATAAACGGAATTTTTGTTTAAAATTATGTTATCTAGGTCCTGGGCGTTAATGAGTCGAGACATTTCCTTTTATATTAAAGTTGTGGTGAGTGCTTGGTACCTCCTGCACTACGACCAGACGTGTTCTTACGTGCCCCCTTTTGTTAAACTCAGAAAATATCTATTTTCTTAATCAAGTCGGTTAATCGCTTCGTTGGTAGTAATTTTTCCTCCTTGATACGAATATTTCTTAGATATTGTATTCTCTTTGGATACAAGCTCTGGTTCTTTATGATGATGTGTTCTATCAATTTCACTTTTTCAATACCTAAATGTGTCATCATATGACATTTTCATATGTTTTAGGTCATATCTGGACATTAGCTTACTTTTCTTTCTTTAAGTGTTTAAAACCTGGGAGCTGATTGTAAACGGCATTGAAAAGTTTCCAGTTCGAAAAGAGTGTTTCATGTTTAAGATGCCTGAAAATCATATTATGAAGATAACTTGTGGTCGAATAAAGAATATTTATACTTTAGTATCGGATGGTACATTATTTATATATTTTAATTTTTAAGTTTCGTTTTACAGTGTGTTTGTAAAAGTTGGCAACATATGGAAAACTTTTTTATTATTGATTTTATGGAAAATAGTTATTCTTGATAAAAAGTTCTGCATGGTCTAAAACGTCAAACAAAACTATCAGATGTCAATTTTTTCAAGCCATATTTGAGGTGTTTCAAAATATGAATTTGATACAAGAATAAAGTACCTATATTTTTGATAGAACCGAAAATTGTCATTGGAGAAAAGTTGATTTGAATTAAAAATTCCAAAATTCCAAATATGTAGTCAGATCCATCTATTACGTCTATAAAAGTTGCAACACATGGAAAACTTTTTGGAAATTAAGTAATACATTCAATCTACTGAATATGGACTGACGTATCGAATGTAACTAATGTCAATAAATTTCAAAACGTCAGTTTGTCATAATTGTGAATATTTATATTAGTTTATGAAAAAAATATGAGGGATTTTTCTTTTTCATGCATGTAATGTGTTGAGTTGCGTTTTCAAAATAAATCTAATAAACTACGTATTTGCCTATTTGTGACATTTCTTGCCACATAAACGAAACTTTTAATATTGTGAGAAAATTTATAAGAACGAAAAAAAGTTAAGTATAAGGGATATAATTGCATATTAAGACATAGTTTTTAATTCTGAACAACTTTTATAAACAAAGTTTACGATATTGCCGCAAGTAAAGGTACTTTCCTCATGTACCAAAATAACATTTTTTGACACACTTCGTATATGGCTTGAAATAATTGTTATCTGATCGCTTCATTTTGGGTTTCAGGCCAAGTAAACCTTTTTATGAAGAATAACTTGTAAAGACGCGTTTTTATTTCTAAGTATCGCATCGTCACTAAATTAATTTGAGTAATTAATTGTTAGGATAAGGCCGATTTTGTTATGTTTTAAGTGTTTATTAATTTTGTTTATAATTAATTGTAAACTCACAGCAAAAGATAGCAAGCGGCCCGTTGTACAAAATCCGATAGGGCCTTGCCTAAACTTTCGTGCACACGTAAGCTAGTTGCCCAACTTAAGCTATGTTTTATATAAGCGTGAGCTCTTTTGTTAAACAATCAGTTGGGTCCGGATACCTGTTCCGCCTGGACCTGCGGTTAATACTGAGTAAGTTTGCTTCTCTAATTTAAAAGCCAAAGACACCGCTTTGGCTATTCCCTATGATCCCTTGACTTTCCATTCCTCCCCTTCGCGTGTTGTACTGGGGGTGACGCATTTTCGTGTGTCAACTTCGCCATTACTTTTTCCTATCCGTGTGTTGTGTTTGAGGTGACGCATTATCGCGCCTTAAGTACACCACTCAAACCGTTGCGCGCATCGATATAGCGCATTTTCGTATGTAGACTCCGTCACTCCCACTACCAACCGCATCCCTTAACAGACCGCCGTGTTGCTTATATACCGTCACCATCATCCCTTTATTAACCGCCGCTTTGCTTACATTACCGAAACTCTCACCCCTATAACTGTCAAATCCGCTGACTGCTTTTGGGTTGAATGGTTTGTGCTTTACTTTAATAATTGCTGTTTTCTGTGAGAGAAACTAATAGTAACTTGTTTCGTGTTAAAGAAAGAAGTTTTGAGTTTAAGTGTATTTTCTTTATTTCTCCGAACTGCTTTTAACCTCCACCGTAGCTCCCCCACAAGCAAACGGAGAGTAAACTTCGTCATCAAATCTGGCGCCCGAGATCCGTCCACTTTTGTTTTTGGGAAGCAAACGTCACAAACTACTTCCATAAAATCGATAATAAAAAAGTTTTCCATATGTTGCCAACTTTTACAGACATGTATTGCTATTCTATTCTTTTGGTTGGATTATGCTTCTTTCTGTGTTTTTCTGTCTTTTTTTTTTATTTTATAGCTTTTACATTTAATTTTTTTTTCTTATCTTTTTTATTTTTTTACTCACTGCTCTACGTAGTATTGGATTTGATTATAATAATTGAATGGATAGAGAATATCGTTTTAAAAACATTTTGTTTTTTTTAAATCGATATTTTGCTGCATAAAATAGCTTCCTTAACTTAACTTAGTTTGCGTTTCGAACAGAACCCCATATCGTCTCGATACTAATAAACATGCAATAGAAAAGTGTGTAGCGATATAAAACATTTCATCTCCTAAAATATAAATAACTGTGCAGCGCGAAGTCATTAGTAAAATCAAGTATAGATTTCGATTACGGCTAACACTTTTCGAAATGATCTTAATTGTTAAACCGACAGTACGACTGCTGATCTATTTACTTGCTTATATACTGCTTCGGAGCAAAAGAGTTTAAATAAATGTTACAGAAAATAAAATTTCCAGCAACTTTTCTTTCATAACATTTTTAGTGTAATTAATATTCTTAAATGATTTAAAGGTGTTTTCCTTGTAGGTGTAGGTAGTAAAAATAACGATTTAAAATTACATCAAAAGCCGACTTTTCGCCTAAATTTGTATGGGTTTTAACGAGACTAATAGTAGATTCTAAACCATGTGAGTCAAGCAATTTAAAATAAATTATCAAGGGTTGATGATGTCAATTAAAATTAAAATTAATAAATTATATAAGACACACAGTATTTTTTGACGAACGAACGAATAAATTGATAATTAAATACATTCGTTCGTTCGTCAAGAAAATACTGTGTGTTTTATATAATTTATTATTTTATTTGATGTAATTTTAGACTTTTATTTTTTACTACGTCTATCTAGAAGGAAAATACTTTTAATCATATCAATAATTGGACAAAAAAAAGACTTTGAACAATATTCTTAAAATATTGTAAGATCAGCGCAACGCTGTAATTAAACATTAGGTCTAAAATTGTTCAAATAAAAATTCTGTATAATTTTATACTAGAAACAACTTTTATTTGCAAAACAATGCGTACCTATAAATAATATTTATGAAAATATGAAAAACTGGATTATAGATTACGTGGTTTTTTGACAACTTAAATTATACCTGCAATCTAATCAAACCTCCGGTATTACAAGAAACATCTATTTTCCAAGTTTTATTAAAATCGGACGTGTCATTTTTAGATATTGGGTCCACTTATCTAACCGTCGCGTCGGTCGTAAGATTAGATTAAATAATTGTTGATATATCAAGGAACTAAAGTTTGATTTTTCATGACAAACATTTTTTTGTTACCGAAGTAAAAGCCAAGACAAATAAATAAAATGTGAACTTCAAAATCGTCCTTTAATGAATTACTTTAGTGACCATTTTGGAAAAACGTAATTAACGAATTGCTCACAAACAACAATAAGTTTAAAAATATTTTATTAATTGAATTTTTGCATTAGATTGTTAATTTATTTGTATCACCATTCAAGATCCTCATTAATGTTGAGTTCGACAATGAAAGCTTCTCCAGCAGTTAGTTAATTAGTAGTTTCGTAATGCAGTCGTTTCAATAACGGTATTATGCCAAACACAAATTACATTTCTACTAACTCCACGTGTTTAAATGTTTTACGTAATAAGATTAAAATTAAATTTCCCCGTCGGTTTATAACTAGTAAGTAGATTTTTAATAAGTGCAAAATTGAAATTTTTGTTAACATTACGCGAGGCAAAAATTATTATGCTTCAGACACCCAAATTAGACTTTTAATAAATGCATTAACACGTACCTATAAAATTCCTGTGATTTGGCAAAATGAGACAAATTTTACAGTAAAACATTTTTAATTACGGTTGGGCGCGTGATAAGCATCAGATATTTGCGTTCGTTGGCGTGGCTTCTATTTATCATTTTTCTAAAATAAGTATTCTTTGGAAAGTTAAACTGTTTTTCCATTTTAAAGTTTGCTGCTTCCATGTTTAAAATGTGTTTTAGATTGCTGCCATGAATGTTTTACAAGAAAACGAAGCGTTTATTATTTTGGCCTTTGTTTCATTTTTATATCGCTCAGAGCGCTATGAAAAACATCTTTTGTTTAAGATGTATTTATATACAAAAGTGTTCTTTCAAAAACTCTTAGAAAAAAGGTTCAGATTTAAAAGTTTTCTCTTTGAATAGGTGCAAATTACCAACTAATCCTGCTTAAATAATTTAAACAAAGAGTTTTGAATAAAGATAAATGTAAAAATTACTTACCGAAACTATTATTATAGGTAGTATGTATTGGACAACAAGAGAGAAAATGGAATAATATGCTCTTCCATGAGGTATAGGCCAATCTTCTATACAAAAATTTAGACCATCAAGTTCGGTTCCATTCAGTTTAAAATCGTGATGCGCTAAGCGTTTGTATATGAATATTGGAGATGCCAGCACCATTGCTATCACCCATATTATTAATAAAATTATAGCTGCTCCAAATAACTGCAAATTTTCTTTTGTGGGATATACGATAACCTGAAATACAAAAAGTATTCTTTAGAATTTTCAAATATTTAAGATTATTAAAAATACAACATTTAGGGTTATCATAATATTGTCTTTAATGCTCCGTTATTGAGTTATTAATTGTGAATAACACAGTTACTTACTTAATTACGGAATTGTTAACATTGCCAAAGTAAGCTATGTAAATGATAAATGTTGTGTTTATTAATTGACATTTCATTAATTAAATTACCAAAATGGTTTGTTGTGATAAAACCTGTAATATTCAAAATAATAAAAGGTGTATAATTTGTAGTGGATAACCTGTACACCTAAATGCAATTGCCCAATTTTGTCAAAACTGAATACACTTTAAATAAAAAAAATTGAAAATAATTTTAAATGCAAATATAACATAAACAAATTGTTTTAAACCGAACTCCACATCGTTTTGATTCTAACTAAGAGTATCGAAAGTATGCTGAGACATAAAATCGAAATCAAACTAATGGTTTTCTTGATACCTATTTTTGTATTTTGTCTTGACCAATATTTAAATTTACTAATTCTTTAAAACGCTTGACTATAGTTTTGATTGTTAAAAAAATTGAGGGTCATCATCAGAAGCTAAAGATGAACATGAAATAAAGTTTTGTACAAAATAATTTTAATTAATTAATTAATTAAAAGTAACATTTATGGTGTCTAGTATCAAACGCCATTCGAATGTTTATCTTTACCTTCTGATGATGACACTGGACTTTTAGCGATCAAAACTATAGTAAAGCATATTTTAAAGAATTAATAAATTAAGTTTTGACCAAGACAAAAAACACCTTTATTATATCCTTTGAATTTTTTAAATTGCTATTTAAATAATATTTTACAAAAAATGTAGTTATAATTGGCAAAACCCACGAAAATTATTTTTCTTCAAGCGACAATAAAACGTCATATTATTGAACTACTGGCAGACCTAAAACTTTTTTTACTGTCTAGACATTAAAAGCAAAACAGTTATTTTTTTTCACAACTATTTAGAGGTTGGTACCTTCGGTTATGTCATATTATGAATGTAACAGTAAAGTACCAACTTCTTCGTTCAGAATAAAACGTCACTATAACACTCGAGAATCTCGAAAATTTAAAAATAACACATGAAAATTAGCAATAAACGCTTGAAGAAAAATAATAATATTGTCATTGGAGTTAAAAAATGTAATTGTTTTGCCTTAATTTGTGTTCTCGGCTGACGCCTCGCCAGCAAACTTTTAAGCTCAACAATTATATTGTTTAACTCCTAGTAAAAATAATCTACTATTATTTATCAAAATAAATAAATGAGGAACTTAGTGTTGCAAGTCTAGTTTGATGCGTCGACTTTATCGGGATCTGTACGTAAACCGTTTTGGTCCCTAACATATTCTAAATGTTATAAACTGGATCTTTAAAATTCACATTTTCAGGATTAACCGTAAGTCTTGCAAGCGTGCGTTTTGTTTACTACTTCTAAATGCTTTTCAAATTTGTCAGTAGTTACAACAATATCGTCTAAACATGTAATGTTATGGTCAAACGCGAGCAGGGGTTAAAATAAATAATAAACTCTTAAATTATACACTTATTATTAAAATACAACGTGACGTATTCACGTCTTAAATGTTAACATGGCAATACGTAGTTACGCGTAATCTATTATTAGTGGATGATTATGGTCCAGTGTTCAAAAAGACGGAAGCGGGGAGCAGATGTTGGAGAATTAACAATACGTCACCCAAAATCTCAAACATTTGGCCATCCTGACGCGGGCTCGCCTCGATACTTTCCAACATGAACCTCGGTTCCTAAAATCAGAAAACCAAACCAGTATCTATGTTTGGAAAAAAATGAGAAAAACCATTTTAATTAAATGGATTTTAACAGTCTCACAAAGACTATCATAGATGTGACCTCAACAAGGACTTGGAGCGCACAAACCACAAATGTGATCGGACGACTTAGAGCGCACAACGACCAAATGTGATCGGGCTCGAAACAAGTGTACTTGGAGATAAAAAAAGTGACTTCAACAAGAACTTGGAGCGCACAACCACTAAATGTGATCTGACTCAAAACAAGTCTTGGAGTGCAAGATGTGACCTCAACGAGAACTTGGAGCGCACAAACACCAAATGTGGTCGGACTCAAAACAAGTCTACTTGAAGTTGAAGACGTGACTAGTAGAAACGCAACAGTCGCAAACGTCTGGAGTACACCAAACGCAAACTCTACTGGTGACGAGCGGAAGTGTGTAGCGGAACATATAATCAATGGACTCAACAAGCGCCCTCTTGAAGTATTCAAATGTCACGGCAGATTTAATTTATTTTTTTTTGAGGACTAAAATCCAAAACATTATGCTGATATAGTTATCATTTTGGGCATTACAAAACAACAAAGTCATTATGACATTTTAATACAGTGACGTTCGTATAACTCATGATTTCTAAGTTGAGGGACGAGAACTCCTATAACTTAAGGTTTGTTTTAAAGAGATAAAATCAAGAGCAGTTCTTTAACACAGTTTGAGTATGGGGTCATTACCATGGTCCAAATGTATTGTGTGGAATGTTTGTGCAATTTTTTTAATCGCGTCTTTTGCCTTTGGATCATAAGCAGAGGAGAATGAAGGCGTTTACATACTAGGTAATGAAATCTTTCATCTTAGGAAACCACCATTATTTTACGATTTTTATCAATAATTAATCGAAGTTTCTGAGCTGTACTCAGTTTCATAATCTTACCGGCACTCCCAAAGTCGATATATGCCGCTACCACATCATTATTTAATTTCGTTGTGACAAAATTTGCGACATATTATGAAACAATTTGCACTTTAGCAGATAATAGATTGCCAAGCTGAGCTTTTAATTTCAAACACATATCATGGATGTGGATTTTCTTTTTTTTGCGATAAGTATATGTTATTTTTTTTGGTGAATTATCGAAATTCTGCCACTGGATTTCATAGAATGTTATTTTGCCTTCTATTTCCGGCGTTAGTACTGAAACAATGTTGTTTGAAAGATGATATGGTTTGTTTGGAAGAAATGGTGAGTAATTTTCATTGTTACAAAGTTTTTTGGTGGTTTCACAATTTACTGCATGAGCACTAACTGTGATTAGACTATTATTTATAGTGGATATTATTACCTATGCAATAACTTCATCCTGGAGGTTACAATGCTTCTCAACGAATAATTTCCGTAAAAGAAGTAAATTATATATTGATGCTGATTTTTGTTCTTTATTCACGAAATCATCAAAACAACTTTCAGTTTATTGTCCTATTTATATATATTCCATATTTTGCATTTCCGCTAATTTTTGCATGTCTATCCCATAATTATACAAAAGGCTAATTGAATTTATTTTTTTTTTCTATGCGTCGATCTATTGTAAGACCAACTCAGTGAAACCATTAAATTCCGGAATTAATTCTAATCGACCGACATACCAAGAATTGTCACGAATGTTATGGCTACACGAATAATTAGTTTGAGGGCCAGCCGACGAACCATGCGATAAATGTGAAGGGTGGCGCTGGTTATTGGTGTGACACTTTAAGATCTTGTAACATAGACCGCTAAATTAACGCTATTTTTTTCTTGTACAATTTTTCTAAAATGTTTAGTCTTTGTTTTAAAATTTCGGTTTCCGATCAAAACAAAGTAGATTGAGAACGCTTTCGACGAAGTCGTAAGCGGGACCTTTGCGATCGCTTGAATGATTTTTCGCACATGCAGGATTAGGCATTGTTTATCAAGATAATCAAATTAAAATCAACAGTTAGAAGATTTAGGAACAGACTAGACTAATATTTTAATAAAATAAGACTGAGTACTCACAGTGTTTCAAAGCTCGGAAAACGAGCAGTTACACAATAAATTCCGCTCACATAAAAATGTCTTTTTTTTTCGTAGAATGCCCACAGGGTGAGGGTTCAATTGTCGCACTTCTGATTTTGTTATGGTCAAACGTGAGCAGGGGTTTAAATAAATAATAAAACTCTTAAATTATATACTTATTATTAAAAATACAACGTGACGTCTTGAAGTGTTAACATGACAATGCGTAGTGACGCGTAATCTAATTATTAGTGGATGATTGCAGAGCCAGCGTTCCAAAAGACGGCAGTGGGGAGCAGGGGTTGGGGAATCAACAATACGTCACCCAAAATCTCAAACAGTAAATATATTTGGTTTAAGAGACAGGAGTATTTTGTCCAACAATGTGATTAGGTATGTAGTCCAAAGGACATTCTAACAAAAGCACACTTGGATCTACTTAATTCGGTAACTTCAATTTGGCAGAAAGCATGTTTTAGATCCATAAAAGACAAATATCTAACATCCCTTGGTTTATTTAATATGTTGGACACATGTGGAAGAGAATAGTCATTGCGTTTAATGACAACTTTCGATTGTCAAAACATAGTCTATACTCTTCTTTAAGAAAATTAGATTCATTGTTGTATTGGTTTGACGTTAAAGTAAATGAGTAAATCAAACAATTTTTCTTTAAGTTCTAGTGGCGATTATATTCAAAGAAGTATTGGCCAATAGGAATTAAAAAAAATGTTTGATTTACTTACCTATTTTATAGTCTATACCCCAGAAGATTTTTTACTAACGAAATAGGATAACTCTAAGGTGAATTACTTGGTTGAACTACTCCTAATTCAATCATTTCGTCTAATGCTAAATTGAGATAAACTTGCATTGCAGGTGAAATAAGAAAATATATCTGGTTTATAGGTTTAGCAGTTCGGTGTCTATGTTATGTTGTACTAAATGAGTTTTGCTCAAAACAATTTTTATTGAATTTTTAGTTATTATTTCAAGTCCTTTTGCTGCGCATTAGTCAAGGTACTTTGAACATAAATAACAGTAATAGATGGAAGTCATGTTTCCCAAAACACCTGTTTTAAAATCAATAAAAATATTAAACAACTAATAACCAAACCCATTTGAAAATAGAGGCTAATCTAAATAAACCTGAAATTAAAAACTATTGAGGTCACTGCTTCAGGTCAGAGGTTAAAGGTCAGGTCAACTTGGGACCTATCTTAAAACATTCCCTTTGACATCCTGAACACTTCCGATATATAATATGCTTATGTCACCGCTCTAGGTCAGAGATCAAAGGTTAGGTCAATTTGTGACCCCGCCTAAGATTAGCGCCTTGACCTACTAAACAATTTGACGTATTGATCTCCAAAATTGGTTTTGCCGTTTCGGAGGAGAAGACGAACATACAGACAGACAGACAGACAGACACACACACACACACACTCACACACACATGCGCCCACGCGCACGCGCACGCGCACACGCACACGTAATACACGCGCACTCGCAGAATTATCGAATCTCCCGTATTGCAGTGGCGTAGGTACCTGATACGTTTGGAAAATCATATTTTTAGTAGGTAAATATATTATAATAGTAAAATCTACCTTTATTATGAATTATTATGTGCTTTCTTTTATTGTTTCAATCCTTACTTTGTGGAATCTATTTTCATAGTAAATAATTTAATTCAGCAATATTTCACCGTTTAATAAGATATAAATAGATACAAAACTTTTGTAAAACACAGTATTTGAATATAAAATTAAACTCTAAAATCGATAAATGACAAATGTGTCGTTTCTCAATTTGTCTATTTTAAATTTTAATTTTATATAGGTACGTATACTGAGTTTTACAAAAGTTATGAATCTATTTGTATCTTATTAAACTGTGGAATATTTCAAAAAAAATTATTTACTATTATGTGGTTTGTTTCTTATTATTACAATTAAGAATCGATATAGCTAAATAAAGTAATTTTAAAACAATTATTCTTTAGCGTCAAAATGTGTGTTGGATTATCTATCATCAGGTAAAGTGGGGTCGTTAGCGCAGTCATTACGGCAGACGGGTTGTAATTTCTGCGAAAGATTACAGATAATTAGTTGTTTGACCGAAGGGCTTCGTATACTTTCTAAATGAAAAATATGTTTAGTTTGTTATTAGCAATGAATCGGTTTGTTTGTTTGTTTGTGTGTTAGTGCAAATAATTTTGAAATGGAAAACTTTTCACCAGCAAAACGTGTTAAAAGTGGTGCGTTATCTGCTAATGAAAAAATTATAATTTTAAATGTGCATGACGCTGTTCGATGTCAACACCCTGCAAAAAGTGTCGATGATATTGTAGGATTATGTTCTGCAATGACGGGAATATCAAAATCCACCATTTATAAACTAGTGAGGGAAAGAAAAATTTGGGACAAGTGAGGAATTCTGTCCGTAGAAAGGTTCACTCGTTCTACTTACGGAAAGAGATTCCTACAATCGATAAGATTTTACTAGCAGTAAATGAGGATGAAAATCTACCCCAAATGAGTCGTAGAACACTGTGGAAACTTCTTCGCAAGTTGAAGTTTACTTGGAGAAGATAAATAGAAGATCCGTTTTAATTGAAAAACAAGAGATTATTACATGGAGGAGAAATTATCTTCGGGAAATAAGAAAATATAGGCGTGAAGGCAGGCGTATATTCTATTTGGATGAAACCTGGATCAATGCAGGACATACCGTAAAAAAACATGGCATGATAATACCGTTACGAGTGCTCGACAAGGATTTATAGAAGGGCTATCGACAGGATTTCGACCGCCTTCTGGGAAAGGAACACGGTTAATTATTACTCATATTGGCAATGAAGATGGCTTTGTAGATGGTGGTTTGTTAGAATTCGAATCAAAGAAAACTGGCGACTACCACGAAGACATGAATGCTAATGTGTTTGAAGAATATTTTGAGCAGATGCTAGATTTGATACCCCAAGGATCTATAATAGTTATGGACAACGCCAGCTACCACTCACGAAGATACAAAAATTTACCTACCAGCGCTTGGAGGAAAGCAGAAATTATAGATTGGTTATCTGTTAAGAATATAACTTTTGAGGATGACATGGTGAAAAGAGAATTATTGGATATTGTTAAAGTTCATAAGAATAAGTATATACGTCATGTTATTGACGAAATGGCAAAGAATCGGGGCATTGAAGTACTGCGTTTACCACCTTACCATTGTGAGCTGAATCCTATAGAGTTGGTTTGGGCTCAAGTAAAAGGTGACGTCGCTCGTAACAATACCACTTTTAAACTCGACGACGTGAAAAACTTCTGGAAAATGCATTAAACAAAGTAACACCTGAAAGATGGAAGAACTGTGTATCTCATGTCGTTAAGGAAGAAGACAAATGTTGGCAACTGGATAATTTAGTAGAGATAACATTGGAGCCAATTATTATATCAGTAAACACACAAGACAGCGATTCTGATTCCGAAATGGAAATTTCAGACGAGGAAGAAAGTTAAATGACCAAGCGTAATGTGCCTGAAACAGTGTTCTACTCTCTAAACACCATTTATTGTAACCATGAGTGAGTATTGTCAGTTATTTTTAAATATACCTATTTTACCTACTAATGTCTTGTTATTTAAATGAACATTTTTATGCCTGTTACTTTTATCTATTCATTTTGATAAGTTTCCATGACAACCACATAATTTTATAATTGAGCCAAATTTACTTTTTGATGCCTAAAATCGGTCCCCGCAAATTAATTGTAATTGTAATAAATGTACTGACGATATCTGCATTACTATTTTATTTTATATTTATGTCATATATTATTTATATGTTATTTATTTTATTTGTATAGTAGATCACATTACAAATTTTACTTCTTACGTATTATATACCATTATTTTTGTATCTTGGTATAATACCCACATCTACGGCTATGATTCTCGTTTCGTCAGTACCTGGGCTGATGGCAACGTGTTTACACAGATTAAACTATTGTTCTCAGACCCTAGATGGGTCGATATGCTGCAAGAGCGGCACAATGATCGTATTTTGGTTAGAATTTATTGGTTTTACTTAACCGTAGAAGTACCGCTTTCACAAGAAAATAAAGAATTATTTCAAGCAATTATGATTTATTACTCCGCGCCAATAGTATACAGACTTTAGAAAATTTAGTGAAACTTTGGGCGGCTTTGCATTATTAGTTGGTAGGATGCTTGTTTATTAAAACAATATTTGTGAAAAATTAGAAATCGTTTGTGTGCGTAGTTTTGAAAAATGTCAGAAAGTGATTCTTTGCCGGTAGAAATGAAATCAGAAGCTGAAGAAGTAACCCTGCAACTGTTGCCGGCCAAATCTAAAGATGCATACATAAAAGAATTTGCTACCTTTAATGAATGGAGAGAAAGAGGTGCAAACATCATAAACGAGGACGTCCTGTTGGCTTATTTTTTAAATGTATGAAGCAAGTTTGCCTTCTTGTCAAATGTGGACGTAATATTCAATGTTAAGAGCAACTTTGAATGTGCATAGAAATATTGACATATCAAAATACGGCAAATTAATTGCTTATCTCAAAAGCCAATCAAAAACTACAAGGCAAAGAAGGCAAAAGTGCTTGAGAGGGGACACATCGAACAATTTTTGAAAACTGCATCTGATGAAAAGTACTTAATGATGAAGGTACAACCAATTTTCTTTTTCTTTTGTATTGGTATCTTAATTATTTTAAATATTTCTAGGTTGCTGTTATAATGAGTATTTGTGGAGGTTTACGATGCAATGAACTGGTAAACTTAAATATTGAACATGTGAAAGATAATGGATCTTTTATCTACGTGTCCATCCCAGAAACAAAGACCAATATGTCAAGAAGTTTCACTGTATTAGACGAAGAATTCTCTGTTAATGTTATGGAGATATGCAAGAAATACATACGCCTACGTCCTAAAAGTTACTATTTCGCAGGAAGATTTTTTTGCGATATATAAATTTATAATGCACCGTACAACCTGTAGAAATTAACACCATTTCCAGAATCTCCTCACAGATTACTTCTTTCTTAAAACTTCTAAACTTCTATTGTCACTCTTAAGAGGCACGGAAACGTGGAGGTCATCTAGTGTTGTTGAAGGGTATATAGAAGAAACTTGAGAGTCAAATAAAATCGATATTGCTAGAAAAATTCAAGGAAAATCCAGCACAATGCAACAGATCTCCGCGATGCAGTCTTCCTCAAACGTGGTTAGTGTAAATGTAAATCTTGATATTGCAAATAAGTTTACTTTTGATGTTAACGTGAATGTTAATATTAATGTTCATAAATAATTACTAAATTTTCTGCAAATTTTTCTTGAATTTTATATATTACAAAACACTAATGTTTTATGGAATATAAAACACTAGTGTTTTATAGGTGTTATAATACGTTTCATAAAGGCATAAATATAGCTCTATAATATGGTGATTGTGGATAAAAACTATTTATTTATTTATTCGTATGGTAATAAAACCCATTATTAGCAGTGACTGGAACATCAACAAAATCTGATGCTATTGTGAAATTTAAACCTGATGTAGATTCAATTTTTATATTTCAAGATTTAATATAATGCAAACCAAATATACGAGTACTAATGATTAAATTATCTGTGCCTGAATCGAACAAACAGCTTACATTTTAATTAGAATAGATTCTGTAATAATCTCTCTTTTAATGTACGTTTACTGAACACAAATTTTAAGCGAATTATAATTAAAAACATGGAAAACTAAACAAAAACACAATAATATTAAATAAAATTAATGCTAAAATTCTTGTGGGAAATAAAAATATCTTGGTTTGACTCCATAAAATATAAGTGCCCATTTGGAATACGAAACGCAACCAAAATCACACTCTAGTTTTGTGTTTGATTGCCTCTCAAAAGAAGGCAAAGTAATAAAAAAATGTAATAATTAGACTATCTCGAAGATTTACTACAATTAAATAATGGAGCAATTTCTGAATGTTTATA
Source organism: Abscondita cerata (assembly GCA_030710515.1). Lineage (NCBI taxonomy): Eukaryota > Metazoa > Arthropoda > Insecta > Coleoptera > Lampyridae > Abscondita > Abscondita cerata. Next base: position 613,872 of record JALBCR010003036.1, read on the forward strand.
AAACTTTTGAACTGTAGTTAACCATTTTTGCTTAATTAACTTTGTCGGTTTCTTGTGAGCGTTTTAGAATTCACGACTGCGGTAAATGCTTACGCCTTCACGTTTAATTAACATTTCAGACAATTCAAACCAGTAAAGTCTTTATGCCCTCAACGATAACAAACCCAAAATGTATGGTTCTTTTTATCACAATTCTAACATGGCCCAAATTTCTTAATAGCATTTTTGGATAAAACAGTTAACATTAATTACCTTACTCCAACCAGAGCGCGTTTACTGGTTGACAGTTTCTAATTCAATTCAGGTTCCAAAAAATCTAAATCCGAACTAGGTGGTGCCGTAAATTATGAAGCACGTGTTTTAGAATTCAAAATAATCTTTACGCCGCTTTTAAATCTTCTTGTAAAATTATGTTTTGAAACACAAGAAGATTATCAAATTTCTGGAAAATGCATTAAAACAAAGTAACACCTGAAAGATGGAAGAACTGTGTATCTCATGTCGTTAAGGAAGAAGACAAATGTTGGCAACTGGAAAATTTAGTAAAGATAAAAACATTGAGCCAATTATTATATCAGTAAACACACAAGACAGCGATTCTGATTCCGAAATGGAAATTTCAGACGAGGAAGAAAGTTAAATGACCAAGCGTAATGTGCCTGAAACAGTGTTCTACTCTAAACACCATTTATTGTAACCATGAGTGAGTATTGTCAGTTATTTTTAAATATACCTATTTTACCTACTAATGTCTTGTTATTTAAATGAACATTTTTATGCCTGTTACTTTTATCTATTCATTTTGATAAGTTTCCATGACAACCACATAATTTTATAATTGAGCCAAATTTACTTTTGGTGCCTAAAAATCGGTCCCCGCAAATTAATTGTAATTGTAATAAATGTACTGACGATATCTGCATTACTATTTTATTTTATATGTATGTCATATATTATTTATATGTTATTTATTTTATTTGTATAGTAGATCACATTACAAATTTTACTTCTTACGTATTATATACCATTATTTTTGTATCTTGGTATAATACCCACATCTACGGCTATGATTCTCGTTTCGTCAGTAACTGGGCTGATGGCAACGTGTTTACACAGATTAAACTATTGTTCTCAGACTCTAGATGGGTCGATATGCAGCAAAAGCGGCACAATGATCGTATTTTAGTTAGAATTTATTGTTTTTACTTAACCGTAAAAGTACCGCTTTCACGAAAGAATAAAGAATTATTTCAAGCAATTATGATTTGTTACTCCGCGCCAATAGTATTCAGACTGTAGAAAATTTAGTGAAACTTTGAAGCGGCTTTGCATTATTAGTTGGTAGGATGCTTGTTTATTAAAACAATATTTGTGAAAAAATTAGAAATCGTTTGTGTGCGTAGTTTTGAAAATGTCAGAAAGTGATTCTTTGCCGGTAGAAATGAAATCAGAAGCTGAAGAAGTAACCCTGCAACTGTTGCCGGCCAAATCTAAAGATGCATACATAAAAGAATTTGCTACCTTTAATGAATGGAGAGACAAAAGAGGTGCAAACATCATAAACGAGGACGTCCTGTTGGCTTATTATTTTTTTAAATGTATGAAGCAAGTTTGCCTTCTCGTCGATGTGGACGTAATATTCAATATTAAGAGCAACTTTGAATGTGCATAGAAATATTGACATATCAAAATACGGGAAATTAATTGCTTATCTCAAAAGCCAATCAAAAAACTACAAGGCAAAGAAAGCAAAAGTGCTTGAGAGGGGACACATCGAACAATTTTTGAAAACAGCATCTGATGAAAAGTACTTAATGATGAAGGTACAACCAATTTTCTTTTGTATTGTATTGGTATCTTAATTATTTTAAATATTTCTAGGTTGCTGTCATAATGGGTGTTTGTGGAGCTTTACGATGCAATGAACTGGTAAACTTAAATATTGAACATGTGAAAGATAATGGATCTTTTATCTACGTGTCCATCCCAGAAACAAAGACCAATATGTCAAGAAGTTTGGATATAGGAAAATTGCTCGTCGGCAATTGCTCGCCGTCAATTGCTACCCTTCTCAATTGCTCGCCACTTCAATTGCTCGTTTTCTCGTTTTATATGTTCCGGTTAATTATTCGAAATCAATTGTTAGAAACCATTTAACAATTCCATTTTAACATTTTGCATTCGTTTATTGGATTTATACTTAAATCCAATAATAACAATAAAGGTTTAGGTACCTACTACCTACCTACCAGCAATTAAAAACAGATAATAGATTATTTAGTAAATGCAGTTAACGATAAACAAAATATAGCAATTAAAAACAGATAATAGATTATTTAGAAAATGCAGTTAACGATAAACAAAATGAGCAATTAAAAACAGATAATAGTAACGAGGCGTTCATTACTAGACGGTTGTTATAAAGTCGGCGATATTAGAAAGTTTCGCTTCATTTGCATTCTAAGCAGCGTACCGATTGCTACGAGTTTACAAACTATTTTTTCAATACAACCTTTTGACGAAGATAACATTTCTGTAAAATGGCTTTGCAGTTTTGCAATCCGAAAAAGGAAAGCCGAAGCTTTACGACGAAGGCCATCTCTATATTAGAGATAAGGACAATGGGGATAAAACGCATTGGAAATGTGAACATTCCAAAAGTTCAAGTGTTCCGCTCGCGTCACAACCGAAGGCGACGAGATTATTAAACGATGGAAAGAACATAACCACGTTGCCGACGCAGCAAAGTGGAGGTTACTAAGATATTGACTTCGATTCGCGAGGCTGCAAAAATACCAGAGATATGCCCCACTGTATAATCTCGGATGCCTCTGTTGGATGCAGCCAGGCTGTCGCACCGCACCTACCCCGAATCGAAAACATAAAAAGAACTATAAGGCACGTTCGTAAGCGGAATGAAGATCTACCCGCAATTGTTAACCATCGCAGGGATCTCCAATTTCCAATGGAGTTTACCACCACTTTAAATAGAGAAAAATTCCTTTGCTTCGACTCCGGCCCAGAAGATGAGCGCGCATTTTGATGTTCTGTACCGAGAAGAACCTACAAATTTTATCGGATAGTGACCATTGAAGTGTCGATGGCACATTCAAGACAGTGCCCTCGATTTTTACCAACTCTTAACAGTCCATGGATTGAAAAGCAAACTTTCAATACCATTACTATATGCACTGCTGCCCAATAAATCAGAACAAACATACATTCGTTTGATGAAAGGTAAATATTTCCTCCTATAAATGATTAACTAATTGGATTGTTCTTCCCTTGAGGAGGGGCACCAAAAAACCATTAAGGCGTTTTATCAGGCAACGTTTCGTGCAGCCGAATGTGCACATCTTCAGGCCTTTAAAACAAATAAATGGTCCGCCACTTGGATAAGTGTAAAAAAACACATAGATATTAAAACAAACACAAAATAAATTAATAATTAAATGTAAATAAATATCTCTAATAAAACACACACTCTATACGTAGAAACGAACAAACATGAATGTTAAATTTTTTTTTTTTTTTTTTGTGTGATTTTCAGAGTTCTAACGTTCTTATATGTATCCTGATTGTAGTTTGACGATATCGTGCTATGCCAAGTCTTTTTGAAGCTGTTCTGATGTTGACGGAGATGCCATATATGAAGAATTAGATATGATGAAAGGTAAATATTTCTCCTATAAGTGATTAACTAATTGGATTGTTCTTCCTTAAGGAGGGCACAAAAAATATTAGGCGTTTTATCAGGCAACGTTTCGTTGCATCCGAATGTGCACTTCTTCAGGCCTTTAAAACAAATAAATGGTCCGCCACTTGGATAAGTGTAAAAACACATAGATATTAAAACAAACACAAAATAAATTAATAATTAAATGTAAATAAATATCTCTAATAAAACACACACTCTATACGTAGAAACGAACAAACATGAATACTTCTACGTATTCATGTTTGTTCGTTTCTACGTATAGAGTGTGTGTTTTATTAGAGATATTTATTTACATTTAATTATTAATTTATTTTGTGTTTGTTTTAATATCTATGTGTTTTTTTACACTTTATCCAAGTGGCGGACCATTTATTTGTTTTAAAGGCCTGAAGAAGTGCACATTCGGCTGCACGAAACGTTGCCTGATAAAACGCCTTAATGGTTTTTTGGTGCTCCTCCTCAAGGAAGAACAATCCAATTAGTTATACATTTGTTTGTTCACCCAGTTGAAAGTGCTGAAAAATACTGTCACTCCAAGGATTATAACCACAGACTTCGAAATGGCCCTTTCAAACGGAATAGTATCTGTTTTCCAAATGTACGGATCCAAGGGTGCTTCTTCCATCTATGTCAAACTATATTCCGGGTGATACAAGCTAAGGGTCTAAAGAAGCGTTATGAAACTGACGCTGACTTCGCCCTGAGTCTGCGGATGTTACCAGCTTTGGCATTTGTGCCAGTGGGAGCGGTTACCGAAGCCTTCGAAGAACTGTGTGATGGTAACATAATCTACGAAGACGCCCAAGAGGTCCTCGATTATTTTGAAGACACGTGGATCTATCGACCCAACAGAAGACATAGTCGACGACCACCGAAGTTCTCGCATGATCGCTGGAATTGTTATGATGTCGCTTGCCAAGGGATGCCCAAAACAAATAATTCTCTTGAGGGATGGCATAGAGCCTTTGAACAACAAGTATCGGGGCACCACCCAAATATCTGGAAGTTCATCAAATGTATCCAGAAAGAACAAAGCTTAAACGAGCTACAAATAGAACAACTACTTGCCGGCGATGTCCATCAACAGAAGAAAAATACAGGGATTGTGCTGAACGGCTCCAAAGCATGGCACTATCGTACAATGGAGAAAACCTGTTGGAATATCTCCGTGCGATAGCCCACAATATCGCATATTGATGCAGTTAGAATAAAAACAGAAAAAAATACAAAAAAAAAATTCAAAAAAATATGAAAAAAAAATTTGGGAGACGAAAAAAGCCGACCTCCACGTGGTGTCTCCTGGGTAACGCTAACAGGCTTTTAAATTTTGCAGTGGCGAGCAATTGAAGTGGCGAGCAATTGAGAAGGGTAGCAATTCATGGCGAGCAATTGACGGCTAGCAATTAACGGCGAGCAATTGCCGACGAGCAATTTTCCGGATACCAAGAAGGATCACTGTATTAGACGAAGGATTCTCTGTTAATGTTATGGAGATATGCAAAAAATACATACGCCTACGTCCTAAAAGTACTATTTCGCAGGGAAGATTTTTTTTGCGATATATAAATTTATAATGCACCGTACAACCTGTAGGAATTAACACCATTTCCAGAATCCCCTCACAGATTACTTCTTTCTTAAAACTTCTAAAGACTAAATCCTACACGGGCCATAGTATGCGCCGTTCTTCGGCGACTCTGTTGGCTAATGCTAGTGGTGATATTGTCACTCTTAAGAGGCACGGAGCGTGGAGGTCATCTAGTGTTGTTGAAGGGTATATAGAAGAAAGCGAGTCAAATAAAATCGATATTGCTAGAAAAATTCAAGGAAAATCCAGCACAATGCAACAGATCTCCGCGATGCAGTCTTCCTCAAACGTGGTTTGTGTAAATTTAAATCCTGATATTGCAAATAAGTTTACTTTTGATGTTAACGTAAATGTTAATATTAATGTTCATAAATAATTACTAAATTTTCTGCAAATTTTTCTTGAATTTTATATATTACAAAACAATAATGTTTTATGAAATATAAAACACTAGTGTTTTATAGGTGTTATAATACGTTTCATAAAGGCATAAATATAGCTCTATAATATGGTGATTGTGGATAAAAACAATTTATTTATTTATTCGTATGGTAATAAAACCCATTATTAGCAGTGACTGGAACATCATCAAAATCTGATGCTATTGTGAAATTTAAACCTGATGTAGATTCAATTTTTTATATTTCAAGATTTAATAATATGCAAACCAAATATACGAGTACTAATGATTAAATTATCGGTGCCTGAATCGAACAAACAGCTTACATTTTAATTAGAATAGATTCTGTAATAATCTTCTCTTTTTATAATGTACGTTTACTGAATACAAATTTTAAGCGAATTATAATTAAAAACATGGAAAACTAAACAAAAACACAATAATATTAAATAAATTAATGCTAAAATTCTTGTTGAAATAAAAATATCTTAGTTTGACTCATAAAATATAAGTGCCCATTTGGAATACGAAACGCAACCAAAATCACACTCTAGTTTTGTGTTTGATTGCCTCTCCTAAAAGAAGGCAAAGTAATAAAAGAAATGTAATAATTAGACTATTTGAAGATTTACTACAATTAAATAATGGAGCAATTTCTGAATGTTTATAAAACTTTTGAACTGTAGTTAACCATTTTGCTTAATTAACTTTGTCGGTTTCTTGTGAGCGTTTTAGGAATTCACGACCGCGGTAAATGCTTACGCCTTCACGTTTAATTAACATTTCAGACAATTCAAACCAGTAAAGTCTTTATGCCCTCAACGATAACAAACCCAAAATGTATGGTTCTTTTTATCACAATTCTAACATGGCCCAAATTTCTTAATAGCATTTTTGGATAAAACAGTTAACATTAATTACCTTACTCCAACCAGAGCGCGTTTACTGGTTGACAGTTTCTAATTCAATTCAGGTTCCAAAAAATCTAAATCCGAACTAGGTGGTGCCGTAAATTTTGAAGCACGTGTTTTAGAATCCAAAATAATCTTTCACGCCGCTTTTAAATCTTCTTGTAAAATTATGTTTTGAAACACAAGAAGATTAACAAAGTGTGGTTGCAAATTACGACAAATAATTTTGAGTTTGAGAAGCTTACTGATGGCACCTTTCAGTCTGGAAAATAAATTTTCCATAACTGTTGTATACAAAATGTCTTTAAATTCAATGTCATAATTTTTAGTGCGTCCACCTGGCGTGAAATAATACGAAAAGTTTATATAAGCATATGTCCGAAAATGCCTAGTTTTTGATATACAGAATTTTGAAGTTAAAAGGGTTTATTGAAATTTTACAAATTTTCTCAACATGTTGTAATAAGGTTACTGTTAGTAATCTAGCATAGAGCGTTTTTTTTTTAGTTTATTTGTAAATTTTATCGAAATTTTTTTTGACACACCATTTGATTTTTTTAGAAAATTCCTCTGCCCCTCGTCCAACGCCGCTGCTGTTTCAGATATACAAAAATGTTTTATGCCAGATTATTAGCCGCAATCTATTGCAGCATTTTGTTATAATTTCAAAATACCGTTCTCTAAAAAATAAAACAATTAAATTTTTTTTTAACTGTAACGCATTTTCGGACCCATGTTTCGTCATAATTTCACTTCAGGAATACGTACTAGAAATTATGACCTGGAATTTAGAGACACCCAGTAAATTGAAACTCTCTCTTCTGCACCTTGTGTGCGTTGATTAATTTCTTCTCATAATCGTTCATTATAATCATGTGCTGTTTGAAAGTTGGATGTTACATGAGAATTCATTAAACTTTTTTTTTCAAAGACAATTTTGTTGTTGGGAACGTTATCTCTTTTAAAAAATGTTTTTTTGTTTCAATTAATACCAACATCATAGACAAATTGTGTTGATTGAGTCAGATAGAAAGAAAACTATGTTAGAGTTAGCATGCATTTTTTCTAGTCAAGACAATACCGCCACTATTTTCTACTATTACTTGTTTTTTTATCATTTAAAATTCACGTTTTTATTTCACGGTTAACACACAACAGATGTGCCGCAATAACAACGTAAGTAGCACATTTAGTGATAATTTAGATAATACTACTTATTTCGTGACTGCAATATTTATTTTTATGTAACAGGTCCATAATCTACTTTTTATGGAAGAGTCACAGAATTATAGACAGTCGAAGGAGCGTGGCTATAAGTGTGGCAAGTCCATAAAATGAAGTTATGGACGAGTTGCATACAAGATTTTGTGTTCAACCGTGTTCAACTGACTTTACTTAAAAAAATATGAATTGCAGAAAGTATTTGTCATACTGACGTACATTTAGTCGTCTTTGCTTGTGTTGATAAATTAATAGTTTATACTATTAAAATCCACACATTTATTTTTACATTCACGTTTGACATTGACAGCAGTCCATAAAATAACAAAAAAGAACTAATCCATAAAGAGGCACTTTATGGCCGCAAAACTGTATCATAAACAGCTAGATTTCGGCCGGTTGACCATAAAAGTATTTATGCCTTTAAATAGTTTTTTCAACATATCAGCAACTACAGTTTTACCTGAATGGGGAATAGGGTTTACGTAATAACAACTATTTTACTCTTAGTTTCATCGGTTTTTGCAACTACATGTTTCGTTTTTATTACGTAATTTCAGAACAATGACTACAACTAAGTTGACATATGCAAATGCATTTATGTACGTGATCGTTAACACGAGTCGACACTAGGTGTCGCAAAACTTATTGTTCGAACAATCACTACATTTTATCGTAACAAATACGTAAAAAACTAGTAAGAATAACTACATGTACTAAATGTACTACATTACGTGTAAACGATTCATTTTTCCATCTTTGTCTTAACCATATTGTTTATTATCCTATTCTATCTGTGTTATGCACCTAAAAATACACCAAAATAGATAATAACAATAAGTAAATAAATTGAAATAAAATTATTATAGCATAAATATCTGTCAAAATTTGTTTCCTTTCCAGTGTATCTTAACTTTAATATGGTCATATTTGCGACCCATCAACAATTAGCTGTTTTCACCGTTGAGTTATTTTATAATGTGACAATAACAAAAATGTGACTTCGGAGGCAACTATTTAGACCCTATACTTTAAAGTAGTTAAAGTTTACGGCCCAACTCCCTTAATATAGGGAGGTGATGGTCCTACAAAGGAGCGATACAGCTGTGGAGATAGTTAAATTTGTACTAATAACGTTATAATTGCTAGATACAAACTATGTAGTCGCTAATAGTTATTAGTTGGTATTAGGTAGAATTCTGCAGTGACGATTATACACACACAATTTCCTTTTTATTAACAAATTCTAGAAGGTAATGTAGCTTAGTAACCATTTTTTTCTATTTCACGTCGTTAACAAAGCTATAACCGCACTCAAAGCGGTGCGTTAATAAAAATTCGAGTGCGTTTATAGCGCTGGTGTACTTATATTTTTGAATATTGGTAACACTGAATGTCACAAATCTACGTACAGTTTACCTAACCCTAACAGATGAGTACTACGTTCTTGGTCGATTATTTATTTATCAATACATCGCGGCAAGTAAACAAATAAAACGATTTAGTTTAATTAGATGACAAAAATGTACAATATAAATATTAATAGTTACATTTGAGTTTTCCTGCGAATTAATGTCAACACCGGCACCAGGTAACAGATTATGGATCGTTAGCATATTTTGCTGAAAATTATTAGTACCTATTAGGAGCCATGTGACAATTGGTGGAAGCAGAGGAACATCTAGGCAAATTAATATTGGTGGGCTTCAATTAAAGCATTTAAAAATGCGGAATAATGTTAACTCTGGCACCAGGAAAAATATTATGGGTTGTTACGATTTTTTGCTGAAAATTATTAGTATTAGGAGCGATGTGACAATCGGTGAAAGCAGAAGAACATCCGGGCAAGTTGATATTGTTGGGCTCGGATGAAAGCATTTGAGAAACTTAAAGTTTGTTCTTCGAAAACGCGTCTACATAAACTTTTGAGACTGCAGAAGATTTCCATCTCCCGTGTCGCTTAATTGTTAGTAAATAGTGCTTCGCGCCTCCCCCGATTTTCAAGTTTGTGACACTGGTTCTTCTAAAACAATGCCCCGTGAAAAGTTCAGGATTTGGCAATTTCAAGTATTTGACGATATTCTTTGAAACTCTTCACATGATGTTAATCCCAATTGGGCTGTTCACTTAACGGTATTTTCAAAATGTCAACATTTTGTTTATGCTTAAACAAGATCTAAGCATAGAATAAATTATCCAGATTGTTGAAGGCTTGTATTTTTTGTAGCTCAAAGTAAGCTTGTACATACTTGTATTTTATTGGCAGCACACCATTCGTCAAAAATTTCATATTGTTTTTCGTATTTTAGTCTATACTTAATAGGCAGTAAATTGCCTACAGCATTGCCTACAATTACTCGTATTTATGGAGGAGTACACGAAATGCTATCATCAGAACTCATTTTAAGTAAATTTAATTATATTAAAATTTTTAATTCGAAAATCGTAGCTATAGCTACTACTAACTTTCACAAAGTCCCTAAATATCCCAATTGTAAATTTTTTAATAAATTGGGTTGTAAAAGGCGAAAAATAGAAAAAATATTAGATAAAATCGTTTCATAAGTTCATAGTGGCACTTGTCCATTTTGTACGCGTGCTTCAATGTGCGACGTATGAAACTAGTTTTTTAATATACTATGTCAGTATTGCTGTTCATATTACTACACAGTTAAAAAACTGTATGGTAATTTTAGAGATTAATGTTTAAAATTTTCGTACTGGTACATTAAGTTAAATCTTTTTGGTTGCAAAAATTGCGTAGCGTTACCTAAAATTGACCATTAAAAGTTTTAAATACTTAAACAATTGAAGTTTCTCGTATTCCTTCCACCGTTAACACATCCGTTAGTTTGAAACAAATTAAAGTTTTTAAAAACAAAAATGACTAGGCTATACAAATACAACGAGTAAGCTGTCATTATCCCACATTTTTTAAACAATGGAACACAGTGGGCATCGTATTTTGCAAAACACATAATTCAAATTATTTTTTTGAAGTTTAAATAGCCTACGAACTTCGCCGCTAATTCCCCAGAAAATTATTCCGTATGATAATAAATTATGAATAAACGCATAATAATACATAATAATACATTTGTTACTGAGTATATTCCACGAATTTAGTATGGCATAATAACCTTTACTCATTTTTGACATAGTTTGTCTATTTGTTGGTTCCACGAATACTTGGCACTCAATGTTACACCTAAGAAACTTATGGAATTTTCTTGTACAATACTTTTCCCACGAAATTTTAACAAAGCACTGAAATTACTACGAGTGTGAGAATTTGTAAAAACTATGCTGTGAGTTTTGCAGAATTAAGCACTAATTTATTAGTATTACACCAATCTGACATCGTTGAGATCACATTGTTTGCTAAATTTACTGTAGCGTCAATAGTATACCCCGACACAATGACTGACGTGTCATCTGCGAATTGACATACCTTAATGTTCTCATTTATTAAGTTCATGTATAGGTCATTGCAATACAACAAAAGAGCAGAGGTGCCAGCGTTGAACCTTGAGGAGTACCTTTGGTTATGTTGCGTATGCTAGATTTATGGGCGTAATTAACTAGTTCTTCCTTTTTTCCATGAACTTGTACATATTACTGTCTGTCCATTAGAAATGACTTTAGCCAATTTAATGCATAACCAGATATGTTATAATTTGTTAGTTTTCGTGCATTATGCGGTGATCTATTACGTCAAAAGCACGTGACAAATCAAAGAATACACCTATTGTAATTTGCTTTTTATCAATACTGTTGAGTATTTTTGTTACAATGTCGTAAATTTCTGTGGTTGTGTTTCGCTCCTTGCGAAACCCATGCTGACAAATTGCAAGCATCTTATGTTTATTTAAGTAATCCGTTAATCTGTTGAACATGCATTTTTCAAAACAGAGCTACGGGTCTATAATTATTGATATCAAGTTTAGAGCCTTTCTTATAACTATATCGGGATAACCTTTGATATCTTTATTGATTGCGGAAATTCTCCTTGAGTAAAGGAATTATTGATTATTATTGTTAATGGCGGTGTAATAATATGAGCAACATGTTTAATAATTTTTCATGGTATGTCGTCTGATCCTGCTGAATGTTTGTACGTGACAGTATTTATAATATTCTATACTTCGTTTTCACTTACTGGAAAGAGATACAATAGATTACATGGTGAAATCGTACGTCGAGGATTGTTTTCTTTGGTAACAAACTTGATGTTAGAAATTTTATCCACACTATCCAAAAAATTATGGTTAAAAAGTTCGCAGAGTTCAGCAGCATTGTCAATAATGCAATCGTCAACTAAGATCTTACAGGCGTTGTTCTTAGAGTAGGCATTGAATTTGTATTAGTTTTAATTATTTTCCAGATTTCTTTTGATGGATTGCTTGCAGTTTGCAGTTTTTGGTCATAGTATTGACGTTTCGCAGTCATTATAAGCTTGCTATATTTAGACTTTTGTATTTTGTATAGGATATTTAAATTGGTATTATTAATACACGATTTTAGCCAATGAAGGTTTTTATATGCATCGACATTGCTTTTATGTCGGTGGTTACCCATTTCTTAGAACATTGGTAGTTAGATTTGGCTTTGATCTTGTTACTGGTTAATGGAAAAGATTTATTGAAACAAATTTGAATTTGATTAATAAAATATTCCAGCTCATCGCTTACGTTGTTTAGTTTTTCAATTTCAGGCCAATCTATTTTTACTACGGAATTTATGAAGTGATTAGTGTTCATATCATTAAAGCGTCTAAGTAAAATAGTTTTATTGTAAACTTTGTCACCAGAAAATATTAATGGTAGGATTGTGATTCGTGTAGGATTCGTTGTGGTTAAGTGCAAGTTAAATGCTGAAATTATATCCAAAAAATCCATTACGTGCTTATCTCGGGTATCAATGTTGAACTCTGCACAAAGGAAGATAAATTGAAACTTAACGCATTCTAGTAACAATTGTTCTAATTTTTGCAAAAATTCTTTAATTTCAGTATGAGGGGATCGATACAGTGATATCAGAACACATTTTGCAGAGTTTAGTGAGTAAGATATAGCACAATACTCAAATGCTTTTTCTGTCGGTGTTGTTTTAAAAGACACTTTTTCGTAGGAAGTGTTTTGGTCGTTTCGCACATAAATTGCAGTTCCACCTTCCTGAAATATTTCACGAGAGTATGAATTAGCTAACGAGTAACCTTTAATCGAGAAGCACTTTATCTGTTGCTCTGATAACTAGTGTTCGCATACTGAAAAATATTTGCAGTTTTCCTCATCTAGGAATAGTTTGATTCTTCCACTTTTAGTTCGCATGCATTGAGTATTTAATTGAATGACACTGACAGGGGTGGTAATAAAGCTAGAATTTTTAAATTTCGTCTTTAGGTCGTTTCGGGCGTTCTCCGACGAAGTGTAAAAAAACGATTTACAACGACTCCTACCGGCCATACGTCAGGATTCTGTGCAGTTTCTAATTCATTGTCATGTAAAGTAATTTTAAATGACGAATACTTATCTGGATGTTTAGAGTTTAATTTATCACAGACGGTTGATTTTATATTTTTGGTCTTTATATAATTTGTTACCATTACTTCAGTGCCATTAGTTTCTAGTCCGCGTACATGCAAATAGCTAAATTTTTGAGCGGCTTTCAAATTACTGTCAGAGGAGGCACCCTGAATTCCTCTAGAATTATTTCCATCTTTTCTTTTTTTTTGCTTTTGTTACTGTGACCCAGTTAGATTCCTCACCGTTCTGTTGCATGACATTATCGTCCTGTGTCGTGGTAGAAGCAGTTACCGATCTTGTTACGATTTTCTTAATTGTATTATTATCAGCGTTGGCAGATTGCAAATCGCCATTTATCAATGTACTTGTTGTATTTAATTTTGAAAAATCCTTGTTGCCGTTACTATCAACAAAATTGTTAGCGTATTTTATCGCTTCAAAAACAGATGTTGGAGTAATGTTGTTATTAGGGAACCAACTATTTACTAGTGTCTTATTGTTTATCGGTTTAGGCGGCAGGTTATTATGAACTTTCATAGATTTAAGATTATTTACTTCACTTAAAAGTGCGATTTTGTCTTTAAGTAAAACTATTTTATCTTGAAGAGCTTTAATTACAGTATTTTTTCATCAATTATGATCTTTATAAGGTTAATTGTTGAAAATTCATCTTTATTTGAGTCTGCTTGACATACCTTACAAATTATTGAATTATGTGATATAAACCTTGGCTGATTCGGCACAACTTGGCTGATAACAGTTCACGTAACAAACACTACATATTGTTGGTTTTTAATAACACGATTGCAATAAAGGCAATTGTTTTCAACGAATTTATTCTCCGCGCAATGAGAACTCGACTTTTCATTCGACGCCATAACCTTATTTTTTCAATATAAATACTTGCAATATCTACCCAAATAATATTATAACAATTTTATTTGACAAACGTATCAGTGCGACATATAAAATTAATGGGCGCCAAAATAATATAATAATGTTATTGATAGTTATTATGAAATTTTTAAAAAAAGCAACCAATAATAATATGTAATGTTAAATTCTTAAAACACAATGTTATTAAACAGCTAATCAGATTTCTCGGTTGCTTTGGGTCGTGGGTGACAAACAATGCCCATGATACAATTTATCAAATAAATCTACACATTAAATTCACGAATAGTATAATAATAAATACTTTGTGGGGTTGACATTGCAACCCCATTTTAACTAATTCAACTTCCGCGTATTACGTATGTAGTAAACGGGGAAACAATAACAAACAATTGCAAGTAAGCAAACGCAAACTCAACAACTTAACGGCCTTGCTTATTAAGCACACTAACCTACTTCGCATGTATAAAATGAAGTAGGTACAACAACACAACACAGTTTAAGTTTAAGATCAGTTCGGTTCCACAATTCGACAGTTCGGCAAAGCAGTACAGTTCAACAGTTGGTGTCATCAGTCCAGTTCGCCATCAATATGATGTAATTCATTACGGGCCACCGCCTTCCGTACGACACACAACACCGGAATATCAGGTGACATCGCATAGCACGTAGTACGCGATTACTACGTGCTGACACCAACGTTTCCATCCATTCATTATTATTAGTATAGCCCGACTACGCTATGTATAATAATAAACGCTGTTAAATTGTAATACAAACGCAATTCTTTCTCTGATTCCAAACCGGTGTTTAGAGTAATACACGCTAAACACCACAACTTATTGTAACGAACATAGTTATAGTTTAAACAAGTAAAATAACTTAGTTCTAAATAAATAATAATTATATGAAAACCTAACGAAATGATTACTTATATGCTTTCAAATTTATTAAATTTCATAGAAAACAGGAGCGACCTTAGACCCGTTATTATTTAGTCAAATATTATTATTTCCGTCTTCTAAATATAGGGTTAGAATATGGCCAATTACTTATGACTCACTCTATATATTCATAGATTCCATGAGTTAAAAGTTCAAATCACGCGGTTTATTTAATCTTATGAAATGAGTGAGTGCAGTACATAAACTTGAAAGGATTTGTTTCTGTCCACCAACAGTCCGATGATATGGAACGCGATGATAGAATGTAAGATAAGCGAATGTAGGATAAGTTGTCTTGGAGCCAAATCGGAGGTGCCAAAAAGGCGTTGGCAATGTAGCGGTGCTAAAATGTCTTATTCCGACTCTATGCAATAACATTATTTTTCTATTTCGCGTCGTTTACAAAGCTATAACCGCACTCAAAGCTGTGCGTTAATAGAAATTCGAGTGCGTTTATAGCGCTGGTGTACTTATATTTTTTAATGTTGGTAACACTAACACTGAATGTCAGAAATCTACGTACAGTTTACCTAACCTTGATTTTTTCTTGGTCGATTATTTATTAATAAATACAAGTAAACAAACAAAACGATTTACTTTAATTATGTGACGAAAATGTACAATTATTATAAATATTAATAGTTACATTGGAGTTTTGCTGAGGATTAATGTTAACACCGGCACCAGGTAAAAGATTATGGGTCGATACGATATTGTGCTAAGAATTATTTATATTAGGAGCTGTGTGACAGTCGCTGGAAGCCGAGGAACATCCAGGCAAGTTAATATTGGTGGGCTCCGATGAAAGCATTTGAGAATGCGGAATAATGTTAAATCCGGGACCAGGTAAAAATTATGACTTGTTACGATATTTTGTTGAAAATTATTAGTAGGAGTGGTGTGACAATCGGTGGAAGCAGAGGAGGAACATCCAGGCAGGATACTATTGGTGGGCTCTGATGAAAGCATTTGAGAATTTGTTTTTCAAAGACGCGTCAATATAACTTTCTACAAGCCCAGAGGATTTCCATCTCCCGCGACGCTTAATTGTTAGTAAATCACCCTCCCGATCTGCCAAGTGTGTGGCACTGGTTCTCCTAAAACAATGCCCAGTGAAAAGTTCAGGGTTGGGCAATTTCAAGTATTTGGCGATATCCTTTGAAACTCTTTCCATGATGTTAATCCCAATTGGGCTGTTCACAGGGTGGAATGCTTTTATTTCACTTGAATGAACTTATGGCAACCCAATTATAAGAAATGCTTAGGTGTTTAAACGCAATATCGTTAATTTCTGGTGGAATTTTAAATACTGTATAAATTTACATTCAAAGTTCCATAATCTGACAGTTTGTATTGCCAACCTCAAAATTAAAAAATATTTTAATTTCAAAAATATATTTTATTTATTTTGTAAAAAGGCGCAAAATAGAAAAAATATTGTATGATACTCGTTTATAAGGCATTTTGTCGCACTTACTCTTTTAGGGCACTCCTCGCTGCGCTCGTCGTGCCCTAAACCCGTGCGTGCGCCAAAATGCTTCTTATAAAACTCGTATCATAATATACTATTATTGTTCTATATTGGTATAACATACTACTTATTTTTTAGGTAGTTGTTTATACAATTTTGTATTTTAATTATGTTGTTTCGGAATAGTTGCATTAATGCAACTGTTTAGATTCTTTATTTAAGTTTTAGTAGTTTCTTAGTTCAGAAAAAAAATGTCTTGATTTAGTAATTAAATTTGAATTTAAATTTAGTAAATTTAATTTCAATTTTTATTTAATTAGATATAGTTGTTGGTTAATATTTAAAAAGTTCATATACTTTAATCACATTTTAAGTAAATTTCGTTACATTTTGGTACACTTAAAAATTTCAGATCTTGTATATTTACAAAATTTTAATTGTTTATTGTAATAATTATGAAAAATTGATTTTGCAAGTTTTTATATTCAATTTCGTTCTTCCTTATTAAGGAGAATTTCACAATGGGTGTAAGGTACTAAGTAACAAGAACTAATATCAAGGAACAAATTATTTGATTACACTTGTTTTAAGTTTTCTAAAAGTTGATAGGAGAAACTTAATTTCAACAATAGCGACACACAAGAAGAGCACACCATTGGGATAACTTAAAAATAAATGGAGTAAAAAAAGTTTATAAAAAAAAAGTTTTGTAATTACTTCTACAAGAAAATTACGAATGATTGAGAAGTAGGTAACTGAGAAATTATTTTTAACAAGAAAACATGATACGTCACTTTTCTAAGTAAAGGTTTTCGTATATCATATGAACCTAAATTTTAGATTTAATGCTTTGGTGGTGTTTGAATTTGTCTTTATGTTATCACATTTCCACCACGCATACACCTACTTTATCGTTCTGGGCGCCTGAGTTTACAATATAATGATCAAATATCATTGATTTGAAAACTTATTTATATTAGTATGAATACTGAATAATAATAATAAATTTCAACAAATTTATTGTTGTTTTTATTTAAAAAAAACAAACATTTACACAATAGGAATTCGACGACCTTTTAGAATTTATCTTCTCCAGAGACATACAATAAATACTCGGATTAACGCCTATAGGGATTTGCTTAGCTTTTATTAATTACTTTCAACTTTTAATAAATATTAGAACACCCATTTCCATGAAATATAAAATATTTTGTAAAAGTTTGCGAATTTTAAAAGTAAAAAATCCTATTTTACAATATTAATTTTTAATTCAAATAAAAGGAGATTACGACGTACATAAATAAAATTCTTTAAGCTTTTATTAATTTATATTTTATTTCTATTAATTATTAATTATAAATAGAAAATTACAGAATTAGTCTTGGCTAAGTCTAACTGTTTTCTTTAATAACTTTTTGCCAAGAGATAAACCACAAGGGAATATTATGTAGGTACACTAATTAGACCAGCGAACTAACTTTTTTTTACGAAAAACACTTTTTTAAAAAATATGCAAATATTTTATTAAGCAAAAACGGAGTTCACACATTCAAGTACAAAAGCAGACCGAACTCTAACAGCGGTTTACAACAATAGGTAGAAATGCAAACTAGACATAGATTAAGGGTTAATTGCATCTAACTCTTAGAACTGCAACAGAAAACACTTATCTATTGCAAACATTCTGCGTGTACTTATCGTACTTATCTTACGTCTAGGATACATTGTAACTTAACATGATAAGAATACAAAGTAATAACTAAATACTAACATTCAAATATTCTAAGTATGTTAACTCCTCTATCCTTAGATTAAATATTACAAATATTCAGAATAAAATAATTTTAATTGTTCAAATCATTATCTTGGTGGAAGATGCATTGTACTAAAACTTGATTACTTTTGGCGTTTTCGTTATTTGGTTGGTGTGGAGGTGTTAATTTACAGAGTTTATTAACTATTGATAATCGGTTACGATAAATATAAACAGATGTGCAAATTGCGATGAATAATACTACAAATACAATAATTAAAAAACTGTAATTTAAGTGTTTATAGTTAATCGAATCAATGTTTTCTAAGGTTGACATTTCATTAGTCAGTTTCACTTGATTTTGAACTAATCTATGGATGTTCAGTACTGTACAGGGTTCACATCCCTACCTCTAATTTGTACGGGTTAGGGAAAAATTGTTTTCTAAAGTTTTAGGTGTTGGGTAATAAGTAAGCACTTGCAATATATTCCTTATTGAGTCAAGACGTATATTTATTTATTTATAATTAATCATTTTGATTGTATGATTGTGTTTTCGAATAATAATAAAAAATATAAGGTCCTTCGAAATTATTATTTAAAGCATTAAGGTTGCTTAAGACGACGAGCAACGTTAAGTAACCTACATAAGTTTGGCTTTTCAAGCCGTATTAGAAGAATCAGCAGATTTTGTAGAAGATTACCTGAAAACACCAACATCAAAAATTTAATTTCCTAAAGACAATTCCTCACGACATCCGTAAACGGCAAGTGGTCTTCAGCAAAAAGCATTTGAAAAAAAATTCTCACGCAATTTCCGTAAACGGTGAGTGGGTTTTTGGTTCATAATTTGCTTAATCCTGATCGGAAATAATTTCCAGTCGGTAATTTCATTCTATTTAGCATTGTATGTAATTCCTCAAAATGACAAAAAAAATTCGCTAATCACCAAACGTAATAGTCTAAAAGCTACATTATCAAATTTTATATCAGTTTTCAATGAAAGTAGTTTGAGCAATTTCAATGAATTAATCTTAACAAATTTACGGCTGCGTTACTCAAATTTAGACGATATGTATTTAAGCAATTTGATTTAGTACAAACCGAGCTTGAAATGGATAACCCTGAATTTCCCAAAAATGTGGAAGGAATCTATTATTATTCCAATTCCAAAGGTTCAGAATCCAACAGAATTTAATATGTTAAGACCAATAAGCATTCTACCTATTCTATCAAAAATATTAGAAAGATTGTAAACTCTCAACTTCAACAACACTTAAATACAAACAATATACTTCCTGAAACTCAATCAGGTTTTAGAAGTAACCACAGCTGTGAAGCTGCCTTATTGTGCATTGTAGATGACATTACCAAAGCAACTGATTCGAATAAACTTACCATGATGGCAATGCTAGATTTTAGCAAATCATTTGACACTAATCAACATAATATTCTTATCCCTATTCTTGAATATATTGGTCTAGATAACGTATCATTAAGTTTGTTACAATCTTTTCTTTCAAATCGCTTTCAAAGCGTAAAAATAGATAATATGGTATCAGAGAGTGTCGAAATACAATGGGGAGTACCGCAAGGGACAGTATTGGGACCAACACTATTTTGTATTTATACTTGTAGCTTTCATACTTATATAAAATATTGCGATAACCATTTTTATGTTGACGATACCCAAATTTACTTATCCTTCGCAGAATCCGAAATTGATTGCAGTATAGCAAAGTTTAATAATGATTTAGAAGCCTTATAATTACAGTTTCCACAAACTATAACCTCAAACTAAATGAGGGCAAAACAGAATTGTTATTGTTTGGCCCCAAAAAACTGCGTTTAAAAGTTTTACCGAAAAATCACAAAATCAAAATTAATAACGAACATATTGTTTTTAAGCTATCAGCAAAAAATCTGGGTGTTATTTTAGATACAGATTTAAAATTTGATTTACATATAAACAAACTTATTCAAAAAGCTTATATTTCCCTAAAAAAAATTTATTCTTGTAGGCATTTTTTAAATATAAAAATGAAGAAAATATTCTGTGAATCGTTAGTGCTGTCTTATTTCAACTTTTGTTAGTCCCTTTATAGCTCTTTTGCCAGTTGTAGATATCAACAAAAAATACAAAAAATTCAGAATTCTTGCTTACGGCTTATATTTTGAGTACGCAAGTATGAAAAAATTTCACATAGACTAAAAGAATGTGGCTGGTTAAACATGAAAAGCAGACGTCTACTACACTCCGCAACACTGTTCCATAAGATTATTACAACTCATACTCCTCCTTACCTGTTTCGTAAACTTACGTCCAGGACTGATGTACACAACGTTAATGTACAATTTAAGGGACCACTTACACCTCTTAAACACAAAACAGAGTTCTTTAAAAAATGTTTCAGTTACAGAATAGCTTATATTTACAATAAAATAGATGAAAAACTTAAGGAACTTCTCTTAAGGTGGAGATATGTTCTAAAATTTTTGAACAAATCCAACAGATAGAAACTAAATTTTATTTTAGAGAAAAGGAGGACCAGGTAGAAATTTAACAAATTTATGAATGGGACCCCTGCCGATAACACTTGCTTTGTTTCATAATCATGTAAATAATTTTATTCAACCTTTTTGTAAGGATTATTATTAACTTGTAATTTTTCCATTAGTATAGGTCTATTGTCTACTTTATACTCATATTATAATAGTAAAATCTACCTTGATATGAATTATTATGTGGTTTCTTTTATTGTTTCAATCCTAAAAGTCTAAAAATCGGTCCCCGCAAATTAATTGTAATTGTAATAAATGTACTGACGATATCTGCATTACTATTTTATTTTATATTTATGTCATATATTATTTATATGTTATTTATTTTATTTGTATAGTAGATCACATTACAAATTTTATTTCTTACGTATTATATACCATTATTTTTGTATCTTGGTATAATACCCACATATACGGCTATGATTCTCGTTTCGTCAGTACCTGGGCTGATGGCAACGTGTTTGCACAGATAAACTATTGTTCTCGGACCCTAGATGGGTCGATATGATGCAAGAGCGGCACAATGATCGTATTTTGGTTAGAATTTATTGGTTTTTACTTAACCGTAGAAGTACCGCTTTCACAAGAAAATAAAGAATTATTTCAAGCAATTATGATTTATTACTCCGCGCCAATAGTATATAGACTTTAATGGTAAATCTAGGTCAACATTTAATCTTGTTCTTGGAATTTGTTTTTCACTAATAAATACAAGCTAATGTGCTCCTTTGTCTGCAATGAGTTACATTTTACAAGGTATAAATAGTGAAAATGAGTCATCAATAAATTAGATACATTTTAATGATTATAAAAAAATGATCCAATTTGAAACAATGCAATATTGATTTTACAATTGGAATTTTATTTTACCTTACTTGATACAAAAGATTATTAGATGTTAATGTTGTATTTTGCATTAATAATTTTAATGAGTGTATACACACATTTATTTTTTTAGCTTCTGAAAATGACACTTATTATTCACAAACTACCTGGATATTTCTAAAGAAGGATTACAAGGCAAATAAACCTTTTGTACGAGTGAGGCAAAAAAAAAATTACTTTACTTAAAAATCAATTTTGCTTAATTTTTTACTGTACTTTATTTAAATTTGGATAATTTTTTTAAATTGTTATAAAATTTATTTAATTGAAAATTTATAATTCTAGGAGTTGTGAAAATTTGGTTTTAATAGCTTTACTAGGGCCTTTACAATTTACATTTTTTGTGTTTGTTAGAAATTTCTGATAATAAAATGTTATATTTTAATTGTTTTACTTAATTTGCAAACTTCAAACTTTGTCATTATCTAAGCAAAATTATTGCATGTACAGTAGCAAAAGTCCCATGAAAATCGGATTTGTTCTGATAAAGGAAAGTATTTTTTAAATTTTGTATGTAACTGAATAGGCTGAATTTACCTCCGCCTTAAATTTTTTTAAGAAAGAAATTAGCCAAACACCAACAAACGAAAAAAATTTAAATTTACATAAACAAACTTGTTCTCTACTATGGTACACCACACATAAAAAAAAATTAAAAAAAACTTAACATTACTGAAATACACCTCTTCAACATAACAATAAATAAATAAATTGTTGTTAATTTACTGTTATCAAAGATTTTATATACCAAGGTTTGAGTGGATGAGCAGGAACCACCTCAGAGTGAAAACTGAATTCCGTCTTGAATTTTCATTAATTTTTTTTCCTTTTCTTCTCACTGTAATATCTATAGTATATGTTGATTAATTTTTAAATAAAGCCATTTTATTATTATTATTATTTTTATTAAGAAATAAATGAACGGGTAGAATTTGAAGACGCGTATTACAAAATTGCTGCAAAGACAAATGATTTATTAAATTCTCAAATAACTAATAATCATGATACTGATCATTATACTAATCTGCTGGCAAACCAGGAGACAATTATCAAATCGCTCTTGATATTTTAATTCAAAGGTACGAAGACAAAAGATTAATAATAAAAAACATGTAAAATCGCAATTAGAGTTAATTCATATTCCGAAAGTAACTGCTAAAGTATTACGGGATGTAATTGATAATATCAAATTGCATTTAAAGGTTTTAGGTAGGCAGGGCCTTCTTGTTCAATATTGGGACGTAATAATCATATATTTAGTTTTATCCAAATTAGATTACAATACAAAACGCGAATGGGAAGAAAAGAGTTCTAAAAATATCCCGAAATTAAACAACTTTTTAGATTTTCTTGATAAAAAATGTAATGTTTTAATTTCATTAGAAGCGGATAGAATACCCAAAGCATATTTTAACTACAATCAAAGGTCTGGCAATGAAATCAAACGTAATACCTTTTAAATTACCAACTCTGCAATCAAAATTAAGCTACAATGTGCTATGTGCGATGAAAATCATTACAACAATCAATGCGAAAAATTTATTAACATGTCACTTCAACAAAGAATCGAAGAAGTAGAAAAATTGCAATTATGTCAAAATTGTTTAAAATTCAATCTTCAATCGGAAAATTGTCGCTCTTATTATCGGTGTAAAGTATGCCATAAACGAAAACGTCACAACTATTTACTACATGATTATCAATTTGATACAAAAATTTCGAATAGCACACATGATAACGCGATGCATCTACAAGTCTTTGTGATGCAGTAGATGAAGATCTTGTCAACAGCATTAATTCAAGTTAATTCGAATAATACTTCACGAAATTTACGTGCACTACAAGATGTAGGTTCACAAGTTTGCATGATAACGGAAACCGCATGCAAAAAGTTAAAATTAATTTTTATGGACTACTCAATTGTTGGTGTGAGTAATCATATAAACAGTGTAAAATACATGACAAAACAAAAAATTTTATCACTTCGCAGTCTTAATGAAAAATACATAAGTTGTATAATTTTGCCAAAAATCACCTGTCAGTCCCAAAGTACAATATAACTAATCCTATTGACATTTAAGTGCCGAAATTTTCTGGGAATTACTTTTACTCGACCGCTTAAAAATAAACAGTGCACTTTACCTGCAAAATACGTTGTTGGGTTGGATTATAGGCGGGGTGTTGCAAGGAAACGTTCAAACAAAAGATATTTTAAGTACCAATTTAGCAATTAGCAAAAATCTTGAATCTATTGTATTAAATTTTTGGAAGGTTGACGATTACTTAACTAACAACTTAGTTAAATCTACGACTGAAGAAAACTTGTGCAAAAGTTTGTACAAAATTACAAAATAATTGGAAAACACAATTTATTGTTTCATTGACATTCAACGATTCTATTAAAAATTTAGGTAATTCAAAGAACACTGCACTCAGATTTTTATAACTTAGAAAATCGTCTAAATAAAAATACAGAATTAAAATCAGAACACAGAAAATTTATAAAAGAATATATAACGCTAAGGCATCTTGAACATGTGCCCTTTGATGAAATTAATCAGACAAAATATACTTATTATCTTCCACATCATTCAGTAATTAAGCAATCTAGCTTAACAACAAAGCTTTGTGTTGTTTGTAATGCGACACTTAAAACAACTAGTGGATTAAGCCTTAATGACACATTAATTATTGGTGCTACTATACAAGACAATTTATTTTCAATATTAATAAGGTTCAGATCGTATAGGTATGTAACAACCGCAGATATAAGTAAAATGTATCGACAAGTTTTAGTAGACCCCTTACATTGTAATTATCAGAGAATTTTCTGGAGAGATAATCCTGATGAACAAATGCAGACAATTCGATTAAGGGTATAGTAAACCAATTTACGCAAACTATTGTTGGTGAGATGGTGCCACTTGTAAAATTTTTGTTATTGAGAGTTTTAGGCAACCTATTTAACATAGTACAAAATTTACCTGGAAGGCGGTACGTTTGACAATGGTAATCCTTTTCACAAACTTGTAAATAGCCAATTCTACTATTTGCAAACGGTACTATGAGTTTGGGAGAAAGGATAATCCTTTAGGGAAAGTACCTGAAATATGCATTACAAAGACGTGATTAACTTTTCAAATAGTTATGTATTATCTGTGATTAATGATAACATAACAATAAAGTAAATTTTGTACATTATTGAATGCCTAATTTATACAATGCACTTGTATTCAATGCATAGGTACGGTAAGTCCACACATGAACTGAATTTCGAATCGAACCTTACCGTAAACCAGGTCATAAAAGATAACAAAAGAATACAAGTTATCAAATACATGATGGAGTAAATTCCAGTTGATATAAGACATAAATATACGATGATATTTTTGAGCAAATAATACCTATAATATCTAAAAAGTAATTTTACTGCTTATTATTTAATAATATTTTACGCTACTTTTTTCAGCTGTCCAATTGAATTAATTATTACAAAATATTACAGTATCTTCCTGGGATACCATAAAAATTTACTTCATATGACACAACTACCACACACACAGATAACAATGAAATTCCAAGATAATGGTTGCTTATTGAAAATCTTCTGCAACAAGAACCAAATGGATTTTAATGAGATTCTATTAAAAGCACAGTAACCGAAAAAATAAACTAAATAATAATAATGGTTATTCAATCAATTATTTAGATTTACTTATTAATAAAATTTAGAAAACAAATTAAACCTATTTCATTATAAAACTTACATTAATGCTTATTTTTAATTATCAGATAAATTTTGTAACCATGGCATTTTGATTGAAACGATGTTATTTACAATATTCATTTGGTTCTCTTGCTCTCATCCCTCTAGGTATTCTTGGGTCGGCAAGTTCGGGCAACACACAGTTTTTATAGAAATTAATTAATTTAGGTAACATCATAGTATTGAAAAAATTCATATCTCTACTTACTTCTAAAATTACGATATCTACGTCTGTATACAGTATTAAATCACAAGAATTAATTTCAAGTATATTCAGTTGGCCTTGTATTTGATACAAATACTTGTGATTTTTTTTAAAGTTACCTAATCATCTTCAAATAATAGACCTAAACAATTTTTTTCTTAGATACTAGTGTTATGTTTTCAGTCCTTATGGAATATAAACACTTCACTTCTATGAGTTTTTTATTATCGACTTTTCCATCGGGAGATGCCGCTAAGAATGGATGTTGTATTGAAATATAAATGCCACATTTTTGAACTTGCACATTCCTCAAAGTTTCGTATTTCTTGATAGCAGTATCTTCCATCACTCTTCCATACATTATTGGTTTACTGTTACTTGCTGAATCTGGATTGCCATACAACAAAGTTTTCAACAAGTTGTGACATGGTGTTTTTGTTCTTCGAATGCAAACGTTATAAAAATTAGATGCCGTTATTCTATGGCGCCGTATTTGATGCCATAACATACTTTTGATTGTTCCACGGTTTTCAAGAATATATTGTCCCTGTCGTTAGCTTCTTCCTTCAGAATATTTGAGATTACTTCAATTTTGAAGTTAATTCTTCTTCACTAATATCAGCAGTGGCTGCGTTTATTCCGTAATCACTTTCGGCGATATTTGAATTTTGTTTATTTGATTTTCTTTTAAGTTTCCTTTTTCGCACAATATCTTGTTGTCGTTGTCGCACAGCACAAAAGTTGTAAATTACAGGAAAGTTGAAAAATTTCTTGTGCCAAGTAGGACCCGAATTAAAAGACAAACCAGCAGCAATACATCTTCTTCCATACGATCCATTCTGTGTAAAATTAATCCTCTTGCCACCTGTAAATTTGGCCACTAAGGACATATATCTTTCTGCATGGTTGGTTGTTTCATTTGGCACTAATCGTTCTGATTTTTTGCGACATTTTCTATTAAGTTTATGATTTCTTTATATAAATTACAGCTTGTTAGCAGAGGAATAAAATTGGTTTCATTAAGTTCCTTGCGTTTACAATAAACGTTTCTACAATTTGAATGATTTCCAAAAACGTGTTGAGGAATATTCAAAATGTCATGGTGTAACGTAGCCGTATCCTTATTATTTGAGATAGCACACCGCAGTGACGTAGATAAACGTTGCAAATTATTTTTTAATATTCTTCGCCCAGAAATGTCAAAGTTACTGTTTTTTGATAATTTATTCAAGTTTGATGTAAAAGCTCGTGTAACGTGATTTGCACATTCCAGCTTATGAATAAATTTTCCGTAACTCACATTCTGAATAAGACGAGCATAAACGCTTGAATCTCCATCTCCAACAAAATATTTATATCTTAAACCATATATTTTTTCCGATTCTGCAAACCCTTGAACAATAATTTCTTGTTCCATACTACTTTCCATACAGCACAGAAAGTTTCTGACATGTTTCGGACATATTTCAATGTTTCATGTATATTACGGTTTCACAGATACATTTCTGAGATGAACCTGACAGATGAGAATGAAATATTTCAGTGCATTCTGTCTGAGGGCATTCAGAAATAAAATAATATGAAAATCAAAGTGGTTGTAGATTTATAAATACCTACCTAGACATTTTTCTAACATAAAGAATTGTATTTTAGAGTAAAATTGTAAAACTAATTAATATTTTTTTTTTTATTAAATGTATGAATATAAATGAAGACAAAATAAAATATTTTTGTGTTAAAATTCGTAGTATTGGGATGTTAGTAGGTTTCCAATAGAAGCGCAAAATCAATAATCTGCAAATGCATACAAAAACAAATCTCTTTAAACAAAAGAATTCTTCGCGGGAATCGTTGAGTCACGTTTATCGTCTTCACAGAGTGTCTTACTCTTTGTGTTTGTTTAGTCATAGGTTTAGCGTTGCAGTTACATATTATTATTCTGCGCAATTAAACATTATATTGTTATCGTTCGATGTTATTTTATAGAACGTTTTTAGTTAGTGCTTAGTTATTTTTATTTAGTTTAGTGACTATTGTTTAATAATCAAACCGTTTAAATATGTTTAGTGTTAATTAGTTATAGATAAAATGGCAGAATCTGGAAAGGTAAGTAATTTTATTATTTGTGCTTGTGCTTTAATGAATCAGCATTTCTCTTACTTTTGCGTTCAAAACACTAAAAGTTTTAAGGTTAGAAGTTTGTCGGAAATTTGTTTAAAAAACATTTAACGTTTCGCACAATCAGTCCTATTCTGTAACTCAAAATCGAATGAAAAATGACGAGATCGAATCCTAATCAATCCAATGTAGTTTTTTTTTAAATCTGAATCTAGGTTATAAGAAGGGGAAAACAAAATAATTAATAATTTTTGTTTTTTTGCAGAAAAAGGAGCAGCTACCACCACAGCTATCGCAGAATAAATATTATTTATACTTAGTAATTATTTTTTATTATATATTAAGTGAATAAAACAGTTTTTATGGTTACTGCTTTCAGTGTTTCATGCACGACCAATACTTCTATAAATATACCTGAGACATTCTGGCTATAACGAAGCAATCTTTCAGAAACGTTTCTCATAATGTTCATACACAGTGCTAAAATATATTTGACATCTTAAATGCGATGTGCCCGAAATGTTTCAGAAAGATTGCATTTTTGGAAATATGTGCGGACATTTTCGTTTGTCTGAAACATTTTGGTTATGTTTCGGATATATTTCGTAACATTGCAGAAAGATTACGTATGTTTCATAGAAACATTTCTCACATATAACAGAAACCAAATTGTGCTGTAAGGGTTGATGGTCCACTGTAGTTTTTAAAACATACATGGGGCTATGGATCTTCTCGCTTCTCGGAAAAACAACAAGACAAGCAAAATTTATTTTTAACTCCGAGATATAAAAGACGTTTAGTTTTCTGTCCTATTATGCATGCAACCCCGGAATTGGATTTGTAACTATGACCATAGGATCGCTTAGCCCAACCTCCATCCACAATAACAGTGATGAAAGGAAATCCTTGTTCAATATTTCCAGCTTCAATGCATAACCCTTTTCAATTTCAGCTGTTTGTTTCATTTCCTGCCTAAGGGCATTTTTCCCAAAAAGTGTCCAATTGCTTTTCATTTTTCATGAAAAACGGTTTCGACATTCCAAGTATGTTCAAAATTGATAAGAACTCCGAACTTTGGGAGTAACCATTTCCCACTGATAATGTGCCCCACACAAATTGTCGGTTTATTTCATTGTGTGTTTTTTGACTTTCTAATTTGAAGATTTTATAACATCCTGTACACCGTATTGTAAAAGTTGACAATAAACCAATTTTTTGTTCTCCCGATATAATTAATGTACCTTTGCAATTATCTGAGAATGAATGTTTTTGAAGTTTAATGATTTCATTGAAAATATATCTGTGGCAAGAAGTCAAAAGAGGTTATCTAAAGAATACGTGTTTTACAGGAAAAGAGAAAAACGTTTTCAACTTCCTAATTTACAATCCTCACCAAAATATTTCATCTTGTATTACTTGAATTAGTTAACTCAGGTGTTAAGACTATTATTAACAAGTTTATTGTACCAAAAGTTTAATATTTAAATAATAAATTAATTTTAATAATAGTTAATTTAATTTATTTTATTAACTTGATTCTGACAAAAGATGTAAGTTTAGATAACTTCAACGTGATAGTTTCTTTAGTGTCTGACAAAAGGTTATAAGTAAACTTATGGCTTTTTTCGGAAATATTAAAACTACTTAGCTGATAAAAAAATTTATATCTTCAGATGTTGAACTTTATTATGACAATAAAAATTATAAATTTTAGAAAAGATAAACGGTTAGCATTTCAAATTAAAATTCTTCGTCCGTAAAATAACTGTCAATGTCTGGATCTACATCTCTGCCATCATCAGTAGAACTTTTTAAATTTTTGTAGAAAGGCTTAGCACTTTCGTCGATTAATTCTAAGATTTCCAACAAGTTAACTTTTTTTTCTTCTCAATTTGTCTGTCAGAATCATATAGAATATTCAAACCAATACTTGCAGATGAATGTGAACTTTTCCGTTTTAAATTTATTGTTTCAAATAAACTGTCTTTTTCTAAGTTGTTTTTAAATTTAACAATTCCAAAGTCTTTCTCATATTTTAACCATTTTACTGGCCTCCATGAAAACTTCTCTTTTGATTCTGACATTTTTCTGTTTACAAGTGGTCCTTTTAACAGGGCCGCAAAATCAAAAAAATCTTCCCTTTTCATTTCAATTACAGTAAATTTGTTTCCGTCACACTGTTGATTTGATTTAGTTTGAATCCTTTTGCTTCCCGCTAGTCGTACAAGGTTGTACCAATCCCTGGGGAGATGTATATTAAAAGGACTTCTTTTTTAGTTTTTCTATGATGGCATGGTCAGAATCACATTCCATGTGTGTATGACCTGGTATAAGAAATTTATGTTCAATTGTTTTAATTGTTTTGCTTTCGGACACTACATAAGAAAACATGGCAGTGACATGGGAATTTTATTTTGTCCTCCGCATGTATCACTATAGCAAATAACATGTTCAGTTTCTTTCAAACTTGTTAAATATTTATAAAGACAAGAAGCAATTTCATTTGCACCTCGGGCACCAATAGCTTCGTGCCACATAAAATGAAAAGATTTTTGAGTTACGCAGTCATGAATAGTAAGGTTGTACGTATGAAGTTGCCTTTTATAGAAGACTTTTCCAGTTGTAAGATATGGAGTCGGTAAAACTTGTTGTAAATCAAAAACTATAACTCTAGTTTTTGGAGAGCTCTCACAAAATATTTTGTCCTGTCTTTTGCATTCATATGCTCTCTCAGCTTCTGCGTGATGTTGACTTAATTGGTCTCTTAAATTGTCTCTGGTCTCTTGATTGGAACAACTCTGAATTTTCATGTGAAGAACATCACACGTGTTACACGTGTCATTACTAGGCTTTTTGAATTTTAGATTTAATTTATCAACAGTTTGCGAGTATATTTTTATTGAAACAGGTTTTATACCGTTGTTTTCTTGCTCCTCGCGGTAAAGATTGTACATTTTAGATTTTGTTAAATCTGAAGGCAAGTATTTTTGTCCGTATGTCTTCTAGAGTAATGTGATTCGTAAGCAGGAAATCTATTAATGTGATCAATGACCAATTTTAAAGAAACTTCAGAAATTTTGTGACTTGGCGCATGTTTACCGCGTTTGTCACATTCTGGTATGCCGCTGTGTGATGCAAGTTTTTTCTTGGTTACGAACAAAATAAATTTATTAGTTTCGTTAAAAGTTGCAGAAAAGCACTCTTTGCAGACTTGTATTCTTTCATTATTTATATCTAAAAAATATGAAAAAGTTTTTTCTCTGTTTTTAGATTTAGTAGAATTAGTTCTTAGTGTTGCAATTTTTTATCTTCACATTTGATTAAACTTGCAATATAAGATACTCTTCTGTCGTAGCTTCCCATGTTCCAATAGTCATTAAATAAATTATTTCTTGCTGCTTCATCAATAACTTTTTCTTTGCATCTTCTCCTACAGTTAGTTTTTAGAGGTTGTATTTTCCTTTCTCGGACGAGCTTCTTATTTTTGCCGTAACATAAGCTTTGCCAGTATTGCGACAGGCTTTTCTTTCTTGTTTTTTTGTTTCTTAGAAGTTTTGGTTTGATTCAGAGAAACTGAAGTCTTTATAGAAATGTTTTGGGTTTTTTTAGTTGAAGAAATGTCGGTGTTAAAATTATTGTCTTCTTCTGAATCTGAAGATTCTTCGGATTCGTAATTTGGATCTTTAACACTGTCGTCTGAATCATCAAGAAACGTAAAATTTTGCTCAGATAAATCGTTTTGAAACATTCCGTAAAGCGATAGAAAGTATTTTTCGTATTTGTAACTGTTAACGTAATTTTCAGAGGTGCCCGTTTCATTTGCGATAGGTGGATAAAATACATCTGCATCATTATTAGTATATTTTTTTCGGTTTTATTGCAATTAGATGGACCTGGTTTCGCCTCATTGTCAAAATTTACATCATTTACTATAGAAAGCCAAAGTACTAATTAAAATTAAAGATTAAAAAAACATTGTACGCATTTTTTATGCGTTTCTATCAAATAAATTACCTACCACATTTAGATAGTAGTAATTGAGTTCGCTTGCTCACACCTCGGCTTAAACTCATCGTTGCACTTTGCACACGCCTTAGAACAGAAGAAATGCCAATAAAAGAAAAATGCGGGAATTTACTGCTTAATAACCGGGAAGTACTACGATTTATTTCCGAAATGACACGACTACTAGTGATTTATTTAAACTTGGTACCGGCAAATAGGTATATGTATAAATAAACCCAAGTGTTTTTTTTTATATCAAAAGCCGACAAAGAGACATAACTATACATACACCTTTTTGTTAGGACGACTTTTTACAGAAATTTTGGATTAACTGCAGTTGACCTATTATGTCGGAACTGATTCCAGGTATTTGTTTTTATAAGTGTACATAAGCTTTTTTGACGGAAATATCGTGATTATAAAAATTGTAATATCTCTAGTTATGGCTTTACGACAGAAAAGAAATAGCGAGATATGCCTATTTGCTTGTAGAAAACAGCTCTGTTTATAGAAACTCAGATATACCTTTTTGTCAGTTTGTAAAGCATAAAAAATGCTATCGATTGCTACAATAAACGTATTTTAGGCAAAAATTGAGTTATGCCCTTTTGACTTTCTGCCACAGATATGTAAAATCAACTAAACGATTGCCAACAACCAGCGATGTGGTAGCTTCAAATTCTACTTCTAAGTCCGGCAAAGACTCTTCTGGAAGACTGTAATAATGAAAATAAATTAATGGCTACACCAAATACACTAGTTTTCACGGAAGAATACAGTTACGTCGCCTTATGTAATAAGTAACGACAAATTTAAAAAAATAATTTTTAACCAAAAGGAAACTGCAAAATTTTATTGGTTTTAATAGGAAGTCTTCTTTCTATAAACTTTATTTCCAATAATAATTATCCAATTACTTACCTATTGTAGTATTCAACATGAGCGTCCTCGGGTACATGATTTTCACTTTTTTCAAGTACGTTTTTTAATATTTCACGCTTTCGTCGCAATTTTTGTGATTTGGCCGCTTTATTGTTTTTAATTTTACGCAGATAACGTCCCATGATTTCTGTTGTATCAAAATGATTCACTAATAATTTTAAAACCTAACCCAACCTAACTTTACAGTACCCAAAAACTATCTTGTTTAAAAATCAGATACACAAACACAAATATAAAATCTATCCATAAAAACCTCACAATGATCAAATAATAAATGTAAGAAAAATTTAATAACTAACACAAAAAACATCAAAACTGTACGAAGCACAAGTTGCCAAGGCAAAACAAAAACTAAAAAAACGTGTTGGGATGGGGAAATATGTACCTGCTTCTAAACCCTTACCCCTATTGTACTACGGATTACATTCTTAAGACATTATCATTGTTTCGATGGCATCTTGAAGTAAAACCAAAAAAACAGTGTATAGTGTGTTGCCTATTGAAAAATAAACGGAAAAGCAAATTTGATCACCTTTCTGACACATTTGTGAAGAAACTATAGCAATCTTCAATTTTCTTTTTTAAGAAAAGATGTGTTTTGCAGTAAGAAGATCATGTGAAACTTTCGTTAAATTTGAATCAATATTACGGAAGATATCATGCAAAACTATCTTTTTTATCCCTAAAGCACAATAAAAATACTCGTATTATTTAAACAATTAGATCAATCTTAACCAAATTATCGTATGACCCGCATATTGGTAGTATATTTAATATAGTGAAAAAAATCAGTTACGTCTAATAGTTTTTTCAAAATTGTGTTAAAACCTATTTTCTTATTTTCAAATCTAATTAATTTTTTAAAGTGACATTACAAAAACGAACATTAATAATCGTAGTAACATTCAGATAATGACTTAGAGCATCTTTCTTTAAAGGCAATTTAAAGTTTAGAACACTTCTAAATTTCCGTTTACTATACCCTTAAAGACTGTCATCTACGGTATGTCTTGTTCATCATTTCTAGCGATTAGGTCATTACATTAGTTAGTGATAGAAACAAAAAATTATTTTCCAAACGCGTCAAATGCTACATTACACGATTTCTATGTGGACGATTTATTAACCGGTGCACAAGAGTTGAGTTCAACTAATAAGCTTAAAAATAATTTAATCTATATTTTGGCTACAACTGGTTTCACTTTGCAGCAATAGGCTTTCAACAAACATTATTTGCTCTCCGACTTAAATGACTGAAATTCCCAAAATAATTATTTTGAATAAACAAGAAAAAACAAAAACGTTGGATATTATTTGGAATTGTGATAAAGACGTATTAAAATATTGTGCAACTAAAATTAATTTGCCCAAGACAGTCACAAAACGTATAACTTTAAGCATCACATCAAAATTGTTAGATCCTTTGGAATTGATAGGTCCAGTGATTGTAATAGAAAAGCTTTTAATACAAAAACTATGGACATTAAAATTTGAGTGGGATGAGGCAGTCCCGAATCATATTAGTAAAAAATTTATACATTTTTTAAAAGAATTGCCGTTAATTTACAGCATGGAACTCCCTCGTATGATTATTTCATATGATGTAAATAAATTTGAAATTCATAGTTTTTGTGATGCCTCCGAGTCAGCATATGGAGCTTGCATATACTTAAAATCCAATGAAAACATTTATTTAGTTGCTGCTAAATTAAGAGTAGCTTTATTAAAGACATTAACCATTCCCAGATTAGAGTTATGCTCCGCATTACTTTTTAAAAAAATTAAAAAACAAATAGTGCTTTGTTGGTTAAAACATTCCACAACAATTGAAAAACGTTTGTAGCTTATCGGATAGCTGAAATTCAAAACCACACCGACCTAAATCAGCGGCATCATATAAACTCTGAAAATAACCCCTCTGATCTTATTTCGCGGGGCGTTAGTGTCAAAAAATTGAGAAACTGTAAACTTTGGTGGAACGGCCCTGATACGTTAAACCATAATCCATTTTATCCACAAGACATTTCCACTTTCCTGAAAAACTTACCGGAGCAACGTAATACTCTTTAATTGTTATATCCAAAATAGATAATTATTTCATTCAAGTATTCCAAAGATTTTTAAATTTTCACAAATTGCAAAGAGTAATTGCTTATTGTTTTAGATTCGTTAAAAATTGTAAATCTCCCCGTAGTAGAATTAAGTCAGATTTCTCAGTAGAACAAGAATAATGCTAAAAATTTTATATTAAGTCACTTGCAGAATTACACGTTTTCGTCGGAAATTGTAAATCTAAGCAAGGGTAGCCCAATTAAAAGCAAAAGTAAATTGATGTCGTTGAATCCTTTTATTGGTAAAGACGGTCTATTACGAGTTAGAGGAAGATTGAAAAATTGTTCAATAATAGGATACGATCAAAGATATCCGATATTATTGCCGAAAGATTCACATGTTACAAACATTATAATTAATGACGAACATCGGCGATTGTTGCATGCTGGTCCAACAGCTACATTGTCGTTTTAAGGCAACAATATTGGTCAATCTCTGGACAAAATTTAATTCAAAAATTAATTCATAATTGCATAAATGTTTTCGTGCAGCACCTACATGGCAGCGAAATAATGGGTGATTTACCAAAAATCGTGTAGAACCAGCCAGGCCATTTATTAATTGCGGACCTAGATTTCTATGGTTCTTTCATGATTAAGAAGGTCGCGGTCGTAGTAAACAAATTAAAGCTTATGTATCTGTGTTTGTATGCTTTGTTACTAAAGCCGTCTATTTTGAATTAGTTTTGGATTTAAGTACGGATAGTTGTTTAAATGCACTTAAAAGATTCATTTCACGTCGCGGGTATATATTTATTCCGACAACGGAACCAATTTTATTAGGGCCAGCAAGGAACTGCAAAAATTACATAAATTATTTGTTTCAAAGAAATTTAATGATAAATGTTTAACAAATTTAGCTCATTGTAACCCAATTTTGGCGGTCTTTGGGAGGAAGCGGTAATCCTGTAAATTTCATCTAAGGCGAGTTGTAGGCGAAAGTAATTTAACATATGAGGAATTGTATACGGTACTTACAAGAATAGAAGCATGTCTTAATTCCCGTCCGCTAATTCCTTTGTCATCCGAACCTTCTGATTTCACCGTTATCACTCCGGCTCATTTTTAATCAGAGACTCACTCATTTCATTTGTGGAACCTGACTTAGGAAAACTTAAATTAAATACACTGTCGAGATGGCAGTATGTTGGGAGAATTCGCCAAGATTTTGGATTACCTCCATCAGTTGCAGCAGCGATTTAAAAACACGAAAATGGCTCAAAAGACTGTTGAAGTTAATGACTTGGTCGTGATTAAAGAACCTAATTTGGCGCTGCAAAGTAGTGCGTGATTACAATAAATACACAAAATGGAGTTGTAAAACGTCCTATCTTAAAAATAAGTGTTCTACCAATAGACAGAGATTGATCAAACGTATTATGACTATTATTTATGTATATATGTGCCAATTAATTAAGTATAGTTTGATAAGAAACTGACAAAGTCCTTCGAGATTATTATTTAAAGCATTAGGGTTGTTTAAAACGACGACCTACCTTAAGTAACCTACAATGGACATCTATAGGAGATAGGTCAGTATTGGCTATTTTTTGTTGAGCTATTGGATGAATTTGTAATTTACCAAATGAATAAACGGAAATATGTTTTTCCTCAGTAGCGGATGACACAAAAGTTGTTAAAAGTTCATTTTGATTTAATAGAGCTGAACAACCGTCACAATCCAACTAGATTGGTCAATTCTTACGATTTTGATAGAGTGCAAATGAAAGATAAAAGATTGGCATGAATGATTATTATTAAAAGTTAGTAACTGGGTTCACATAGTTTCGAATTTACTATAAAAAGGTGGTTATTTTCGTTGCAGAAGTACTAGAAGTTTGTGATTTGCTTACAAGAATTTTTATTGACAAGATAATAAATTCCTTATTGAACAATATTGTACAATCATCTGAAAATATTTGTCTGTATAAGCAGGGAATGGAATCAATTTAACATACTGGTATTCAAAAAAAGAGTTAGTAAGGGGGGATTTTGTGTATAAAGGTAAAAGTCTCGTTTCTTTGATATGCTATTATATCAATTAGAGACTTGTATAGAGATAGGTTACCAACATCGATAGAATATGGTAATTTCAAACTTGATTTGCTTTGTATTTATAATTATTGTAGATTTTTAGAAATGCGATCTAGGACGAATAAAAGGTCATTGTTTTCTATCAATGAAAAGTGAATTTGGTTATTTTTAGCGAAGGTTAAAGATGTCTCCAATTCCGCGAAGGTTAAAATAAATAGTTTTAGTGATTGAACTGCTTGATCGAGAATTGTGTAGGTATAAAATGTTCCTAAGATAAAATTAATTTCTGATTTGGTTTCAAAAATTACTTCATTTAAATTATTGCTTACAAGGTCCTAATTCTTTGCAAGAGTTTTAATATTAGTAGTAAAGTTTTCAATGGTTTCCGTTTAGAATTTGAGCTTGTTCCTGTAAAATTGTTTTTGTGAATTAGAAGATTTCCTTAATTTATCAATGAGGGCGTCATATCGCCTGCCATCATCTGCATTAAAGTTGCCTGTTATGAATTTTATAATATTTCTGATACCATCGGTTAGCGATTTTTTTAATCTAGGGTTGATGTAGCGTAGGTTAAACACAATTGTAGCTAAGGATTAACCATAGCAACGATTGTGTTCAACTTACTGTTACCTTGAACCGAGTTTTATACAACTGGTGCTTAGTATTGTTGTATTAATAGTAATTGATTTTTGTAATTAAGCTTAATTTGTTTATTATTATTAATAGTATTTAGCAAATTATTTTTTAAATTTTTATAACTAAACAGTAAAGGTGAAAAATGTAGAGTATTATAAGCGTCCATTAACTTTCTTTTACAAGAGCTTGCCTTTTGGTTGATGGGTATAGTCCTAGGTAATTGTACTGAAAATACATCATATCGTTAGTATGTCGTTTGATCAATGTTTAGTTAGAAACATTTCGTAAGTCGTAAGTATCATGTTCGTGAATTTTTTTCAACTGTGTAGGTCCAGTAAATCGCGTTTTTTTTTAGATTCCTGGCATTTGTTTTTATATATACTTGGTCGTTAATTGCAAATGTATGCAATTTTTGCGATTTATTCCTTCTTTTGTTTCGAGTTTGTTTGGTTTCCGTTTCTTTGTTATGGAGGTGTTGGTATAAATATTTCATTTTTTCTTTATAATCAATTACATGGTTTTCGTAAAAATGTTTGTCGTATTCTAAATCAAAAGGTTTCGAGACTCAGTATGACCAAACAAAATTTCAAATGGGTATATTTTAAGTTTGAGTGAATTTAATGGTTGTAAGCTACTATACAATACTGAATTTTTGAGTTTGACAGGTGATAGTACGGTGTAGTCACATGTAAATTAATTTTATGGAATTCAACAAAATTTTTTAATTAGCGTTTCTGTTACATCTATAAGATTTATGATTTTAAATGGTAGGCTTGAGCAGATTTTGAAAAAGCATCTATTATGGTGAGGTATTTTTGGCCATTTATTTGGAATATATCCATATGCACCGTATGTAGTGGACGATTACAAGTACTCGTTAAATTCAAAGGTTGTTTTACTGGATATCTCTCATATTTGCTTTTTTTGCAAATTTGGCAGTTGTCTAGGTAATTATTCCCGATTCCTATCCAATAGTATTTTCTTTTTAAATGTTCGGTTGTCTCGGGGATTCCTCTATGGTTTGTTTTGCTTTCATCATAATTTTGGATGGCCGAATTCTTTTGTCTCTGTCTGTAATATAAGTAATCTGAGTGATGCATCTATAAAATTTGGGAGTATTACTGTTTGATATAGAAATTATATATTTAGAAAATTCGTTATAATAAGTTGGTGGGGAAGTAACAGTGATAATTTATGTTAGGTAAACAGTGTTCTATTAATAAGCCGTTGAATTTGCTTTGTTTGTTCGAGTCGTTTAAAAAAATTTGGAAAATTTAATTTATATCAACATTAGCTATTGGCTTCGGTAACGGTGTCTCAGTAAATTCAATTTGATTTACGAAATGATGAAGAGGTTTTTCACTAATGGGTATAGATGGAGTAGATTCCTCTTGTGTGAGTAAAGTGTCTGTAATTAAATGACCATCTTCGTTATTTTGTTGCGTTTCTAATAAATCTGTAATGTCTGATAATGATCCGACGGAAATTATACTACATCTATCAGTTTTTATATCGTCAGTTTTACCAACATATAGGCGATGAATGTATATACGCAAAAGTACGTCAGCTACTTTGTTTGTTTTGCCAGGTAGATATCTAACTTCGAAATTGTATTCTTCTAATATTAGTGATCAACGGGTCAACTTAGAGTTTGGTTTTTTAAAGTTTCTTAGTCACACCAAAGGACTATGGTCGGTGTACAATATGAATTTTGTTTCAAACATGTATAGCCAAAATTGTTTAGTTGCTCAATCAATGGCTAAAAGCTTGAGTTCAATTGTCAAGTATTTTTGTTCCGTTTTGTAAAGGGTTTTAGAAACGTAGCATATTTTTGTTTTATGGTTTAGTCTGTTCTTTAAGGTACTGTTGTACGTTTTACGGGATTCTCTTTAACATTTGAAAAATTGCAGTGGTTTCTCTTTTGTATTTGCAGTTTGTTTTGAGATTCATAAAAATAAAAAGAGATGGCAGTTTTTTCTGTTTGAATGTGGTTCCATCGATAATCGACATTAGCTTGTAATTGAAAGAGTAAATCGATTCAATTAGACCTACATATTCGTGATTGAATAGGTAAACTAGATAATTTTCTTCTTTTTTAAAAAGACTGAGCACTGGGGTTTCAGCTACGTATTGGTAACTTGTTTACTATGTGAGGTTATAATTTCAAAATAGTGTTTATAAATAAATTCTGGAAAGTTTTTTTACGAATTCAGGAAAAAAATTGTTTTAGAACTTTCTGTATCCATTAAAATGTTTTCGTTACTTTAGGGTCTAATAATGAAAATCATTGAAGATCTGGTTAATTGAAAAAGTTTCTAGTTGTTCTCCGAAGCTGATATACAAAAATGTATACCATCTGTTTGTTCAAAATTAGTTGAATGTAATTAGTGCGATAATATGGGTTCAGATTTTGATTAAACGGTTTTGGAGGTGGGTTACTACGTTGGCCTTGGTGTGAAACTGGCTTCTTTTTTATAGTACTAGTATCCATGGGCTTTAAAGGATTTAAAGGTCGAAAATTTTGTTTAGGAGCAAAAGCGTTTGAATGAAATTTTCCTGATCTATGTTGGTTTTCTTGAAACCTCTGAGGGAGTGTAATAGTGTTTAGTTAATTAAATGGTTTAAAATTGGACGTAATTGGGGGTAATTGATTTTGTACCACTTGTTTGTTAGCTGGAAAATAAGATCGTTGTTGAAAATATTGGGCATGGGACTTATAACCTTGAAACTTTGGATAAACTTTCTCTCGTTCATTGGCTGCAAATATTTTGCCCCATTGTAATTTGTTTTTGGATAAGTATTAAGTAGTAAATCAGAATCTTAAAACTTCGACGTCTGTCAAACACAGTGAATAATTAAGCAATTGTTAAATCACATGGCGTTCCATGGCTAACTAATGCAAATTATGTGAAGACAATATGATTTTTAATAATTATTGCGATTATTTCGAAAAGTTGACGAGTTAGCTATACCACTACGCTATATCAACTTGAATGCATTTTAATTGTCTATCAGAATTTCAAGTATTATCCAAAGTGTTCCATTTGAAAAAATAAAGTTTTGACCTTTTTTGAATGTGACATCAAAGTCATTAATTTTAAACCGCCCTATATAAGATAAAATAAATTTATTTAGGTAACTGTTAAATACAAGGCTTTTGCAAACTGCATCTAAAATTTCAGCCTTATATGGGTCAAATAGCAGCTAAATTTAAATTTTGGTGAGATCATATTTTGAAAAAAAAATAATCTAAAATAATTATTACCTTGAAAACCGGTGTATATAGATATAGAGAACTATTCAGAAAAATAATCAGTAAAAAATTGCAATTCTAAAAATTAAGTAATATACAGAATGTTTTATTAAAAATTATTAAGTTGTTACTACTTTTGAGTAGAAGCGGTTACACCGCCAAAATAAAAATATTTTAAAAAAATAGATCGTGTCTATTTATGGCAGTAGCCAAATTTTCAGATTACTCCTATACTCCGTTTTCTATAAACGTCTAACCTACCATCGGCTATCAATGACCCTGTATGTTATTTTTAGCCTTCACAACATAAGTATTTTTGAAACAATTTTTCTGTCTAAGAATAATACACAATGTTGAAGAGGTTTTTCACTAATGGGTATAGATGGAGTAGATTCCTCTTGTGTGTGTGTAAAGTGTCTGTAATTGAATGACCATCTTCAATATTTTGTTGCGTTTGTAATAAATTTGTAATATCTGATGATGATCCGACGGGATTTATACTACATTTATCAATTTCACCAACATTTAGGGGATGAATGTATATACGCGGAAGTGCGTCAACTACTTTGTTTGTTTTGCCAGATAGATATCTAATTTTAGCGACCAACAGGTCAACTTAGAGTTCGGTTCTTTAAAGTTTCATAGCCACACTAAAGGTCTATGGTCGGTGTACAATATGAATTTTGCTTCAAACAAGTATGGCCGAAATTGTTTAGTTGCTCAATTAATGGTCAAAACCTCGTGTTCAATTGTCAAGTATTTTGATCCATTTTGTGAAGGTTCTAGACACGTAGCATATTAGTTTTTGATTTTGTGAAACTACCGCTCCTAGTTCATATTTCTATGCGTCTGTAGTTAATTCGAATATTTTATTAAAATTAGGGTGTTGCAATATATGCTCATTTATGAGTATATTTTTGTATGATTGAAAGCTTTTATAAATTTTGGAATATGTGTAACATTATTGTCCTTTTAGGTATTGTGTCATAGATTTTCTAACTGTAGCAAAAATCCTTAATAAATTTTCAATAAAATCCTAATAATCCAATATTGCTTTTAATCTCGATTTTTGTTTTGGATAAAGGAAAGTTCTTTATCAAATGAAATTTTGAAGGATCAGGACTGATACCGTTTGATGCTATTATGTGTCCTAGATATTTGACATATTTTTGTAAAAATTCTGATTTATCAAGTTGAATCTTGAGATTTTTATGTCTACATCTTTCAAAAATATTTTTTAATCTACATAAATGATCTTGTAGTGAGGTTGAGCAAACGATAACATCATTGAAGTAGACCAAACATTGTGTTAGACCTGTAAAAGCAGTGTTTATCATTCTTTGAAAAGTCGCTGGGGCGTTTTTTAAGTCAAAGGCCATTCGTCGAAACTGAAAATGGTCCTCTTCTCTCAAAAATGCTATTTTTTCTCTATCATTATCTTCAATTTCTATTTGACGAAATCCCGAAGCAAGATTAAAAGTAGTGAAATAATTCGGTCGGTTCAAATTGTCGAGCACTGTTTCGATATTAGGCAATCGAAATTTATCTACGATTGTATTTTTAATTAATTTTCGGTGATCTATAACTAACTATTCGCCATTTTTGTTTATTTGTGAGTCTAACTTTTTTGGGTCTACCGATATAGGAAAATTATAAGGTGTAATGGTATAAACATAATTATTGTGCAGCCTAACTATTGCAGAAGGCATTGATAAATGTTTAGAAAAATTAAGCTTAGGTGCAATCTTAATTCCATTGCTTCTACGGCGGGAAGTTTTATGCTTTGTTCTGTTCTTGGAGGTACTGTAAATAGTAACTCTGATCCAAATTCTATTCTACTTCCAAATAGAATTACTTAACTCAGTATAACTTCTTAGTTTGTATAATATTTTATCCCAGGCAATATATTTTTTTAA
The DNA here is from genome assembly GCA_030710515.1 of Abscondita cerata. NCBI lineage: Eukaryota > Metazoa > Arthropoda > Insecta > Coleoptera > Lampyridae > Abscondita > Abscondita cerata. Next base: position 656,730 of record JALBCR010003036.1, read on the forward strand.
ATATAGCCATTTTAAACGTGCATCTCTCTACAAAAATCAATAACGGCCATTAAAATTTAATCACATGTGATGCAAAGTATATGTTATTACAAGCCTGTATAAGTTAGTTTTTTTAGAACAAAAATTAAATTTGACAAATACGTGTATCACATTTTTTTAATCAGTTTATATCTTGGTAAAAGCACAAATCTATGTCATAGTTACTAGTCATCACATCAAATTTAATTATTTCATAATCGCGTAGGAAAGCAATTCTAATACAACAATCTATTCGTGATTATAGCAATTGTTAACAGTAGCAAGCAATACATTTGAATTTTTAAATATCTATTACATAAATTTCTTAAAAGAATTATTTATTGATACAATTATGTGAAATTATGTGCTTTAAATATTATGCCTATAAAAGTTAACTGCTCACAAGACATACAACAACAAAGTATTTATTTTAAGGATTTGCATAGTAATGTATTCAAAGATTAGAGAAATTCCGTGTTCACTTAGCTTGATCTAAAATTTGAATTTTTGAGATTATAATTTTTTTATTTATAGCAAATATCACTTACCTATACGCACTTTAATTGAACTGTAACTTTTATTCATTTTGGAACAAAAGTAGAAAGAAACACGTAATTGTAGGTCCACGAAGCACTAACAGAAACGCACTTGGAACTCGTAAAGATTCAAAAGTGGTTAATGCAGCACATTTAGGGCTTAATGTTTAAAACGTGGATATCGTTAAAGAAATGGGCAGGATAAACTTAAGATCATTTAGGAGGTTTATAAAACCTTATTTCGTTCCTACATCTTCACTAGTTATACTTTCTTCAGAATTGTAGTACAAACAATTTAGTTAACTTAAATATATTAAGTTAATAAACATATTTAATCAAATACTTGCATTTGATAATAGAGTTTAATTTTTTTAGTATGTACTATGTTAAGATTCATTAATGTGCTTTTTATAGAAAAGATAGCGAAGAAAAATTACTGTTTTTTTATTTGTACTTCAGTATTTTATTTTATTTGTAGTCGGTTTAGTAGCGGTTGTAAAAGGTTTGTCAGAATTGTTAAAAGGCGTTTTCTGTAACCATTTTAACGTATAAATTTTTCGTTCGTCTTTAGTTATTTTTATGATCTAAGTAAATGAATTCAATATTACTAAACTCAATACTAGCAGACAATTTTTTTTATCGATTGGTTACTGTTCCTAAGACCCAAAAAACTCAAAACCTCAAAAAAAACATTTGACTAAAAATAGTAGTTTTGTGTACATTCGATCAGATACAACAGATTGCGCTGCAACGCATATCAAGTAAAATAATGAAAGCGACATTTTAAATGATAAATATATTAAGAAAGCAGATTTTGAAAAATACAGAGCGCAGGTTGCGTGCACATGGAGTGTTAACGCACATGATGTTGTTCGTTTACTAAAATATATAATAGTATAAGTTACACAATAATTCTATTATTATTTATTTTGAAATAACTCTAAAACAGATTTAAAAATAAAATCAAAACAAAATATATCAGTAGCAAAAAGTCATGGTGCAAAAACAAACCGCCGGTACAATGCATAAACTGACACTTCAGAAGATAATCAAAACACTACATATACTGTGTGTCCTGGAAAATTGGAAGCATTCTGTTTAACATGGGAAATTTGAAAAGTCCGATGTATATGTCCCTAAAGCGTTTTTAGGATATTTTCACTATCAGAACACTGAATTCAATTAGAGAGTTTTTGGATATCGTAAATCTAACGATAAAATTACGTGAGTTTCTTATGCGCACGCGTAATGACAAATGCGCATGCGCATATGCACAATATACAAAGCTCCCCATTATTAAACAATTAAACTAAATGTTTCACAATATGAATGTTCTATTAAATTCATTGCCAGTTTAAAAAAAACTAAAACTTATGTCTCATTACCGATAGAAAAAACGCATTCTTTTATAATAATAACGTAACAAAATAAAATATCAGACTGGGATTTGAACCCTCGTACGTTTTTCTAATATTATTGCATATTTTTCAAATATTTTTAATATGTTTAGTTAAATTTTACAAATTATTACTCAACATGCGTTCTAGTGACACATTGTTAAGTCTTCTGATAGTGAAAATGTCCTAAAAACACTTTGGAGACGTATAAATCGGACTTTAAATTCCCCATGTTAAACAGAATGCTTCAGACTTTTCGGGACACACGGTATATGTAGTTTTATCATTTTAAATATTTTTAAACACAATTAAACTGCAAACTATTGTTAACAAATAAATAAAAAAATTTGTAATATTTTTAAATTAAATTTTTTGTTGGTTCGTAAACGAACGAATGAACTAAAACAAGATCCAAATTTTGTTTTATTTTTGATAATTTTTCGAAACAAGCAATATGAAGATTATTGCATTTTTGACACATTATGCAGTTATTGTATAACCTCATAATTGTAATGTATAGATGTAAAAAATATATAATGTCTTGTAGTAAAATATTAGAGGTTTGTTGTATGTTAAAAAGATATATTGATTTTGTACGTACGTGAGAAAACAAAGTGAAAGTGGGGTAAAGACGCTCTCAGGCAGTAGAGAATGATAGACGTGTAGTTTTTTGAGTCTGTGCTTAAAACAATTAATTCAGAATGTTCTTCGTTAATTATTAAAAACAAGTGTTATAATTATAAAATTAATTACCTCAGTTATTGAAAATGGTTTTAAAACCTAAAGAATAATGAAAGAAATAACTAAAAGTAGGGAGAAGTTAATTAAGCAGTCTAGGGTCAAGAGGTCATTGCCGAGAAGTCTTTGAAGGTCGCACGTACACAACAAACATAAATGGACATTGTTAGTTTAAGTTAGAATATTTAGATCTGTGTGTTAAAATCAAATAAAATTGTAACGAATTATTAGTTGCGTAAATGTAACACACGTAACGTTATCTAGGATCACGTACATATTTGTAAGAATTATACGTCTGATTATTTTTTTCTATAAATAAAAATTTTGTTAAATCATAAACGCGTTATTATTATTATTATTATTATTATTAAGAATCAAAGCCTTTGGAATATTGTAAATTAAATTATAAGAATTAAAAGAATAACAATAATAATTAAAGTATCATGTTCACATTAAATAAAATTATTTTATTCAATACCAAAATGCAATCACCGCATAATACTTAATGGCGCCCAACGCGGTGCGAAAACGGATAACTTGGTATTTAACGCCGTTTCAAGTATTCAAATATTTAGAACGTAATTACAAAAATTAAAAGTAATTAATAATTAAAATTAATAAATTAGAAAGAAAAATTTTGCAAGTATTCATATGCAATTACTTAATAAAAATGAAGAATAGAGATAATACGGAAAAAGCAAGAAGAAAAGGAAAACTAGAAGTGAAATGGTATGGTAAGAAACAAAATGATGAAAAAGAAAAAGGAAAACAAAAACTGAAAAGAACAATGAAAAATACGGAATGATAATGGAAGATGGGAAAAATGTTTGAGAAAGATGAAAAAGTGTGAAATAACGTATAAACTGTATGTTAAAATTAGAAATTAGAAATATTAAGATAGAAGATATATTTAAAATAGAAATTGGCAATAAATAGGACACGAATAAGGTATAGTTATTAAAAAATGAAAATTAAGATTAGTTAAGAATTGTGTGAATATAATCAATAAGATGGGAATTATTAAAGTAAGAAAAATTAGTTTATAATGAGAAAAGTTATCGGTTGAGAGGAAAGGTTAGTTTAGAACAGTTGTTTTGAAAGTAAATTTTAGAAAAGTTATTGACAGGGAGGAAGGGTAAGTTATAATAAGTAAATCATAATAAGTGAGTTATAATAGGTTATTCATAGTAGGTCAGTTATAATAGATGACGTAATAAATAAATGAAAATAAGTAAGTCAAAATATGTGACTCAAAATAGATAAGTTACAAAAATTTAGATCTAAAAAATAAATTATGATGAAAAGTTATTTTAAATAGAGTTAGCTTTGAAATGTTGCTTTGAAAAAGAAAAGAAAGTTAGTATTGAAAAGATTTATTCTGAAAAAGTTAGTCATGAAAAGTTTGTTAAAATATTATTCTGGAGAAAATGGAAAAAGCACTCAATGATCAACGGTGAGTTAGGTAGAAAGAAAGATAGAAATGCAAAATATTTGAAGAAAAAGTAGAAAATAAAGAAGATAAATAAGAAGTATCAAACAAAGAGCAATTTAATGGAATAGAAGTTATTATAAAATATGTAAACGGCGATAAGAAAAGCCATATGAAGAAGTTATATAAATGAAGAATATGAAGATGAAATGTGTGAAGAAATATAAAGTGAAGTTATATGAAGTGAATATGAATCTACAATGAACCGTAAAGCTACGATGAAATAAATAAAGAATAAGAAGATATCAACGAAGAAATAAATGGTAAAATAAGTAAATAAAAGTGGTGTAAAAGCATGCACATAAGAAATGGTTATAAAAAAAAAAATTAAATTAAAACTTTGAGGAAAGACATAAGAAACAATTTGTTGTAAGAATAGGAAAAGTAAAGAACATTTAAGGAAAGAAAACTGCTGATCATTAACTATCTACGTAAAATTTAGAGACTAATGATTATTACCAAGATTTCGAAGAAGCAAGAAAATGAGTTTAATATATTTAAGAAGATATGAAGAAAAAATGAACAGAAAAATAGGAAAGAGAACAACATTAAAAAAGATGTCTTAGTAATAATAAAAAAAGCTTAACAGAAAGAAGAAGTAATAAAAATGTATGTGCGAAATAATTGGATCCATATATAAGACCGTACAGAATAGACATAGTAATAAATGATACAACCTATAAATTAAAGAATATTGATTGTGATAAAATAAAAGTAAATTTCATTTAAATTTGGTATATCATTTTATTGATAATGAAGAATAAGTTTCAAAAATTGCTTAAGTTGCAATAATATTTATAAATGTTTATATTTTAATAATTATGCATTTTTATTAATACAGTTAGACATAAGGTATATTTGATAAAATATTTGCAAAGTTAAAGCAGAATTTAGTTATATACAAAACTTATATTTTATTTAAAGTTCGAAAAATTTGAGATAGTATTTTTAAATATTATTATTAACTATCATTTTTAATTTAAATTAACAATATTATTTCAGAGAGTGTTCAAAATGGGCACCATTTTCTTGAATACAGGCTCTTATTATTTTGTACAAATTTCCGTTAACGCTACCTAGCATTGCCATCTCTACCTACCCATGTTCAAGATGTTAACTTAATAAACGATTATTTTACTTCTAGTCATAAGCATTTAAAAACACTGTTCACCTTATACTTTAAAACATTATTCAGATAATACAAGCACAAGGATCAATATTAGGACTTTTGCTTTTTACCATCTATACAAGTAATATTTTTTCTTGTCTAAAAGCATTGCAGATACTATTTATATGCTGATGATTCGCAGCTGTTTTACACATTCTCTAACGATGAGGTTGCATATGTTCAAACAAAGATTAATATGGAGTTGTCTACTTCGTTAAATGAAACAAATTATCATTCTTTTATTATCAATCCTAGCAAGTCGTCTGTCTTGTTGTTTTGTTCTAAGCAATCTCGTGACTATCTACAAGAAAACAAAAGAATTGTAGTAAACAACAAAATACATTATGAAAATGTTAATTCAACAGATCCCGAACTATTTTTGGAGAAAGTATAGTGAAATAAGAATACTTACTTGTTGGAAAATATAATCTTCGTCTGGATAAAACACTTCGACTGAAGGTTTCATAATAGTTTTCAAAATATCTAAATACGCAGCAGAATCAAGACGTCCATCGATAGCCCAACAAACTCTTGGACCCCGCGCGCTAACCCAACCCCACACATTCACAGAAAAATAACCACTTCGTTTTTAGGACATATGTGATTATTTTCGTAACGAGTTCCTTCCATTCTAAAAACTTTTAGTGGTCCATCGTTGCGGCTATTGAACGTTTTTCGTCGCTAAAAATCACTCGATTCCAAAATTTCAAAGGTTCGTTCACATATCGCCTTGCAAATTCCAGACGACGTCTCATATTTTCGTCACTGAGAACTTCTTTCGCAGCAGCATTATACTTCTTTATTCCCATCTCCTTTAATCTTTTTGTGCAGTTATACGGCATCCGGGAAAATGTGTATCTGCTATAGCCCTGGAGTATGTAGCAAATGGTTGTTCTGTTACGTAATGAAACAACTCGAGATCTTGAGCACGTGTAGATACTTTAGGTCTACCACTTCCGATGGCTCTTTCAAAGTGTGTTTAAGATTCCATTTTACTCGGTAATGCCCTACGGTGCTTTTGGTATATCTAACATACGTGAAATTTCACGCACGCTACGGCCCGCCGCTAATTCCGAAACAATCCGCGCTTTCAAATCAGCACCGAGATGAGGTGGCATTTTCACAACTAAACTAAAATGGAATTTACATTTCTTACTTTATTTATTGGTTCACACTACCCTTCTCAAACAGTAGGTAATTGTTTATTTATTACATACTTCTAATGACCAATGTAACAACCCTTAGAGCAATATGACTCAAAGGAAGTAAATTAAACAAGCAAGGATATTCTATTGTTATTGAAACTTATTCATAAAGTAAAAACCATTTCCTTATAATGCTAATGAACAGGATTTTCTTTTAAGTATTAAGATTACAATAGAGGACTTATAAACTTTCGAAAATATCTAATTATAAATATTTACACTGCAATTGCGCTTTTTCCTTAATAATTTCTTAGCAATAAATGTAACACACGTAACGTTATCTAGGATCACGTACATATTTGTAAGAATTATACGTCTGATTATTTTTTTCTATAAATAAAAATTTTGTTAAATCATAAACGCGTTATTATTATTATTATTATTATTATTAAGAATCAAAGCCTTTGGAATATTGTAAATTAAATTATAAGAATTAAAAGAATAACAATAATAATTAAAGTATCATGTTCACATTAAATAAAATTATTTTATTCAATACCAAAATGCAATCACCGCATAATACTTAATGGCGCCCAACGCGGTGCGAAAACGGATAACTTGGTATTTAACGCCGTTTCAAGTATTCAAATATTTAGAACGTAATTACAAAAATTAAAAGTAATTAATAATTAAAATTAATAAATTAGAAAGAAAATTTTGCAAGTATTCATATGCAATTACTTAATAAAATGAAGAATAGAGATAATACGGAAAAAAGCAAGAAGAAAAGGAAAACTAGAAGTGAAAATGGTATGGTAAGAAACAAAATGATGAAAAAGAAAAAGGAAAACAAAAACTGAAAAGAACAATGAAAAATACGGAATGATAATGGAAGATGGGAAAATGTTTGAGAAAGATGAAAAAGTGTGAAATAACGTATAAACTGTATGTTAAAATTAGAAATTAGAAATATTAAGATAGAAGATATATTTAAAATAGAAATTGGCAATAAATAGGACACGAATAAGGTATAGTTATTAAAAATGAAAATTAAGATTAGTTAAGAATTGTGTGAATATAATCAATAAGATGGGAATTATTAAAGTAAGAAAAATTAGTTTATAATGAGAAAAGTTATCGGTTGAGAGGAAAGGTTAGTTTAGAACAGTTGTTTTGAAAGTAAATTTTAGAAAAGTTATTGACAGGGAGGAAGGGTAAGTTATAATAAGTAAATCATAATAAGTGAGTTATAATAGGTTATTCATAGTAGGTCAGTTATAATAGATGACGTAATAAATAAATGAAAATAAGTAAGTCAAAATATGTGACTCAAAATAGATAAGTTACAAAAATTTAGATCTAAAAATAAATTATGATGAAAAGTTATTTTAAATAGAGTTAGCTTTGAAATGTTGCTTTGAAAAAGAAAAAGAAAGTTAGTATTGAAAAGATTTATTCTGAAAAAGTTAGTCATGAAAAGTTTGTTAAAATATTATTCTGGAGAAAATGGAAAAAGCACTCAATGATCAACGGTGAGTTAGGTAGAAAGAAAGATAGAAATGCAAATATATTTGAAGAAAAAGTAGAAAATAAAGAAGATAAATAAGAAGTATCAAACAAAGAGCAATTTAATGGAATAGAAGTTATTATAAAATATGTAAACGGCGATAAGAAAAGCCATATGAAGAAGTTATATAAATGAAGAATATGAAGATGAAATGTGTGAAGAAATATAAAGTGAAGTTATATGAAGTGAATATGAATCTACAATGAACCGTAAAGCTACGATGAAATAAATAAAGAATAAGAAGATATCAACGAAGAAATAAATGGTAAAATAAGTAAATAAAAGTGGTGTAAAAGCATGCACATAAGAAATGGTTATAAAAAAAATTAAATTAAAACTTTGAGGAAAGACATAAGAAACAATTTGTTGTAAGAATAGGAAAAGTAAAGAACATTTAAGGAAAGAAACTGCTGATCATTAACTATCTACGTAAAATTTAGAGACTAATGATTATTACCAAGATTTCGAAGAAGCAAGAAAATGAGTTTAATATATTTAAGAAGATATGAAGAAAAATGAACAGAAAAATAGAAAGAGAACAACATTAAAAAGATGTCTTAGTAATAATAAAAAGCTTAACAGAAAGAAGAAGTAATAAAATGTATGTGCGAAATAATTGGATCCATATATAAGACCGTACAGAATAGACATAGTAATAAATGATACAACCTATAAATTAAAGAATATTGATTGTGATAAAATAAGAAGTAAATTTCATTTAAATTTGGTATATCATTTTATTGATAATGAAGAATAAGTTTCAAAATTGCTTAAGTTGCAATAATATTTATAAATGTTTATATTTTAATAATTATGCATTTTATTAATACAGTTAGACATAAGGTATATTTGATAAAATATTTGCAAAGTTAAAGCAGAATTTAGTTATATACAAAACTTATATTTTATTTAAAGTTCGAAAAATTTGAGATAGTATTTTAAATATTATTATTAACTATCATTTTTAATTTAAATTAACAATATTATTTCAGAGAGTGTTCAAAATGGGCACCATTTTCTTGAATACAGGCTCTTATTATTTTGTACAAATTTCCGTTAACGCTACCTAGCATTGCCATCTCTACCTACCCATGTTCAAGATGTTAACTTAATAAACGATTATTTTACTTCTAGTCATAAGCATTTAAAACACTGTTCACCTTATACTTTAAAACATTATTCAGATAATACAAGCACAAGGATCAATATTAGGACTTTTGCTTTTTACCATCTATACAAGTAATATTTTTCTTGTCTAAAGCATTGCAGATACTATTTATATGCTGATGATTCGCAGCTGTTTTACACATTCTCTAACGATGAGGTTGCATATGTTCAAACAAAGATTAATATGGAGTTGTCTACTTCGTTAAATGAAACAAATTATCATTCTTTTATTATCAATCCTAGCAAGTCGTCTGTCTTGTTGTTTTGTTCTAAGCAATCTCGTGACTATCTACAAGAAAACAAAAGAATCCTAGTAAATGGTGAAAATACATTATGAAAATGTTAATTCAACAGATCCCGAACTCTTTTTTGGAGTATTATGAAAGTATAGTGAAATAAGAATACTTACTTGTTGGAAAATATAATCTTCGTCTGGATAAAACACTTCGACTGAAGGTTTCATAATAGTTTTCAAAACATTTAATACGCAGCAGAATCAAGACGTCTATCGATAGCCCAACAAACTCTTGGACCCCGCGCGCTAACCCAACCCCACACAATCACAGAAAAATAACCACTTCGTTTTTTAGGACATATGTGATTATTTTCGTAACGAGTTCCTACCATTCTAAAAACTTTTAGTGGTCTATCGTTGCGGCTATTGAACGTTTTTTCGTCGCTAAAAATCACTCGATTTTAAAATTTCAAAGGTTCGTTTACATATCGCCTTGCAAATTCCAGACGACGTCTCATATTTTCGTCACTGAGAACTTCTTTCGCTGCAGCATTATACTTCTTTATTCCCATCTCCTTTAATCTTTTTTGTGCAGTTATACGGCATCCGGGAAAATGTGTATCTGTTATAGCCCTAGAGTATGTAGCAAATGGTTGTTCTGTTACGTAATGAAACAACTTGAGATCTTGAGCACGTGTAGATACTTTAGGTCTACCACTTCCGATGGCTCTTTCCAAAGTGTGTTTAAAATTTCATTTTACTTGGTAATGCCCTACGGTGCTTTTTGGTATATCTAACATACGTGAAATTTCACGCACGCTACGGCCCGCCGCTAATTCCAAAACAATCCGCGCTTTCAAATCAGAACCGAGATGAGGTGGCATTTTCACAACTAACTAAAATGGAATTTACATTTCTTACTTTATTTATTGGTTCACACTACCCCTTCTCAAACAGTAGGTAATTGTTTATTTATTCCATACTTCTAATGACCAATGTAACAACCCTTAGAGCAATATGACTCAAAGGAAGTAAAATAAACAAGCAAGGATATTCTATTGTTATTGAAACTTATTCATAAAGTAAAAACCATTTCCTTATAATGCTAATGAACGGGATTCTCTTTTAAGTATTAAGATTACAATAGAGGACTTATAAACTTTCGAAAATATCTAATTATAAATATTTACACTGCAATTGCGCTTTTTCCTTAATAATTTCTTAGCAATAAATGTAACACGTAACGTTATCTAGGATCACGTACATATTTGTAGAATTATACGTCTGATTATTTTTTCTATAAATAAAAATTTTGTTAAATCATAAACGCGTTATTATTATTATTATTATTATTATTAAGAATCAAAGCCTTTGGAATATTGTAAATTAAATTATAAGAATTAAAAGAATAACAATAATAATTAAAGTATCATGTTCACATTAAATAAAATTATTTTATTCAATACCAAAATGCAATCACCGCATAATACTTAATGGCGCCCAACGCGGTGCGAAAACGGATAACTTGGTATTTAACGCCGTTTCAAGTATTCAAATATTTAGAACGTAATTACAAAATTAAAAAGTAATTAATAATTAAAATTAATAAATTAGAAAGAAAATTTTGCAAGTATTCATATGCAATTACTTAATAAAATGAAGAATAGAGATAATACGGAAAAAAGCAAGAAGAAAAGGAAAACTAGAAGTGAAAATGGTATGGTAAGAAACAAAATGATGAAAAAAAAAGGAAAACAAAACTGAAAAGAACAATGAAAATACGGAATGATAATGGAAGATGGGAAAATGTTTGAGAAAGATGAAAAAGTGTGAAATAACGTATAAACTGTATGTTAAAAATTAGAAATTAGAAATATTAAGATAGAAGATATATTTAAAATAGAAATTGGCAATAAATAGGACACGAATAAGGTATAGTTATTAAAATGAAAATTAAGATTAGTTAAGAATTGTGTGAATATAATCAATAAGATGGGAATTATTAAAGTAAGAAAAATTAGTTTATAATGAGAAAAAGTTATCGGTTGAGAGGAAAGGTTAGTTTAGAACAGTTGTTTTGAAAGTAAATTTTAGAAAAGTTATTGACAGGGAGGAAGGGTAAGTTATAATAAGTAAATCATAATAAGTGAGTTATAATAGGTTATTCATAGTAGGTCAGTTATAATAGATGACGTAATAAATAAATGAAAATAAGTAAGTCAAAATATGTGACTCAAAATAGATAAGTTACAAAATTTAGATCTAAAAATAAATTATGATGAAAAGTTATTTTAAATAGAGTTAGCTTTGAAATGTTGCTTTGAAAAAGAAAAAGAAAGTTAGTATTGAAAAGATTTATTCTGAAAAAGTTAGTCATGAAAAGTTTGTTAAAATATTATTCTGGAGAAAATGGAAAAAGCACTCAATGATCAACGGTGAGTTAGGTAGAAAGAAAGATAGAAATGCAAATATATTTGAAGAAAAGTAGAAAATAAAGAAGATAAATAAGAAGTATCAAACAAAGAGCAATTTAATGGAATAGAAGTTATTATAAAATATGTAAACGGCGATAAGAAAAGCCATATGAAGAAGTTATATAAATGAAGAATATGAAGATGAAATGTGTGAAGAAATATAAAGTGAAGTTATATGAAGTGAATATGAATCTACAATGAACCGTAAAGCTACGATGAAATAAATAAAGAATAAGAAGATATCAACGAAGAAATAAATGGTAAAATAAGTAAATAAAAGTGGTGTAAAAGCATGCACATAAGAAATGGTTATAAAAAAAATTAAATTAAAACTTTGAGGAAAGACATAAGAAACAATTTGTTGTAAGAATAGGAAAAGTAAAGAACATTTAAGGAAAGAAAACTGCTGATCATTAACTATCTACGTAAAATTTAGAGACTAATGATTATTACCAAGATTTCGAAGAAGCAAGAAAATGAGTTTAATATATTTAAGAAGATATGAAGAAAAATGAACAGAAAAATAGGAAGAGAACAACATTAAAAAGATGTCTTAGTAATAATAAAAGCTTAACAGAAAGAAGAAGTAATAAAATGTATGTGCGAAATAATTGGATCCATATAAGACCGTACAGAATAGACATAGTAATAAATGATACAACCTATAAATTAAAGAATATTGATTGTGATAAAATAAGAAGTAAATTTCATTTAAATTTGGTATATCATTTTATTGATAATGAAGAATAAGTTTCAAAAATTGCTTAAGTTGCAATAATATTTATAAATGTTTATATTTTAATAATTATGCATTTTTATTAATACAGTTAGACATAAGGTATATTTGATAAAATATTTGCAAAGTTAAAGCAGAATTTAGTTATATACAAAACTTATATTTTATTTAAAGTTCGAAAAATTTGAGATAGTATTTTAAATATTATTATTAACTATCATTTTTAATTTAAATTAACAATATTATTTCAGAGAGTGTTCAAAATGGGCACCATTTTCTTGAATACAGGCTCTTATTATTTTGTACAAATTTCCGTTAACGCTACCTAGCATTGCCATCTCTACCTACCCATGTTCAAGATGTTAACTTAATAAACGATTATTTTACTTCTAGTCATAAGCATTTAAAACACTGTTCACCTTATACTTTAAAACATTATTCAGATAATACAAGCACAAGGATCAATATTAGGACTTTTGCTTTTTACCATCTATACAAGTAATATTTTTTCTTGTCTAAAGCATTGCAGATACTATTTATATGCTGATGATTCGCAGCTGTTTTACACATTCTCTAACGATGAGGTTGCATATGTTCAAACAAAGATTAATATGGAGTTGTCTACTTCGTTAAATGAAACAAATTATCATTCTTTTATTATCAATCCTAGCAAGTCGTCTGTCTTGTTGTTTTGTTCTAAGCAATCTCGTGACTATCTACAAGAAAACAAAAGAATCTCAGTAACATGGTGAAAATACATTATGAAAATGTTAATTCAACAGATCCCGAACTATTTTTGGATGAAAGTATAGTGAAATAAGAATACTTACTTGTTGGAAAATATAATCTTCGTCTGGATAAAACACTTCGACTGAAGGTTTCATAATAGTTTTCAAAATATCTAAATACGCAGCAGAATCAAGACGTCCATCGATAGCCCAACAAACTCTTGGACCCCGCGCGCTAACCCAACCCCACACATTCACAGAAAAATAACCACTTCGTTTTTAGGACATATGTGATTATTTTCGTAACGAGTTCCTTCCATTCTAAAAACTTTTAGTGGTCCATCGTTGCGGCTATTGAACGTTTTTCGTCGCTAAAAATCACTCGATTCCAAAATTTCAAAGGTTCGTTCACATATCGCCTTGCAAATTCCAGACGACGTCTCATATTTTCGTCACTGAGAACTTCTTTCGCAGCAGCATTATACTTCTTTATTCCCATCTCCTTTAATCTTTTTGTGCAGTTATACGGCATCCGGGAAAATGTGTATCTGCTATAGCCCTGGAGTATGTAGCAAATGGTTGTTCTGTTACGTAATGAAACAACTCGAGATCTTGAGCACGTGTAGATACTTTAGGTCTACCACTTCCGATGGCTCTTTCCAAAGTGTGTTCAAGATTCCATTTTACTCGGTAATGCCCTACGGTGCTTTTGGTATATCTAACATACGTGAAATTTCACGCACGCTACGGCCCGCCGCTAATTCCGAAACAATCCGCGCTTTCAAATCAGCACCGAGATGAGGTGGCATTTTCACAAACTAAACTAAAATGGAATTTACATTTCTTACTTTATTTATTGGTTCACACTACCCCTTCTCAAACAGTAGGTAATTGTTTATTTATTACATACTTCTAATGACCAATGTAACAACCCTTAGAGCAATATGACTCAAAGGAAGTAAATTAAACAAGCAAGGATATTCTATTGTTATTGAAACTTATTCATAAAGTAAAACCATTTCCTTATAATGCTAATGGACAGGATTTTCTTTTAAGTATTAAGATTACAATAGAGGACTTATAAACTTTCGAAAATATCTAATTATAAATATTTACACTGCAATTGCGCTTTTTCCTTAATAATTTCTTAGCAATAACATACACGTTCTTGGTTTTAAGTTGTCATAAATTTGATATGATATAAATTTGTGTTTCTAATATTACATCACAAACTAATCTTTATTCGCCAAAAATTGTTGCTTAAGTTGTAAAGCTTCGTACACACCTGAACAACAAACCGAGCAACAAACATAACAACGAACCGAAAGTCAAACAGAACGACAAACGATCTTTTATGATTTCCACAATCCGAACAACAAACGGAACGTTTGTGCTGTTCCATAATTATTTTCAGTAGTTTTCAGTTCATATATATTTATTATTGAGAAGAGAAAATTGCGGAAAACAAGAAGATAGTGCCAACCAAATTTTTACGCACAAAGAAGAGTAAAAATTATAATTTACTTTGCTTTTTTTTATTTTGGAAATTTCCCGCCCAAATGATGCTAATAGGGACATCATTTTTTCTTGCATTCTTAAACACTGATTAATTTAAAACATTTTTCTTCTGTCAACTCCATAATATTACCTAAAACACAACAAACCCACAAAAGGGAGGACAAAAATAAATAATTTAATTCTCCCGCATAAGTTTGTTCGCCGTTTTGTTTAGATTCGTCCAAACCTGCAAACGCATTCGCGCGCATTTTCTTTGATGTCGGAGAAAAACCGACAAGTTGCGGGAACGCCGCAAACCGTTCGTGGAACAATCAGGACTTGCGAATCTGTTCTAAAATTCGTACGTAGCACCGTCCAAATTAATGTTCCGATTGCCGTTCGGTTCGTTGTTCTGTTTGTTCCTCGGTTTGTTGTTCAGGTGTGTACGAAGCTTTACAATAAGCATATTAATATGAACTATATCTTATGAAAGGAGAGTTATGTAACTATAATTAACGACTTAACGTTACGTTAGTAGATTCCATTTACTATTTACACATATTTTCTTGGAACATTCGATAATTAACTATCGGGATATGATGACCCTATACTTCGCAGGTTGTGCGCAACTGGATACAAGCAAATAACTTGGAGCTGTTACCCTGGCCAAAAAAGCCCAGATTTTAACATTATCGAAAATGTTTGGGCTCGAATACTTGCTGTTATCCGAAGACAACAAGGGCCAAATTTTATACCAGTAAACCGTAATGCACTAATTGCAGCCATTGATACCGCATGGGAAACGATTAATATTAATTATATTGATACCTTGATAGCGTCAATGAGCAGACGCCTCCAAGAATGTATCAATAATAATGGAGGTCACACCCATTATTGATTTCTTATATTTATTTATATAGTAATACCTTTATTTAAAAAAAACGTTTTCATTTAATTTTAAACTATAACTTGGTATCTTAATTATAATTATGTAATAAATTCTTGTCAAAAACTAAATATATACGTTGACAATAAGAATTGCCTTAGTTTTTATTTTCACTTTTTATATTAACTACAGAAAAAAATGAAACGTCATAAAATATACATTTTGTAAGGACTAAATATTATGAATAGAGAGTTTAATGATTTTTTAATAACTTACAATAATTAGTAGGTTAGATTTATTTAAAAATAAGTAATAATCAGTCAACCCAAATAACCATGTTTAGTTTTTGATTTAATTTAAAAGTTATTGCTTGTAGACGTTTTTTAAATCAAAATTATTTCTAATTTTATTTTGTAAACATTTCCTAAACAAAATTTTGATTCGATAATTAATCGAGCTATGGTGTTTAATTAGCGATACCTTCAAATATATTCTTTAAAGAAAAAATTAAGTAAGCAACGTAAATTACCTATTTTCTAAAACGTGCTTAGTGTAATGATTCATTCTACAGTCCTTCTATAAGATAACCCCTGCTGAGACTACCTGCTGTTAGAATTGTAAATGATACCCTTAAGCCCGCTTCACAATGTGCAAACTTTTGTTTACAGAAATTGTGGTGTCCAAGTTTTAAATTTCATGAGTGTACATCATTTAAATTTAAAGCATCCTGGACTTTTGACTGTACCTAAACAGACTAAGTCTTTATTTAAAAAAGCTTCTCCTATTATATATAGCACATATTTACAATACTATTCCGTCTATACTAAAGTCTTTACCAATGTTTAGTTTTAAATTAAAGTATAAAACCATTTACAAAGTTTATATTAGTCGTATATAAGGAATAAATCATTTTCTAATTAACTGCGTGAATCCTTCTTGTGTCTCTCAATTTCATTCATAATTCTAAATCTAATTAACTGCGTGAATTCTTCTGTGTCCATTGAATTTCATTATTTCATGTGTTAATATATTATAACTTGTTAAACACATAAGATTCTCTATAAATCAATGTGAATAACATCAAGTCGTGTCTGATACAGCTTATACGGTACAAGGTGGGGCTCTAGGAAGACTGATTCTTTAGCATTAGTTGAGAGAATTAATAGAGTACCAAATTGAAAAACATGTAAAAGTTTTTTTTTTATTTCTATTGTTTTTGTATAATTATGTTAACTGCTTTTAATAAAATTTATTTATTTATAAGAATAACATTAATAATTAAAGTCTCATGTTCAAATTAAATAAAATTATTTTATTCTATACATACCAAAATGCAACCACCGCAATCAATATGTATGGTATGATTTTTACAAATCTTGCATCCTCGGCGAGCTTTGGGTCTCGTGTGCTGCTATAGTATGACTATTCCTATCAAACCTAAGTCCGTCTATAAACCTCATTGGTCGTGTGAGTGTACCACAAGTTTTGATTATCTTACGTTTGAATGGTTTAGACAATGTTATGTTTGAAATAATAACACTATTCTGGACTTCCATTGTCTATATTTTAGTTAATTGAATAAACACAACGTTTCAATTGCTATTGAATTTGCAATCGTCTTCAGGTGAATACTAACAAACTTAAAGACTACTGTAACTTATATACTAATACAAAGTTAGTGAAGCGATCAAGTGAAACAAACAAAATGGTTACCCGAAACGAGTGGTAGAAACTGCTCTACAACTCTTTAAGAATTAACCAGCCATGACTGAAGAGAAACCCAAAACACTACTCAGCATTTCATATGTCAAAGGATTATCTGAGAAAATATAACGAATAGAAAGAAATTATGACATTAATACGGTATTCAGATCATCAGGAACCATTGGTAGCATGATCTCCAAAACTAGACCAGACAACAGTCGTGACTCCAAGAATTGCATCTACAAAGTCCCATGTGAATGCGGCCAGTCATACGTAGGGGAAACTAAAAGACCGTTAGATATCAGGTTGAAGGAACATAAAACCCATACGCAGAGAGGAGAGACTTTGAAATCGGCATTGCCCAACACTCCTGGGAAAACATCACAAAATGAAATGGTCGGAGGCAAGAATTATACAGAGAAGAGCACTGGTACAAGAGAAAATTTAAAGAAGCAGCGTTTATCGAAAACAACAAGAATGTCTTTAGTCAACCCAGCGTAGAGATTAACAATGTTAGGAAACCCTTAATTAGACGTCTGACTAATCTTAGTTTACGGTAACGTCCCCGTTCATTAACTTTGTACACAAGATCGCTTCACTAACTTTGTATTAGTATATAAGTTACAGTAGTCTTTAAGTTTGTTAGTATTCACCTGAAGACGATTGCAGATTCAATAGCAATTGAAACACGTTTATTCAATTAACTAAAATATGAGACAATGGAAGTCCAGAATAGTGTTATTATTTCAAGTTTTGATTAGTCTTAG
Source organism: Abscondita cerata (assembly GCA_030710515.1). Lineage (NCBI taxonomy): Eukaryota > Metazoa > Arthropoda > Insecta > Coleoptera > Lampyridae > Abscondita > Abscondita cerata. The sequence goes on from JALBCR010003036.1 coordinate 674,982, forward strand.
GGCAATGAAAAATTTGAAGTCAGTTGACTTATCATTGCGATATTATATATTTTATAACAGTTTACAATAACTGTCAAATATTGGTCCTACCACATCTTGCCTAAAATCCTACATCTATAGTTTTGGTACGCCGTTGTCGTGCAAATCTACCCCTCCCACGTATTTATTATATTTAGGATTTGGGTATCTATCTTTTGTTTTCTGTTGTAACGGTTAGCAACCGTTATTGGATTTACGTTGAACCTGTTTCTGCAAATGGTGACAACAGAGTTGTCATTTCATCGAACGAGAGAGACTTTTGATACGTCATCATATGCCGACTCATACCATCCTCTACTGTTTTTAAAAATTCATTTTGCGCTAACTAAAGAACAATGACTTATTCTATTAAACCGTATTGTTCCTGTTGCAAGAAATTCTTTGGATACATATAAAACAAAAAATCTGAAAGAATAATTATCAAAAAATATTTTGTGATAGAAAGGATTAGTTACAACTGAAAGTAGTAAATCTGTAAAACCTTGAGCTCCAAGACTAAGAGTCGCACTGGTTTGATTTTTATAAACATTTTACAAGAAAGCCGTCTTGAATAAGGAATCATTTGTTCGTCGATAGACAAATTGAATGCAATTTTTATTTATTTAGGCTACAACCGGTTTCAATTTACTGTAATTTTTACCTAATGAGCTGTTATCTGACAAATAGCGGTTTCTTTTTATTTTGGAAATTGAAAACATATCACTTTCAAAATTGGTCACATTTAGTTCAATTTTTGAATGTACATTTTAAAAAATATTTTGATTACAGGGTGTTTAAAAAGTTATTGGCAACATAAACTTAATTTTTTAAATACAATTCATAATATTTTGTTTAAAGTTCGAAAAGATCCATCAAAGCTTTAAAAAATATAGCATGTCAATGTTATTTTATAAGATATAGCTAATTATTATTAAAAGTAACCACTTTAACGTTCTGTAATGAAGTAATTGGAAAACATAAATGTAATTAACTTTAAACACAACTAATAACATAAAAGTAACACGTTATTTCAAGTTACTTTGTAATAGACCGTTATAGTAGGATATCATTTTTACTGATAAATTAGCTGTACTTTCAAAATACCATTACAATACATTGCCATGCTATATTTTTGTAAAGCACTTGATAAATCTGTTTGACTTTCAAAGTAAATACGGTGTTCCATTTAAAAAAAGTAAGTTTACTCCGCCAATTTTTGAAACACACTGTAAAATTAAAAATATTTTTAAAATTTGTACTCAATAACTGTATTAAACGTGACAAATTTTGAAAGTTATTTTTTCCCAACGAAGTTATCTTTCAATGCCAGAAGTTGACGCTACCCTGTATATAAAGAATGATCTTCAGAGTACTATTACATAATGAGAATTAAAAGTCTGTCGCCCCTCTATAACATTAATAATAATAATAATAATAAGCATTTATTTCAAACGGGTAGTTACCCAAAGTAGAAAAATAAGTATAATAATATAAATAAATTAAAAGAGAACATAAGATACATTTCTAATAGGTAATTATGAATTCACACATTGTTTTTTACAGTATCTAAAATAAATGATAAATTATCTGTCGTAATGTCACAATTGCCACATAACACGTTAAAATTACTGCATATGATATTAATAGGGCTGCTCACCAAAACATTAGTTCTCGAAGGGATTGTATAAAAAAAAAGAATTTCGAATATTATATCGCGGTACGTTAATGTTTATTTTCTCTAATAATTGTGGGCAGTTAATTTTATTTCGCATTAGGTTAAAAGAAACCTAACACTCAGTAGAGTTCTTCGAGTATTTAAAGAAACCATGTTAAAATTAGCGAGAGCCGCAGAGTATTGAAAATCGTGCCTTGGATATGATCCCGATGAAATATAAACAAGATATTTTAAGAACCTTTTTGTAGTGACTCTAGACTATTGATATGAATTTTATAAGTAGGATACCAAATTAGTGATCCGTATTCAACTATAGGCAATACAAACGCATAAAATAACACTTTTACACAGTGAATGTTTGTAAACTCTCTGCAGTTCCTATGAATAAAGCCGAGGGTTCTGTTAGCTCTTAGGAATATACGGTTAAGGTGATCTATAAATAGTAATTTGCTGTCAAAATGAATACCAAGGTCTTTAATACTGAACACACGATTTAAAGTCAAGTTATCTATAGAATAGTTATAGAGCAGCGGATTATGCGTTCTTGTGTAGGTTAGAACGGAGCATTTACCTACATTCAGATGTAACTTATTACTCATACACCATGTACTTATCATGTCTAAATCATGTTGCAGTTGCAAGCAGTCATTGACGTCATTTATCTGGCTAAAATCTTTAGATCGTCAGCGAACAATAATTTTGACATTTTAGAGCTAATGGCAGATCATTAATAAAAATTAAAATAGTAAGGGTCCTAAGTTGGACCCTTGTGGGACTCAGAAGTAGAAATAAATGAAGTTGATACAGCACCTTTATGCTCAACGCGTAGCTCTCGATTGTGTAGGTACGATGTAAATAACAGGAGTAAAGAATCAGAAAATCCAACACTTTCTAGTTTTCCTAACAATAAATGAAAATCGATCTGGTCAAACGCTTTAGATATATCTGTATAAATTACATCAACCTGCCCTTTCTTATCTAAGATTTCAGAAATGTACTGTGTGATGCAGGTTAAATTAGTTGTTGTTGATCTTTGAGATACGAAACCATGCTGATAGTCAGAAATCAACGGGAGAATACTGTAGTAGATTTTTTCGTATATAATCATTTCGAATATCTTACCAAAATTGCACAGTATAGATATTGGCCGGTAATTGTTAATAAATGCGGGGTCTCCACTTTTAAGTATAGGTGAAACACGCGTCTGTTTCCAGATATTCGGGAATTTACTAGTTTTTTAATATTAAGCTAAACAAGAAATGTAATGGTTTTATAAAGATAGGAAAGCAGTCTCGAATTAAAAAGCAGGAATTAAATCGACTCCAGCAGTACGTTTGTTTTTTTAATTTTTATGGCAGTCGTAATGTCACTTTCAGTGATTGTGTCACAATTTATAATTGGTAAGTTGTTGTAAGTCAAAGAATGAATAGGTCTGACCAAATCAGCTGGTAGATAAGTACTGGAAAAATAATCCTTAAAAGCATGTACTATGCTATCGGCATTGGAAAGTTTTTATTATCTGATGTATACATACACCCAGGAATTCTAGATAGTCGTTTTCTAGAATTAATAAAGGACCAAAAATTCTTAGGCTCAGAAGATATATCATTTTGAACATTGTTAATATACATTTGAAAAGCAGTAGATATTTTATGCTTAACGACAGCCCGTAGTTCTTTAAATTGTGCATAGTAAAAGTACGAGCCGCATTTTTGTATTTGGCATGAACTCTATTTTTCTTATTTATTAATTGAATTATGTGTTTCGTAAACCACGGAGGAAAGTGCTGTCTACGTTTATTTGAACATAATAGTGGAACGTGAGTGTCAAGTACTTCGTAAAGCTTACCATAAAATTGTGAACAAGCATGATCCACGTCTAAATAATTTTCTACAAAAGACCAATCAATGCTAAATAAAGCAGCATATAGAACAGCATAATCGGTTCTTTTAAAATTATACGTTTTTTATTCTCAGTAATGGTAAATCTTGAGGGAGATTTTGGACCTTCAACAGTGACACAAAGTGCAGGGTGATATTTATCCTCGCTAATAATTGCAAGAGAGTCTTTAGCAACTTGACAATCAAAATTAGAAAAACTAGGTCTAATGTTCTATTCATCGAATTGACTTCATTATTATATTGGCTGAGATCTAAAAAGTGCAATAGTTTTTAAGCACGGTGGATGAATTATCTGAAGATTGCTCGCTATAAAGAGGTATGTTAAAATCACCTAAAATAATAATTTTGTTGTCGATAACAGAGTCAAGAGCACTAAACAATTCTAAAAATGATTCCAAAGAAGTTGCAGGTAGCGCTGGCGGTATGTAAACAACAAATATACTGATTGTTAGACAGTTTAACAAAAGTTTGACACCTATAATATCAATCGACGGGACACATTGATGTAACAGAGACAGATTGAGCATCTGTGACCCATTGTTTTGCAGGTTACTATTATTTACTGCTAATAAGACGCCACCGCCTCTATTAACACCACATGTATCGAAATTTCTGTTTTTCTAAATACAGAGTAATTCGAAGGAAATAGTTCGGCATCGGACACATAATCATTCAACCAGGTTTCTGTAAAACAGATAAGAGAGTACGTTGTAGAGCAAGCACCATTCATCACTTGATATACTTTAGTTTTAATCCTCTAACGTTTTGATAGTATATTAACTCAAATTTTATAAAGAAATTTTATGTAAAATTTTAAGATACCTTAATTTCACACGTAAAATACAATATTTGATGTTTTCGTAAAATATTTATTTTAATTTATACCCTTCAATTACTATATCGTTTAAAAACCTAATTAATTGTACTAACAATCCCTAAAAAGAAATATAAGGTAATCCATTTAATAATTTTGAAATATTGCTTGATTTGCATTTTGCTTGACCTCTATTAATAAAGTTTTTGATCATAAAAATAATTAATACTGAACACAGTTAATAACATGGAAATAATATGTGAAAAAAAATACGCGTTAAATTATTTCAAGTAACTTTATAACAGAGCATTAAAGTATATGTCATTTTCACTGATAGTTAGCTATACCTTCTAAAATACTGTGTACAATGTATTAATATGCTACATTTTTATAAAGCTCTACATAAGATCTCTTTAAATCTTAAACAAAATGTAGTATGTTCTATTTAAAAAAATTAGGTTTATGCTGCCACGATTCTTTGGAACACCCTGTATAATTAAAAGTATTTTTAAAATGTGCCCTCAGTAACTGTATTAAATGTGACAACTTTTAAAAGTTATATCTATTTTATTAACTAAGTTATTCTCAATGTCAGAAGTTTGCGCGACCCTGTATAAGTGGAAAATTTGCAGGTATTTATTTTTGTGCAACTTTGACACAATGTTTCTTATATATGTAACTTAATACTTAAAAAAATTTTTTAATATTACTATTATGTTTTAAAATAAAACACCACGTACAAAAAATCAATTTTTTAAACGGAAAATTTAAAAAAAACAAACTTTGTGCGGATTGTAGACGAACCGCTGCGCTGGGCGGATATGAGATATTATTTAAGATCAATTTGGGGCTAACATAACATGCACTAAATAAATGTAAGCAGACTTACAGTAAACTCTTCATTTCTACCAAAAATATCTTGTCAAAAAGAAATTATTTTATCAAATTAATGTTTAAAATTATATAATTTATGATCCGAAAAACAAAATAGAAGGTTTTTCTAAAGCTAATTTATGTCTGAAAATAATTTTTATTCAACACTCGAATCCATTGTTAATAAAATGTATGATTGTAGAACTATGACCAAAAGTGTTTCTTACTTGATTTACCCGAAAATTTATTTGATGTGTTAACAAGTTAAATATCTATATTTATGTCTTAGTATAGAAGTGTCAAGAAAGAAAATTATTTAAAACCTCTTAATTTTAAGAAATAGATCTTACAGAAGAGTAATTAAATAAACATTAAAACATGACTACTCCTTTCATTTTTTTTAATTACTTATTCTATCTGTAACATTTTCCTTTGTTTTTCTTCTATTATACCCTAGTAGTATCCTTCTTTCTTTCTTCTTTCTATTCCTACTTTGTTGCACCCCCTAACGTTTTTCCAGTCTTCTACTCATCTCACATTCTTTCTTTGTCCGTTCTCAAATACTTATTCTCACTTTCTATATTTCTTAACTTAAATGTGGATATTATCTTCATCTCTTTCATGCTTTTCTCCTTTGTAAAATACCTTGAAATTCTGTCCATTATTAAATCTTTGCATTTGTCGTTATACCTTCCTTGTTAATCTGTGTTGGTTATCATTGTTTCTTATTATTGTTTCTTTTCTATTTTTCTTTGTTCACCTCCTAGAGTACCTTTTTCTTTAATAATATGGTTTTCTATCTTTTTTACCGTGTTTTAGTTTTTGTCCATCTGTCTCTTTCCAACAATCGTACAAAAATTCGTTTTCCTTCTTAGTTTTAATTTTTTCTCCAGTCTCAATGCTTACAAAAATTAGATTTACCGAGTACTGCAGTTTGTTTAATGGTTTCAGACAGAGAAATTGTGCATTTACGGAGAATCCCCGATTCAGAAGAAAGTTGCAAGTCTGACGATAATGCTAGTGAACTGACCTACCTAGGTAAAGATGGCGCAACAGTTTGGAATATGCATCCTATCGAAAACGCAAGCATATCAGGCGTCAAAAATCATCACCTAAACACGAGGCGAAGAATCCGACAAGTATACAAAATATTTGAAAACTTTTCTTTACTGAAGATAGGATTAATGACATTGAAGAATTCACAAACATAAAAATTCAAAGTATGCAGCCAAATTATGTTTATAGGCCCGAGACGCCCGTGAGACTGACATAATTAAAATAAAAGCTTTTATTGGATTACTATTCTTTACTGTACTTTACACAGAAAAGTAGTAGATCTGAGGAATAATAATAAAACAAAAATAAAAATTTTCGCTTAGTTCTGAGTAAAATAGATTCCGTTTCCTATCTCATTCGATCCGTTTTGACGATATTTTGGATATGAATAGACTGGTTAGAAAATCGGTAGAAAATTTGTACTGTATAAGAAGATTGTTTGAACAGTATTTTTGCTGCATCCTCTCAATTCTTCCCAACTCTATATCTCCGTCCCGTACATTATTACGTCTTTAACTAGTCTTTCAAACGTATACTTTCTCTTAAGTATGTTTTTCTCAAATATCTATTCTCTAATTATCCATATTGGTCCTAATATTCTGCTTCTTTTGCGTTAGTAGTTCATTTAGTTGATCTATATCTTATCGTGTATACCAAATACCTAAATTTATCATTAACTTGTAATGTCTACCAGTAGCAAGAAAGCCAAAATTACCAAAATCATTTGTGAAAAAGTCATTTGGTCTAAATACATTAATAATCTTCCAAAAATTAAATAAAAAAATTTAGTGGACATTGACATACGCACAAAAATCTATAAACTGATATTAAACGGCTAATTACGATGGTTTAAGTTAAACTAAGTTTAAACTTAGATTATTTTAAACTTTGACTTAACAAAGAAAAGAAAGCAGTTAAACTTCTTTTTATTCTAAACTTAGTTTAAATCCGTCTTAAACTTATACCGTGCAATTGGGCTTAATGTTGTAATAGAATTTCGAAAACTGATCCTGTTCAAAAAATGCTATTCCATTTATCTATTTGTTATCATAATGTATTTTTAATAAAATATACATTATTAGTTAATTTAAGTTTGGTGTTCCATTTAAAACATTTATTGTGATAGAAGCTTCTAAAAAACTGTTAACTTTGTGCAAATTTGCAAATATTGGTATTCCAAGAAAAACCTTGAATATTCAAATGTAAGACAAGTTAGAATAAAAACATTTTTTTTATTAACCCCTTTAACAGACTGTGCATTTGATAGACAGTTTGTGTTAATGCAGATTAATCTTGGGGTAATTAAAAATCTCTTTTTAAAATTTGAAAAATGTATTAATCAAGCATAATTTTTTTAAATTTTAAAAACAACTAAGGAGGAATGTTATTTTTATGCATTTTCCACCCGTATATGGGTATAATGCTTGTTATGCGTTTGCGGATTTTGTTAAATTACTTATTAATTCCTGTAGAAAAGAATGTAACATACTTTAATTGTTTTTAGTAGGTAAATATAGGGGTGAGTGGGGTCAATTGTAACGCGGGTCAATTGTAACACAACTTAAAATGAAGGTTGAAATAGATTCAAACATCCCTTAACAGCACAGACCGATCGGTTAGTCTGTCTCTACCTGCTGTGGAGTGGACTTCGTTGTTGCGTAAGCTGTTACCGATTTATTTTTATGTAAAGGAAGTATGACCTTCAAAGTAAATTAGTGACTACAACTTTGAAACCGAAAGAAAATTTTAATTGGCGGTGTTTGTAAAAAATTTTGTAGTTATTACGTGGCTTGAGTATTCTATACAGGTATGTTGAAACAAATTAAAGTTACAATTGTAGGGTTCTATGTTATTTTTAAATTTGTATAATAAAGGCGTTTGGGGGCATTTGTAACAGGCCGCACGGGGACAATTGTAACGTGTTACAATTGACCTCACATAGCAGGAATATAAAACGTTTGGTTTTCATTTCAGAAACAGTAAATATGCCACGACATAGAGAAAGAAAACCAATAGGGGTCCAACGGACGAACAAATGAAAGCAGCAATGGGTCTCATAACTGAAAATGGCATAAGTGTAAGAGAAGCTGCTAGATCATTAAATATTTGCCATGTTACTTTACACAGACATGCAAAAAGATTCAAATTGAAGGTTATGTCCCAGTAATGGGTTATCATCCACACAACAAGGTGTTAGATAAAGAAGATGAAGCTGTATTTTGTGAATATATACGGAGGAGTGCAGATTTCTATTTCGGTTTAACCCCTAGAGACATTCGGGCACTTGTATACCAATTTGCTGTGAAGAAAACTGTTCTAATGTCCTCCTAAATGGCATGAAACTAAAATAGCTTCTAAAGACTGGTTTAGCAATTTTATGAAAAAGAATCCCACATTATCAATAAGAACACCGGAAGCAACCAGTCATGCAAGAGCAATTAACTTTAACAGAGTTAATGTGGACAAATTTTTGATAATTTGTCAAACGTCATGGACAAATATCATTTTGAACCTCAAAACATATATAATGTTGATGAAACTGGGGTTACCACTGTGCAAAGGCCCAAAAAGATAGTTGTTACGAAAGGGTGCAAACAGGTTGGTTCCATAACTTCGGGAGAGAGAGGAACATTGATAACTGTTTGCGTAGCTGTTAATGCATTGGGAAATTCTGATTCCTCCACTTTTTATTTTCCCAAGGAAGAAGTTCAAATCATTTTTTTGAATGGGGCTCAATCAGGGTCTATTGGAGCGGCAAATGGTAGCGGCTGGATGGATAATACAACTTTTTAGACTTCGTCAAACACTTTTCTAAATTTGCCAACTCTTCGAAAAATAATAAAGTTTTACTCATATTAGATAACCACGAATCTCACATTTATCTACCAACAATTGACTATTGCAGGGAGAACGGAATAGTTTTACTTTCCTTTCCCCACATACATCCCATAAACTCCAGCCTCTGGATAGGGGAGTTTATGGACCGTTTAAAAGTTATCTAAATACTGCGATAGATGCCTGGATGAAGAATCATCCCGGTCAAACGATGACCATATACGATTTACCAGGGATTGTTGCAAAATCACTGCCATTGGCCACAACACCTAATAATATTCAGAGTGGATTCAGAGTAACTGGTATATTTCCATTTAACAGAAATATTTTTGATGAATCTGAATTTGCTCCTGCTTCGGTAACTGATCGGCCTTTAGACAGTAACGTCCTAACAGAAAACGTGAAGCACCGGTCTTGACAGCTGATATGCTTGACGCAAAAGAGATTTCGAGTGAAACCAAAACGTCGAAATGGGTATTTCAGAGACCGAAACCGGAAATGTAGAAATGCGTATTTCCCATGAAGATGGTAATCAAATGATTAATAAAGAAAATATTGAAGATCATATGGTAGCGTCTACTTCCAGGGATAGTTTTCTTAACAAATCAACACTAGAAAATGAGCCGGCAGCTTCCACTTCAAAGAAAGTGCAAGCGTTTAACAGATCTAACGATATGTTATTGGAAATTAGACCATATCCTAAAGCTAATTTTACCAACAAAAAATCATTAAAGGCAGAAAAACGTAAATCAGCTATTCTAACAGAAACACCAGAAAAGAACGCTTTAGAGGAAGAAATGGTTAAGAGAAATGCGGCTAAAGTAACTAAAGTAAAAAGAAATTTGTCAGGAACAGAAAACAAAGAGAAAGCAAAGAAGAAAAAGAAAATCCAAACTTCATCCGATGATGACGATGACCCGTTTTGTCTTTACTGTCTGAAACAGTACAGTCAAGACAGTAAAGGAGAAGAGTGGATCAAATGCATAGGTTGTAAATCATGGTGTCACGAAGAATGTGTCGATAGTTTAGATGACCTTTATTTTTATTGTTTAAATTGTAAGGATTAAGAACACTTTTGGTTATATTTTGTTGCTTGCTGTTTATTCCACTCTTTTATTTGAATATATTTTTCTTTTGGTATTTTTTATTTATATTAATATGTTTCTATTGGTGTTACAATTGTCACTCAGGCTGTTACAACTGACCTCCTTGTGGGTACAAATGTAACAATTGACACCCGTGTCGAAAAGACCTGTTAAATTAAAAAGTGTTAGATTTAAGTAATCTATATATTTAAATCCTAATAAAGAATCTTTATTTTATCAGTAGAGCACTGTTTGATTAAAATGCAGTACCTACTCTTCAAACAAAATCATATGTTATCAAAATTGTTACATTTGACCCCACCCACCCCTACACATAAATTTGTAAACGAACGATTTTGTTATCCAAGTTAAAAAAAGGACGTATGAAACCCCCACGCAAACCCTGAGAGAAAGAATAGTTACAACTTAAAATATCTATTTAAGTATTGACGTAAAATAATCAAAAAATTTTCCAAACGACCGGTTACAAAGGCTTTATCAAGGCTCTCACAGATACGGGTCGAACGTCAATTGATCATCAATTAATAAGAATTACAAATTTAAAATCGTGACAAAATGTATATAAATTGTGTCTTACGGAAAGTTGACGGATTGCTTGTACTATGTTAAATTAAAATTAAAAATTACATTATTTTTCTGGTACAATACAATAACAGTATAACAACATATTTTATTATGTAGCTATAATACAACAAATTGATGTGATAATAAGAAGTATTGAAAGCGCATTTTTACTAAAATCAAGCTAATGAAGTTATTTTTAATTAGTAACCATGTTCAATTTTGATTTATAACCGGCCCTCATAGACAAATTGATTAATCGTTGCCTGATAGTGATTTCCAAACCTAACCAGGGTTCGATTAATATTGCAGCTATTTTTTTAATTAACTTTTATTGATGTCAATATACTACAAGTTTATGTAAGGTAAATATTGCAGTTTGAATAAAAAGAGTTGAGAATATTAAACTCATTAGGTTATATTGAAGCACAAAAAAATCATAAATAGAAAATCGTGTAAGTTTAGGTTAAAATTACAATAACTTTTAGTTTTTGTTTGTTGTATTACAGTTTAGGGAATAAAATGTACAGTTTACCGATTTTTCATATTTTAAACATTGTTTTAAAATATATTTGATCTTTAACTTTCTGCAATTACATTAAGCTTGAAAAGTATTGGATTAATCTATACCCAATTAAAACAAATATTTATTTATTAGTTAGATTTTTAATATTATGCGAACTTCAATAATTAAAGCTTATAGTAATATATGTATACTGTAATGTTGTATTTAAAAAAATAAATTACTGACCAAATATGGATCTAATTATAGCCGTAATAAAATAGTGGAAACAAAGATACTCGTTGCTTGAAGTGCCTGAAAATCATTCTACAATAAAGAATGATTCCCCAGGATTTAATGCTTGAGGGTAAATTTCCATCAATGTAAGTGGCTCGTTACGGTACATGAAGAAGAAGATCCGACACAAGCCAAATTTAAGATAAATTGGTTTCTTGGAGTTCGCATTGCCGGTGATCTTACTACCAAATAAAATCTGCAACACTAAATTGCGTCGATTACTAAAAATATATGTATTTGATTGATGTTACATTTTTTAAGACAGTTTAAACCAATGTGTTTATTATTTAACAAAGTAAGTTTACCGATAATTAGTTTGCTTAACCTAGAAGATGAGTAGTCAAAATTCTACATTAACTTAGATTTTTTGAGGATTGCTTAAATAATGTATGGCTTGCTTATAAAGATAAAATACAAAATAATTTAATTATTTGACTCTTGTATTCTATCCTTAAAATAAAGTCAAAATGTAAAATTTAATGTACAAGTTAATATTATTAACAAGTTTGATATCAAATTTGATAGTCAGAGCAAGTCAAATATCTTTATGTAACTTTCATGTGCACTTCAATAATTTTGGTAAAGATTTTTGAGTTTAATAAATGCTTGTGGGTATAGAAATACGTCTCAGCATAATTTGAATAAATACAGATATTTAAGAAAACAATTTTTGTTTAAATGTGCCGACGTTCGATCAGCAATCCTGAGCTTTTTCAAGGCTTCTTTAATTGTTAAAGCCGTGTTGTCACACGTTTAAAGTGTTATCAATAAACTGATTTGTACTAAATATGCAATTAAAATTTTTATAAATAAAATTAATAACAAAATAAAACAAAGCCAAGTAGAGTTTGGAATAAATAGAGTTTAACATTGATGTCTTCAAAAGTTTGGGCTCATTGATCGAAACTTCGGCTAGATTTCAACGTAGTCGTGATATTTTAGTCGTCTTCATAAAACTTCAAGATATGCAGACATTAAGTATTGCAACATCAGTGTCGACTCGTGTTTACGTAAAACGTATTAATATTAAATAATAATAATATTAAATAAAAGTAATCTCATTACGTCAAATAATGCACAGTTACAATATGTTTAAAAAAAAAACGTTTAAATAAATAATGTAATTTACAAGAAGTTTCTTATTATGACTTTTTGTGTAATTAACTAACACAAAAATAGGCGATGTTATTGTATCTCCGTACTTTTTATTTAATCAAAAATACTTTAAACAAAAGTATATATACTAATTCGGAGAAAACAGCAGAAAAAACATTTGCGTAACTTGCGTGTTATAAGATGTAGAATAAAAATCGCACAATTTCAATGTTAGCTATCAAAATTACCTACAAAAGTAATTAAGATTTTTGTAGTTAATATAATATTTTTTAGAATCCGCATAATACCGAGATAATTGTATCATCGAATAAAAGGCCTATCATTTCATGACAGATCACAGTAAAATTATTATGGAAACTTGACAACTTCCTTGTTTTCTAAACTTGTTATAATATTAAATTATGGAATAACCACTATCTGATCTGGCACTAGCCCGAAAGCATTCGCAAAACGAAACGTCGCCAATAAATTAAAACTAGTTTTTGTCTGTTTAACCTAAAGCATTCGCTTGAAAGAGTCCTCGCATCTTTCTAGGAAAGAAAACAAAATTACAAACAAGGAAAGGAAAAACAAATAAAGTTGAAAGTGACAATATGAATATGAATAATATTCTTATTTCACAATCTCACTGAAATAAGGCTAATGGTATCAAATTTTTTACTAATTTCTATAGTGCTTGCATTTAGTTTTCTAATTGTACAACCTACAATAACACCTGTAATGTAACTTCC